>OY821747.1:9707269-10907269 GCA_963682055.1 Primula veris
TTCCTAGATTCGGTGCATAAAAGGCCAAAAACAAGGCAACTGACAGAAAGCCAAAACATAGTGGCTGAATAGTAAAAGAAAATATAAGCCAAAACATAGTGGCTAAACAGTAAAAAGGTGAAATGATTCTCAACTTTTCTTTTGATCACGCTGGGTGCTCATTGGGCCCCATCAAATACGTAATTTCAAAAGTAGTGATAAGAAATATTTTCTTTACTGAAATAATTTAGAACTAGTGACCTATTTGTCATTTTACAAAGGCTTTAGTTTAATCTTCCTTTGCCTTTGTCCTTCTTGGGTTTCTCCACCTTCTCACTGAGTGGGCTTCGAAGTAGGGTAAGGTTATCATTAAGATAATCCTCCATGTCTTCATTTTCTGCTTCAATATCTTCATCCATTATGGAACTGTATTTTGAAGAATTTGCTTGAAAACAGTCAAAAAAGTCCACATCGTTGAAGGTATTTCAATAATTTCTCATTTAGCTCAATATTTGATGTTAAGGGAATTTCTTTTAAGATCTGCTATCGAGGGAAGACCAATTGTCTTTTTCTCGGGTGCATATTCATGTTCCATTTTGTTATAGGATTCAATATTCTCTTGGATTTTAATAAGGACTAGTTTATAATCAAATTTTGTCCACCACTTATAATAAGATTGCCTGAATAAGACCATAATACAAATATCTGTTGGTTGAACTACATAAGACCATTGTCAAATCCAAGGTAGACTGAACTTGGTAATAAAATGAAGTAAATTACTCCCTTTAATCACTTTTACTCCCCGGATTTTTGGGTTACTGAGAAGATAATCCTCATATTTTGTAAAAATTTCTTGAGGGTTTAGTAATGATAGTTCTAATCTGATGAACCATGTGTGTTTTTCTGCTTTATTTTGATAATATAAGGCATTTTTCCAAGCAGAAATATAATCCCAGTAATTATAGTTTTTATGGGAAAAATTAAGTTGCATAGGCTTGTTAGGATTTAATCCCCATTCTACAATATGAATGACTTTTCTAATAAAATATTTACTGAAGGAAATATCTCCAGTATGTTTGTTTTGGGAAATATCTCTAGTATGTTTGTTTTGGTTCATATGGTTGAAAGCCACTTAACCTGTTTCAATAAGAATAGACTGAAAATATTTCAAGTCTTCGTTATCAATTAGAGGGAAATTAACATATGTGTCAAAATATCGTTTTGTCAATGTGTTGGGAGAGGTAAATAACCGCTCATCTCCTTTTTGAAAAAGAATGATTACTTCTTCATTTTCTTTTTTGGTACCTGGGAGAACCGATTCCTTTAAAGCCTCAAGGAAACTTTCTTGAGTTTTGCCAGAGGATAAATAATCCTCATAATCCGCCGGTTGCTTTTTGGATTGGGGTATTGAGCTCTTAAATGAGCCTGAAATGAATCGGGAAGAGGAATATATCTTTATGTCCTGTTGGGGAATATCCCATCTTCCTCTGCCTTGGCTCATTAGAGCCCAATAATAAATTATCTAGTCAAAAAATCAGGAAGAGAATTATATTCTCCTTTAAAAAAAAAAATTATTCCTGTTGATAAAATGTGAGAATAAGTATAATTTGATACTATGTTTTAATCTATATTGAATGCAAAGGTAGATAAATGTTATTACGTCAGTAAAAAAAAACTACAAGGTAAAAAAAATATTGGGTGCGGATACAGGTACATTACATCATTTCGAGTTTCCGGGTACAACATTTCAACAATCGTTTTCGTGTATAACCAATTCGGTGCGACTTCTGTACATCACATGGACGTGAAGAGTGCGTGTCCGATAATTTTTCAATACAACTGAGAAAATTAATTAATTTCTTTTCTTTAAAATATAAGTTTATTATATAAGAGTTTACGTCAAATGAGAAAAAACTCAAGTTTATAAGTTTATGTTAAAATATAAATAGAAAAAATATTTTAGGTCTATTGTAAGGTGGCACATACTGTAACGACCCGGCCACACAAACCGAATCGACACGCCCGTATCCACAATATTGTCCGCTTTGGCACAACTTTCCAGGGGGGTCACTCATCCTGATACTATCCAAGATAAGCACGCTTAACTATGGAGTTCCGTCCTCGCTATTATGCCGCACAACTTTAAAAGACCTTCTTGATAGGAAATAGATTTTTAAGCTCATATAGCACACGAGCATTTTCATATCTGGGCGATGTGAGACTAACGCACAACACCGCACCACAGAAATTCATTCCTGAAAATCTGGGTCGTCATAATCACCCCCTTTAGGCACGCGTTCTCGTCGGTCACGTTGTCATTCAGGGACCCACACACACGTGCTAGTCCCCACATTTCCGGCCAGATAGAGATTCTGATACCATCTTGTCACGCCCCGAAATCCAAAAAACGGACATCAATGCGTGACTTTTTGAACAATAGGAAAAAGAACCTGTTGGTACAAAAAGTCACACATTGATGTCCGTTTTTTGGATTTCGGGGCGTGACACACACACACACCTGACTTGACATGTCTGGTTTGCTGCTAAAAAATGGCCATATGGGGCTTGAAAAAAAACTCTGTCGAAATGGAGAAAGAGGGAGAGACCGAACAAAGGTTTTAGAGGGCTTTTCATTAATTAATTGGAAGATATGATTTTGGACAATAAAATTTTTTAAAGTCTATTTTTGATAATTTAATTGGTTATAGGTATGTTTTTATTCATTGCACCATACCAAAATTGGTAATGTATTTTTACAATTTGAAATACCAATTTCGAAAGTTAAGCAAAAGCAGTAGATATTAATAACCACAAATTTTTTTACAATGTTGCGACAAGAAATATCTCATCTGGAAAAAACTCATCACACTGAAAAGGATAAATACCAAAGTCCTATAAGAATTCTATCGAATGAAACTACAAGCTGTTTCACAAATTAACAATGTTGACAAATAGCAAAAATAACCTGTACTTTAAACAAGAATTAGTGCATATTCAGAAAATACCATTTAACTTAGGTCAAAGTCTTCTGCGCGCATATACGAATTGTAGCTCCCCGAATCCTCTATCTTCCCGACCAAGTGGTCAATTCCTGCATTTATCATGTTTTTTTATTATCTTGGACCACGAATAGAACAACAATATGTACAACTTTAAAAAAAATTAAACCAAATTATCAATGGTGATCTATGATACAGGCAGAGTTATTACGGCTAGTCCTCAGAAACCGCAAATAGAGTAAGATTCAATCCTATTTGGAAAACGGCTAGCTACTTCTCCTAAAATACAGAGCCTAGATAATAACTAGGCCAAAATTGGTAGTTTGATACTTATTTATGGTTGTAAAAAATAGCCCAACTGTAAGCCTCATTGATCTTGAATTGGATAACTAAATGTCAAAAAAAGAACACTACAAGGGTAATCTACATACTTGGAGTTGATGCCATGCTATCATAGAACGACATATGTCCCAAGCTTCTAGAAGGTTTTGCACTTTCGTTTGACGTAAAGACGGGGTGGATGGCCTGTAAATCAATTGAATGTATTTCTGTGCTTATTTCCGGATTTTGAAAACACATTTTCTCAGCCCTTGGAGAATGGTTGGCTGATTTTGTCTCTGTTTCGTTGGTTGACTCAACTTCAGCCTCCACTTCTGATTCGCCATTGTTTGGTGTTGCAACCTGTTGTTTACGTTTTGACCTAGCACGCCGATTCTGAAACCAGTTATAGACATTTGTTTCGGAAATTTGGCCGTGTTGAGATAATTCGGAGGTTATGTCTTTAATCTTTTGCTTGGTTGGTGTCCCATTTCCTTGGTCAAACATATGCTCCAAAATTTGAAGTTGTACAGGTGTCGGAGTCCACCTTTGTCTTCCGGTAATTTTGTGTCCGGCAGATGTTACTAAAGGGTCCGAGTATAGGCTTCCCAACCTATCTCCTAAGAAGGAAAAAAAAAATGGTTCAAACTTCAAATCATAAATTAGATGTTAGACTAACTAGTGACATTTAAGCTTCGGTTTATAAAGAAGGGAAAATTTCTCAGGTCTAATACTTCATAGTTGTTCATATTTGGGGCCTTATGCTAAGCAAATCCAAATACAACAAACAAGAATCTTACATTGAACTCATAAGGCTTGACATGCTCACATAGTAAAATATTGACAAACTCATGTTCAATATTCGGAAACAAAAATATACAACACAGTTACTCCAGTTCATGATCTCTCTTCTTATCTAATTTGGTGTAGCCAACTTCAACCAACGAAAATAGCAAAATTTCCACTACTATTCTTTAAAATAAATATGATCAGTACCATCATACTGTAGTATAATCTTATTTTCAACCCAGACACAGTATAGTTGATGTATAGTTTAAGGAGAGGTGACACATTAATACCACTTTCATCACCAAGGTCAAACTTCCATAGCTCACACCCTACAAAATTCTACAAGATTTAATCATCTGATTGTATTATAAACTACCTACAGGTACCTACAGATACAAGATAATTCCTGATGTATTGCTAATAAATTATAATTCAGTCAATTATTGATCTCCGCAATATTTTCTTTTACGCACTAAGAACTACTATGACTATTAAAAAATAATCTAGGCCTCGGTCATAACGTCCTCTCTCTTTTAGAACAAGTCTCTTCCTTGAAACTTACTGTAGCTAAAATATGTATTCACTATTCAACAGTTCAAAGTTCTAATAATATTGTTGTCGATTAAGTTTCAATCCAATGACCGAAAACGAAAGGAAACATTTATAAACACTACCACTTTACCAGTCGTGTTCAGTTTTCCTTTAAATACTCTTACTACCTGGGAAAACATACAGTGCAAACTTATGAAAGAATATCATTATCGACCACCAACCTCACTTATTGTACTACTTGTCTTGAAAATTCTAAACATGAACTTATTTGGAGTTAAGAGCTAATTGCTCATCCAACAACCACATGCCAAAAGGTAATCTAATTCAATATTAAATTTTAGCTCTAATAATGTAAGTAAACATTACTCGGCTATTGAATACCTATACAATCTTCAAAGAAAATTATATGAAACTATCAGAAGTTTCCTGTCACCATTCACTCTCTGACTCGCTAAACCATTTTTTCTACTAATCTCTAAATCTAAATGTAGATATGGGAACGATTTCTATGCCCTTTTACCTTAAAGATACAAGTATTCAAATTTCCAACCTAAAAACATGCTAATCGGTACACCTATTCACTCTCTAAAATAATCATCACTTAACAACAGTATTAGTTGAAATTTATATATATTCCTCCTACGCAAGCTAATTAGTATTCATGTGATAGGGTCAACTGGGTCAAGTTACTTCCGGAAATTGAGAATCCAAATGGAGACATGGTCCATGACTGAATATATATATATGATGACTAGTTTAAGCAAAGGTTTAAAGCAATAAACTTGTCCATCTTTCTTTCTCAGTATAGCTTTTTCTTTAATTACCAGTTCTTTACATTTCTATAAATCCTTTCCCATTGCTTCTTGTTCCTTGTTAATCTGTCCTTATCAAATTATGTAGTATCAAATAAAAAGACTAAGAGACTGTGAAATCAAAGAGAAAACTAACTACAGAAGAAAGCGAAATTTTATACCAAATTACAGTGAATATCATATCGAGAGGATCGAAAAACTTACTAGCAAATTTTAATACTATCGCGTACGGTTTTCATGTTGATCATAGTTCAAACAGTCTAATATATAATCTAAAAATACATAGATTATATTCAATTGTTTCCTGCAATAATTCAATTCTAAGCACTATACTGTATCTTATACAAACAGTTTGCAATGTTACTGATGTATATAGCAAAAAGAGTAATTGTTGTTCCTTATATATGCATCTTATAGCTAAATATGATTTATCAAAGGAATTTATTAGTAACTAGCGAAGCTTAGTATAAGTAGAAATAAATTAAGAAATTGTAGAAAGGCAAGTGCAAAGTGAATAATATTTTTCCAAAAAGTTGAATCTTTAATTAGTGTCAGTAATTATAGAGTGAGAATCAATTACTATAATTCTTATTCCTATTATCCTATACCTCCTAGAAGGTAACAGTATTCTCAAAAGATCTTTTTCTCATTGGTGTGAAAAGTACTTTCCATAATTCACCTCATTGTAAAGAAAGAAACGATTCAAGTTAAGGAAATTAGATATTACAAAAATTGAGAAATCACCAACATCAAGAAACAACACAAGTTTGTATACAGGAGATCAAATACACAAGAATATGTAAATCATTGATCAAAAGGCATGGCACTTGACTACTTCAATATATAGATTAATAAGAATACAAATATCTAAACAAATATAACATGTCTGTATAAAAAATATATATGAAAATATAACCTGGGACATGAAGAAGGGGGTTGGAGATGAGAGATTTGTGCATATCAACGAGGTTGTCGCAAATGGTGGCGTAAGCAGCGATTTGCTTACGTAAAATCTCCATTTGTTCATCAGTCATGACCTTCACAAACATTGCATTTTTATTATTATTGTTAATAACAATATTGTTGTTGTTCATGTTACTCTCTTCTTCATGTTGGTGATGGAGTTGTTTATCCCACTCCATCATTATAAAGCAGACAAACAGACTTTGTGGACAATTATATGTGGTACTTGTATAAGTAGTGTATACTTTATATTTGTATATTTTTATTTTTATTTTGTAACAGAGAGAAGAGTAGCGAGAAAGTGAAGAAAGACAGGAGTATGAACATAGTATATATTGACTTGAAAATTAACAAAGAAATAAGGACAAGTTGTCATCGTTATTTCAACTTGTCATCTATCTTTATTTTTGTTTCAATTTGCATCCATGCTGTGTCAAATTGATTCAACCCTTAAACGGTGTCATAACACAAATTACGGATTACAAATTATAAATTATGTAGAGTTGTCATCGTATGGATGATATGTGTATGTTTCATTTTATTTTAATGACAATTTTTTTTTTAAAGATTTTATACTTCTTATTTGATTAGTATAGCGTAGCTGTCACTATACCAAACAAACTTAAGAATCAGAGACAATTTTTTTTAGATATAATCAAATTTTGTTTCCGAATGATAACTTTTCGGGACAAAAATAATCTTTTAGATTTAAAAATAATTTTTTATCCCAAAATCTAACTTTTAAGCACATAATTTTAAAAAAAAAATTATCTCCAAAGGCAATCACATACGGACATAAGAAAACAATTTAATTTTGGCTTAAAAATTATTTGAAAATAAATTTTAATTGTGTCCTTATGTTCATATAGGATTGTATTTGGAGACAAATTTTTTTTTCAAATTATGTGACTAAAAGCTAGATTTGGGGATAAAAAAATTGTTTTTGTTCCTAAAAATTACCATTTGAAAATAAAATTTGATTGTTTCTAAAAATATTGTCTCTAATTCTAAAGTTTGGTGTAGTGTGTGAATGCAACCTCATATTTACAAAAATGTAAATGTTAAAAGATAATTTTGAAATAATTCATATATGAAGTATTTGGCAACCCCGGCTGACAACAAATAAACATTTCTTTCATAACCAAAAAATAGTAATGGTGACTCGGTCACTGTTCATACTTCATAGCGTATACTACAACAATATGTCTAAATAGCGGTCACGATGAATGCTGACAAATTTTTATGTTGACGAGCCGTATAGCGTCGACTTTGGTGACAATTTCGTGTCAATTTAGTTAACTTATGATATATTTATGACAGAATTTTGAAATACTAACGTGATATTTTTTTACCCCTCAGTAAAACAATATTGTTTTGTAGTGGTAATTTTGAAATATCCTACTTGTTTATGTTCTTCATAAAATAACTCTATTTTCAATTTGCAAGCACAAATAACTAAAAGTATAGGGGTCAAACTTAAAAAATATTTAAAAGTATAAGGTAAAAACGGAAATTAACAAAAGAAAGAAAGAAAAAAGAGAGGAAGTGGGGACAAAAGACAAGAAATAAAAAGAAAAGAAATAGTAAAAAGGGTAATCATGCGCGGCTGTCCTTATATTCGTGCATGTTCGCACCGCCAAAGGCCTCGTGCACTTATCTTTTCTTTTTCATTTTGTTTTTTAGGTTAAAATAAGATAATACTCAATTATTGGCGCATACTATAATACTATTATATTTCTCATATTTTGACTTATTTTTTTTTTTTTTTTTCTTAAAGAAGTACCGATTAACATAAAAATACCATAAATCTATTATGTTAACTAAAATATACATTTAAAATAAAATTATTAAAAATATACATTCAATTAATAATTAATAAAAAAACAAAAAAAAACTGATTCATCTCTCTCAATCTATTTACTCTCCCTCATCATTTCAGTCTCTCCTTCTTTTCAATCTTTCTTGCTCCAATCTTTATTTCCTCTTCTCTCTTATTCCTCTGATATCTCTCTACTCATTCTTTCTTTTTTCTCTGATCTCTCCTTCTCCTTCTCACTTTTTCCGATCTCTCATCATTTCTCTTTATTTTCGATCTCTCTTCACGTAATCCCTCTATTTTTCCGATTTTTTTCTTCTTCTTTATCTCTCTCTTTCGTGGAGATTGATACGGGCACATCTGTAGGAATGGACGACGAGCGTATAAAGCGAGATTGATGTCGACGGAGATGCGATTGTCGAAGTAGAGACCCACGACGACGACGTGATAGTTCGAGATCGGAGGACGGGTAAAATTTATATTTGTTAATTAGTGTATAATGTTAAAAAAATAAGTGTATGAATTACGTTAATTAATGGTATGAAGTTGAAAAATATGTATATGAATTATGTAAGTAATTATGTGAATATTATGTAAATTGGGGTATAAACTTTGAAAATAAGGATGAACTCTACAAATCAGTATATGAATTTTTGGAATAAGGGTATGAAAAATACAAATTAGGCTATAAAGTTTGAACTTTTGAAATAAGTGTATAAACTTTTGGAATAAGGGTATGAAATATACAAATTATGGTATGAAATTTTGGGTATGTTTTTGTTAATTAGAAATTTTTGGATATGTTTTTGTTAATTTAGTTTTAAAAATATTATGTTTTGTTAATTTATCCTTATATTTTTAATACGAGAGCTATTATCAAAAATAGGTATATAAGTATAAATTAACAAAACATACTACTTTTAAAACTAAATTAACAAAAACATATACAAAAATTTATAATTAACAAAAACATAGCCAAAATTTCATACCATAATTTGTATATTTCATACCCTTATTCCAAAAGTGAATACACTTATTTCAAAAATTCATACCATAATTTTTATTTTTCATACCCTTATTCCAAAAGTTCATACCATTGTTTTCAAAATTCATACATCAATTTACATAATTTTCAACTCCATACCATTAATTCACGTAATTCATACACTTATTTTTCAACATTATAAACTAATTAACAAATTTGACTCTTACCAATCCTTCGATTTCAAACAATCACGTCGTCGTCGTCGTGGGCCTCTTCTTCGACGACCACATCTCTGTCAACATCAAACTCGAATTTTCGATATTGCTGTACACACTCGTCGCCTATTTCGATAAATGTGTCCGTCTCAATCTCAACGGAAGAGAGAGATCAGAGAGAGAGGAGAAGAAAAAGATGTAAAAAATAGAGGAAATATGAGAAAGAGAGAGTAATGACGAGAGTGAGGAGGATGAGAGTAATTAATTATTAATTTAACATATGTTTTTGATAATTTAACTTTTGAGGGTATGTTTTTGTTAATAAAATAGGGGTATGATATGTTTATGTTAATTGCCCTAAAATATAATTATGTTAAAATAAGATATACTCCATTATTGACGCAATATTCATAATATATAATTATTGTTGTAATACACTATTAGCTATGTATTTAGGAAGACAGAAGTAGAGAGAGAGGGGGAACAGTATAGTCTTTTATTATCAATGAATATGAATGTATATGAATGTATATAAAATACAAGACCCCTAGCCCTCTTTATATAGATAGAGGGTTAGGGTTACAAGCTCATCTGGGCCCATTAAGTAAAAGCCCAAGAGTCCAATAATCTTACAACACTCCCCCTTTGGACGTCTTGAATTCTTCGTCTTCATGCAGTCGATCTGAGTCGAGTTCATTCGCAGTGCTAAACACATAAAAAACCTTAAGGCCGGAAAACCCAGTGTGGGACAAAACCGGTACCTAGGAGAAACTGTGTAGCCGAATGATATAGGCCGAAATATCATGTAAGTAACTAACCACAAAACAGTGTGCCTCATCAAAACCTTGTCAGAGCAAACCCAATGGGAAAATCTCTGATCGAAGGAAAAAGAGTGCAACAATGGTAGTAGTAGGGATCAACCACAAAACAGGTGCCTCATCAAAACCTTGCTAGAGTAAACCCAGTGGGAAAAAATCTCTAGTCGAAGGACAAAAGAGTACACAGTGGTAAGAAGTATACAACAGGATACTCCCCCTAATTTCGGCAATCTTAAGTGAGATATGATAGGAACGTGTCTCGCTAAAAACCTTGCCAAGGAAAACCCAGTGGGAAAAAACCTTGGTCTAAGGACAAAAAGAGTACACGAGCATGCGACTGGATGCTCCCCCTCACTTGCACACGACAGGGTGCGAAGATTTCGACTAAGTAGTAATTAGTGCAATAAACATTCACCTGGATGCTCCCCCTCACTTGCACACGACTGGGTGCAAAGATTTCATATTCCAAGAAAGAGTACGAGCATTCGAATGGATGCCTCATTTACTTACATACGACTGGATGCAAGAAAATCTAACGTGGAATAGAACGAGCATTCAACTGGATGCTCTTAAACTTCATTTGTGAAGATTAATTTCGGCGAGAAATGCTAAATAGCATAATGTAGTCATGTCTCTCTTGATCAATAACAACAAGTTGTCTTCTATGACAAGTGTTTTATCTGGATCGTGAGACAGAACATATGTAATTCAAATATGACTAATACTAGCTCGAAGTCATATACACTCTCTAGTCGTCTCATAGAGCACGAATAGATCAGAGTGATTCACTTGGAGTCATTCCAAGACCTCCAAGATGTCGCCTTATTCCTAATGGTAAAGACATACCATGTTAGGAATATCCCTTATGCGGGTCTGATAAGTAACCGGCATCGGTATAACCGAAAAAGGGTTGCGTTAATTCGAGTACCGAAGGGGGTAGGTACACTCGATGACGCAAATGGGATAAACTAGCCCACTTCCAAAATTACCATAAGGTAAGGGAATGCGTCTTTAGTGCCATTTCGATGGCAGCGTGTTAGCGCGATGTTGTGTCGAGCTATACCATTCACAACAGACGAGATGTTCATCCTAGCACATAAGACCAAGTACAATGATGTGCTTATTGTACTTAGATATGAACATTATGGTTCAATATCTCTTCATCGTCTCATCAGGGATGGACTGGGTCTATATCAATGTCTAGTGATCGAACGATCATGGGAGAATCTGACGACTTAGCGTCATGATGACTAAAACGTCATAACACCTTCTGGGTGTAGTCTGAATCATGGACTTAGATTCAATCTTTACGGGACTCAATCATCAGGTTGAGTCACTACCGTGTCTTCCCAAGATCCTTCATCTCGAAGGCAAATCCAAAAATGGATCGCGTAATAAAACACGCAAGGGCATAATACTTGTTCAAGTATCCCAAGCTAATCAAGTACTCACTTAGGCGGTATACCACATCCGCTCGGATTATATTAATCCATATAGTGAACGTCTCAGTCAATTGAGATCGTGTTCCGTGGTCAGAAACTACTTGATTTAAGCATTATGAAGTCACACAGAGACCTTCATCTATATCGCTTTGTCTAAATCCCCATAGAGATAAAACTGTGACCACATTCATGGCTGCATACTCAGTTTTTCGGAAACTACTAAACTGGTAAAATAGGGGACTGTTATAATGTCCATTACGAGTAAATCAACCATCTCGTAATCAATTCCAAGGTGTGAGAGAAGCCTTGCGCTACTAGGCGAGCATTCTACAATCTCATTATTCTCATCACTTTTCCTTACGAATAACCAAATAAACGAACTCGTTTAACATTGGTGGTGTTGGAACTACAGGTCCGAACACACTTTCGCTAAGGAGTCTACTTGGATTGCAAGTTTCCATTAGTACAGTCTATTCTACGTTGACTTCAGGCAACGGTACATGGTTCTCTGTCATAATTTGTTCATATTATCAGTCGTCACCGAATATATGAACAAATAATCAATGACAGTTTCGTTTCGCTTCAATATCGTCTAAGATATCATGATCGACAGAAATTTCGAGATTCTTAGGATGAGGAGGAAATCACACATCTCATTGATCCTTTATAATCTCGTGCGACAAACGAGTTTAAGTTCACCACCTCTGGGGCTGAACGAATTAAGAACCGGTCAACTTCCTCATATCTTAGGAAGGATGACAGACTGACGACCGACGGCAGCGTCCTTTGCTTGGCGGGTTCGGCCAAAGCAACGTGTTACGACAGGAACACGGCGTCCGACAGGGACGTCTATCCTTGCAAGCATTTTGCAGCAGGTATAAATGATCTCGTGACATCTCATAAAGTCATTAAATGCGTCTGGCATTTAGGTAGACTTGAGGGAGTCTATGCACTTACTTATCACTAAGTGCAGTTTTGGGGATCAAGCTAAGACTGAGTGGGTTATGCCACGTTATTTCACGTCGTTCCTTATCAACGGTAACGTGCAAATCTCCCCCTAACGACGGGGATAACAGTCTTAGCGATGTCACTTTCGCATATCATGCGGTAAAGAGATCGCTTGCCAAGGTTACTCTATCAAATGATAGGCAGGAGATTCATAATCGACTTATGTCCCCTTCAGAGGTCCATATTTTGAACGCTATAGCGGCTCAATCAAAATATTAATTAAGCACTCCAAACACGCGTTAATATGAGACTTCTGGCTCATAACCAGTAACCAGCTGGTACGCATATGGTGTTTGAGTGTCTATGGGCCTCATAACGGACCAATGCAGCAAAATAGTATAACCCCACATGGAAATATAAATCTTGGTGCGCAAGACCAAGAAATGCGTGCAATCATTTGCAGTCGCATCATCAAACTTTCCGTGAGTCCATTTGGGTCTGAACATAATCGACAGGATGTTCAATTTCAATTTCCAAACTCAAGTAATTCAAATCGAAATTTCGATTATTACTCTTCGGAATTATCAAGTCGGCTAGACTTTTCAGGATAATCCGGATCATGGGCCATCAACTTAATGATAGGGCTAAAAGTTTGGAAAATACTGCATTTCTGTGGACAACAATAATCATGTGACCTATTGTCGATGCATCAACCATAACCATTTATATTTATGGTCCGTCTTATGGTTGGATAAGTCCACATAACTCCTTCAATTCTTTACAAGAATTCTACGAGTTTATTTCGTGATCTTTACACATACTAGTCTTTCAAAGTGAGCATTAGTGGCATGAATTTCGGATTAATTACGAAATATATTCTCAGAGAGAATCCAAATGCGATGCGATTATAAATCAAGCATCGTCTTTTGACCCGGGAATATCTCATCCGGTCAATGCCACAATATCAAAATGCTCTTATCAATCGACGACAGGCGAATGATAGTACAGACAATCATGTCTTAGCATCTAAATCATTTATCATTTCGACGACAGGCGAAATGATAAGGTAACTTTAAATACTTTAAAAATGTGGTAGCAACCACTTGAAAGACATTTCAACTCCTCTAAAATACGTTTTTGATCGTATTGAATGGAGGCTATGTAAAGAAATTTAATTATTTCATGAGCTATTACCAGGTAACACTGGTTTTCTCGAATATTTTATAACTCAACAAGGTACGGCAGGACCTACATGAGTATAAGACCTCATACTTGACAAATCAATTTGGTTTTACCAAATATTTCGATTTGGAACGACAGGTACAGAATCGTTGTCACTGAGTACTCTTTTAGGCAAATAGTTGGTGAAATTATATGGTACACTGTTACCCACTATTTCTAAAAAACCAACTACACCACAAGTATTGCCTAAAATTTCATAATTTAAAGTTTGGTCACATTTGTCAAAGGAATTTGCTCAAAACACTTTAAATTATTTCGAGAAATTTCGTAAACAGGCAAACCATAATCCAAAAGTATGTCCAAATGGAAAAATCATAATCCAAATGGAAAAACATAATCCAGATGAGCGAAAAAATGGCTCAATGATTTATCAAAATCAATAAAGAAAGGTCCCAAACTCATTTGAGCCACAAAACCGGGGGTCTCAAGAGTTTCCTTTCAGTTAGTTTTAACCACATTAGCATCGGTTTTTGCATCTTTGTAATAGTTTTGAACTATTTAAGGAGTAACCGTGCATGACCTTTGTATTTATAGCATAGAGTTGCCTCATTGAGCATTATCTCTTGCTTTGTGACAACGGGTCATATTGTTCCTTTCAATTACAGTCTTGGAGCCATAGGTTTTCGATTTTGACGATTGTCTAAAATCTCGCTTGGCTAGGCGATTCATCGGGATCGTGACAATTCGAGACAAATAACACTTGTCTCGGTTCTCGATTCGTGGAAAAAAAATGTACACGAAGAGCATTAATATCAGGCAAACAATTCGCCATTGACCCAATAGGATTAAAACTACTCACCGGGGTAATTTTCTTATCCAATAACAGATGGGTGATAAAGGAACATGGTGAATATAAATTCACGATACTGCTTATGGAATACAATTTCCAAGCTAGTATTTTGGTGAAGGATTGCTCCAATATGTCAATTTCAGACATTTGTTCACCATAGACGTCATCACGTCTCAAATGTGGCGACGGAATAAAATCAACGCCTTAGCATTCATCCTGATGGTAACAACAAATTTGTGTTTTACTCATCAAAGATGGCATCCAAAAAAAATTGGGCATCACATTTTCACACATCAGGGTGAGTAACATGTGGTGACGGATTAAAATCAACGTTTAAACAGTCATTTCGCAAGTATGTTTTTACGATTTTTCTCATCATAGATGGCATCCAACATGTGTTGGGAGTTCTGGATTATTTATCATATAAAACGACTGGTTTATATGTTTATGGTTTGCACAATCATAAACTTTATTTCGAAACGACAGCTTCGAAAAATAGTTTTGCGTGTAATGTGAATAGGTTCTCATTGATCGAACGACAGGTCGATACAGAGACACCAATTCGGCGAAACATACATCACTATATAAACACACTCGGGGAAATTATTATTTAGTCAACCCCTTTCGGTAGCTCTACTTGAAAAACGACCAGGAAAGACGGTGAGGGTGGAGGGCACGAATGCCACTTAAAACCCGACCTCATTAGGATATCGACTTCCGCCTATATCTTTCCTAGACATCGTATCCAAATAGGTGAGCCTATTTGGGGAAGGTTCATAATTTTTCCAACTTAAATGTGAATATATATGATTTCGCAATTTATATATGGCAATAATATTAGCAGCATAGAAAATATCTATCTAGATTAACCACACATATATAAACAGGCAGTAAATATATTTTAGAATCTATCTAATCATGCAGTAGATTTGGTGTTATAATCAAATCAATTTAAGATTATCAATCAATCCATGACGATTCTAACATATCAAATCAAATCAATTTAAGATTATCAATTAGATCTAATCCAATAATTTACTGGCATATGTGATATTTATATATATGATAATATCAAAAAGATATGATTATGCTAACAAGATATCAATAAATGATCTATGTTTATCGCCATATTAATAATTCTATACATGGTAGTTTTAACATGCAAGCAAACAATATATTTTTAATATACCAATCAATTCTATATATGGTAAAAAATATATTTTAACATGCAAATGGGTTAAATTTACATGGAAACATATCAATTTATTCAATTAACATGCAATTTTTATTCGCTTGCCTTTTAATAAAAAAATATATGCATGTGTGTGTATATTTACCAGATATTATAACTTATCAACCATATGTACTGTTTTCATATAAGTATTATACTACAGGACCATGCGTGTAATTACAGCAAACTATATATATATATTTACAGCATTATTACATATACAGTCCAGAATTTCAGACAAGTTTCAGTTTAGTCCTTGAGTAATTTACAGAATAGTTTACAGCTTTCAGAGAATTACAAATCAGTACATACATTTCAGTTAGTTACAGATTTAATCTAACAGATTAATACATGTTAACAATCACATGACTTTCGATTTACAATCCGGTTATATGATTTGGTGTGTAAATATACAGTATCAATACGTTATGAATCAAACCTGTCTCGTCAATGCATGTAGAAACTATCAAGCAGTCATGTGGCAATATTTTATGGATATAAGTTCTATACATATCAATTCAATAATTATGAATATGCTATGTTAAGTGCGTCAGTTACATGGCAATTAATGTTACACGTTCCAATAAAATAAATTTGAATTTTGAAAAATTCGTTTACCTTTCGCACGGTATGCTGGTGAAGGTCGATAGTACAATAACTTAAACCCGATCGAACTTTTATAACGCAATAAACCTCAAGCTTCTCGAGCAAAGTGCTGATAACGTGTTGTAATACACTATTAGCTATGTATTTAGGGAGACAGAAGTAGAGAGAGAGGGGGAACAGTATAGTCTTTTATTATCAATGAATATGAATGTATATGAATGTATATAAAATACAAGACCCCTAGCCCTCTTTATATAGATAGAGGGTTAGGGTTACAAGCTCATCTGGGCCCATTAAGTAAAAGC
Source organism: Primula veris (assembly GCA_963682055.1). NCBI lineage: Eukaryota > Viridiplantae > Streptophyta > Magnoliopsida > Ericales > Primulaceae > Primula > Primula veris. Next base: position 9,724,080 of record OY821747.1, read on the forward strand.
CCAAGAGTCCAATAATCTTACAACAATTATATATATTTTTACTTAAAACAGACAATAATAATTTGACATTTATATATGAGATAGGTTTTTTTTATAAACTTTAAAGTCGTCATAGTGTGATACTACAAGGATGAAAGTTCAAAATAATACTCGCTATGTCTTTAATTAAATGTCCATTATTCCATTTTGGGTTGTTCCAAAATAAGTGTCCGTGTTTTCAATATGATAATTTTAATGCAACAAATTTACTTTCTTACCCTTTATATACTTACCATTTATAACTAAAATAACAAATTTTAGGAAAAAAATTACCCGCATTAACTTTAATTATGATATTTATAAGGAAAATAATAGTAATTTATGTATCAAAATTTAATATGTTTAAAAAGTAGCAATTTATAAGAGGGCACTTCAAAAAGGACGGATGGAGTAGTAATTTTGATCCAAATATGTCAATTGACACAATTATGTGAATTCTACTTTTTATATAGCACTTTAGATGGTGTTTCACAATTGATGTTAAACAAAATTCAAATTTCACTCATTTTTTAAGCTAGACGCGTCCTTTTAACGCTTAACCGTGTCCGACTTGTGTGTGCAAACGGTCAACATAAAAATCATATCAGACACGTCAATATGTCGTGTCACACACGTCCGTGTGTGTCCGACTCTTTTAACAAACCGTGTTTGAGTGCATCGTGGTGAATAAGTCTTTTATTATAGTCCGTTTTTCGATAATATTACCATTTTGAAATTTTATATTGTAATACATATCATTGTTCTCTATTTCTTTATACAAAATGTTAGTAAGCTATGATTTTCTTTTCCTCAACATTCATTACTTTGATTTATAAAAGAATAGAAGTGAAATCATAAAAAACAAAAAAAAAAACTACAGGAAAAAGTTAAGAAAGACTGTAAAAAAAAAGCATCAAACGGTTAAAACCTGAAATAAAGTACCAAAACATAAAAATAAGGAAAACTAAAAAAAAAAAAACTATTACTTTTGAAACTAAATTACGAAAATATAACATGTCAAGATAGTTGTTCCAAAAAAAAAATACTATTTATAAATTAAGCCACTAATTTCGGCATCCATTCTTTTTCTTCATCTATCTTGGTTTTTCTCTCAATCTCCCTTATATGTCTCTCTATATCCATAAATAGGGATGATACAGCTCCATATTCTATATTCAGGATTTTGTTTTTCCATTTTTTTTTTTGTTATGATAAATATGAGGTTAGTTTTAAAGATGTGATTAATTAGGTCGAATTATATATTAAATTAGGGGATTTTCAGCCATGTGAGTTGATTCTTGGGGGTCAATTTGCCAATCTGTGCTTGATATCTTACAAATTGAATTTTTGATCGAATTAGGGTTAATGAAACTCGATTTTTGGAAATATCAAGACACGGAAGGGAGTATAAAATGGAGGGTCGATGGTTCGAACTTTTTCCTTTTTTACTTTCACATTCATTCCACCGGTGTGGTAATCGAGTTCTAGCCATAATTGCAGCTCATATCATAGTTCATGTTCCACATTGTTTCTGCAATATCACTTTCTCCTTTTATCTCTGTCTTTTTGAGAACATTGACAATATCGACGATTTTTCAACCATGTAATCTCATTTTAAATAATTAAGACAACAGACATTTGGTCGACATTTGGTCCATCTGTAAAATCAAAGATGGCGAGTAACTATCCGATGACTTGCATCGGTGCATGGCCACAATGACCTCTCATGTTTTGACACAATTAACATAAGTTTGATCTTTTTACCATCTAACTAAGTAAAAATCCTTCTAGTCTTGAATTTCGGCATTCACATACTAATAAAAAGTGCCACACTTGATTTTCGGCTCCCTCGGACCAATCATGGTTACACAACAAATCAAATCTGTCCGAATTCTCAAACATTGGTGCAAAAGCTAAAGTTACAACTTGCAATCAAATGTGAATATACTGAATAGGGACCAAATAAAACATTTACTAAAACTAAGATGATCATTTCTCTAATTTACCTTTTACTTGTCTTTATAATATACATTATTACACACACACACACACATATATATATATATATATATATATATATATATTAGTAATCGTGCCCCACGCGTTTTGTGTGCGGCGCGTTATGTAATAAAAATTTAAAAAATATATATATTTATGATATAAATATGTAGATAATATAAAAAAAAAACATAATTTAAGCTTTAAAATAATGTTTGCTTGTTAAAAAAGGATAAATTGAGTTTTTACTTTTTATATTTTATCGTGTAACACGAATTGCGTGTGCGGCGCGTTATGTAATAAAAATATAAAAAATAGGTATAATTATGATATAAATATGTGGATAATACAAAAAAAACATAATTTAAGAGAATGTTTGATCGTTAAAAAGGGATAAATAGTTTTTTTTGGCAATTAACATTAGAATATCTTATAGCTATTATATTAACAAAAACATACACTCAAAAGTTAAATTATAAAAAAACATAGTTTCAATTAATAATTAATAAAAAAACAAAAAACTTCGTTCATTCATTCGTATCTCTTTTCTCTCTCTCCTCCTCTCATTTTCTTTCCGATCTCTCTCTCCTTTTCTTTCTCACACTCTCCGATCTCTCTCCCTTCCTCATTCTCACTCTCTCCGATCTCTGATACTTACTCTCTCTTTCCGATCTCTCCCTTCTCATTACTCTCTCTTTCCGATCTTTCTCTTCTCATCCCGCTCTCTTACTCCGATCTCTTTATTCGATGGAAATTGAGACGGAGACATCCGTCGGAGTGGGTGACGAGGGTATAGAGCGAGATCAAAAACTCAAGATTGATGCCGACAGAGATGCGGTCGTCGAAAGAGAGGACCACGACGACGACATGATAGTTCGAGATCGGAGAACGGATAAGGGTTGGATTTGTTAACTAATGTATAAGCTTAAAAAATAAGTGTATGAACTTCGTGAATTGATGGTATGGAGTTAAAAATTATGGATATGAATTATGTAAATAAGTATATGAATTATGTAAATTGGGGTATGAAACTTTACGAATCAGAGTATGAACTTTTGAAATAAAGGTATGAAAATATACGGATCAGTGTATGAACTTTTAAAACAAGGGTATTAACTTTTGGAATTAGGGTATGAAATATACAAATTATGGTATGAACTTTTGAGTATGTTTTTGTTAATTAAAAATTTTAGGGTATGTTTTTGTTAATTTAGCTTCAAAAGTACTATATTTTGTTAATTAATCCTAATTTTATTAGTTTTTACTTTTTATATTTTTATGTGAGTATGGTATTATTGTAATTAATATAAAAATATATGAGTATTTTTAGAAAAAAAATTGGCTAAACTGTCCAGCCACTTGGAATGATATATATATATATAGTAATCGTGGCCACCGCGTTGCGTGTACGGCGCGTAATCCAATAAAAATATTAAAAATAGTTATAGTTATAATATAAATACGTGAATAATAAAAAAAAATATAGTTTAAGATGGATAAATATTTTTATTAGTTTTTACTTTTTATATTTTTATGTGAATACGATATTATTGTAATTAATATAAAAGTGTAATAATATTTTAAAAAAAATATACTAAATTAAATAGAATCATTTGACTTGACCGCTTTTATTGTTATTATTATTATTATTATTATTATTATTATTATAATAAAATGATATATATAAAACACAACACAAACCGGTGAACATTTCTCTTTTATTTAAAATTCAAAAAACACTTTCCTTCCCTCTCAATCTCTCTCTCTCTCTCTCTAACTGGAAACCCTAGGTTTCAAATTACTTCTCATTTTTGGGTAATGATCGACATTTTTATTCATTTACTGATAAAAGATTGAAATTAAAATTTATAATGTTTGTGTTTTTACTAACATTGTTGCTATTGATTGTCAATTAGGGTTTTGAAATGGCACCAAAAAATGAGCTCAAAGAAGGAGAGTCTCCTACATCCGTGCTCGAGGACGAGGTTTTTATTTTATTTGAGTTTGTTTAGTTCTATAAAGAGATTGATTTGACAAAAGAAAGTTATAAATTTATGTAATTTGCCTTTTAATTATAAGATTAATTGTGATTTTTAACTAATGTATATATATAGCAGCTATCTGTTACTACCCGATTAAAGATTCCTTCAAAATTTTATCTAATAATAGTTTTAATTGTGGTTTTAACCATTTTACACAGATAAGAAATGATTCTTAACCTATTTCACTAACCCAGTAATTAGTCCTTAACATTTTTGCTTATAAGTTATAATACTTATGATTTATGCTTTAGAGGTACATTATTTCATTTCTAATAAAAAAGTATTTCTTTTACTTATAAGATGCAACCAGAAACAAGCTGATTGAGTATGGATTGTGGCTTACTTTTGGCAACAGTTCGATGTTCCGTTTCATGTTTTTAATTTCAAAAACTTGCGTGTAATGTAAATGAATTGGGTTTGAGTGTACACAAAATTGGGTTTACTTTGGTTGCCCCAAAATTTCGGGATGTCTTTTCAAAGGCTCCTAAAAGGCTGTAACTTTTCATTTACCTGTGTGTGGTAAGGATTTTATGGTAGTGGTTGGAATTTTTAAGTAATTGAATTGTCATTTTGGCATGTAATATCTATTATAACTTCTCTAACATTTGCATCTTATTTATAACTACAAAAAAAAAATCTAAATAATGGCAGAGTGTTTGTTGGTATCATGTTGCCTAGAGACTTGTAGTTAAATTTAGTAAAGGAATAGCAATACTAATAATCATAGAATACCAACATACACTGTATATGTAAAGTGATAATAAAACATAATGTGTCATGTGTGTATTTCATAATGATGCGGCGATTAAAAATCTACATAATGAGTGGCATTTTTGCATTTAAGTGATTTTATGTTATTTGTCTTTCCAAATGAGTTCATAGTTTGCCAACTGAATATTTACACTTCCTATAGTGGAAATGCCTACCACTATTCCACTTACTGATTTACATTTATATATACCTTTTGCCTACTGGGTAACTACTTTTCAGCAACAAAAAAAGATAACTGAAAAAGAAGATTGGATAGAAACCCAATAGGCCAAAAGATCAGTTGTTGTACTATATAGGCTTACAACCTGGATATTGTGAACCTAATCTGAAATGCTCCTTTAATTAGTTAAAATTAGGCCTGCTGTTGATGCGCATGTGTTGTGCTGATTACGATTAGATCTGTCACATCAATTTTTCTCTGATTTGTATTATATCGACATGTGAAGGTAACATATATAGAGAATAATAAAGATTCTTCTCCTACATCAAAAGCTATGGTGGAGGAGGAAGAGAGGCTGTTGGACGATGATGAAGAAAAAGAAAATGAACCCGTGGAAGCACCACAGTTGAATGACTCTCAGTTCACTAAACTCGATGAGCTACTAACTCAAACTGAGCTTTTCTCGAAGTTTCTAATAGAAAAAATGGAAGAGATCACAACTGTACTTTCTAGAACCCTTTTTAGATAAATCTGTTTGTTTCTTTTTTCCAGAAAAAAAATTGTTTGTACTAATTAAGTCCATTCGATTGCATTGCTAGAATGGAGTGGAGGAAGATGAAGAACCTGCTGTGGCAAAGAAGAGAGGTCGTGGGTCCAAAAGAAAAGCTCCGACGAACTATAACAATGTAATATTTTCAGCCTTTATTAACCATATTTGATATTTGCAAAAAAGCATGGAACTTTCTTCTGTCTCTGAATCTTTGTTCCTAGTAAACATATCTCTGTTTTATGTGTTAAAAATCGTTCCGAGTCAGTCTGAAAGGATAATTAGACGTGGCAAAGCATACGCTGCAGCTTATCAACATTGGCTTACTTTTATATTTACCCCAATGATCTTGAAGTTGGCCTGATATGCTGTGCTAATGTTAGTGCTTAGTCTTCCCTTGTCCTTTTGAACTGTCTGTGAGGAGACAAAAAAAATCCTTTGTTTCTTGGGTAGTTAAGGAATTTATTATCTAATTAAAATCTTCTGTTTTTTATTATCTGAAACCAGTTATAGCTAACTTAGGCATAGGAAATGATGGATTGGCCTTTCATTTATTATCCGTAGTTCATTTTGCAACTTTGTATTTGCTTCTCTTATATTGGCTCATGCTATTAGTCCTTGTTATGTAGCATATAAAATGTGGTTTACTTTCTCACTATTATATCCAAGGCAAGTGCATGTTGTAGAGCCTAGTTATATGGAATATATAGCAAAATGCAAACTACTTATGCGTTCTTATAATTTTTTACTCTGCCAGAAAAAAGCAAAGAGAGCTGTTGCAGCAATGCTCACTAGATCTGAAGAAGGTAAAACTTTAGAAGATGACACTCTAACAGAAGCAGAGAGACTTGAAAAAGAACAAGCAGAGTTGGTTCCCCTGCTGACTGGCGGACAACTGAAGCATTATCAAATAAAAGGTGTAAAATGGTTGATCTCTCTCTGGCAAAATGGGTTAAATGGGATTTTGGCTGATCAAATGGGTCTTGGGAAGACCATCCAAACTATTGCTTTCCTTGCACACTTAAAAGGGAAAGGATTGGATGGACCCTATTTGGTCATTGCTCCTCTGTCTACTCTGTCAAATTGGCTTAACGAAGTATCAAGGTGGGACTTTCCCTTTTTAATTTTCATTCTTTCGTGTAATAGTTACTTTCTTGTTGCATTGTTGTACTTCCTAATTGCTTCAGTATTTATAGTTAGTTGGGCTTGTTTGGTGGTATCTTATAAGCACAACAGTATACTTTTTTGTTGGAGGAATATATTTTTTGAAAATAATTATAAGATATACAAGAATATTTGTTAAAAAATGAAAAAAAAATACATTATGCATTGGGAGTAGTGAAAATTGTTGGATTGTAGTTTAAAGTATATCAAAGGTAAATTTTTGAAAAAAAGTATAGATTAAGTTTACTTTACAAGATTTACTACTTATTTACCTCCGTAAATACAAAAAGTATTTTTTTCTTAGTTGTACTTGTATCACCAAAACACTTTTTAGTTTTTACTGAAAAGTAGAAAACTACTTGAAAGTATAATTTTGGGGGTTTGCCAAACAAGGCCTAATACATTGCCTGGAGTCTTCTCCTCTTTCTTGATAGATTATAAAGTGATTTAGCAGTATTCATTATTTGGCATGTGTAGTGAACTATCTTGATTCTACATCTGGTTTCAACATTTTGTTAACAGATTTGTGCCCTCAGTGAATGCCATTATCTATCATGGTGACAAGAAAGCAAGGGATGAGTTAAGGAGGAAGCACATGCCAAAAACTGTCAGCGCCAAATTTCCCATCGTTATCACCTCGTATGAGGTTGCATTAATGGATGCTAGGAAACACTTGAGGCATTATCAATGGAAATATCTTGTGGTAGATGAGGTGAATGGTCTATCTCTTTCTATATCTCATATAGCCTTCATTCTTAACATGCACGATTTTTGTCTTAACAAGTTCTATCTTCTTACAGGGTCACAGGTTAAAGAACTCAAAATGTAAATTATTCAAAGAGCTGAAGCTCTTGCCTGTCGAAAATAGGCTATTATTAACTGGAACTCCTCTCCAAAACAATTTGGCTGAGTTGTGGTCATTGCTGAATTTTATCTTACCTGATATTTTTGCATCCCTTAACGAATTTGAGTCATGGTTAGTATGATTTGCCTCTTTGTTATCTTTCTGCTCTTTATTCTTCTTTCAAACACAAGTCGTTGAGTTTTTTCCCGGAAAAATACACAATTTATTTTCTCTGGTTCTTTAGGTGCATGTTAAATCTTATTGCTAAGAGTTATGTATTTGGCTATAGTTGTTAACCTCTTCTGTTAAATTTATTCGGGTATATACATCTCTTGACTTTTCAGTAATTGCTTCATGCTATTCGATTTAAAAAGTAGTAATTGTATAGAATACAGTTATCTCTTCATTCATGACCTTTTCTTATTGATAATGATATTGTAATCACATTGGTTTCTATCTTCAAAGACTAGCATGGTCTGCTGGGCTACAATCGAATAATGCTGTAGACAAGCTACTTGATAAGTAATATGTGCTGATTTTGATTTAAAAATTTGACTTACAGGTTTGACTTTTCGGGGAAAAACAACAATGAAGCCATGAAAGAAGAAGTGGAAGAGAAGAGAAAGGCTAAAGTAAGTCCTCTTTCCTGGTTTTTCCTGCCTTTTATTTGTTGCATTATTTTATGCTAACTGTTATTTACTGTTGACAGATAGTGGCCAGGCTTCATTCAATTTTGCGACCTTTTCTTCTACGAAGATTGAAATCAGATGTTGAGTTGCTGCTGCCTCGGAAAAAAGAGATTATAATATATGCTAACATGACTGAACATCAAAGAAAGTTCCAGGACCATCTAATTAATAAGACACTTGAGAATCATTTGCAAGAGAAATCAGAAACTGGTAATATTTTTATTTTTACTGAATATCTGAGTGGGCCTACTGGAAATTGCTTCATTCTGTTTTGGTCTTGTAATAATTCCTCTTTAATTCATGCATACTGGAAATTGCTGGATATCTATGCTATTTAAATTACCTGAGTAGTTATATAATGGCCGTCATGCAAACTCAAGAATTAATATTGGCGTCAGCCGTCATGCTCTCTTTGAAACTATATATTTTGAAATCCAACCCATCTTTATACTTAAAAGTTAAACTCATTGCTGACCAAAGGTAAGTTGATCTTTAGTAGAAAATGTACAATTAATTAGATATAATGTCTATTGAACTTGTTTAGAAACTATTGCAAAACTACCCAAATCATTAAGTAACTGATTGTGGAATAAGTTACCCGAATAAAGTTGTATCATGTTCTGTTGGTTTCGGAATGAGAAAAATGAACATATAAAGGTGAGCAAAGGTTTTGCGGGCCGAATATGAAAGATCAAGATTTTTATGTAATTGATTTATATGGTGGTGTTCCATTGTATATTTTTCTCTTTCTACCACATATTTAGATCGTAAAAGAAGTTTTCATTGCTTTCAATTTCCTTATGCTTGAACTTAAATACCTTATATTATACTTAGTATAATTACTCCCATGTTTGTGTGGAATTGTAACAATGGAGCTTGGTATGATACGATTTTACAAATAATCGTATGCATGCTTACTCTTCAGACTACAGCCTTTACGTTTTAAACTTTTTTTATGATGATGGTTGCTAAAGCTGAACAATTAATGGAATTACTATATCATGTTTATATAAAAGGCCTTATTTTAACATTTTTTTTTTCTGGTCAGTACTTCCGTACTTTGTATTATTTGTAATGGTTCACGTGCTGCTTCTTCAAGATATAGAATTAACATCAAGTTTGGGTTGCATATTGCAGGACATGGCATGAAAGGGAAACTTAATAATCTGATGGTTCAACTGAGGAAGAACTGCAATCACCCTGATCTATTGGAGTCGGCTTTTAATGGCTCTTGTATGTCAATTACATATTTATTTTTTTGATAATCAAGCAGTTTAGATTATCCCAAACTTCTGAACCATTTTCACCTTTTCTGTTTGTTTGACAGATCTATATCCCCCAGTTGATGAGATAGTGGAACAATGTGGTAAATTTCGTCTGCTTGACAGATTACTTGAGAAGCTATTTGCTCGAAAACACAAGGTAATTATCGCAAAACAACAAAAGGTTGACAATTCTGACTACTAGTAGTACTTTATTATCTCTCTTAATCTTTTATTTTGCATTCAGGTTCTGATATTTTCTCAGTGGACAAAGATTTTGGATATAATGGAGTACTATTTCAGTGAAAAAGGGTTTGCAGTTTGTAGGATTGATGGAAGCGTGAAATTGGAGGACAGGAGAAGACAGGTTAGTGTTTACTGATTTTTCAGTATTTTTCCTAGTACAAATCCTCATGGTGGTTCTTGGTTATCTTTTAACCTTACTATTGAAACCACCCCTTGTAGTAAAACAAAAAAAGATAACATTACTATGATCTTGCAGAATAGTTTGTTTGTAGGAACCCTGACAATGTACTATCCCTCAGGGTTGTCTTTGATGATATCAGTTTTTTAGAATAAAGAATCGAAAGCATAACTAAAGCATTTTTGGGAAAGGTTAATTAAAGGGTATGCATTAATGTGTTAAGTGTAAGCTTTGTATTTATATATATGTATACACGTAACAATTATAATGAGAATTTGTTATATAATTTAGTACATTAAAATTTCTCTTAGACGCATTAAAATACATAATTTATATAAGCATCCATTAATAAAAAGGAAACCCAAGGTACAGTTGAAATTGTAACAAAAAACATAATTCTCAATAGAACCCAATGCAATTTGTGTAGATGACGTTTCCATGTTTAAAGAGTTCCACTTTAGATTGGCCTTTAAAAGATATGAAGGCAAAAAGACACTATTTTGATGCAAGAATAATTGAAGAAATCAAAGCTCTTGGTGTTTTCTCCTCTGACAACGATAAATTGATTCGAAGGCCGTTAATGGTGCTTATTTGTTTTAGAGTTAAGACACATGTGGACTAAATTATCAAATGCAAGTGCCTACAGCATGATATTGGATCCTGAGGGTTTTATGTCATGTTTTGTTAAACTGCCTTAATTGATAGAAATGAGCATACTAAGAATTGATCTTTTGCTGTCTGTTCAATAATTATGTAATCACATAACTAGTTTTCTTGCTATACTGTCGACTCAGTTTCTCTGTTATCCTATACTTCTCTACACTTTCAATTCTTAAAGAAGCAAACCGCATCCTTAGATTTTTATTTATCTTGTCAACTCCGTTCACGGAGATTCTTCAGTATAGACATGGTTCTTTTATTATTTCTCGACTGTCTTCAGACTTGCACTCGTTTCTTTTTTGGCAAACAGATCGAGGAATTTAATGACGTGAACAGTAACTATAGAATATTTCTTCTCAGCACTAGAGCTGGTGGGCTTGGTATCAACCTTACTTCAGCCGATACTTGCATTTTGTATGACAGTGACTGGGTAGGTTATGAGATGTCTCTTGCCCACTCTTAAATTTTTCTAGGCCCACTGCCATAATGTGTTTGAAGTTGTCTATCTTAGATTTACAACTTACAAGTACTTATGTTTTACCTTTGTGTTTCAGAATCCTCAAATGGACCTGCAGGCAATGGATCGATGCCACAGAATAGGCCAAACAAAGCCTGTTCATGTTTACAGATTATCCACTGCTCAATCTGTAGAGGTATTTATTTCATTGTTCTTTCCTTTGATGCTGGAACATGATGCAAGTTTTCAATTATACTCTTCCTTATTTAATATAGAATGTAATTTAAGAAATCTGTCATATAGGGTCGGATCTTAAAAAGAGCTTTTAGCAAGCTGAAGCTTGAGCACGTGGTTATTGGGAAAGGGCACTTTCAACAGGAAAAGACCAAGCCTAGTGGTACAGATGGCATGGAGGTAGGCTAACCATTCAGACTCCAGTATAATTGTGTATCTATTGTTTTCGATACTTTGCTGCACTATCAATTAGCATTGTCATGGTGGTTCTTTTAATTGGAGTACTTATGAATCTTAAAGATTATAAAAGCCCCTAACTCCGTCTATCATGAACTTGGACTGTATGAATATCACTCCCTCAGTCCCAAACTATTGGGAGATTTTTACTAGTCAACTCTTTCTGAAAACACCATCAATGATATTATACCTCTTTTTTACTCTCTAAGATTCTCCTCTTTTAGAATGAAAAGATGCTACAAATAAAAACTAATTTGAGCTTTGATGGTGTTTTATAAGTTTCTTTAGTCGTTTTTCTTAAAATGTTGACTGGTCAAAATTTTGCAAGAATTTACAATGGAAGGAGTAATTGGCAACTTGACAAGTCTTTGTAGCTAAGTTGCTTCATATATCTTTCTCTGATTAATTTCAGTATACTTTTGCTAATATTATAAGCATTACCGTGAAGATATTTTGTATCGAAGCACTTGCTATGGAATTTAAGTCGTTAACAGTCAGGATCAAGCTTCGGCTACTTTTATCACTGTAATACAATGTCTTTTTCAGTCAGTAATTTAAATTGTTAGTGCACAATTGTGCTTTGTAGGAAGAGGACTTGCTGGCACTTCTTCGTGATGAAGAAGATGAAGAAGATAAAATGATACAGACTGACATTAGCGATAAAGATCTCGAGAGGGTGTTGGATCGCAGTGATCTGATCGCCACTAATTCTGCAGTTGTGGGTGCAAAGCTCGAGTTTTCCGCTAGCGAGTTTCCTATTAAAGGACCAGGGTGGGAGGTTGTGGTACCAACTGCGACAGGTGGCATGCTCTCTACACTTAACAGCTGATATTTTGGCTGTAAAATATTAAGAAAAAAACATTTAGATATTATGAGGAACACCTAACTTATTTTAGGGGCTTATATTTTTGTTCATGGATCATTGTCGAGATAATTATTAAACTATATTACTAGAGCTGGAATGAGCTCGGTAGGAAGGGATTGTTTTCATTTTGTATACGATGGATGGTTTTGATTCTTAAGAAAACAATCCCTTAGTCATGTATTTTGAAGGTAGAATGAGGGTGGTATCAGGTGTAACAGTTTAAGTGGACTGATGAGACTGGTATTGGAATGTTTCTGGTGGCCATAGTTGGCTAGTTTTTGGAATTTATCTGATCAACAAAATCACAAAAGCAACTAATATCTACTGGTTGCTTTTTTGGAATTTAAATATTGAATTATCTGTCTGTATACTCAAGATTGATTGCAGATTTTGTTCCGTTCTTATACATGCTTGAAAAGGGGTAATGAATTGTTGTTTTTTCGTAAGCTAAAATTGTACTGACATTTTAATTACACAAATGAATGAAATTGTTGAAAATATACTTGATTCGCCGCTTCATCTTCTCTTAGTGATGGTGAAGGAAACATGCTTGAACACAATTGTACAGTAATTTTTTACTGGTAAATGATTACTACAGGTTGCAGTAAAGTCACGTTTTGTATTTTAATTTTGATGTTTATATATTTGGGGCACGATCAAGCGCATTAGATTTGACTCTTCCCACATTATTTGATTCACAAGAGTTTGTCATTTAAAAACATGCACTATTAAAATCTGTAAAACATTGCTCCGAGCTTCTAAGTTTGTGGGATGTTTAATGTGGTCTCAGGATCTAGCCCCTATACAATGTGTATGATTGAATATATAAATTTGACTTTATAAATTGGTTTGCGGTAATATGTTAACCGGAAACTATTCACTTTTTATGAAAATGATACAGCGTTATAAGCAACTAGAGTCGGAGTTGGTGAGCACAACAGAATACAAGATTTTTATGAAAATTGATTGCAAACATGAAATCATCACTAACACAAACGTAGTGGTATTTCACTTTCTCAAACAAGCCCATGCATCTTTAAGATAAAAGAAATGACACGAGTACGCATACCTTCCTTTCGTCTCAAATCAATGTCCTAAAAAGAACAAGACGGATTTTAGACGAAATAAGTTATGTAACGCGCAATCCGGCTTAGTCCCACTTTAATCACCAAGCCTTCTATTTTCCCATCTAATTTCCACTTAGACGTCACTCCTTTTCGGACCACTATTCACAACACCTATACCAATTTAGTAAAAGAGACAAGTAAAAAATAAAAACTTTTTAAAAAAATCCGGGTTCTATGTTTAAATGACCACCTAAATGGTTTATTAAACATAATAGATCAGCTTCAAAAAAAAAGTTGTTAGCTTCGTCTAAAAGTACTTCAATAATAATTTAAAATATAAAAGTACTTTTTTTTAATAGTTTTTTTTTTTCATTAAAAATTTAAAATAAAAGGACAGTACTTCAATAATAACCGGTTCAATCCAAAGAGACAAAGCAAACATAATATTTGAACAAAAAGACAAGAAAAAACATAAGCTTTCACTATTTACTCCAAAAATTGAGCAAACAACAAATCATTCACCAAATTACTAATAAATAAATAAAAACCAAGCTCCAATTTCTCTATAGTTTTATCTAATCTCCTCATTAAAAACTCGATCTATAAAAATTCCCAGCAACAAATTTTCGCCGGCGCCAAAAACCCACATAGTATTACATAAAAAAATAATTATATAAAAATAAAAATAAAAAATAAGTAATATAATTAAAATAGTGGAGATGATAACTCGTTCGAAATTATCGGAGCAACTTCGAGAGTATCAAAAAAGAACTCAGCATAAATATTCTGCTCTCACTCTTTTTTCACCTAAACCCTACATTAATTCCTGGTATAATACTATCTCTTTTTTCTCAGTTAATATGTTTTTTTTTTTTTTTGCTTATTTTAATGTTTTATGATAATTTTTTATGTGGGTTTTGCTTTTAGTGTGTTTTATTAAATTATGAAGTTTGTTTTTGTGATATTTTCTAGATGAGATACTTAGCTTGTTTTTAGTGTTTTAGGAGCTTTTTAAGTGGGTTTTGTTTTTAGTGTGTTTTATTAAATTATGAAGTTTGTTTTTGTGATATTTTCTAGATAAGCTACTTAGCTTGGTTGATAGTTTTATGTAGTTGCAAGTAACATTCTCAAGAAGCCAAGTGAATTATTATATGAAGATTAAGAGTTTTGTATCATTAATCGTTTAATTATTTCAAATTAATAAAGTCAGCAAGTTTAGTTGGTGAATTGTTATTGATATTTATGATACGATACTCGTAGCAGTGTTAAAAAGAAACTTCTCAAGAAGCTAAGTTTTATGTAGTTGCAAGTAACATTCTCAAGAAGCTAAGTTTTCTATCCTGGGAGTTTTATTGAGAACTTTTAAACACTCCCATGTGAATGCTAGGTTTGCTTTGTTAAGTTTTTGAGCTTATCTTTTAGGATTAGCATGTTATCTTACTTCTAGGTTGTCCGGCGTTTGGTTGGCCAGCTTAAAAGTTGCGTTTTTTTTGTCCTGAGGAAGCTAGAATATTGAGCTGAATGACGCCAAACATGTGGCTTGAATATAAACTATATGCATCCTTGCCCTACCTAACATATAGGCTTGAGCATAATTTCCTCTCATACTAACCTCTTTTACATGATGCGGTCTTTGTCACAATCAAACAAGAAGCCACTTTTTTCTTTGTGTAATTCAAATAAAAGTTACATATACTGATATACCTATATCTTGTTTGTTTTACCTCATAATAAAAATGATATTTCTTGATTCACTATGTTTGTATATTGACGGATTAACCCATGATTGCCTTAGGTTTCCAGCTGAAAAAGCAGTATGTGGCTTGTATAGTTGTATTTGGAACAAACTTGTCCAATAGCTGGAGGCGACACCTCATTTATAGGCAATATAGATGTTGTATGTTAAGTATATCTTGGAAGGGTCAATTTTTGTTTTTGCTGTTTCTTAGGTAGGTTAGATCTAATTCAACCTAGCTTGTTTATTCTTCCTCGATTAGCCGCAGTCATATTTACTTATTATCCCTTAGAGTGAGACGAAGACCATTGATTACAACTTGAACGACCTTAAAAATGTGATGTCAGATAGTTAGGCTGTAAGCGTGGCACTCTTCTTTGCAAGTAGTCTTGTGGATTCTGTTTGTAGTGCCGGAACATTAGTATGAATCACAGTTTATAACAATAGTACTTTTTTGATACTGCATATCTTTGAGTAGATTTAGGTTGGCATATAAGTATCTGTTTGGCGTGTCACTTTATCTCCATCCCAATTTAGGAAGGAGGCTGATATAGGGCACCAAACCTAATAGTATTAACTTCGATATATAACAGAAATTAAACCAAAACTAGGACAAACAAGTTAATCTTACTAAAAGGGATATTTGAGTACCAAAATGGAATAGAAGGAGTATCAAACTTCTTCCAATGAACTTCATTCCACACTAATTAAAAAATATGTCAAATATTCCAATTTATGAGTTCTTATAAGAAACCTAATGCTCACATCAATTAGAACGAATTAACAAAATTAAAAAAAATATATTAAATGAAAGTTCTTAAAATCCTAAAATGAGTTGTCCAACAATCATCCCAACTGAGTTTTAAAGTTTATTCTAAACTTCATTTATTAGAAGTGGTGGAGAAATGCACAAGATCCAAACATGGTCCGATGTCCACCCATTTCTATAGAAAAATCTTCATTTTGCTACCCACTGTGTCCAAAGACTCCAAACTATAAACAACCTTATCCAAGAATTTTTTACACCGACCATGTCTTCATTTGCTTTACGGATTTGATTTTTAATGTCGACAAGTACGCTGGCTTAACATGAACAGAATTTGTCAACTCCAAGGTTTTTTTCACTAGAAAAATTCTCATAAGTTCAGCTTGTTTTTGGGAACAATCTCATTCATCCTGATTTACTGCAGTTGAATAATTTTTTCAATTTCCTTTTTAGCCTCAGATCTTGTTTGTAAAAAATAAAAATCCCAAGTAGGAAGAGGTTTATAAGTTTTGGTAAAATGACCACTGAATTGCAATGAGTTATCAGTTTCAGTCATATTGAAATTGACTTATCGTATTTTCGTTCATTGCATCATGTTCTTCTATAGACTTTAATAGTTGTTTTCAAAAGGTCACTTTTGGAAACCATGGTATTTAATTGAGCTCGTACTGTTATTTTTTTGGTACCGTATAAAATTTATTGTTTTCTGAACTGGATTTTGTGAATGGGTTGATTGTTGGCTTGAAAAACATGGGCCAACTTCTTTAAGTTGTGATTTTTTTTTAACTCCAAAACTTTGCATGAGCTAATTTTGTTACTTGTCGGCTACATGAGTTTTATAAGTAATAACTGTATTGCTTCTATAAGGAGAGGCTATTAGATTGGCTTGGTTTGGTTATAAAGAAGAGAGTTGATCATGCATGCAAATTTGAGTCAAGAGAGAGAGTGGTCAATCTCTAGGTTATAAAGAAGTGGGGAAAATGATCAAGATTTCTATTGAATTTTTTTTCAGAATTGATGTTGAATGGATTATAGTTATGAAGGATCGTTTGGATGATGAGTGCAGTGCTAGTGGTAGTCGTAGGTAGAAGATACATGCAGACTTAGGACAGACATATGTTGCAATAACCATGAATAATATTTCTGATTGATATAATCTGCTTACTCGCAAATTTTCATATCAATATAAAGTGCAAGATACAACCTCACTTCTCCAAGTTATACAAGCTTTGCTAGTTGTTTTTCATCTTCTTAAGTTGGATTCATATTTAGCCTTGGTTTTTCTTGTTGTTCTGTCCAGTCTGTTTGCTGTAATACCGTTATTTATCTGCATCTAATATGTTATTATTTAGCATCTAAATTGGAAGGATTCCTTGGATTTTTGCAGGGGTGATATTGTTATAGCATCTTTGTGGGCCTCTTTATTCTGCGTGATTCTAGTGTCCTCTTATATATGCCTTTACTTCAGATTTTTCCGGCTTTCTTTTGTCGTCGTATGCTTTGGTGTGCTACTCCCAATACGTCTGAGAATTTCTCGAAAAAAACTGGCAAGAAAGAGAGATTTACCTTTGTCAATGTGAACTTCCTCTAACAAATATGCTTGAAGATAAAGGAGCATTTGTTTACCTGATAAGGGAGCATTTGTTTACCAGATGGCTCATAAATATCAGTTGTTCAACAGCGATATAGCTTAACAGTAGTGGTGGCAGTTTTGAGTTTCAACATGTAATTATTAAGGAGATTTTAACATAAAGAATGTTACTTGTTGATTCTAGATTCCAAGATGTTACACATTCCAAACCAATTCAACAAATGTGATAGAACTGGCCTTGTTTTAAAACATGAGATAGTGCAACGTTGGCGAAACAATATACCGAATTTTCTATTGGTTGTCGTTAGTTCATATCATGACAGTTGTAGGAAACACAGAAATGTCCAACGTGACAAAATGGAAAATTTAAAAATTTATTTGTTAAAGAATGGGAAAACCATGATTTTTTTTAAAGGGGAACGAGTTTCCTGATAAATTTTATTCAATTTTACGTGGTCTGATTTGTCTTTGGTAGTTGTCTGTATCAGTGAACGGATATTTCAATGGACGTCTAGTTCAATTAGCTGATATGAGTTGGTCACTCGATTAAATAAAACTAAATTAGGATTGCGAGTTCAGTTGTATACCGTATCAACAGTTTAACAAAGGCCAAGTATTGATGTTTTATGTATATCAGTCATTTTGTACTTGATCCTCTGTTGCCAAGAGCATCAAGTTTAATCTTGTAATTTCTACCAAGTGGATGGATTGACTACCAAAACTTGATAGTTTCCATTGTGGGAGTTGAACACCGTGAAGGACTTAAATCGTGAAATCCTATAGCGAGTTTTAAAGTGTGGCTAATTTCCGATCTAACTGGGAAAGTTACATCTCGATTCATCATAGTATAAGTTAAATAAAATTGAGAAATTGAATGACATTCTCACAGTTATCAACATATTAGACGGTACAATTATAAATGGATTGCCTGACATGGTTAATACCTTGACATATCCTGTTCACCATTATATTTGTTAAATAACTTTTCAAAAGTAACAATCTCATCCAACATAAGGTTTAAGTGTCGATTATAAAAAAAAAACTTACATTAGGATATCAGTTTTTATTACTCCCCCATTCTAATTTACTTATCCACTACGAAAATAAGTGTAATTTTGACTCGTAAAACACTCTTATCCAAATTGTGGAGATATAAATTTCCAAAATTTTATCAAATAGTTCAACATCTATACTTATAAGTACTAACTTTAGATATTATCCGTGTTTATTGAGTCATATAGTTCTAAGAATAATTGTTAAAAAGTCTGAATTATGAGGGTTCCGATACAAACATTAAAATTTAACTTGTATTGAGGTCAATGAATTAACAACTTCCTTAACACCTTTTATTCTCTCCTTCTCAGTTGATTTAATATGTATATATCTTTTCTTGGGTCTATATTTGTATTTGAATTAAACTTCCTATGATACCTTTTGTTGTTTTATGCAACATAGTCCGACTCGAAACTATTGTGCAAACGCCTAGTCCTCTTACAGGAAGCGACCAATGATGTTGATAAACTTCAAAGTGTAACCTTGGGAATTTGTGTGAAAATGACATTTTAGTACCCAGCATCACATCACGTTTGCCCAACACTAACTAGCACGTCTCTAGCATTTTACGTGTGATCAAATGCGTAAAAGAGTTCCTGCAATTGATGTCTCATTGCCGCAGCATCAGTAACGGAGTGGAGCCAATACAACACTATATACATAAGATTGTTGAGAAAGAAACAAACTTTCCATTATTCACGTTAACGGGTCTGTTTGTTTCGTTGTAAAATCTTTAATGCTGCTCTCTTTCTCAATAAAGTAGCTACCTCTCTAACTCAGGTGACCACTGCTGCAACTTCATTTTACCACCGCCACTGTCAATACCAATCTGTTTCGACAATGGATAATTTACTTCAGAATGGTTAATAAATTAACAACTCAAGATTCACCGGTCGTTACGACCTATCAATTCTTCCAGACACTCTTGTCGTTCGATTTGCATTGTAAAAAAAATCAGCCACATTCACTTAATACGGTAGACGATATCCACAAGAGGCAGGAAGAACCGCTTAGATACAAAATGATAGAGATCAAATTGGTCCATAGTTCAACTGTCGATATTGTATAGGAACAGGGACAATATTCGGGTGAAAATAATATGAGAGGATATAGAGATTTGAGATGATCAGGGGCTAACACGTTTGACGTCTTTCACTTAGAATCAAGTTAGTAAGTACTACACCACAGCTTAAATTGTAACAAGGACTAACCTAATGGATTTCGATTTCTAACATCAATTGTAGACCCCTCAGCTGTTCAATATACACCTCAAATGTGATCACTCTAGTACAGTCTGAGAGTTTCAAAGTATATGAATGCAGCTTTTCATCAAGCTATCAAAACATGTTAAAATAACTGTTAATTATGTTGGTTGCAGTTTCATTTACGTTCCACTCGCTAGTTTAGGATAATTGTATTGTATTAATACATGCTTTGGCTAAAAGCATCTTATGGTAAACTATCTTATATCAAACTAACAATGAACTGATTAAGAAGATGATGCAACGTAGGTTACAATCAAGGTGGTGTTTGCTGTTTACAGAGATCATTAAGAATGAAATAAATTTAGAGAAATTTAGCCCAGAAAGTATTGTCCTAATTACTTAGTTTATGTGAAAGCAGCAAAGAATGCACAAACAGACAAAATGATAATTTATTTGCAGAATCAATCAAGTTGGTGTTGACGTTTGTTGAAACCTTATAATTAACCAATAACATTAATAATTCCAGATCTCTGTTACAATTTCTAAAGAATAATGATGTTTAATGACAAGTAAGGTGGAAAAATTATTAGATCTGTTTTAATTGGCTAATCTAATGGGGAACATTTTCTGTCACTAGCAACGTCTATATTCAGCCAAAGTACAATATTCAAAGGTGTGTTTAAAAGTCATAAATCACTAGATTGTGTGTGCGTGTCATTTGTTTACAGTGCTTTAGTTATAAATGGAGTATATTTTTAGGCACATGAATTTCGTTTAAGATGAGGTTTAACAACATTGCCAATGTGAACGAACTTATTTCAAGAATTCCTGGGAAAAAAAATGTAGGATATTTAATTGTCACTAACATGCATCTCTTAAGAAACACAACTCCGTTTTCAAAACATAAGAACATTAACTGGTTTATTGAACAGTTAAGCGAAGTGTTTGTATGGGATGGATAGTTCCGATGAAGTCCCGTTAGACCGTTAACACCGGCAGTATCATACTTCGTAGATCTTCCCGATATTACAATAATAGACTGCATGACATATTTGCCTGACCACTTCCAGTAACATATATGTCCTTCGTAGATAGTCCGTTTTCAGATTTTCCTCATATCTCTCTCCTTTATTTTCGCTAGATTTTACCCTTCCCTTCCTCTTTTATCTTTCTGTATGCAAACCAATTAATGTTTCTGATGCTCATTTTTTTGTTAAATTATAAGTTGATTCTGCTGGAGTGTTGAGTTGATGAACTGTTGTGTAAAAATGACGTGTGCTGTAAAAAAGATGAATTTATCAATGCAAGTATATATTTGTTGTCATCCCACACAATCAGACCATAAGGCGGCCCAGGCCCAAGACCCATGTTTAGTAACCCTTGGGTCTGAGGTACAGACTGGGTAGGAGGAAAAAAAATTTGTAATGGTTCAGCCCAATATAATTATATAAAGATCAATTTATTATAAACTCAGTTTTAGTCCAAATTGCCAATTGAATTAATTTAAAATTTGTAAAAGAAAATAGCCACCTATATATATATACATAAATTGACCCTACTTAATAAACTTTTATTTAGGTTTAAGTTGGTCTTTTCTAAATCTTGTAACTCTACCCTTTATCTATATAAAGAGTGTTAGGGATTTTGTATTACATATTCATTGATACACTGATTAATAAAGATATTGTTTCCTCTCTCTATGTCTGTCTCCTAAATGCGTAAGTAATAGTATTACAACACGTTATCAGCACTGTTCTCGAATATTGGAGTAATAGAATTATGGGTATTATATCAATAAAACTTGAGGTTTATCCGGATTTTTTTTAAAGATTTTGCTATATCGACATTTACCAACATATGATAAGGTACCGAATTCAAAACTTAATTTATTTCATAACTGTAATCACACTTATTATTATATGGGTAACAAACATGATAAATATATAATTTGTGTAACTCGTGAATGATGTCAGTAGTATATAACCTTTCATCATGTGAATCTATATTGCATGTTAATATGTGTATGGTGTTTAAAATTGTGTATGGTGTTTAAAATTGCTTACAACTGTGCATGTAAAAGAATTAAACAAACCGCATGTACTCAAGATGATATCTGCCATGTGATAGTTTTAATACCAACAAACAATTTGTACATGTATGCTACTTGATTATTATTTGTAACTTTGTAAGATGAGATTCATGTATATATATACCATACATAATTTTTTGTGTTATGTTAACTGTTTAAACATGTGTAAATCGAAAATCATATACTTGTAAAACATGTATTAATTTGTCGGATTAAATCTGTAACAATTTGAAACGTATAATACTGATTTGTAATTTGCTGAAGTAACGAGTGAAAGGAGTGCTTGGAGGATGATTCTATTCCGCCGCCACTTATCAAATGTCATGAAATCTGAGTTCATAGCGACCACCTCACCCAAGACGTTGTGAGACTCCCTGAGAGAGCGCTTCGACCACCAAAAGACCATTTGTCTTCCTGAAGCCCGCCGTGATTGGCTGAAATTGCGGTTTCAGGACTTCGAAAGCGTTGAAAAAGATAACGCTGAAGTATGCAGAATTCGTGCTACTCTCTAATACTTATGTGAAATACTCACTGACAGTGACTTATTGGAGAACATGTACACCATGTTTTCTAATTCTGACATCTTGCTCCAAATGCAATATCGTCAGTCTAAATTAACCAAAATGCCCGAGCTCATCACCCAGTTGTTATTGGACAAGAAGAATAGTCTCATTTTAATAATGAACAGTAATTCTCGTCCTGTTGGTTCAAAGTCAATTCCAATGCCTAATGCTAATGTTGTTCATGGACCTCGTCTACGATATGGGAAACGAGAAAAGAGTCAGTCGTCCCGTCAGCCAAGGAACATGGGTGAACGTAATGCTCGTCCAGCCAAGCGAGGTTTGGACAATCGTCCGAACCGAAAACCTGTGGCTCCTCCTAGACAGTCTTGTGGTGGTAGGAACAACTAAGCCAGTCGTCCCAAAGAAAGAGAACCGGACGATGAGCTAACTCTGTGCTATAAATGTGGTGGAAATGGTCAAATGCAAAGGACTTGTAGGAAAACTCCCCAAGAAGTCGAAAACTACCACAAGGGTAGAAGGGCCGAAGCCAACATGATTGAAACTAGTGCAAAAAAAACTCTTGAGACCTCTGACTTTGAGGCTCACATGAAAAAACAAAGTTTTTTTTCTTCGTTTCTTTTAATAATTGAGCTATTTTTGCTCATGGATTATGTTATTTCAATTCCATTTCGGATTATGTTTTTCATTTGAATATTGTTCATTTCTTTTGGATTATGGTTTGTTTTATGGATAATGTTTTGAATATTTCTCGCATAATTTAAAGTTATTTTATTGAGCAATTCCTTTAATCGTATGACTGACTTTAAATTATTTTACTTTTAGGCATGTATTGTGGGACAGTTGATTGTCTGGTTGATAGTGGCACTACACACACTATATTAAAACATGAATGTTTTTTTTTTATCAATTTTATGCCTAAAGTAACCTCAATGATTACAATTTTGGGCCTGTCGACCCTTGTTGAAGGCTGTGGTAAAGCTAAATTCATGTTGTCAAATGGGACTCCTGTTGAAGTATATGAGATCTTATATTCTTTGAGGTCCAGTCGTACCTTGTTGAGCTTTAAGGATATCCGAGAAAATAAGTTTCATCTTGAAACTGCTCGTGAAAATGGTATTGAATACATTCACATTACCTCCACTCAATACGACCAAAAGCGTATTCTGGAGAAGTTGAGATGTTTTTCAACTGGTTTGTATGTTACTACAATTCAAAACTTTGAAAGCAATCTAATCATTCGGCGGGCGCCGATTGATAAGAGCACTTTTATGTTATGGCATGACCGGTTGGGACACCCGAGTCAAAATACGATGTTTCAAATGATGGACGCATCTCATGGGCATTCTCTTGGAGGAAAGAATTTCGTGATTAATCCGAAAAGCCTATGCCAAGGATGCTTGATTGGAAAGACAATATCAAACCAATTCGTGTGAAACCTACGAAATTAGTTTCCCAATTCCTTGAAAGAATTCAATGAGATATTTGTGGACATGTCGAACCAACATGCGAACCATTTAAATATTTTATGGTTTTGGTTGATGTATCGACAAGATGGTCACACATAGCTTTGTTGTCCACAAGAAATTCTACATTTACAAAACTCATAGCTCAGATCATTAAATTGAGGGTTCATCATCCGGATTATCCGATAAAGTCCATTAGACTTTATAATGTTGCGGAGTTCACATCGAAAACTTTTCATGACTATTGCATGACTTTGGGAATTAATCTTGAACACCCAGTTGCATATGTTTATACCCAAAACGGCCTCGTAGAAGCTTCCATTAAGAAGTTGCAAATGATTATGAGAACTTTGGTTATGCACACCAAACTTCCCATTTCTGCATGGGGCTACGCTATTTTGCAAGCTGCTGCATTGGTCCGTCTGAGACTCATGTCCACCCAACCACTATCCGCGTACTAGTTGATAACTGGATATGAGCCCGATGTCTCATATTTACGTGTGTTTGGGTGTTTAGTCAATGTTCCAATTGAACCGCCTAAGCGTTTCGGATTTGGACCTCAGAAACAAAGTGGCATATGTGTCAATTATGAATTCCCATCCATAATACGCTATTTAGAGCCATTGACAGACGATCTCTTAACCGCTAGACATACGGATTGTGACTATGATGAGACACTATTCCCATCATTAGGGGGAGAAAAACACGTTAACGTTGATAAGCAATGCCGTGAATTAACGTGGCATGTACCCAATATGTCTCATCTAGATCCTCCAACTGCATATAGTGATAAGGAAGTGTGGAGAATCCTAGTTCTGAAAAATGTTACAAATCAAATGCCCGACGTATTTAATGACCTAGAAAATGTCACGAGATCACATATACCTACTGTAAATGTGCCTTGAAGGATAGACGTCCCTGTGAGACGCCGTGTTCCGGTTGAACATGTTGCTCCGGTTGTACCCACCAAGCAAAGGACACTACCGTCGACCGTCCAGTCCGGTGCCCTTCCTAAGAAAAGAAGAAGGCCGACCGGTTCCAAGGATGTTCTGCCTCGAAAGAGGAGAAATTATGTCGCATCCGTTTTTCCACACGAGATCATTAAAGATCACGGTGATGTATTAGATGAACGTGTTCCAGATGAAACACCAATTTCTAATCATCCCGATAACCTTGAAATATCAGTCGATTATACTAGTTTAGACGATATTTTGAAGTGAAACGAGGCTTTCATCGATGATATGTTCATATACGCAGTGTCCACTGACATTATGAGCAATGATGACATGAAACCTTATACGGTAGCTGAGTGTCAGCGAAGAACGGAATGGCCTCAATGGAAATAAGCAATCCATGTTGAATTGGATTCTTTCACAAAACAAAGGGTGTTTGGACGTGTCGCTCCAACACCGCCCAATGTTAGACCAGTTGGTCATAAATGGCTTTTCATAAGAAAGCGTGATGAGAATAATGAGATTGTTAGATACAAAGTTTGCCTTGTGGCACAAGGTTTCTCTCAACGCCCTGTAATTGATTACGATGAGATGTATTCTCTCGTAAAGGACGTTATAACGTTCTACTACTTAATCAGTTTAGTAGTTTCCGAAAAACTGAATATACAGCTCATGGATGTGGTCGGATCGTATCTCTATGGGGATATGGACACAGAGATTTACATAAAAGTCCCTGATGGACTTAAGTTGCCCGACTCAAGTAGTTTCCGACCATGGAACACGTTCTCGATTAGACTGAGACGATTATTATATGGATTGAAACAATCCGGACGGATGTGGTATAACCGTCTAAGTGAATACTTGATTGGCTTGGGATATGTTTATAATGAACTATGCTCATCCATGTTCATAAAGAAATACACTTCAGGATACACGATTATCGCAGTCTATATAGATGATATGAATCTCATAGAAACCTCGAAAGAGTTGTTCGAAACTGCTGAAATCCTAAAGAAGGAATTCAAGATGAAAGATGTTGGGAAGACACGGTATTGCCTCGGCCTGCAGATCGAGCACCGTAAATATGTAATTTTTGTCCATCAAGAAAGCTACACCCAAAAGGTGTTGAGGCGCTTTAGTCATAGTGACACTAAGCCGCCCTCTACTCCTATGGTCGTCCGCTCTCTAGACATTAAAAAAGACCCCTTCCATCCAAAGGAGGACGATGAAGAGATATTGAGCTCTGGGTGTTCATATCTGGGTGCAATAGGCTCACCATTGTACTTGGCCCAATGTACTAGACTGGACATCTCGTTTACCGTGAATTGTCTAGCTCGACAAAACACCGCGCCAACATGCCACCACTGGACTAGCATAAAAGACATTTTCCGTTACCTAAGAGGTACTATGCACATGGGCTTATTCTGTCCCTTTGCGTCAAGTGGATCTAGCTCCATTGATCCTCAAAATAACGCAACCTTTGTCGGCTATGCCGATGCTGGTTTCTTATCAGACCCGCACAAGTGACGTTCCCAATTTGGTTATGTCTTTAACATTGGGAACACGGAGATATCATGGAGGTCTCGTAAATAGACTTTAGTGGCTACTTCGACTAACCACTCTGAGCTACTCACGCTCTATGAGGCGACTAGAGAGTGTGTCTGGCTTCGAACAATTATTGGCCATATTCGAAGCACCTATGATCTAGCTTACAATCATGATGAACTAGTTGTCATTTATGAGGACAACACCGCTGTGATTGATCAAGCGAAGCATGGTTACATCAAAGGTGATGTCACTAAGCCTATCTCGCCAAAGTTGTTCTTTACACATGAACAACAAACGCTTCAAAAGGCTGAACTGAAGCATATTGGTTCAGAGAATAACCACGCTAACTTGTTCACCAAGTCACTGCCAAAGCATTCTTTTTAGAAGCACATACGGGCGATTGGCCTACGTAGGCTATCTGAGCTACCTTAGAGCGACATTTTATGTCGGATTCGAAATCCTCGCACCATGTCATGTGTAAGTGAAGAGGAGCATCATGTTGTATGCTTGTGTACTCTTTTTGTCCTTAGTCCAAGTTTTTTTCCCACTGAGTTTTCCTTTGCAAGATTTTTAACGAGACACGTTCCCTGCCGAAATCAGGAGAAGTATCATGTCATATACTTCTTACCACTGTGTACTCTTTTGTCATATTCGACCAGAGGTTTTTCCCACTGAGTTTACTCTTGCAAGGTTTTGATGAGACACCTGTTTTGTGGTTGATCCCCCACTACTATCATTGTTGCACTCTTTTTCCTTCGATCAGAGAATTTTCCATTGGGTTTGCTTTGGTAAGGTTTTGATGAGCCACATTGTTTTGTGGTTAGTTACTTACATAATATTTCGGAATATATCATTCGGCCACACAGTTTGTCCTATTTACCGGTTTTGTCCCACACTGGGTTTTCCGGTCCTAAGGTCTTTATGTGTTTAGCACTGCGAATGAACTTGACTTAGATCAACTGCATGAAGACGAAGACCTCAAGACGTCCAATGGGGAGTGTTGTAGAAGATTCTAGAAGACTCTAGAATATTCTAATAGATGTCTTGGACCCTAATTAATGGGTTTTTAGTTGGGATTAAGTTGAGCCTTTTCTAGTTCTTGTAACCCTATACCCTCTTTCTATATAAAGAAGGTTAGAGGTCTTGTATTACATATTCATTCATACACTGATTAATAAAGATACTGTTTTCTCTCTCTACTTCTGTCTACTAAATACGTAGCTAATAGTATTACAACAATCACAATATATATTTTTCCTATGTATTTTGATCAAAACTTTTAAATTTTAGTGTTTCAGCTCCCCTTTCTGTAAAATAACTTCATATAATGTATATATTTTTTTTATATAGAAAATAATCCCCCAATTTTACAATACTAGTTCTGTCACTAACGTGATTTTAATCACCGATAAATCTTTAAACAATATTGTGTTCTTATTATTTAATCACATATGTATCATCCAAAAACGTCATGCTATTGGGATGGTAGAATAGATGTTATAGAAAAACAGTTTGCACAGCAGAAAAAATGTGCCTAGATTCTTAGGTTTAGTATGTACGTATATTATCAGATAAATCATGTTTTACCGTATATGTTTAGATCATACCGAATAACAGAAGAGAACAGATGGCGGCTATGATGGAACAAATTCGCCTCAACTCTTCTACCTTATTTCTGAACTAGCACTTTGCTTTTTGAAAGAGGGTGGGCTCTTTCTCTCTCTAGCCAATCTCAAAATATAGTTATGAAAACTTATTCTGCCAAGAAAAGGGGCGTGCTATATGTAGGATAAGGTAGGGACTTGTAGGCTGATTAGGATAGAGCTCCTTAAAAAGATTTCGTGCTATCATATCTCCTTAAAATCTGATATATACACAATCAATTTAAATCGTGATTTATTCCACTAAAGATCACGACTTATCTCTCTACCATAATCCAAATATCCAATTCGTTCCAATTGTCAAACATGTTCATTATCTCCCCACATAAAGATTAATCAGATACTCATTTATTAAATTAAATCACTGACTGATTTCTTATTTAATAAACGTATTATCGCTAAGCCCGTCCGCTTAACTTATTTGTCGTGTCGGATTATAAATCCACCTGCAGGGTTTACACGAACAAAACTTATAAGCTTCCTCAATTGAGAAGCATCATTGTCTTACGTGACGTGGATTTCTTTTATTACTAATAAACACTGATACGAATAATGTTGCCATCCAATTCATTAATTTTATTGACTCGTGACGAATCTCACCATGTATGAATCAAAATGACAAACACATCCATACATGTCTAAATAGAAATATAGGAATTAAGAGCATAAACAATAACCATGACCACGAGTTATAAATCATTTTGTCTAGTCAGTCACCAAATGATTATTTCGTAACAGTCATGTTTAATACACACAAAGTGCACTAGTAAATGGAGTTAGAATTTATCTGTTTCCTGTAGTCAAGACAGACCTACTAAAACCACGTACTACAACTCTACTGATGGTGTGTACATTTCCATCTAAAGTTGTAAACATATAACTTATATTCTATTAGAACCGACAGTCTAATCTTCTGTGTGTAAGCTGTACTCTACACACTAGACCATCTACTAAATAGAATAATAGATACTTATTTAGTCATTTAAACAATAATGATAAACAATAATGATAAATAACAATTGCTTATATTATTCTCATTAAATAGATCAATTCAAAACATTGTCAAATATAAATCCAAAAACAAGCATGTATTTTAGTATATTTCTAACAAGATGATGCAAAATCGGTTGCATCAGCTACAAGATTTGATACGGTAAAAAAAAAAAAAAACAAATTCGATAAGAAGGTGATTTGTAAGGTGATTGTAAGATTCTATAGTTACCAAAGTTATGAATATATGATCCTCGAATTCTTGATCAACACAAGAACATCAAGAAATATAAATCATATGTTTATAACAATCTCTTTTTTGCCCTCTTATGATATTGTTACACCATTTAAAGTAAAGCGTGTTAGTATAAACAGTATGTTCAATGTATTGTGAATTTGGTAAACAACAAATGTTGTATAAAAAAATGAAGTGTTGCATAAATGAAAATAGCAAAAAGATAAAGTGCAATCAGTGGGCCTCTTGAAATAAAAAGATAATAAATGACTTGGTAAGGTGTGGAGATTTTTTCCGAGTCATACAATGACGGGAGATTAAAATATAAAGATAGAAGGAATTTTTTATAATTATCTCATATCAACTTATATTAATCTTAATTATCTTTATAACTTCACATCTCTTATTGTATCAATTTTTAATTTTTTATTTTATTTATCAAAACGCATCATACAACCCAAAGCATAATACATATATTTTATCTCTCTAGAAACCCCAAAAAATAGTTTAAAATTACAAGAAAAATTTATAAAACCGAAAAAAATCAACAAAAATGGAAAAAAAAAAAACACACAAAATTATAAAAATCACAAAAAAATAGACTGGACTATATGTACTTTCGACTGGACTATATGCACTTTCGACTGAAATAGATGCACTTTTAGCTGAAAGTATATCTAATTCCGTAAAGTGCATACAATTCAGTCAAAAGTAATTATAGTTCAATAAAAATGCGTATGCATATAGTTCAGCTAAAAGTGCATCTGGTTTAGTTGAAAGTACATCTACTTCAGCTGAAAGTGTATCTAATTTATTCGAAAGTAAATATAGTTAAGTAAAAAGTGCATATAGTTCAGTCAAAAATGAATATAGTTCAGTCGAAAGTGCATATGGTTCAGCCAAAAGTGCATATAGTTCAATAAAAGTGCATATAGCTCTGTCAAAAGTGCATATAGCTCTGTCAAAAGTGCATCTTGTTCAGCTGAAAATGCGTCTTGTTCATCTCAAAATGCATCTAGTTCAGTTGAAAGTGCATATAGTCCAGTCGAAAGTGCATAATGTTCAAGAGATTGGTGGTTCGAATCCATCCGAATTTGATTTTTTCAATTCAAAGTAAGGTATATGCACTTTAGACTGAATTAGATGCATTTTGAGATGAACTAGATGCACTTTTGACTGAACTAGATGCATTTTGAGATGAACTAGATACAATTTCAGATGAACCAGATGTACTTTCAGCTGAACCAGATGCACTTTTGACAGAACTATAATTTAATTCAAATTAAAAAAACAAATCCGGATGGATTCGAACCACCAAACTCTTGATCCTCAGTGGTTGTACAAGAGCTCTTACCATTTTGAGCTTACGGATGTATATAGTCACTAAATAAAATCATACAAACATGTACAGCTAAAATCATCCCGTCTTCGTCTAAATATAAACGATACAAAACACTATAAAATTTCAAACTCATGGCGTGCTACTTAAAGATTTTCTCAAGATATGGATATTTACACACAATAAAAACTCTACAAAACAAACCTACCAAAAAAACAGGCTTTATTTTAGCCTCAAACGAGCTCCGATTCGGACCAAAATCTTATGAACTTTTGTATTGTACATAATCTATATGCATAAACATGCCAAATTCAAGCGAATTCAAAACTATAAAATCTATCATACGAAATTTGGACATTTCATCGAACACTTTAAGGGTATAATTTGGGCAAACCCTTGAGCACTTGGAGTGCCCCAAACCGGACCTATCTCGGTCCCGAAACAAGCTGCGTTTCATACCAAAACAAGCTGCGTTTCATACCAAAACAAGCTCCGTTTTTACCCTAACTTTGACATCGTCTCAGTATCGGAACGAGCTCTGTTTCAGACCAAAACGAGCTATATATGTTTCGGTCCCGAAACGATTGTTCAAATAAACCAGAAACACCAAAGCCACCCCAAAACCGTTCCAAAAACCACTCCAAAAACATCCCAATAAAGTCGGAAAAAAAAACCAGATTGCTAATTATTTGGATACGAGTATAAACCAGAAAAAACAAAAATGGCTCTGTTTCAGGCACGCAATGAGTTCACTCTCAGTTTTTTATTTAATAGTTGATTTGATAAATTTTTACCAAATAGTATTTGGTTAGTAATGGGAGTAACAAACATTTGTTATGAGTTGAAGAAACATAAAATCAGTAAATTGCATATGAATATACAGAACAAAAACAAGCATACTCTATAAAAGCCCCAATTGTACTCAACTTTAGTTGACTTAAATCTATGAAATTGTAAAATCAATTTAAGTGCAATATGTATGTAATATGGAGTGTATGTTGGTACCCTACAACACATGTGACGACATCAGCTATGACCTCCTTCGTCGGCCACATCACCACTTCGTGTTCGTCGGATTCTGCCTCACACAACTCGTCAGAAACCAGATATGTGATGTATCCCTCCGAAAGATCTTCGCTACGACAATTATATACTGAAGATATTTGGATAATTGGAGAATGTCGAACAAAAAATGAACAATTCTTATCAACGAAAAGTGCAAGATTAGGTTCATTCCGGTGTTTTTCCCTTTCGCAATTGAAGACAAATTAATAAATGTTTCAACCCAGACACTCGGTA
Source organism: Primula veris (assembly GCA_963682055.1). Classification (NCBI taxonomy): domain Eukaryota; kingdom Viridiplantae; phylum Streptophyta; class Magnoliopsida; order Ericales; family Primulaceae; genus Primula; species Primula veris. The sequence continues at coordinate 9,755,970 of OY821747.1, forward strand.
GGTATTTCTACCGAACTAGCAATAGAGAGACATTAGAGCCCTATTACAAACAGCTTTCTTGAACTTCAAATTTGCAAAACCAGCAACTTGCTTAATTTTTCACTAGTCAGAGCCCCCACATTCAAATTCAGCAAGTTACTTAAGTTTTCACAAGATCTGGAAACTTAAGCCCCGTTTGAGTGAGTCTGCATGAGTGAGTCTGCATGTATAGATTCTAGTATATTTGCAAACTATAAGAAATGTGGTAATGATCAGAAAAAGAAAAATGACTTGAGCCTGTTGTCCGACTGTCTCTATGCTCATAATCAGTTTTTTGACATAATGTTTGAAATTCCGACTTCGCTGTTGTGCTTGCTGTTACGCTGCTCAGTTAGAACTGTGGTTATAACTGCAGTTGTTACCACAGTTCTAACCGAACTTTAAAGATGGATATAACTCAGAATAAAAACGTACTTGAAAGTAAATTCACACACACGTTTTTAAACAGAGTTCACCCAGAACTTTGAGCTACGTCTCTGAGTCACTCACCTAAATTTATGATATTATTTCAAGCTTACAATATAGGACTCGATACTTATGAAAACTCACATACTCACTTTTGATTTTCTGCCTATCACTGTATTGTTATTACTAAATAGCTATCACTTATAAACAATAACATCCCGTCATTGTTACTCTCGTATTTTTTTAGCCCACGTGTATTCTCTCTAACATAAGTTCTTTATAAGTTTAGAACACACGATCTTTTACAAGCAATTATGAAACTATTTATAAGAATAAAAGTCTTTCAAATCTTCGCATTTCTTTTCTTTTATCTTTAAGAATCTCGCTGCCCATTGAATGAGGATTTTATCGCCATCTTTGTAAGATCTTTCGAGATTAATTTTGTTAGGAACACATGGCTATTTTAGCTCCAAATCTTCTTAGAAAATTCAGCTACTTTGTTTGTTAACAATGAGATTTAGTTGGCTTCTTTTTAAAGATAAACTACTTCCAATTTTCAAGATATCTTGTCTATAATTCACATAATTTCAGTACAAACAAATCTAATCAAATCTGTTAGTACAAGGTATTATATATCTTGAAGTAAGAGATAATATCTTTATTCAAAAAAATTCACACGAGACAATCTTTTTGATAGATTTATATATGAAACAATATATCTGCTAACATGATTCAAACTTATACTCAGCAAATCAATAGCTAATCATTCGTATAAAATAGGATAAGAAAATATTTTATTTAGCAAAGTTTAAGAAATAGAACAAATCTTCTTAAAAGTAAATCACACATACTTTGGAATACCTTTCTTTAATACTCAAATATTCTCAAAACATATATCATATCTATATAAAAACGTGAGAATATAATCTGCATTGACAAAATTATATGTCAATAAAATAAATACAGAAAATACAGATTCTGCAGGAATTACATAACATAGCTGTGGTTGTAACTGCCAGTTGTAACCGGAAATACCAGTAACTTTTCCTGCAACCATAATACACAAGTATCTTGGCATAATTCAATACGACAATAAATTAAGTAATTTTAGCAATTCACGTTAAGTTATAACAATATTAGTGTATTACAAAGAAGTATAGAAATGATCTGTGAGTTTAGTACACGTGCAGTAGGATAATTCAAGACAGTCATGTAGATATGATGTACAGGTAAGAAAATTGTAACTGAAGCCAAACGAAGACAGCTAAATTATGTAGTTGAGCAAGAAACCTTAGGTTAATGGGTTTAGTTAAAATAGTGTAATTGGATTTTGTTTTTCAGCATAGCTATATGTAACACTCCAAATTTAATAGATGTTATACAGTCGAATAACACGTAACTTGACCTGTACTACACGAAGCCTAAAACTTAAAGTTATAAAACAGATAAAATTTTCTTTCAATACTCATAAAACTTGTTAATTGAACACAAATTATATATAGTTTAACATCTCAAAATATTTCGTACAAACAAATCATATTCCCATAATAATAACTTTTATAACTACATTCGCAGCGGAAAAGTAACTTAAACAGCACCGAGGTCTTGGTCTCAACTGACTCAACTGCGACTCTAAATAACTTGTATTTATCTGAAAATATTAAAAGAGAGGATAAGCCAAACGAGTTTAGTGAATAGTAATCATACCTATACGGAGAAAGTTTTGACAATCCGTAACTGAAAAATACAATATGGATTTTTGTAATGAACAAAAGAATAAATAAATAAGTTGAATATTTTCATTTTTAGCCCATGTGTGCTTACATAAATAAAATAAGTTTAAATTATAAATGCAAAACGCAGATCAAGATATATAAATCAATATACCATTTATTTATCATCAAAATTAAATAATGCTAAAATCAAAATTGGAACAAGAATTAAAATTCATTGTCATTAATTATTTTCTCTCTAATTGTTGTATCCAACTATATACTCAAAATCAGCTATGTTGGCAATATAGGAAATTCCTTTTAAGGCAATCCGGCTAGGTCACCGCACTTAACATGCCTGTTCCAAACCGTTGAGAAAACTAGAGTTAGCTAATTAAGTAGTCAATTTTCTAGCCATCAACGTCAACTCACTGAAGAGGCATGTTCATTGGATTTAAATCATAAAGTAATGTCACCCCACTTAAGAGGCATGTTCCTCAAAGTTCATTGTTGGTCCCGAAAATCATTAATAATTCAAATCATTTAAATCAAAAACAATTATCTCAAATCATTAGATTAAAATCAAATATCCAAATTAGCAATAATTGAAACTTGGTAAGTAGTTTAAAGTATGATTACAATTTATATATTTTTTTCCATATAACCTGGGTAACATATCGTTTATATATAACAAAACATTTGACATAAAACAACTCAAATCATTCAATAAAACTCATATATATTATGCGTGAGCAAAAACTCAGAAAATTCGAACCGAACTGATAACCGAACCGAAAAAGACCGAAACCGAAAAACCGAAACTTTTTCGGGTCGGTTTTGGTTTGCAATAAAACCGAACTGAAAAAACCCAAAAAAACCCGAATAAAACCGAAAAACCCCAAAAAAACCGAAAAATGAACCAAAAAACCCAAAACCGGACCCACAAAATCCGTCAGTTCGGTCCAAAAAATAAGAAGACCGAAACTGAAAAAAACCGAACCGAAAAATCTGCTCGATTTCGGTTTTGGTTTTGCCAAAAACCGAAGCGGACCGGACCCGGCCCAAATATATCGTACTATTAATATAATCCAACCCAAGCATTTTGAGGCTGTACAATTTTGCCCAAATTTTCAAAAAATATCATCACTCTAATATTGTAATTACTCATAAATGTTATCACTCAATTCAAATACATAAATAACTTAAAAAATGTTATTTTCCATACATTTATATTCCAAACAAAATCGTTGTGTATTTTTTATAAGAGTAAAATATTATCTTACTCTTTATATACGATTGTTAATTAATTATATTTAATCATTTGATATTTAAATTTGAAAAAAAATATTAAGTTTATTTGTCGGGATCATATCTATGTCACTACGTATCGCACACGTAACGCGTGGGCAACGATTACTAGTATAAATAGAGTCATTCATTTATGGATTTGTTTTAGCATAAAAATTGATATTGAGAGTATTTTTTTTACAAGTATGAGAAATAAATCAAGTACTCATATGTGATATATAATCACATAATCAAAATATTAATTGACATCATGAAAAAAAATTGTTTTCCAAAGATACTTCTAAATAAAACAATTTCATACACTACTTTACAAAATAACATTAGTAGCAAATCAATTATATATATATATATATATGGTATAAAATCACTCACAGATTAAAAGAAAGGCCGAAATGAACCTGCTAAATATGAAACAAGCTTCACCAAAAGCAAAGATGAGTTTTTGTCAATGTTTTATGTACTATTTATTAGTATCACCAACATGCAAATAGCTCCACACAAGTTTGATCGCATATGAACTGTACTTATGTCTGTTTGGCTGCAGGCAAAAAAAAATTACTAAAATGTGTTCAAAAATTTAAAATACCAAGACAGTTGTCAGCTAGTCAACCCGATGCAGTACAAAAAGGAAAAAAAGTTAAAAGCTGCAAGAAATAAGCACTTGACGGGATTTTATGTTCAAGGTACTCACTAGTCATAACTCATAAGCCTTGTTCGATCTAAAAATATGCTAAAATGATCGACAGATTGAGCCTTTTTCTAGCTACCCAATCTAATATATAAAATGGGAAAAGGTGCCAGATTCACAATTCTGCTCTTCTCTATTTCTTATGGTGCAACTAACAAGCTTTTTTTAAGTAATAGTATAATTCAAAAACCATCCCCATAAATCTGAATACAAAAAAAATCAGTTTTTTTCAGCTTCAATGTCAAGCTGTGAGTTGGACACCGTCATATTTCTAAAGATGTTCCCATTCTAACCAATGGTTGCACTCCTATTTAAGCACCAAACCTTAGAACCACCAACATATGGGTTCCTTTGCTTCTCTCTATTAATCAACTTAAACCAAACTTGAGGAGAACACAAAACATGATAATATCTGTCGGATTTACTTTTGTTTTGGCTATAATTGTGCCCATATTTGTAAATGGGCAGCCACTGGCCCCTGCAATAATTTTGTTTGGAGATTCAATTAATGATGTGGGAAATAATAACAATCTCTCCACAATCATCAAATCGAACTTTCCACCTTATGGAAGAGACTTTAACCATCATAGGCCTACTGGCAGGTTCTGCAATGGAAAGCTTGCCTCAGACTTCACTGGTACTAATCTCTAGTCTCTACTAAGGGCCTGTTTGCTTGCAGCTCTCAGGCTCAACACTTTTTGTTTTTGATTTTACATTTGAACTGAACATGTGAATATTGGCACATATCTATGGATATTCACTACATATGTCGCTTATGCACATCCATGTACATGCAAATTCACATGATCACACGGTACATTGTAAGCTCAAAGTCATGCATATTCAAACATATCCGCATGTGCGCATATTCGTGAATACATATTTTGCATGCACATGCAAATTTACATGATCACATAGCACATGTAAACGCAAAGTCATGCATATTCACACATATCCGCTTAGTGAACATATTCATGAATACATACAAATCATGTTTGTTTTTTTTGCATATAAGCACACGGTGTGCATATTTTAGACCATTTTCATGCGAGTACAGACATGTTCTCCCTTCTACGTGCATATATGTGTAGATAGGGCTCATATTCACGAAAATTCACCCACATCAGTCAGCTTAAAACTGTTTCTTAAATGGCATTATGTCTTGAAAGCTAGAATGATTTAAGTGGAAGAACACATTTTTTTCTCAGCGTCAAATAAGCTACAAATATCAATGTTTTAAAAATCACGCTATATAGCGCGAAATAGCGATTTTTGGGAAAAAAACGCAATGAAAAACCACTATTTAGCTGGAATTGCGCTAAAATCACGCTATAGGGGACCAAAAGCACAAAAGGCGCGAAATTCTGGACCAAAAGCGTAAATAGCGAGTTAGAAAAAAAAAACAGCGGATCTAAATAATTGTGTAATTTTCATAAAAGTGTGTGCAGTCCAGATGGTTGTGACAGTGCATTATTTTCCAGCAGACCCAAATTCGAAACTCACCTACAACAATTTTTATTTTTCGATTTTTTTTATTACTACCTAATATAACTATACATTTTATCTTTTATTGTTATATATTCTAAAGTTTAATGCATATTTAGGCAAAAAAAATACACCGCAAAGCGCTATGTAGCAACGCTATTTGCGCTTTTAGCGTTTCTCTTGAAAAAACGCTACGCTAGCGATAACGCTATTTAAAACATTGACAAATACTTCCTTAAAGCTACCGTCAAAAAAGGTTCGGCTGTATGTTTTTGTGTATACATAGTACACTTTTGTACGAACTTATAATTTCCCAGTTTGTGACTATCAGTTGAGACTATTGGTTTCACCAAATACCCACCACCATATCTAAGTAAGAAAGCACAAGGAGAACACCTCTTGGCTGGAGCTAACTTTGCCTCAGCTTCTTCGGGATATTATGAAGCTACTGCAAAACTCTATGTAAGCTCAACTAAACATCGTATTCCGTATTCATACTCAGACACGACACACCTATACACACACACACACATCATAAGTAGAATTTAGTTTAAATCTCAAGCATAAAGAATCAAAACAGCCTTTATCTTAAAAGCAGGTTCAATCAGTTCATTTTTTAGTTTGCTGCAATCTCACACCCCTGTGAAACAGTTGTCGAAATAAGGCTCGCTTATGTGGCACACCAAGCTAAATTTCCTATTGGCTATTGTTTAAATGAGGGGCTCAAAGGAGGATTACATATTTCATATTACCGAAATATCAAATTTTACCTCCTTCGTGATAAATGTTCTAGACAAATCCGAACTCTAATTTCTTCCCAATTCCTCTTCAGCAATGCTAGTGTCACTCACAAGTGTGCAATCAACCCATATCAATAGCATAATGAGATATGCTTGATTGGGTCACCTGGGCACTCGCGAGTGACCCTAGCATTGCCAATTTCTTTTAACGAAAAACGAATTTTCCGCCAAACTAAGGAATAAAAGGGCCTAAGTCTTACAGGTTAGTTAGGATGCGGATTTCAAATAAACGGATTTAGATACAGTGTACTGAACTCACAGATTTAATGACTATTGTACAAAGATGATTTTAGATCATGAATCGAATCATAATTCATCATACCATCTGTATGAAATGATCATGACAGTGCCATGACAATTAATGTCAATCTGTATCTAATTTCACGTCACACCAAAAGCAATATATTTACATTTTTTGGTTTCTGGAATTTTGGTTGGGTAGGATACTATACCACTGAGTAAGCAGCTAGCATACTACAAGGACTACCGGAAGAAACTTGTGGGAATTGCAGGAAAAGCCAATGCCACGTCTATAATATCAGGAGCAATTTACCTTATTACCTCAGGGAGTAGTGACTTTCTTCAGAACTATTACATCAACCCCCTTCTATACAAAGTATACACACCAGACCAGTTCTCAGATATTCTAATCAAGTCATATGTCACTTTTATACAGGTACTTTTCAAGTTACTTGCAGCTAATTGTGTACGATTCATGATTTTGAAAAACGTAATGAGCCATCTTAGCCTTTTAAGAACTTAAGTTTTGTCAAAAATATTAAGCTAGAACCAACTGAAATTTGGATGCAAACACTGCAAGGAATCCTTGTGAAAATGTGACAAAAAAATGTTGTTCTGGGGTCCATAGTTTCTCGTAAAGCCAATTTCCTTTTTCAAACACTTTTCTACAAGAAATCTTCGCACCAAATGAAGCCTAACAATCAATACAGAAATCTCATTCGCATTTTTGAAGAAAAAAGTAGTCCTAGTTCTGCCAAAAAAAAAAAGATTTGCATGAACATCCTATTATATTGACCATGCATCCCGCACATGGAAAGGATTAACGAGCAATCTCATAATTCAAAAGTACAAGGAGTAGTATTTCCCATGTTTTCAACTAATACGTAAAAATTCAAATTTTTGTAGTAACTTAAGGTTGTATTAATTTTACATATGTACTATCTTCTTCCAAAAGTGACATTGTTTCACTAGGAGCTTTACGGGTTAGGAGCACGAAAGATCGGAGCATCAACACTACCACCCTTGGGATGTTTGCCAGCTGCCATAACAGTGTTTGGCAATGACACCAATAAGTGTGTGGTAAAATTAAATAAAGATGCAGTTTCGTTCAACAACAAGCTCAATTCCACTTCTCAATATCTTCAGAACAAGCTTTCGAACCTTACTTTGGTGGTCCTAGATATATACCAGCCTATCCTAGACCTCGTCACACACCCTGCTGACAATGGTATGCAAAATCTCTATCTATCAACTGTTTTCTTTTCTCTGTCTAATTGTTCAATGTTTTAAAACAAGGAGTTTAAAATGAGTTTTTCACAAATATATATTTATTTCCATAGCAAATGATATAGCCATTTGCACAATTCATCTTCAATGTAAAACTCAATAAATGAAACCTACCTATCTTTTTGTGTTTGCGTACTTCGTTGTTAGATTCTATATTTTACGTAAAGCTTAAAAAAAGAGAGAAAAAGAGTTCTAATACATTCTAATACTAATACATCGATAAAAAAACTGAGAATAGAAATCTTTGACACGCGGAGTCGAAAAGAGGATTCTCATTCAAAACCGTGCACAAGACTTTCATGCCATGCAAAGATAAAATGACCATAAACCATGTAAATGTTTAAAGAAATTAAAAGTTCATAATTGAATTTCAGACAAGAAAGACAATTGCTATAAATATAAAAAGAAAAAGAAAAATGAAAGCTATATGATATCATCCTTTTGTCACTCATAAGATACTAACCTAGTAGATTCAAGCTTGTGTTTTTTTTAGTTTTAAAAAAGAACGCCTAAGACCTCCTGAACGAGTAAAAAATTAAAAGTTTTTGAGTTTTTCAGCAAAGTGTAACATATATTTCTACCTCTAAGATCAAAAGCCAGTTATATGGGGTTTTAAATGAACTTTTTGAAACAGCTAACTATCTGGTGCTGTAACAGGATTTGCAGAAGCAAGGAAGGCATGTTGTGGTACAGGGTTGTTGGAAACATCAATTTTGTGCAATGCCAAGTCCCCTGGAACTTGTGCTAATGCGAGTGAATACGTATTTTGGGATGGTTTTCATCCGACAGAGGCTGCTAACAAAATAATATCTGATGATCTCTTCATTAGTGGTATAGCCTTAATTTCCTAATTCGACTCTAGAGGGGAAAAAAGGAACCAAACAGAACAAAATCTAAAGTGTGAGCCTTGCGCATTGTTGCTTACTTGCGTATGTTTTGTTCTTTTCATTATTGCTACAAAAAATATTGGTTGGCTTCTTCATTGCTTTTGTATCTTGTTTTGATTGATTGACTAAATAGTAAATAAAGGTAAATATAAATTTTACATATCATGATGGTCACTTGGGTGTTATAATTTCTGATATCGACTCTTGTGTTTTCCCCTTCCTCCTCTCTTCCTAGTTATTACTATTTGCTAATTTGAATAAATAACAACCCAAATCTAACCTTTTCAGCTTAACAAATAAAAACAAAGTTATAAATGCTTCTATCATACTCTTTTTTCGCACACATGGAATAATATACAAGTTTTAAGAGATGTAATCAATGGAGCTTATGATCACTGTCTGCATCATTTGGGTTCGGGATAAGGTTTTAAAAACAGATGTTTAGGAGGGCAAAGAAAGCACATCTTACCGGTCTTCTTAGAGCCAACTTAAGCTCTTATCACCTAAACGATTTGAAGGAAATCACTTAGCTACAACAATTGGTAGGAGACCATTGTAACGGAGAAAAGCATCCGGTGAAGGTTCACGTCCTCGGAAATCTAAATACACCTGAAAAATAGAAGGCCGACTTCAAGAGGAGAGAGAGAGAAATAGAGAGGGTGAAAAATTTGTAGCTTACTTGGACAAGAAATCAGCAGAATAAAAGTTGACTTGAAATCAGATGTCTAAAATAACAAAAGGGAACCTATACATATACATGATGCTACAAGATAGTCATTGCCATTATTACCTCCATGGGTGGTTTACCCCCTCCAACAGCAAGTATAGTATCCCGAAACTTGCTCCCCATTTTTTTAACAGCCTGCCATAACACAGGGTAAATTTTATCTCAAGCCTTCCAAAACCAGAAAATTGTGAATACATGTTATTCTTTTTAAAGAGGATCGTTTATATTAAAATATTTCAACATGCACCACCTAGAGAATACAATAACGTTAAATGAGAACAAAAGAATTGACACAAATTTAAGTAATTAACCCTTTCATCCTTAAAAGACAAAAAAAGGTAATGTTTGGTGCAAGCAAACATAAATGAATGAAAACGGATGTTATGGTCAAATCATTATTTCTATTCCATTATTTTTTAACAAGCGAGACTTTCAGCCCCCCTAGTTGGAACACGAAACTGAGAAAATAATTAAATCAACTCTAGTAAAAAATACAGGTGCATCTACAGCTCATGAATATTTCAGACAAAGATGGGATAGAGCACTAACTCAAACATTTAACTAAAGGGTAAAAGATGGCAAGCATCTTTTGACCACTGACAGAAATGCGTGTTGTGTTTCGACTTAGAAAAGCTAGTCTTAAGGAGATAAAAAGGAGAATAAAAGATGAGGAGAACTGAGGGCTATATTATGGACTTACCAGCTCATTATCCAACCCAACCTCCTCAAAAGCTGAGAAAGCATCGTATGCCAACACTTCTGCCCACTGATTTATCCACATATAACACAGAGAACAACATTAATTACAATGTATATCACATAAAAAGTACAGGAAAGAACCAATAAGTTCAATTAGCTCTTGCACAGTATTTTTGGAACAAAAAATCGTTGTAGTAAAAATAACGCAAGCTAACAACAATAGTAACTTATTAACAAAAAACAGATACACGGTACAGGAAGAAACAAGTACTTACTTGATAGCTGTAGTATCCAGCTGCATATTGATCTGATAGAAAAAAAAGGTTGAGATAACAAATGTTCAAACATGAAGATTCTTACTGTACACTTAGTAAGTTAACTAACCAGCAAAAATATGGCTGAAACTACAGAGAAATCTATCCTCCGGTAGAAGTGGAATCACAAGTGTAGTTTCCCCGATTCTTTGATCAATATCATACACTGATTCTGCCCCACCCGGAACATAGTTTTTGTGAAGTTCCAGATCTATCCTTGCATAACGTAACTGTCCAAACAAATTAAAAAAATAATTCATTGTTAAGAAATTTATTAATGGCCCTAACTGCCACTTTCAAATGTTTTCCTAAGAATAGCTACATTGGTATCACACAATGAGTGATATTTAGTTTGGAAAAGCTTTAACTTCAATAAAATTGGTCTGTATAATTCTTCTAACCTGACGAAGTAAAAGTGTACCAGCAAGAAAAGTCCTAGCAGAAAGAAGTTTCTCGCATAAATCTTCAGGAAGGTTTTCACCGGTTTCATGATGTTTGGCAATGCTCACTAAAATATCCCTACCAACCAAAAATAATCACAAGAAGGTGACCCGATGCACATAGAAACAAAGGAGTAAATAGCACAAACATTAATAGTAGGACATGCATTTCTCGTAATAATGCAGGCCGTGAAAAAATGACAAACAGATAATTATGAGATTTGAGGGTTTTAATTAAAAAAGTAAAAATAAATAAATCAGATTTATAGCTAATAATTAACCATTGGAAAAAGAAAAGGCACGTCTGTTAGATCAAAGTAGGAATGAAGGACATAGATACTTTTCAGTGTCAAACACAAGTCTGTTGAACCATCAATATAAGATGTGCATATTGTTAAATAGATAACTTACATTATAACAGAATCTTAATTTCTTGAGCCATGAAAGAAACTAGAAAGTAAAATATAAAATGCGAAGCTAGAAGTGTAAATTCTTCAAATCACAAACATTACCTCTGGTAACACCAGTTTTCCATATACTGAGAAGGAATTTCAATGGCATCCCACTCTATGCCTCGATTACCGGAAACAAGACCTTCATCTTGTTTTGTCAGCATGTGCTGAAGTGCATGCCCAAACTCATGGAATACAGCTACAACCTGCTTATACATATATATATATGGCTAAGTAAGAACACTATAATTTTTAAAATAATAGTTTAAAACTTATTCCAGATTTTGAGCTGGTAAACTTATAAGCAAAAGTCTACCTTGTTACCACTACTCAGTCAACTAGAATTTATTGTGTCATCTAAATTTATTAATTGGAGCATTTCCCTTATGCAACCATTCCAGAATATGTAATGTAGCTTCCCATTTTCAAGAAACTGCCTACATAACAACAATTCTCACGAAAAACAACCTTCCTTTATCCTATTTGGCTTTTTCCAAATGATCCTAGAATTGGTGGTATAGTCATAAGCTAGAATCAGCGACAACGGAACTGGTATCTGTCCAGTCATGCAAATAACATAAAATTCTTTCAACATATTTAGATTATCAGGCTTACAATGGTATTTTCCAGTTTCACGATATTTGGTAAAATAATATAATTGCCACTAGATTTCAGTTAATGTTAAGCTTATTTTACAAAAAAAAGGAGGCCTTACAAATAAAAAGGGAGTAAAATCCAAGATTTCTATGTATGTAAATAAATGTTACGAACACTTACAGAAATACTAATTTAAACAACGATATATGTTTAACTTTAAAAAACAAAAATAGAAGTGCACCTTTTTCCTCCAATCATTTGGCGTTTTGAACTTTTTAGACTACATAAAATCTCAAAATTTTGTGGAAATGTAATGGGAATGCAATTTACAATGCATATGTTCAACTTTAACAAAGAAAAAATAGAAGAGCACCTTTTCTCCGATCATTTACTGTTTAAACTTTAAAGACTACATAAAAAAACTCTATATTTAATAGAAGTGTGATGGGAGTGCTTATTTTCATTGCAAAACAGCCAAGGGAAAATAGAAGTGTAACGAGTCTTTTCAAATGTAAAGTCCAAATAACAAAAAAAATGGGTGGCAACGAAGTAAAGCTCGATCCTTCAAGTATTATCATGGCTAGTTCAGATCTGATTTACATTACACAAAGGCTTGGATTTCTGAATAAAAAAAGACAACTCATTGATTACATCTATTAGAGTTTTTGTTCCTTCTTGATGAAAAAAAGAGAGCAAATCACATGGGGCGTGTATAGGTACGAAGCATGTTACATGCTGCTACTATATAACTAATGTCCATTGCTTGCACATTCTCAGTGTGCGTTTTTCTTCTTCTTGTCTTTTTCCTTCTCCGAAAAGCACATAAACATAACTTAAGAGAATCATGTCCGGAAATATGAAAAGAAGATACCTCACTGATAGTCATAAGACTTGGTTTGTTCCCTACTGGTGGACTTTGGTTGCACACAATGTGAGTAATAGGCAATCGATGAGTTACAGAATCATGTAAAACTACAGAACTTCGCCCAACAACCAGATCTGCCCATGCACCACCATGCTTTTCTGGGCGAATATAAGGGTCAAAATAGAAATATGCAATTGAAGTTCCCAGAGAACTTTTTACACGGTAGAACCGAACATCATTACTCCAAACCTAATGAGAATGAAAATGAACCACAATTTCGTGAAATTAAAGTACACATCTTTCACAAATATAAAGATTAGATATGGTATATGCGAAAGGAAATGAAGAAAAGGATGTATCATTATTACTGGAGCTAAGCCATCAGCTGGTTCAATCTGAATATCAAAGAGAGTTTTGGAGAGTTTAAAAAGACCGTCGATGATGTTTGGCAATGAGAAGAATGGACGCAACTCTTCCTGTTAAGACAAAATAAAATAAAATCATTCAAACTTCCATGAAAATGTGTATCCCCATGAAAGGTGAAACGGAAAGGAATACTTGGAAATGTAGAAACAAAAGAGTGAAGACGAAAGCATGCAAGAAGTAACCCAGCATGGAACCTTGCCATAATTTAGCAAAGAATACAGTTAAGTTGAAATATTTCTTGTATGCAGAAAACTGTTGCATATTTAGATCCAGCGCCAACTCAAGGTGAGATATCATCTCTGCTGCAATGGTTCTTTTTTTCAGGCTTAAAATTTGATGTAAAATTTGACGACCCAGTTAGTGTGTTGAGCTCACTGTGCAAATAAGAAGTGAAATTTTCGGCCCCATGGCCAATATTTTATCCTTTAAAGTTTAACTACGAAAGATGACCAAGTCAACGTTCGTAAACCATGTCAAAGTTTCTAGCACATCAAGTTTATCCTTGTTAGTTCATTGCTATCCAGTGGCTTTCGTAAATCAAAGTATTTACGAGAATAGAACACACCCCTTATTTTAAGAAAGCACCAACCTCGCTTATGTTATACCTCGACTCACGCAATCTCTCACTCCAGAAGTTGATATCCCAATGTGCCAATTCTCCAGCTTCTGCAGCGCCCTGACTTTTGGCAAAATCATTCAAGTCCTGTATTTCTGCAATATCGAGAAAAAATGTAACTTATCCATGTAGCAATATAATTGCCATCAGAGTAATTTTCAACTGAACAAGAAGCACAAACTCCAAAACTCAACTGCCTTTTACCCTCGAGTAACAAACTCATAAAGAAGATATAACATTTTCATTCCCCATTTAGTACTCAATGGCCATCATTCCCGCAACCCATAATAAGGCAACCCTTTCTTTATTATTAGATTATACATTAAGTTGATCACCTTATTCCAAGTTCCAAGACATTCCCCAATGTTAATGTTCTTACTTTTTCTGAAGAAACAAATCAATAAAACAGATTGTTTCCTCTCATTTTTACAGCTTCTTTATAATCATAATACACATTGGTTTGAAATCAAAGAATTATTTGAAAGTAACATTTTACCTTGAGTAGCCGCATCCCAGGAAGCATCACGAAGCTTTTCAATGAGATCTTCTGCTTTCTCCAACGTAGCCACTTTCATATCCATGCTTAACTGGAACAGTAATCAACTCACTAAAAAACAGAAAACAAAATAAATAGTATGTTCCTAAAATATTTTCCATAATCGTACCGTGGCATAGTTCTTGTACCCAAGGAGTTCTGCTTTCTCCTGCCTAAGCTCCAAAATCCGCTCAATATTTGGTGTGTTGTTAAGTTCTCCTTCAGAGGCGCGTGTTACATACGCACGATACAGGTCCTCTCTGAGAGATCGATTACGAACATGCTGCATAACTGAGCGATAACTTGGACCGTTTAGAGTAAGCACCCAAGGTCCATCTTCAGCTGTAGCCTTTTCATGACCCTGTTTTGAATACGTAAACTTGCTAAAGATAAAAGGTTTAAAAACAGTATTCCAGTTTTCGTAACGAGTGCTCATTAAGTGTAACATATATTTATGATTTTCGGAATTATTTCTTTTTTATTGATATGAGGAAAAAGAATTTTAACTTATCATACCTTGTTCACCGACAATTGGGCAGCTGCAGCCAGTGCAGTAGCAGGCAAACCTTCAATCTCATTCTTATCTGTTATTAGTTTTTCAAACTTCTTTGTCGCGTCCAGTATATTTTCTTCAAACTTCTGGGATAATTTCTCCAACTCCTGAAAAATAACTCAAATGTAGTTAAATAATATAAAAAGAGAAAAGGATACTGTAGAACATTGTTTAAGACGAAACTGATGAACTTGTAATGAACCTGGTTTGGGGGTCGAAAGAGAGAAAAGGAGAGGGATGAGTAAAATGAGAGATCGGGTCTAATCGTGATCTATTTAGAATGTGGGGGATTTAGTTGCAAAAAAGTGGAACTTCAAGGATGACTCTTGCAATTTAGTATAACTTAGAAATAGTATAATTAGTCTTCTCATTACCTGAGTAAGGGAGGAAGAAACATGAAGCTTTTATCATTTAAATTCTGCACTTTCATTTAGATTATAAGTTTTTCAATTCCTGCCTTTTCCTCTAGTACTTTGTTATTGTACTGTTTCTTCTATCAATTATATAAACACAGAAAATTGCACCAAAAAAGATTGTGTTATTCCTATTTTGTGTCTTGCTTAGTTTAAATCTTAGTCGATTCATTACAACTGGTATCAGAGCAATCGATTCTACTCCAGACACATTGTTTTCACTGCATTCTAACACCTCATGGCAGATGTGAGATGGGAAGCAGAGATTCAAAACAGCTTTTATTATCGGAAAAATTACGAGCAGCATGTGTTCAATGAAATTCCTCAATCGCAACGACATCAAGAACCTTGGAGAATTGAAATGCCATCATATTCCTCGTATTCTCCCGTGACTTCATTCGGCCTATCACCACCCCCACGTCCTCCAGACGAACCACCGTGGCAACTAAGACACAGTCCTTTACCAAATTTTCTCGCAAACGAACAACGAAACCCTCTGCAATTTCCAGAATACGATGTTTATCAACCTACACAAATCCCAACCACACATTTAGCAGACCAAACCTACCTGCAACAACATCATAACTCTTTGAGCCATGCTTCATCACCACAACATTATTCTTATACCGAGTCGTTCTCACTAAACTTCCACGCTCAGTCACAACCTCATTGGTGCCCACAACCATTGGAACCACATTTAACTCCTTACTCAGCACAATTCTCTTCGTCGCCAACACACCGTCGTTCAAATACAGTGCACGCAAGCGAGTACCAAAACCAAACAATCTCCTCATTCCCCATTCCTTTCCCTTACGCATTTTCCTCAACAAAACTGGGACGAGCACCATAACACGGGCAATGTAGAACATATAAGGCAGCATAACGATGAGATTGCTGAAATTTTTAAGAAGGGAAGAAAGGATATAAATGCCATTTTAAAGGATCATGGAGACAAAATGGAGGCCATTATTAGGAGAATTTGTGAGAACATCCAAGAAGAAGAGAATGGTTATAAAGAAGAAGAGCATGGTGAATCATCCTCATTTGTTTCTGAACGAAAATCGGTTGATCATTTGGTAGACCATCACGAATTCACTGAAATGGCCCCTGGAGAATCTTCATCCAATATCAATCCTGACGACTTAGTTGACATGCTGCTAGGTCAAAACAGCTCAGTCAAAAGTGCTGATAACGTTTCTGGAAACAAGTCCGAGGTATTTGATGAAATAAAAATAAATGAATGCTTGGGGTCATCAAAGAAAACAGGTAGCGGAATTCATTTTGAGCTGCCTAAGGACGTATTCAATGTTACTGTTAAGGTTGATAATCAAGAGGAGCAATCAACAAATTTTGAAAAAATGGAAAAATTATTTTGGAGTGTAGAATTAGTTGATAAGCCTGGACTAGAGAAAGTCTGTAATGAGCAAGGTATAATAGAGAATAATGAAGTATTTGATGATGATAGTATTCTTTATGATGATAAGGAATTTATGAAAGATGATGTAGAGTTTGATGAAAAAATTGCCTGTGCTTATGAGAAGTGTATCCGAGGGGATGATCATAGAACACCAACTGTTGAAAAATCAAACAACAAACTTTTAAGTTTGGATAGCATAGAAAGTAATGTCGATAGCTCAATGGAAAAAGACTACAAGGTGCTAGATAAAACACTCATTGAAGTGATTCAATTAGATATGGGCAAGACTTTTGCACTGGCAATCCCCAAACACAAGGTCTCCGACGAAATACCTGCAAGTTTTAGAATTTCGAGCGAAGGAACCTGCGACATTTACCAAGAAAAAATAGCCTCCAAAGATCACACAAACTGCTTCCGATCTCATTCCAACATCTTCCCCTTTAATTGGAAAGGACTATCACATCAATGGGATTATCTTTGGTGCACTGATATTGTAACAAATGATGACAAAACAAATTCATTCATGTGCATGGCAAGAAAATCATCGCCAGTGGTGTTTTCTTCTCAGAGTCTAGATATTCGTAATGCTGGATTTGATTGTTGGGAAACAATGGATTCTATGATAAAATTCGTAGTTATGCAGATGTTATATGAGGGAAATAAGAAAAGGTTAAATAATGGAAATATGGAGCTTACAGTTTTGAGATTCGTTCGAAATTTTGAGACAATTAATAATTTGTGCAATGTTATGAATGATGATATGGAAAGACCAATAAGGAAAACCAAGCTGATGGGATTTCCCCGGTTTCATTCTAAACTATATACTGAGCTCCTTTCCGAGGGGAACCTATTTGAAGGAATAACCGATAAATTAAAAGATATACCAAGTTACATCTACCATTTTGATCCGGGAGAGAACAAAGGAATCATGTTTTTTCCTACAGAATCGCAACATAGACCTGAGCTGCAAGCAAGCTATAAAATCGATCCTTTGTCATCAGCCCTGCAGCGGATCGTTTTACTCCTAAAAAATTATCCAGATTGGTCGAAACTACAAAATGTGCTAGAATATTATTCTCAAGACACCGACTACACTCGTGTAAAGTCTCACTACCACCTTGAGGGCAAGGTGGATTTTCAAGCGGTGGGAAATGTAATGATCCTGGTTTGGGGGTCGAAAGAGAGAAAAGGAAAGGGATGAGTAAAATGAGAGATCGGGTCTAATCGTGATCTATTTAGAATGTGAGGGGTTTAGTTGCAAAAAAAGTGGAACTTCAAGGATGACTCTTGCAATTTAGTATAACTTAGAAATAGTATAATTAGTCTTCTCATTACCTGATTAAGGGAGGAACAAACATGAAGCTTTTATTATTTAAATTCTGCACTTTCATTTAGATTATAAGTTTTCTTCTATCAATTAAATAAACACAGAAAATTGCACCAAAAAGGATTTGTGTTATTGCTATTTTGTGTCTTGCTTAGTTTGAATCTTAGTCGATTCATTACAAAACTCTTCTTAACTTCTCTCAAACAATGATTTTCCATCTATGATTAGTTTCTCAAGCTTTTCAGTAGCATGCAATATATATTTTCTTCCGGGATAGTTTCTACTTTCTACAATGAATGTCTATCTATGATTAGTTTCTCAAGCTTCTGAGTAACATCCAATTTATATTTTCTTTTGGGATAATTTCCCCAACTACTGAATATAATCTAAAACGATGAATTTGGAAAGATAAAAGTGGAAAAAATAGATGAAATTCTCCAGATTATTGATATATAGATGAAGTTTTCGCATATGGAAATTTCACTACCTGCCTTCATAGCTATTGAATTTATACCCTTTTTGGAATAAAAGAGAAGTTTTTCTTTTTTCTTCATCGTTTTCTTTAACGATGAGAAAGAATCATTTTTTTTAAAATCACCTGTTCAACAGTGTTGAAGCGTTCTCTTTTTTCACCCACAAGAGAAACTCCATTAAGGACAGCTTCCTTTATTTGGCCTGTCAATAAAAAACTTCACTCAATGAGACAGATGATAAATCCATGAATAACTAAATATTTAGATATCTACTTACACAGGAATTCTTTTTTTATGGAGCTTGAATGAGCAATTTCAAGATTTATTATTTGCGTTACTATTTGAGACTATTGAGTTACACTTCTTCCATACCAAAACTGTCCACTTTCATCATAATGATAGACGGAGGGAGTATGTAGTTGTGTACGCCAGACTGTAGTCGGTTTGTACTATCTCTATCACGGCAAACTTATTTTTTTTTTCCTATTAGAAGATTAATATTCTATATGCGGACAACGTGCAACGCTAACAAGCTACCATGCACCAGATGAACGGTTAGCTTAAAATAAACTATATATCAAACTGCACTAAACACAAGCAGTGTCTGAGCTATTATAACTCTAGAATTCATCAGAAAAATCACAACAAACTAGGAGTACGAGAGGTACAGACTGCTCCACAAATTGATTAGTCTGTTGGCAGCAATGTATCCGCATCCCTTATAATTCTTGTTGAATATTGTCCCACATTGATCCTACTCTATGCTTATATATGAGTTCCTCTCCTTCCTATCACAAGGCCTTTATGGTGGGAAGTGCATGGACTCTAATAATTCTAAAGATAGTAATGATACAATCTTTGCGAGAAGTTGGTAAATATGGCTCTAACATTATGAGAAGGCCTAGAATACCAATTAATTACTTTTAATTTAATTCAACTCTCTTTGTGGTTTTTTCACATATTAAATGTTCTCTCCCAATGTTTAAATTGTATCACACAGCCTTAACATTCAATCCTAAATCTAAAATCCCTAAAAATCCGACATTCTATATCAAACCAAACCACAAGTCATCTTATAGAAGAGGGAAAAGGCCACAAGGCATTATTCCTTAAGTTGACAATGCATAGGAGAGCCTTGATACAAGATGTGATGTGATGCGACTTTAAATTTGGCAATCATTTTGCTTCCTGAACTTTTTCTTAAAGATGGCTTTAAGTTAAAAATAATACATAATAGAGAACTTGAGAGTTGCCACGCTTCAGATATAGGCAACTTTTGGTAGGCCTTTTACATCATGTATAAGGTGTACACTGAATCCTCTTTACAAGAAACAAATGGCCAATGATTGTAATTTTGATGAATACAGAAGTGAATTTAATTTAATATAGCTCATTATGTATACTACTTGGGAGAAAACTCAAAAACCCAAATCAAATAAAGGTCGAAAATTAGATATTACATGAGCTTCATGCGGTTCTAAGTTATTGAAATGAAATCTGAAGAATTGACGAATAATCAGCTATAGAGTGAAATTTAACAGGCTGTTATAATTAGGAAAGGAATCAAGAATATTATTCAACAATCCAAATTGATGAATAAAGCATGGAAACACTCCATAACAGGTAGTGTACTTACGGTATTACATCTGCAACAATAGAAAACAATATTTCGAAAAGTTGGAGGCAACGAAGTTATAGTTGCACGAAGCGGAAGCAGGGAGACGGATGGTAGTAAAGTGGGGAAGCGCTGTCTGAAGCGCCCAATAGAAAGTATAATATTTATTATAATTTTATTTAATAAACTACTATTAAAAGATAAAAAAATTTCCAATATTTTAAAAATAAAATACAAAAATGTAATAATTTTTATGGGCTAACATAGGGTTAGGTTAGTTGTGAATGTGTTTAGTGTAGGCATATACAAGTTGGGTGTTAAAAGGCTACATAATTTTCATTCCCTATCTTTCTATTTCTCATTGCTACCATGTATCTCTTTACCAAGTGGTGATGGAAAGTTTCCGCGAGCTTCCGAGGACGAAAGCAAGAAAACAAACTTCTGAGACCGGAGCGTCAATAGGTTAGGAGGTTCATGCAACTATACAACGAACACACATGAAATTATAATTTAGAATAGAGTTTAAACAGTACAGCCAGAGTGTGTAAACAGTACATAAGGACTATATGTTCCTCACACCTATGAATAAAGACCAAAAGAAGAACCTTTTTACCAACACACACTATCATCTGCAATGTCTTATTCTTCTATAAACCTTTCTCTCATTTGATTTTCTCTCCAGCTTTAAAATCATTCAACCTTTGAGATCACAGCGTGCTTGTTGACACGTAAAATTTACGGCCATTAAAAATACGCCACGTGTCTTTTAAACAAAATTAAATTGATTACTAATCTCTAAATTTAAATATAAAAGAAGTTATTAGTAATTTAAAAGAAAAGAAATATTAATTTATTATCACATAAAATTAAGATAGTAAATTAAAATAAAATAAAAGTATTTATTTTGTTAAAAGTCATTTAGTATGGATCAAACAAAGAGTTTCTTAAAATTATAGAACTCATTAAAATGTTTCTAAAGCACAAATACTAAATTTAAATCAAATGATAAGTTTTGGTCTTATATGATAATGGGCCCAAACTTGAGGAGGTGGCCTTGCAATTAAAAACCCACTCCAAAAGCTATAAATAAAGGGGTGGGGGTGCCATATTTCTCACAATCAAAAATAATCAAAAAGTCTTGAAGACTAGAGAGAAAAGCTCCTCCACAGACGCCAGGAAATCAGCTCCGCTCCTCCACGGCCGTCAGGGAATCAGCTCCGCTCCTCCACAAACGTCAGGGGATCAACTCCTAGGGAAGCTCTGCACAATCCGGCCTCAACGAACGCCTTCAAAGTCTGCAACAAATCTACAATAAACTTGGTATTCAATCTTCAAGAACGTCTAAAAGCAGCAAGCAAGGCGTTTCTACGGATCAAAATCTTCAAGCTCTTCACCAAATCTGAAGAACTTCTACAACAAATCTGCTTCGATCTTCAGGAACGATTACAAGCAATAAGCAAGACGTTTCTGCAAATCAAAGTCTTCAAAGCTCTTCACCAAATCTGAAGAACTTCTACAACAAATCTGTCTTCGATCTTCAGGAACGACTACAAGCAATAAGCAAGACGTTTCTGCAAATCAAAGTCTTCAAAGCTCTTCACCAAATCTAAAGAACTTCTACAACAAATCGGCATTCGATCTTCAGGAACGACTACAAGCAATAAGCAAGACGTTTCTGCAAATCAAAGTCTTCAAAGTTCTTCAACAAATCTGAAGAACTCCACCCAAAAAATCTACAACAAACCGGCATTCGATCTTCCGGAACGACTACACAGAAGCAAAAACACGTTTCTCTAGATCAAAATCTTCAAGTTCTTCCCCAAATCCGAGGAGCACCAAGATCATCAACGAAATCAACAAAACTACAAAGTTCTTCATCAAAGCCGAAAAATTTTACTCAACTTCAGCAAACTTAACAAAATTCGTCAGAAAGTCTACAACAGCATTTCGAGCCATCACAAATTGTTCGAAGAGGAGAATCAAAGGACTTTCATTTCTATATTTGCTTTTAGAAATTATGAGAGATTGTACCTGCAAATTAATTGATAAATAAAGTTTACTTTGCTTCGCATTCATTTTTCCTGTCTTCAGCTTGGTGATAATTTGTGTGAAACAGTGCTTTTCATATGTTGGCGTGTTAGGAAGATTTTAAACAATGTTTGTTCCTAGTCTCTTTGAGTGAAACCATACTAGACATTAGTGTTGCTATCATATTGTTGATGTCTTGCTAGGAGGTAGGAGGCATGATCTACTAACAGTTTAAGGACATGAAAAGTGGATTTACTCGGGTGGAATGTTATGTGCGTAAAGAAATATGTAGGTTCACATCAAACAGAACTTGTATAAAGCAAGTATATTCTGTTATTTTTCCTACTCTTCACATGTGAAATATTGCTTATGTGATTGTTTGCTTTGCTTGTAAAACTCGCTCATCATTCTAAAACCCAGTTTACCCATCCAAGGACCAGCACGTGGTCTTTTATGCTTACAGACAGCATTGATAAGGATATAAACAAACATAACACAGAGGGAGAGAGAGAGAAGACCTTCTACTACACGTTTTCGAGCATCACTTAGCGTATCCCAAATTGAGGACTGTCTAATTTCTTTAAATGTCTCGTAAATGGGTTTGCTTTGTCCCAACCTCAGCTGAAATCCTACCTTTTCCGGCTGCAAAAAAAAAAAAGACAAGTTACATCAAATTCAGATTCTAATACTCCGTATGTACAAATACTCTGTATATGTAAATATATGTAGTGGTTTTGCAAACAGATCCTCCGATCATGGACAAGACACATGTAGAAGCCAATAAGCAAGTGACAGCACAGGGCCTTAAAACAGTTTAGGAGCTTGTAAAGAACGTGAACAAGACACATGTAGAAGCCAATAAGCAAGCTAACATATGCCTTAAGGCACTCATTAGTTTTTCAATTTTTCAGAGTCAAATAATAACTACTACAAAAAATAAAAGGTCAAAATTAATAAGCCTACAAAATAATAGAAGCGGAACTGAGTCACCTGAATTTCTTCAATGGATGAACGTAATTCAGGCGAGTCCTTGACAGCATTCAAATGATTCACAACTCGCCAAACAACTGAGAGACGGTCTATAATCTTCTCTAACGGATCTACCAACTTTGGCCATGTGGGTTCCACATTGTTTTCTAATGCGACCAGGTCATTCTCCTACAATTCCAATCCATCAAATATTTTAAATTTAATAACACAAAGTGTCAAAGAGAAAAAACATTGGTAAACCAAATACATACGCAAAGTAAGAACTTTGTGGCTTTGCTACCTGTATACCAGAAATAAATCGAAGTTTTCAAATCAAATGCATTCATAGTAATGTAATACAGAGAACTACTCCAAGTTGATTGTTAGGCCACCGGTCTATGTTTTTTTATGAGCTCAAAAGATTGCACGTGCTTTAGCTTTCTTGTTCATAATGAATGCCTAATAATATTCGTCATAGTTGAGCATAAAAAGGTATCCTTCAGGATGGATTCGTCTATCCTACTGCCCAATTTAAAAATTCCAACATTTAGTCGTAACGATTTTTCCTAAAGAATGAACGGTTAAACTTATTCAACTCGCAAGTTCGGTGTAGTTGACGAATTCATAAAATCAAAATACCAAGATAGGCATGTTCCCAATACTATGTACTTCACCAAGCCTGTTCTATTAACTATTTAATAATAAAAAATAAAAAAACCTTTCCTACACTTCAATTCACAAGTTAGGTGTAGTCGATGCTCATACAATGAAAACCCCGAGATAGACATGTTTCCTATACTATATACTTCACCCAGACTGTTCTATTAACTTATACTGTCGGTATGTTTTGCACTAGACAATACCAGCAGCGAAAATGCTATCAGTAAAGGGAAAAATCAATTCTCATTAATTTTTTGAACAAAATAATGATTCTCTTGAAACCTATTTACAAATATATGGTCTTCCTTTCATGGCGATTTAAATGCTAAACGATTAAACTCACTGCCCAACATGGCACTTCCGAGAACAGGTTGGATTTCATAAAAACAATTTGGGAAATATAAGTCCCTCCATTCCAAAATATAAGTCCACGTTTCTATTTTGGGATGTTCCAAATATAAGTCTGCTTTCCCATAAATAGAAACAATTTGTTACGTAATTTTACAACATGTCCTTCTCACATAAACTTTAGTCAAAAAGTAATCGGCAAATTTGGAAAGTTGGTAGTTTTCCATAGTGGACTTATATTTGGGAACGGAAGGAGCAATTATAATTATTATTTTTAAATGATGATAAATAAACAGGTAGTAATAATAATTAATATGACATCAGCAGAAAGGTTCATAAAGTTTCATAAAGTGTAGGTAAATACATGCGCTAAGTGAAAGTTGGCGGTCAACTAGGTTAAATCATGTTACAGAAAAAACGACCACGAAAAAATATTAGTATAGGGAGAGGTTATTGCTAAGTGGAGTTTACATATAAAAAAAGACATACAAATTTAAAATTGAAAGTATTTACATAATATAAGATACATGTATATAGAAATGTGCAAAGTCATGTGTACCTTCTATTTCATCGATATCGGACTCCTGATGTCAATGAAATACAAGATGCACATGAAATGTATGAAGAGAATCAAATAATAGTTACACAAATGAGTAATCAAATCACACAACTTCAGTATAATAACAAAATGTATATGGATGCTTTTCAAATCATCCAAATTTGATGGAGGAACATAGATATTTTTTGCAATAAAATACTTCCTCCGTTCCAATTTACTTGTCCATAATGGGAGTCCGTGCATCTTGAGATGAAAAAAAATCGTATCTAAATTGATAAAATGACAAATTTGAAAAAACTTTTATACAGTCAAATTAAATTTGAGTTTGTAAAAGTTTTTTCAAAACTTTCATTTTGGAACTATAGATAATAAGAAATGCATTCCAAAATACACATAGATTCGTAGCGGAGAAGTAATATGGAACGGATGGAGTATTATTTATTAGTATGACGGGGTGAATTTATAACTAACGGGACAACAAAAAATATATGACAATAGAGGGTATATTATTATTTATAACCGGTCCGAGTTGTGACCGGGAATTTGTACGACTATAGAGAGGTACCTATACAGAGTATTCTTAATCTTATAGGGAGGTTTAATTGTATAACTTGTATCTATGTATTTATATATGCATGCATCTAAGTATATATAGGATTAACTAATAAGAGAGAATATCAGAGAGTAATTGAAATTAATATATATATATATAGAGAGAGAGAGAGAGAGAGAGAAGTACGAGTTTGATGAGCAAAGATCGGATAGCGGGAACAACGTGGTGAGGTCTGATTATATCATACGGTGGGAATATGAAATTTAATAATAATGGATTTTCTTCCATCTCTGATTCTACTTCACACGCCATTTTTACTGCTTACATTCTATTTATTACTTTACTCTACAGTAATACAGTATAGGCCTCATTTGTAACGTCGGACTAGACGGATAACATATCAACTGGATTAACTTTTTTGATTTTTATTGGATTTTATAACCCTACAAAAAATTATTAGAAATTGTTTGATTTTATTGTTATCAATTTTCGTATTAGTCGGTTCACATTGTTATCCTGGGATTAGACTGATATTATGTTATATTTGGAGTAACATTGATCGTGGTATTGGAAAATTGGGTATTTTGTGTAAAGAGAGTGTGGTATATATATATACTAGCGGACATGTCCACCCGATGGGTGTGAATCCAAAAAAAAATAAAATATATGTAACCCGTTATTGGTAGAATCTTTGACGAAGTAAGGAACAATTAAAATAGTACATGTAGGAGAGAGAGCAAATTTTTCGATGAAAATAAAGTGAAATCCAATTTCAGGAGAGAGGGAGAGAAGAGATAAATAATGATGGTAGTTTATGATTTTAAATTAAACGTTAGATTAGATAAGAGAATTTATTTTTTCTTATTTTAAATTTTAAATCATAGAGCAGTTAAGTCTTTGCTATTTTTGTAATTTATATAATTATAGGGGTTTTTTGTAAATATTTTTCAAGGCTTCATAAGGGGTCTTCACATAAAGTAATACTAGCGGACCTGTCCACACCCGATGGGTGTGAATTCAAAAAAAATATATGTAACCCGTTATGGTAGAATCTTTGACGAAGTAAGGAACAATTAAAATAGTACCTGTAAGAGAGAGGGCAAATTCTTCGATGAAAATAAAGTGAAAACCAGTTTCAGGAGAGAGGGAGAGAAGAGAGAGAAATAATTATGGTAGTTTATGATTTTAAATTAAACGTCAGATTAGATAAGAGAAGTTATTTTTTCTTATTTTAACTTTTAAATCATGGAGCAGTTAAGTCTTTGCTATTTTTGTAATTTATATAATTATAGAGGTTTTTTGTAAATATTTTATCAAGACTTCATAACGGGTCTTCACATAAAGTAATACTAGCGGACATGTCCACCCGATGTGTGTGAATTCAAAAAAAAAATATGTAACCCGTTATGGTAGAATCTTTGACGAATTAAGAAACAATTAAAATAGTACATGTAGGAGAGAGGGCAAATTCTTCGATGAAAATAAAGTGGAATACAGTTTCAGGAGAGAGAGAAATAATGATGGTAGTTTATGATTTTAAATTAAACGTTAGATTAGATAAGAGCAAGAGAAATTATTTTTTCTTATTTTTAATTTTAAATCATGGAGCAGCCAGTCTTTGCTATTTTTGTAATTTATATAATTATAGGGGTTTTTTGTAAATATTTTTTCAAGGCTTCATAAGGGGTTTTCACATAAAGTAATGATAATATATATATATATATATATCACCCTCAATTTACTCCAAATATACTCATTTCCCAATAACGCCCCGTTATTGCTCCAAATAACTCTATTTCTAATTATTTATAATCTCACGTTACTAATAGTCTCGCATCTGCTTTTCATACCAAATAGGATACTTGTGGGCCCAACGATCATCTTACCATAATCTCAATGCAACCAATCAAATAGTTAGTGGGACCATTGGATTCAATGTCCAATCCTAGTCCAATCCCGATGCAAACAAACGAGACTTATACATACATGGTTGACATAGGGAAATAGCAGAGTAACACTAAGGGCTCGTTTGTTTACGGTATTAGTAGTGACGGGACTATGAATACTTTTAAACTATGACGGGATAACAAATGAAGGTGGTATTAATAGTACGTGTTTGTTTGATTTTTATTGGCGTTGTACTATTTTACAACCCCAATAAAAAGTATTACAAATTGTTTGATTTTTATTGGTAGGATAGGATTAGAGTGGTATTATGATAGTATGAGATTGGAGTGGTATTATGCTATGATGGAATTAGAGTGGTATTATATCATGACGGTATTAGAAATACCATCGGGATCACAGTAACTAAGTATTAAAGTTGTGAATGATTTTGATATCATATTTCTTTTTTAAAAGCTTATTTTTAAAATCCAAAAATACAATAATAAAAAAATCCAGCAAAAAGACTGGATTTTAAGAATAAAAAAATACTAATAACCAAAAATTCAAAAATCCAGAAATTCAAAAAAAATCTGAATTTTTAAAATTCAAAAATTACCCAAAAAAAAAATATGATACCAAACACACGCTCAATTCATAATTATATAGAAACTAGAAAGTGAATGCGTGACTTTCGATGAGTCCGTTTACTTGGACTACAGTGGTAATTTTCACAGAAGGAGGGTACCAATTACGGTAGAAACTCTCTAAATTAATATTCGGTAAATTAATAAACTCTCTAAAATAATAATTTTCTCCGGTTCCGACTTGAGACAATGTAAAAAAATCACTAATTTCAATTAATTAATAGGATAATAAATTTTTTGAAAATACTTATATAAATATTAGTCCCGACAAAATCATAAATTAATAATTCTTTAAAATGACAAACATTACTAGAACGGCTTAATAAAGTATGACTCTATATTCGTTTGATTTTTCTTAAAATTTAAATATATTTGAATCTCATCAGTAATTTTTCTAATTGCATCCAAAAGTTTAGATGTAGTCTTTTCAAACTGTACAAAAAAGAGTTATAGACGCGATAAATATTTACTTTGGCGTAACTAGTTCCAAAGGTTCGATATCATTTTCAAGTATCATGTTCAACCTCACCCTATTTATTGTTACCAACGATGTTATTCATAATTTCTTGTAAGTTTTGGGTCTTTTTAACATGTATCTTTTCACCTAAATAATCCAACAGCCCATTGAGATTGCGATAACCGAGAACATCAATCATTTTTTCAAGTTCATAAATATATTTCTCAATATTAGTTTCATCTATGAATTGAAACTTCATTGATCGAACGAATTTTGCAGTGTCAGAAACAATTTGCTAGTGTCGCTCGATGAACATTAATAGTCCAATCAATAAAACCTCTTTAAAATAATAAATATTAATTTATTCATTAATTAATAACTCTCTAAATTAATAAATTTCTACGGTCCCGACATTATTAATTTATAGGGGTTTTACTGTAAATAGGGGTGTCAATTTTACCCCGACCTGACTCAACGGGTTTTTTGGATATTCATATAGCGGTTTTGACGGTTCTCTCGTCATCTACGGATCAGGTCTAAATAACTTTTTGTACTTATTTTACCCGATTCAAATGTAATGGGTCTAACGATTCTCAGTGCGGGTAGATGTCCGCAACTCTAAATTAGAAAAGATTTAAAAAATACATAACATGTCTCATGACTTCTAAAAACTAAGACCAATTGTTACAAGTAGCAAAACTAATAGGAAATTAACAAAATTTATTCTATTCATTCTGTGATACAATATGCATTAATATATTGATATGCTAGAAAAAAAGCAAATTTTAAACATATTGTTGATATCATTACTATAGTAAAACAAATACTAACATTATACTATAACTTATTATGTTGATATTCATTAAGATATTATTGATCTGTTTATTTTATCATAGAACAAATTTTGCCAAATCTAATGTATAATTTTGTAAAAAATTATGTTGAAATATATTGTTTCACTTTAGCCAAATATTTTAAAAATCCCTTCATTCACATGTGTGTTTGAATATAAATTGATATATATATATATATGTAGGGGAAGGATCCGTACATATATATATATATATATATATATATATATTAAAAGTTAGTAAATGGAGGGTTGTGATTGATGTGTAAAGATAATGTGTTTTTTTATGTGTGTACGGATCATTCCCCATATATATATATATATATATATATATATATGTATATATATAAACCTAATATAACAATAACAATATATTTATTCAAAATATGGGTACATATTGCGGTTTTGTGGCCGGTTCTTGCGGTATAAGGTTGAAAAACATACCCGACCCTAGAACCAGTTGAGGAGGGTTGGATAGACCCAACAACAGTTTTATAACGGGTCATACAATGTTTGGGTTTATGAGGTTAGCTTTTCGGGTTTTGGATATTTTTACCGGATCTACAATTAAATAATGACATTGTTATTTCTTTTCAATCATAAAATACGACTTGATATGCAACATTTTATCAATTAATGGCTTATAGGTACCAATTTTCAATTTATATGGGTTCATTTTGTACCACTTTTAATTACTATATATTTAATTATTTTTCATTAGCAGTGAAACTTTTCTCCAGATTCTAATACTTTATAATCTCTCTCTATATATATATAGTTGACAATGATGGCATTATAGGGCAGTGATGACATGGAGGACGATGGTCACGTGGATGAGGTCTAGGGTTTCGGTTCGGGAAGAGCTGCGACAAATCTGAAATTCTTCAACAGAGAAGAGGTTTAATATTTTCTATTCTCGCTATAAACCTAATTAAGTTTGGCGTTTAATTTGTGCCTTATTGGTGTTTGGCCTTGTATGTTGAAAATCAAGATGCCCTAGTGAAAGCTACTGCTAATAAATTTCAGCTAATTAATGAGTTTTTGAAGGTAAAGTTTTTGCCATTTATTTAACTTTTATGTTGAAAGTGTTGGAAAAAAACCAAGTGGTTTTATTTGAGTGAATGCTCTTTTAATTTAGTGGTTACAAAAAATCATTCATTCTCCCCATTTATGTGTCTTTAATTGTAAAATGAGTTACAAAGAAAATGTTTAAAAAAGATGGTCTTAGTCCATTTTTTGGGACACTTTTTCAAGACAAGAAAATAAAAAGAAACATACATGGCATATACACACATTCACACAAAAATACATATGCATACATAGAGAGAGTATCGCACCACCAACGGCCCGACCGTGGCTAGGTGCCGTTTCCGCCTAGTCACATGTGATAGACGTTGTACCTTGGGAACGAAGTGCCCTATTTAGCCAGAAGCAGAGGTGGCGGGGCAAATATCGTATAAGGGAAACTGCTTGCAGTTACCTCGTCTTGGACTTTAGTCCATTTCGGTATCATTTACATTATTTTATGTTAAAACTTGTAATTGATATTTATATATTTGAGGAAAACATTTTCTGTTTATTTGTCCATTTCTTTTCCGTAGAAATTATTGTGTTTATTTACAACGTACCCAACAAAAGTTATGTTTTTTTTAGTTTTATTTATTTATTTCAGTTTTTGGATTTGTCTGAAACCCAATATGTATAGAACAAATTGTTTAAGACCGGAAGGTGGTATGTTTTTGTGACTTGATAATATTATGTTCCTGTTTGGTTGCAAGTTTTAAGATTGGGTTTTTTTTATTTGTATGTTTCAAAGTTTGCAACTTTGGTTCTCCAATGAATGGTTTTGCCGGGAGAAAGTTATGATATATGTATTTTTGTTTATTTAATTCAGTTTTTGGATTTGCCTGAACCCATTATGTATGGAACAAATTGGATTTGGCTGGATTTGGCTGAACCCAGCTTTTAAGATTGGATTTTTTTCAACTTTTTTGTTTGCTAATTTCCTATATTTTAAAGCTATCTCATCATGTCAGTTACTCATCAGAAGAACCACCTATTCGAGGCTTGCTTAGCTGCTTAGACTTATCAGTTTCATTGTAAATTGTGTTTGTCGGTTAAAATTTTATTTGGAGCTCGCCTTTGTCATGGGTCCGCGAGGCCGTTTTAGGGCTCAATTTGAGACCGTTTTGGGGTTGAAACAGGGACGTTTTAGTCTGAAACGGAGCTCGATTTCTGACTAATATGGGCTCCGATTAATCGGAGGTCATTTTAAGGCTGTAATAGAGTCCGTTTTGGGCCGAAACAGAGCTTTATTTTGGACTAATATAAACTCCGAGTTAATGCTAAATCGGAGGCTAGTTTAAGGTTGAAATTGTGACCGTTTTGAGCTGAAACGAGCTAGATTTTAGACTAATATGGATTCCGAGTCTGGGCTTAATCGGAGGCCGTTTGCAGGCTTAAGATAGCGATTATTGATGGTTTATGAGTGTAATTTTTCACTTCATGCAATTATTTAGATTTTAAATACAGTTGGATTGTTTTAGATTGTTTGGATTCTGTTTTTTATTCAACTTGTTTGAGTTTTCAATATTTTTTTTTCGGAAATGAGTCTTTTTAGGGCTGAAACGGAGCCCATTTCGGGACTGAAACAGAGCTCGTTTCGAGACTAAAACGTAGATAGTCACTGTTTTGGGCTGAAAACGTAGTCCTCTTCAGGGGTAAAACGGAGGCTGTTTCAGGTCCAAAACAGAGTCCGTTGGGGGCTGAAACTTTACCCGTTTTGGGGCTGAAACGCACTTCGATTTTGGTACAAATCAGAGTTTGTTTGAGACTGAAACTGTGCTCGTTTTTTTTTTTTGACATAAGTCATTGCTTTTTTCCTAAAAAATATATTATCCCTTAAAATCTAATAAATTAGTTTGATGTTTAGCCATTGCTGCAATTACCGAATTCCCTCTTTCTTTGGTTTCTATTTAAATTTATAAGCTCAAAATGTTAGTAGCACTTGGATTCAAATTTGGGTTCAATAGATTGGTGGTTCGAATCCATCCGAATTTGTTTTTTTTTTAATTCAAAGTAAAATACATGCCCTTTGTTTTGTGAATTATAGTGTTTATATTAAACATTATCCAATTTAGACCGAACTATATGCACTTTTGACTGTACTATATGTACTTTCGACTGAATTATATGCACTTTCAGCTGAATTATATGCACTTTCAGCTAAACCATATACACTTTCAGCTGAATCAGATGCACTTTTATTGAACTATATGCATTTTTGGCTGAAGCAGATGCACTTTTCAGCTGAACAGTATGCACTTTTGACAAAAATATATGCAATTTTATTGAACTATATGTACTTTTGGCTGAACTATATGCACTTGTGACTTAACTATATTTACTTTCGACTAAATTAGATGCACTTTCAGCTGAACCAGGTGTATTTTCATCTGAACCAGATGCACTTTTAGCTTAATTATATGCATACGCACTTTTTTTTGAACTATATTTACTTTCAACTGAATTGTATGCACTTTTGGACGGAAATTGATGTACTTGCTGAATTGAATGCACTTTCGACTAGCTATATGCACTTTTGACTTGACTATATGAACTTTTATTAAACTATATACGCTTTTGATTGAACTATATGTTTTTTTGACTGAACTAGATGCACTTTCAGCTCATTTAAATTAAAAAATGCAATTTTTTCATAAAAAAACATTTTTTTGTGAAAAAAATTCACTTTTTGATGGAAAAACGGTTTTTTCAATGTAAAAAGTGGTATCTTGACAAAAAAAACAATTTTTTTGTCATTTTTTAAAAAGTTTGTGATTTGTTTCCATTTTTTGTGATTTTTTTAAAAACTACATTTTTTTTTTGATTTTTTTTGATTTTTTGATATTTTTTTCATCTTATATATTTTTTCGTGTTTTTTATTTTATTTTTTGTGATTTTTTCGGTTTTATAGAATTTTCTTGTAATTTTAAACTATTTTTTAGGTTTCTAGAGAGATAAAATATGTGTATTATACTTTTTGGTAAATAAAGTAAATAATTAAAAATTGATTGCTATTTGGAATGTCAACTTATGAAGATACCTATAAGCTACCTGTAGCGAATTACCATAAAGATAAGATATTACTTGTAAGTGCAAACTTGTCTGCTAAATGTCGTCTTTCTACTTTTTGTGTGTGAATAAACTACTTTTTTTTTTCTTAGATAAGAAAAAGATTCAACTATTCGTATCTTCACCGGACTAAGAAGAACTCACTACGAAGTTATGTCTTGGCTCTTAATTATTAGGGTAAATTTTCAAATAAAATAAATAATAATGCGTTTTAGAGCTCTTCTGGTCATAAACTCAATTTTTTTTTTAAATTGTATTTTATTTGTTTATAAATACAGCGACGATAAAAGAGAGTTTAATTATGAATTTGAATATTCACAGTGAAGACAAAGTAATAACACTTGGTAAAGAAGAGAAATTAAGAAGGGTATTTAAAAGGCAATTTCAATTTGCAGAAAGTACTTATAAAACCACCACTTCCTTAACAAAACCTAACAACTACTACGATCACAGTTTGATTACTACTAATACTTCCATTGAATTTAAAATTGGAAAGTAAACATGATTATAATTATGGTAGCTTGAATTAACAACTTCACAGGACATGTAAAAAGGAGCAGATAAATAGTACATGTTGAGAGTATGAGATGCGTTATTTCTGTGACAAATACGTAGACACGTTTATCTGATAGATTTCACTACTACCATTAAATATTATCACACGAGATCTGTTTTATGCAAATTTACAAATAATCATAAAACTCACAAATGTGCCAAAAAAAAATTAAAGTAAAAAACTAACTATATCAATAAGGAGGGTGATAAGTACAAGTTACAAGGTTTATTTCACTAGAAAAATTCTCATAAGTTCAGCTTGTATTTGGGAACAATCTCATTCATCCTGATTTACCGCAGTTGAATAATTTTTTCAATTTCCTTTTTAGTCTCAAATCTTGTTTGTAAAAATTGACCAAGTAGGAAGAGATTTATAAGTTGGTAAAATGACCACTGAATTGCAATGAGTTATCAGTTTCAGTCATATTGAAATTGACTTGTCGTATTTTCGTTCATTGCATCATGTTCTTCTGTAGACTTTAATAGTTGTTTTCAAAAGGTCACTTTTAGAAACCATGGTATTTAATTGAGCTTATACTGTTATTTTTTTGGTACCGTGTAAAATTTATTATTTTCTGAACTGGATTTTGTGAATGGGTTGATTGTTGGCTTGAAAAACATGGGCAAACTTCTTTAAGTTGTGATTTTTTTTGAACTCCAAAACTTTGCGTGAGCTAACTTTGTTATTTGTCGGCTACATGGGTTTTATAAGTAATAACTGTATTGCTTCTATAAGGAGAGGCTATTAGATTGGCTTGGTTTGGTTATAAAGAAGTGTTGATCATGCATGCAAAATTGAGTTAAGAGAGAAAGTGGTCAATCTCTAGGTTATAAAGAAGTGGGAAAATGATCAAGATTTCTATGATTTTTTTTTCAGAATTGATGTTGAATGGATTATGGTTATGAAGGATCGTCTGGATGATGAGTGCAGTGCTAGTGGTAGTCGTAGGTAGAAGATACATGCAGACTTAGGACAAACATATGTTGCAATAACCATGAATAATATTTCTGATTGATATAATCCGCTTACTCGCAAATTTTCATATCAATATAAAGTGCAAGATACAACCTCACTTCTCCAAGTTATACAAGCTTTGCTAGTTGTTTTTCATCTTCTCAAGTTGGATTCATATTTAGCCTCGGTTTTTCTTGTTGTTCTGTCCAGTCTGTTTGCTGTAATACCGTTATTTATCTGCATCTAATATGTTATTATTTAGCATCTAAATTGGAAGGATTCCTTGGAATTTTGCAGGGGTGATATTGTTATAGCATCTTTGTGGGCCTTTTTATTCTGCGTGATTCTAGTGTCCTCTTATATATGCCTTTACTTCAGATTTTTCCGGCTTTCTTTTGTCATCGTATGCTTTTGTGTGCTACTCCCAATACGTCTGAGAATTTCTCGGAAAAAACTGGCAAGAAAGAGAGATTTACCTTTGTCGATGTGAGCCTCCTCTAACAAATATGCTTGAAGATAAATGAGCATTTGTTTACCAGATGACTCATAAATATCAGTTGTTCAACAGCGATATAGCTGAACAGAGAAGTAGTGGCAGTTCTGAGTTTCAACATGTAATTATTAAGGAGATTTTAGCATAAAGAATGGGGTTAATTATGTTTAGCTGATCTGATTCCGTTTTAGTGATTTAAATTTATAGTTTTGTTTGTTTTAGTGATCCGCCGTTACATTTTTTGGATGAAAACCGTTTTGAAGTTTCAATTTGGTCCGTATAGTTTAAAACTTTACGATAAACGCTTAAAATTGTAGAAATTACACACTTATATAAATACACTCATATTTTAAAGTCTTTTTTACATTTTCTTAACTTTCCGGCTTTTTTCGACTTTTTCGAATTTTTTTTTATAATTTTTTGTGATTTTGGATTTTTGGATTTTTCTTGGGTTTTTAATATTTTTTTTACGGGTTTCCGACTTTTTTGAACGTTTTTTCATTGTTTTGTGATTTTTTATTTTTTTATTTTTATGGTTTATTTTTTATTTTTTTACCGATTTTGGGTTTTTTCGGTTTACCGGTTTTTTTGATTTTTTTTTTAGATTTTTAGATTTTTCTTGGTTTTTTTTTACCATTTTTTCATTGTTTTTTCGGGTTTTCTAATTTTTTTTTAGGTTTTTTCCGAAAATTAAGGATTAGATTTATACAAATTACAAAGAATATGACCAAAATGAAACTAATTTTCATCCGATTAATTTAATGTCGGTACCTGAATTGTGAGCATTATGATAGTTCAGTATCTCAATTGTAAAAGAGTGATAGATATGGTACATAAATCGTTAAACAAAAGTAGTACATTACACTAATTGTATTTTTTCTATATATATATATACAAATAATGTCTACCACTTTTGAACTTATATTACTCCTAACTACCACCGTAAGTTCATATTCCATATAGGTACCACTTTTTAATTATTTAATTTATTTACCAAAACGTCATACACATATTTCATAAAAAATGGAAAAAAAATACATAAAATTATATAAAATGCAAAAAATCTCAAAATAAATGAAAAAAAAATCACAAAAAATTGTAAAAAAAAAAAAAAATCACAAAAAAAAAAAAAATCACAAAAAAAATCACAAAGAAAATAAAAAAATCATAAAAAAATTATAAAAAATCAAAAAATCACAAATTTTTTAAAAAATTAAAAAAAAAAAAATCACAAAATATTATAAAAAAATATAAAAAATAAAAAATTAATAAAAAAATATAAAAAATCACAAAATTAATAAAAAATCACAAAATTATAAAAAAAAAAATGAAAACAATCACAAAAAAATCATTTTTATTGAACTTTATGCACTTTCGACTGTACTAGATGCACTTTCGACTGAACCAGACGCATTTTTAGCTATATATATGCACTTTCAGCTGAATCAGATGCACTTTTAGTTGAACCAGATGCAGGTTTTATAAAATGATATGCACTTTTATTGAACTAGATGCACTTTTGTCTGAACCATATGCACTTTCAGTTGAACCAGATGCACTTTTAGTTGAATCAGATGCATTTTTAACAGAACTATATGCATTTTCGACTGTACTATATTCATTTTTGACTAGACTATATGCACTTTTGACTTAACTATATGTACTTTCCACTTAATTAGATGCATTTTAAGCTGAACCAGATGTATTTTCAGCTGAACCAGATGCACTTTTAGCTGAACTATATGCATACTCACTTTTATTGAACTATATTTACTTTCGACTGAATTGTATATTTTTTGTAATTTTTTAAAAAGTTTATGATTTTTTCATTTTTTTATAATTATTTTTTTTTGTGATTTTTTTTCATTTTCTATAATTTTTATACTTTTTTGTGATTTTTTTTCATTTTTTATAATTTTTATACTTTTTTGTGTTTTTTGTGATTTTTTGTGATTTTTTTTTGATTTTTTATATAAATTTTTTCATTTTTTTGATTTTTTGTGATTTTTTTATATTTTTTTCATTTTTCGGTATAAAAAGTGTTATATTGACAAAAAATTATATATTTTTTTTGTAATTTTGTAAAAAGTTTGTGATTTTTTTCATTTTTTTATGATTTTTTGTAATTTTTTATAATTTTTATAATTGTTTTGTGATTTTTGTATTTTTTTTAATAATTTTTGGTGATTTTTGGTATTTTTTATAATTTTTGGTGATTTTTTATAATTTTAATAATTTTTTGTATTTTTTTGTGATTTTTTGTGATTTTTTTTAATTTTTTATAATTTGTTATGATTTGTTATGATTTTTTTCAATTTTTTTTTATAATTTTTTGTTATTTTTGTTATTTTTTATATTTTTTTGTGATTTTTATAATTTTTTTATTTTTTATTTTGTGTAATTTAAAAATATTTTTTTGAGTTTGTAGAAAGATAAAATATGTATATTATATTTTGGTTTGTATGACAATTTAGTAAATAAACTAAATAATTAAAAAGTGGTACCTATGAGTAATGTGAACTTATCAAGATATATAAGAGGAATATAAGTTGATATGATATATTTATAGAGAATTAGCCCATATATATATATATATGATATAATTATATATTTTTTAATTTATACTAAAATGAGACATTTCAGAACATTAATGGTTAGATTTATACAAGTTACAAATAATATGACTAAAATGAAAAGTGAAACTAATTTTCATCCAACTAATTTAACGGCGATACCTAAATTGTAAAAATTATAATTGTTTAATACGTTAATTATTAAATTTAATATTCTCTTAAATCGTTAACAACGGTAATATACCGGAGCAAATGTATTTTTTTCCTAGTTTGTAATGAATGCAGCAAAGAATGCACAAACAGACAAAATGATAATTTATTTGAAGAATCAATCAAGTTGGCGTTGACGTTTGTTGAAACCTTACTAAACCAATAACATTAATAATTCGAGATCTCTGTTACAATTTCTAAAGAATAATGATGTTTAATGACAAGTAAGGTGGAAAAATTATTAGATCTGTTTTAATTGGCTAATCTAATGGGGAACATTTTCTGTCACTAGCAACGTCTATATTCAGCCAAAGTACAATATTCAAAGGTGTATTTAAAAGTCATAAATGACTAGATTGTGTGTGCGTGTCATTTGTTTACAGTGCTTTAGTTATAAATGGAGTATATTTTTAGGCACATGAATTTCGTTTAAGATGAGGTTTAACAACATTGCCAATGTGAACGAACTTATTTCAAGAATTCCTGGAAAAAAAAAATGTAGGATATTTAATTGTCACTAACATGCATCTCTTTATAAACACAACTCCGTTTTCAAGACGTAAGAACATTAACTGGTTTATTGAACAATTAAGCGAAGTGTTTGTATGGGATGGATAGTTCCGATGAAGTCCCGTTAGACCGTTAACACCGGCAGTATCATACTTCGTAGATCTTCCCGATATTACAATAATAGACTGCATGGCATATTTGCCTGACCACTTCCACTAACATGCATGTCTTTGGTAGATAGTCCGTTTTCATATTTTCCTCATATCCCTCTCCTTTATTTTCGCTAGATTTATTCTTCTCTCCCTCTTTTATCTTTCTGTATGCAAACCAATTGTTTCTGATGCTCATTTTTTTAGTTAAATTATAAGTTGATTGTGCTTGAGTGTTGAGTTCATGAACTGTCATGTAAAAAATGACTTGTGCTGTAAAAAGATGAATTATCAATGCAAGTACATCTGTTATCATCCCACACAATCAGGACCATCAATAAGTATC
Organism: Primula veris; assembly: GCA_963682055.1. Lineage (NCBI taxonomy): Eukaryota > Viridiplantae > Streptophyta > Magnoliopsida > Ericales > Primulaceae > Primula > Primula veris. Next base: position 9,795,170 of record OY821747.1, read on the forward strand.
TCAACTAGAATGAAGAAAAGATAATCTCATGATCTCATCATTCCCACACACGAGCATTAGTTCTCATCACTTATAAAGAGATGCATGTGTGACACTGGTGATAGAAATCGCGGATAAATATTGAAACAATATTCTGTTATTACTATTTGATCACATAAGTTTCATGCAAGAACATCAAGTTTTTGGAACGGGCGGAATAGATGAAGCAAGATCGGTTGCATCAGCTACAAAACTTGATCCAGTCATCACAAATTAAAAAAAAAAACGATAAGAAAGTGATTTGTAAGATTCTCTAGTTACCAAAGTTATGAATATGTGATTCTTGAATTCTTGATCAACACAAGAGCGTCAAGAAATATGAATCATATGTTTAAACCAATCTATTTTTTGCTCTCCTATGATAATATTGTTGCACCATTTAAAGTAAAGCGTGTTATATATGTATAAACAGTATGTTCAATGTATTGTGAATTTGGTAAACAACAAGTGTTGTATAAATGAAAACGAAGTGTTGCGTAAATAAAAATGAAGTGTGAAATGAAACTAGCAAAAAGATAAAGTACAATCAGTGGGCCTCTTGAAATAAAAAGATGGGTTTAAGATAATAGATGACTTGGTTAGGTGTACATTTTTTCTGAGTCATACAATGACGGGATATTAAGATATAAAGATAAGATATTACTTGTATGTAAACTAGTCTGCTAAATGTCGTCTTTCTACTTTTTTTTTTTGAATAAATTAAACTACTACTTTTTTTTCTTACATAAGAAAAAGCTTCAACTATCCCTATCTTCACCAGACTAAGAAGAACTCACTACGAAGTTATGTCTTGGCTCTTAAATATTAGAGTAAATTTTCAAATAAAATAAATAATAATGCATTTTAGAGCTCTTCTGGTCATAAACTCGGTTTTTTTTTTTTTTTTGTAAATTGTATTTAATTTGTTTATAAATACAGCGACGATTGAAGAGAGTTTAATTATGAACTTGAATATTCACAGTGAAGACCAAGTAATAACACTTCGTGTCTCCGTTCCTGATTAATTATCCATTACGAAATTACGTGCAATTTTGACCGACCAATAATTTGTATTAAAATTGTCAGAATGAAATTTTTAAAAGTTAATTAATCATATAGTTCAAACATTAAATTATATGATTTAGTTTTGAAAATTTTCATTTCGATAAGATCAAAATTACACGTAATTTCGTATATGATAATTAATTGGAAGGGAGGGACAGTAAAGAAGAGAAATTAAGAAAGGTATTTAAAAGGCAATTTCAATTTGCAGAAAGTACTTATAAAACCACCACTTCCTTAACAAAACCTAACAACTACTACGATCACAGTTTGATTACTACTAATACTTCCATTGAATTTAAAATTGGAAAGTAAACATGATTATAATTATGGTAGCTTGAATTAACAACTTCACAGGACATGTAAAAAGGAGCAGATAAATAGTACATGTTGCGAGTATGAGATGCGTTATTTCTGCGACAAATACGTAGACACGTTAATCTGATAGATTTCACTACTACGATTAAATATTATGCAAATTTACAAATAATCATAAAACTCACAAATGTACCCAAAAAAAATTAAAGTAAAAAACTAACTATATCAATAAGGAGGGTGATATGTACAAGTTACAAGTTACATTTGTAATCTCAAATTGGATCTGTGCTCATAATTTCGGAATAATTCTCTGAGTCACTATTTTAATTGAGGTCAGTTTTACATAGTAGTACAAAAAAATGTCAGTCAAATGACTACCGTTGCTTTTACTCTGATTTTCTTTTTTAGTTGGTCCAATTTTCTTAAAGTGGGTCCAAAACTAAGGATAGTATGGCCCATAAACCGCCCACAAAGAGCGGACACCATTTTTTTTACCTTTATTTTTCATTTTCATGTTTGATTACTTGTAAAGTTTGTAAAGTTACAAGTCATAGGAAACTGATGTCTCCACTGTGCTAATAGTCAGTTCTCAAAATAAATCTGTATGACTATGAAGAAGTGTCTAGTCTTTTGACCAATCTAACTTTTTACTATATCGGAGTTCATTTGTATTTAGAATTGTAGTTTACCAAATTATACCTAATTTTAACCAATTTATAACATATATTAAAATTGTCGAAATGATAAATTTCAAAACTAAATCATATAATTTAATTTTTGAACTATATGATTAACTTTTAAAAAATTTCATTCTGATAATTTTGATACAAATTATAAACCGATCAAAATTACACGTAGTTTCGTAATAGACAATTAATGGGATCGGACGAATTATTGGAAACGACAAATGAGCACCCAAGTTTTCAATTTGGAAAATCAACGATATAATGATGTAATCTTGATAAACTGTATGCATATATATACTGACAAATGAGCACCCAAGTTTTCAATTTGGAAAATCAACGATAGAATGATGTAATCTTGATAAAGTGTATGCATATATAAACTTAGACGAACCTGCTGGTTTTCTTACCATTTTTTATTCATTAGTATCATTTTTATATTTTTAAATTAACAATTTAACTTTATACATTTTTCAGCTTACCTATCAAATTTTTTATTATAACTAAATATTACTATATTTTAATATATTTCTATCAATTTTTTTCAACCCAAATTAATTTACTAAAGTAAACACATTAAATAATTTAGACGTTTGCTCATATTTAAAGTAAAAAGTACATTTTTACAACTTATTAGGAAACATTTTGGTTTATACAAATTATCAGTTTTTTTTATCAATTTCTCTATCACAACTATACAACTCGTATTTTTGTTATTTTATTAATTTATATGTGAAAAGTACAAATATATGAAAAAGAATAAAATAAAAATAAGAGAGATAAATTATTATTTTAATTATAAGATAACATTTTGATCACTTATATTTGAGTGATATTTGAGTTTATGTATATCTAAGTTAATGGACAGTGAAACTGATGTATGTATAATTTTAGAACAATTTTCTCATATGTAAGATAGATACATTGGTTATATAATCGAACCGATACGGTTGCTCTAGCACTATTAACTCATTTCGTGCTATAAATTATCACACCTTGAAACTATACTGAACTAGTGGAACAAACAGTTATATCATAATCATACTACTGTTGAATATGAATTACAAAGTAGTATATCATAATCATACTATTGAATATGAAATATAAAGTTAAATACCATTTTCCTTACAGATAACCATTCTATTTGTTATGAAAATCAAATATCATGCCAACACACACATAATAATAATTCTTTGTATTATCAACAATTCAACAATTACATACATCTATCTAATGTGTTTACTAGCACTACTCGAACCCAATTAATTAAAACCACCTAAATCCAATTAGTTACCTATCAATTAATTAAAACCACCTAAATCCAATTAGTTACCTATCGACAAATGGGTAATTAAGAAAACAAGCATTTTCTCACAAATCATTCGATTCAAAGTTATTTCTTTCGTTATTATGGATTTAATCTTGCCGGAGCATATGACTCCATATGAATCTTTAATCATGTGACATTTGAGATTAATTAAGCAATGTGATGGTAAGGTACGATGATAAGAAATGTAATTCAATAAAATGGTACATTTGATTTGTGTAGAACCTATAGATGATATAGACAAACAATTTATTCGTATGCATAAATGGTGCCTAGAAGTAATCGTGCAATCACAAATTAATCATTGATGTAAATATTGCTATAATTGATTGATTGATGTTTAGTAGTTTGATTATATTTGGACTTCGGTAATTGGAATGTTAATTTTATTGGATGTCGGGATTTACCCTGAAATGAGTTGTCCATATAAAGTTATTTGTTATGTTCATTTGCAAATCGACAAATATATGTGTACATCAGAAAGAGATACAAATTTTTGATGGCCAGTGAACAAAACATGGTCATATTGGGAATTGATCATGATACAGGTGGGTTAATCCGTGTCGTTAAATAAGATACTTTCAAACGTGGCAACTCCGGTATTGCTGAATTGATAAACGACACATGGCGTTTTTTTTAATTATGACCATTATAATTTGATCTTCTCATTAATGTTTTATATCATGAATGACTAGCAATGTACACATTTTTGTTTAATTTTTCTCAAAAAATGGTATTACATTTGATTTTAATTTTATGTTGTTTATAAATTTGTTGATATATTCTCAGTCTCATTGTTGTTTACCTATCAAAAAAAATCTAGTATCCAAGTGTTATAGAGGATGTGCCTAGACGAAAATTAAACGGAACGTAAGTGATAGAAGTAGCCTAAATGCCTATTAGAGTAGGCGAGATTAGACGGTGATTAAGCGAAATTAGATGCTAAGCGAGCTATTTCTGTCTAGAACCTGCTTGGCATCTTTTAGAACATTACTAGATTCCAGTTATAATCAATTTCAAATCATAAGTCTACTATGGGAAATCACTCGATACAAGTAGACATAATGATTACCCTAATTTTGCATATACTGTACCAATTTGACCATTAATTTTTAACCTAATACAATTGAGTAAACTAATATTTCGTCCGTTCTCAATTAATTGTTCTTTACGAAATTACGTGTAATTTTGACCGGCTTATAACATGTATCAAAATTGTCGAAATGAAAAATTTCAAAACTAAATCATATAATTTAATGTTTGAACTATATGATTAACTTTTGAAAATTTTCATTACGACAATTTTGATACAAATTATTAGCCGATCAAAATAGTACGTAGTTTCGTAATAAACAATTAGTAACGGAGAGAATATAAAAAGGACAAATACGTAAAATCGGTTAATAATTTGTTGTTTTGTTTGGACTTTAGAACATCCACAATAATTTTGTTAACTTTTTTATTGTTAACTAATAACACATATCATTTAAAAATATATTAAAGGTCACATATGTATATTAAGTTAAGGGTTAATTCCCTATAATTAACTCATAACAACTTATATTCCTCTTAAATATCTTGATAAATTCACATTTCTCATACGTACCACTTTTTAATTATTTAGTTTATTTACTAAATTGTCATACAAACCAAAATATAATATACATATTTTATTTTTCTACAAACCCAAAAAAAATAGTTTTAAGTTACAACAAAATAAAAAAAAACACAAAAAAATTATAAAAATGAAAAAAATCACAAAAAATATAAAAAATAACAAAAAAAACAAAAAAATATAAAAAAATCACAAAAAATCATAAAAAATTATAAAAAATCAAAAATTATAAAAAATCAAAAAAAATTATAAAGAATTATAAAAGATCACCAAAAATTATAAAAAATCACCAAAAATCACAAAAAATTACAAAAAATCACAAAAAATCACAAAAAATGAAAAAAAAATCACAAACTTTTTAAAAAATTACAAAAAAAATGTATAATTTTTTTTGTCAATATAACACTTTTTATACCGAAAAATCAAAAAAAATATAAAAAATGACAAAAACTTATAAAAAATAAAATTATAAAAAATTATTAAAAAAATCAAATAAAAACAAAAAAAAAAGAAAACAAAAAAATTATATAAAAAATCAAAAAAAAATCACAAAAAATCACAAAACATTATAAAAAAAATAAAAAAAATCACAAAAAAAGAATTATAAATAAATGAAAAAATCATAAACTTTTTAAAAAATTACAAAAAATATATTTATTTATTTTTCAATATAACACTTTATATACCGAAAAGTGATTTTTTTATACAAAAAAATGGTTTTTTCATGATAAATGTGCCTTTTTTTTAATCTAAATGAGCTGAAAGTGCATCTAGTTCAGTCAAAAATACATATAATTCAGTCAAAAGCGTATATAGTTCAATAAAAGTGCATATAGTTTAGTCGAAAGTGTATATAGTTAGTCAAAAATGCATAAAATTGAGTCAAAATTGCATTCAATTCAGCTGAAAGTACATCTAATTCCGTTGAAAGTGCATACAATTCAGTCGAAAGTAAATATAGTTCAATAAAAGTGAGTATGCATATAGTTCAGCTAAAAATACATCTGGTTTAACTGAAAGTACATATGGTTCAGCTTAAAGTGTATCTAATTTAGTGGAAAATACATATAGTTAAGTCAAAAGTGCATATAATGTAGTCGAAAATGAATACAATACAGTCGAAAGTGCATATAGTTCTGTTAAAAATGTATCTGATTCAACTAAAAGTGCATCTGGTACAACTGAAAGTTCATATGATTCAACTGAAAGTGCATATGGTTCAGCTAAAAGTGTATCTGGTTTAGCTGAAAGTGCATATGGTTTAGACAAAAGTGCATCTAGTTCAATAAAAGTGCATATCGTTCTGTAAAACCTACATCTGGTTCAACTAAAAGTACATCTGGTTCAGCTGAAAGTGCATATAGTTCAGCTAAAAGTGCATCTGGTTCAGTCGAAAGTACATCTAGTACAGTCGAAAGTGCATAAAGTTCAATAAAAGTGATTTTTTTTCATTTTTTTAATAATTTTTTGTGATTTTTTTCCTTTTTTATAATTTTTTTAAAATTTTGTGATTTTTTATTTTTTATAATTTTTTTATTTTTTTTTCCATTTTTTGTGATTTTTTGTGATTTTTTGTGATTTTTTTATTTTTTTATATTTTTATAATATTTTGTGATTTTTTTCATTTTTTATAATTTTATGTGATTTTTTTCATTTTTTATAAAATTTTATGATTTTTTTCATTTTTTATATATTTTTTTATTTTTTTGTAATTTTTTTAAAATTTTATGATTTTTTGTGAATTTTTCATTGCTTATAATTTTTTTGTGATTTTTTTATTTTCTTTGTGAATTTTTTTAATTTTTTTTAATTTTTTTTTTCATTTTTTGTGATTTTTTTTATAAAAATACATTTTTTTAATATATTTTTTCATTTATTTTGAGATTTTTTGCATTTTATATAATTTTATGTGTTTTTTTTTCATTTTTTATGAAATATGTGTATGGTGTTTTGGTAAATAAAGTAAATAATTAAAAAGTGGTACGAGAATATGAACTTATGAAAGTAGGTAGGAGTAATATAACTTCAAAAGTGGTACCTATTGGATATTATTTGTTAAGTTAAACACCAACATTAGTTTTAATTTAACAATTTTATCTATTTTAACTAAAAATTAATTATTCAAAATATAGTATGATAGGTGCTGACAGAAAATAAATAGTAGCATTGTAGAAAATAAATAGTAGTATGGTAGAGATATAAAAAATATACGTGAGAAATAACAGTTAATTGTGGGTGTGGATATACTTTTTTCCCATGTCATCAAGTAAGTAATAACAATTAAAAAAATTGTTATATTTAATAATGTTTTTAACATCTATAAAGTCAACACACACTTTAACACAATTAATGAAGAGACAAAATTTCATTGTTAGTTAACATTTTTAGTTAACAATAGATAACAACATTGACAAGTAATAGTGAAGAAGAACAAATAAGTGTTACCAGATCATCCACAATAGTTGTGTTAATTTTAACAATATTAACTTTTAACACATCATCATTTAATTGCATTGTATGTTAAATGACACATATGTAATTTAAATTTTACCTTCTATTAACTTAACATTTATAAAGATAATACATGATTTAACATAACTAATGTTGACAAAAAATACGTTTTTACTAATTATTTTAGTTAACAATAGAGATAAATAATATTATTTAAACCCTTTCTCAAATATTATTTAGTCCAAGCTACTTTGTACTTGGATTCACTTCACTCTCTCTTCTAAGATTTTGGGGGGCGTCATCCTACTTCCCACTCTCTCTCTCTCTCTCTTTCACCTCCTCATGTAAACACACACAGTAACACACACTTTCAACACACACACAGAGTACAACAATGTCCTACATGTGCACAGACAGTGGCAACCTTATGGCCATTGCCCAACAACTCATCAACCAAAAACAACAACAACAACAACAACAACAACAACAACAACAACAACAACAACAACAAAATCAAAACCAAACCCAAAATCAAAATCAAAATCAAAACCAAAACCAAAACCATTTTGATACCCTTAACCCTTTTTGGTCCACCTTCCCAAATGAACCCGATACCCATCCACCTGAACCTTTTCCCGAGGACCCTTTCGAGTCCGATTCTTGGATGGATTCCCTTATGGGCCCTGACTTTTCCGTCTACGCTGCAGATCCGTTTGTTCCGACCCTTAACCCCATTGTATTTCAAGATAATAACTGTAAAAGTGATAATAATAGTAATGGTAATGGTAATGAGAATGATGATGATGGTGCTGCAAAATGGGCCCCAGAAATTAAGGATTTTGCGGAAGATGCCTCGAAACCGGTGCTTAATTCGTTGGTAGAGTGCGCTAGGGTGGCTGAGTTGGACCCTGACTCGGCCTTGGAGTCGCTGAGCCGCTTCTCTTTTGCGTAATTCCTCACTCTCTTTTTGTTTAGTTTTTGTAGTTTATGTTTTGGTTTCTGTGATTTGTCAAATATGAGGTTTTTTTAATAGGGGTTTCTTTAATTTCTGGATTTGGATTGGTAGATGACAGTGTTAGTAATATTCATGATTGTATATGTGACTTTGTCACACTTTCCATTGTTTCTGGGTTTTTTTGAACTTATTTAATTTGTTAGTAGAGTGTGGCTGGCCGAGTCGGACCCTGACTCAACCTTGGAGTCACCGAGTAGCTTCTCTTTTTCTCTCACTCCTTTTGTGTTATTTTTGTTGTTTAACTTTTGTAGTTTTTGGTTTCTGGGTTTTGTCAAAGATGAGGTTTTTTTAATAGGGGTTTCTTTAATTTCTGGATTTGGATTGGTAGATGATAGTGATACTAATATTCATGATTGTATACGTGATTTTGTCGCACTTTCCATTGTTTCTGGATTTTATTTAATTCGTTAGTAGAGTGCGCTAGGGTGGCCGAGTCGGACCCCAACTCGGCCTTAAAGTTGCTGAGCCGCTTCTCTTTTACGTAATTTCTCACTCTCTTTTTGTTTATGTTTAGTTTTTGTAGTTTATGGCTTTTGGTTTCTGCGATTCGTCAAAGATGAGGTTTTTTTAATACGGGTTTCTTTAATGTCTGGAATTTGATTGTTAGATAATAGTAATAGTAATACTTGTATGTTTCATTTTGTCACACTTTCCATTGTTTATTTAATTTATTGAAATCATTAGTAGAGTGAGCTAGGCTGGCCGAGTCGGATCCTGACTCGGCCTTAGAGTCGCTGAGTCGCTTCTCTTTTAAGTAAATTCTCACTCTCGTTTTTTTTTTGTGGTTTGCTTTTGTAGTTTTTGGTTTTTGGTTTCTGGGTATTGTCAAAGATGAGGTTTTTTTGATTGGGTTTCTTTAATTTCTGGAATTAGATTGGTAGATGATAGTGATAGTAATATTCATGATTGCATACGTGATTTTGTCACACCATTGCTTCTGGGTTTTATTTAACTTATTTAATTCGTTAGTAGAGTGCGCTAGGCTGGCCGAGTCGAACCCTGACTCGGCCTTAGAGTCGCTTCTCTTTTGCGTAATTTCTCACTCTCTTTTTGTTGTTTATTTTTTGTTGTTTTTGGTTTCTGGGTATTGTTAAAGATGAGGGTTTTTTAATAGGGTTTTCTTTAATTTCTATAATGGTGAATAGTGATATTCATGATTGTATAGGTGATTTTGGGATTCAAATTCTCTAGAATTCATAGAGCACTCACATCCTCTAGAGTTCAATCTAACGGATGAAATTAACACAATTCAATGGTCTAAATTTATGCGTGGGTTTTGTAATTTTATTTTTATATAATTTTAATATAAAAAATAAGATATATTAAAATCATTGATTTTTTTTATCATTTTTAATTAATATTTAAAATCATATTAAAATCATTCAACTAGGGTTCTATAATTTTATTTGGGTTTTTATTTTGTTGTAAAGTTAGTTTTTAATTTACAAAATCATAATTTGTATTTTATATATTAAAACTATATAAAAATAAAATTACAAAACCCATGAATAAATCTAGACCATTGGATTGTGTTAATTTCATCCGTTAGATTGAACTCTAGAGAATGTGAGTGCACTATGAACTATAGAGAATTTGAATCCATGATTTTGTCACACATTTCATTGGGTTTTTGTTTAATTTTGCCATTAGTGTGGTTTTTGGTTTCTGGGTATTGTCAAAGATGAGGTTTTTTAATAGGGTTTTCTTTAGTTTCTGGAATTGGATTGGTAGATGATAGGAATATTCATGATTGTATAGGTGATTTTGTCACACTTGTTTTTGTTTAATTTTGTCACTAGTGTTTTCAGTTTCTGGGTCTTGTTAAAGATTCTATTCTTTCACTTGGGTGGATTTTTTGTAATTATGGTTTTTGGTTTCTGAGTTTTTCAAAGATGACGTTTTTCTAATAGGGTGTTTCTTCACTTCCTGCAATTGGATTGGTATATTGTGATTTTCTCACACTTTTCATTGGGTTTTATTTAATTTTGTAACCAGGGTTGTGGGTTTTGTAAAAGATTTGGGTTTTACACTTGAGCTTGCTTCAGTGTCTGCAATTGCATTAATATATGACATTACTTGCGATTGTTCGTTATTTCTCAAACTTTTTATCGGGTTTTTATTTAATTTATGTAATAGCGAAGTTGGTAACCCTTTTCTGGGATTTGTTAAAGATTCGGTTTTTTCACTTGGTTTTCCTCAGTTTCTGCAATTGGATTGATATATGACATTATTCAGGATTGTTCGTTATTTCTCACACTCTTCATCGGTTTTTATTTGATCTATGTAATAGCGAAGTTGGTGACCCAACCGAGCGAGTCGCGTTCCATTTTACGCGAGCTCTTTCGAATAAACTTGCACCCTGTGTATCCCGAACGACAGTGGTCAATAGAAAGACTACTTCGGAGGAATACACGATGGTGTACAAGACCTTGAACGAGGCGTGTCCATATTCCAAATTCGTGCATTTGACTGCTAACCAGGCGATTCTAGAAGCCATGGAGACAGCGAAACGGATCCATGTAGTGGATTTTGGGATATTCCAGGGTGTGCAGTGGGCTGCACTGCTTCAGGCTCTAGCGACTCGATCTGCTGGAAAACCTGAATTGATTAGGGTTTCGGGTATACCTGCACCGGTTTTAGGGGACTGCCCAGCAACTGTGCTAAGGGCTACTGGGAACCGGCTAAGCGAGTTTGCAAATCTTTTAGGTATGCTGCTAATTGATTGAATTAAGCCATACATGAAAAAGCTTGTTTTTTTGGTTTACGTGTAGTTGTCATGTCTGCTTGCTTATTAAGATATATTCTGTAATAACCGTGCTCGTACTTGTTTTGTCGGTTCATTGTTTATTGATATGACGCTCTTTAGAAGTGGTGGAATAGGAAAATGGGATTGAGTTATTATTTTAATATAACAAAGTGTTACATTAAATAAACACTAAAGCTATTGCTGCAATTTAGTTGATTTGAGCCATTTATTAAAATAAGTTATCTTTTGTTTACTAGTTCTTATCATATCCTTACTCTACAGAGGAGTTGGTTCTTAAAAGAACAGCTTATTTTAGTTATTGTCTTTGTATTTGTCATGTATATTCGCGCTTATATTCTTGTTAATACTCGGTTCGTTGATAAACGAACATGGCAAATTTAAAGAAATAAGATTGTGTAATTGAGCCTTTGTTAATAAAGAGGAACAAAGTGTTATTATTATCAAATAAATGTAAAGTACAATACAAGGTGAAAGATTTTTAGCATTTTATATCAGTACCAAGGGAACAGGTCATTAGTAACCGAGTCGATCCTAAGATTTCACTAATGGCGATTTGGCTATTCTTATCATTAAACCTTATTACCGGCTGTTCTTGTTCAGCTGGTGTATAATATAGACACAGGTTATTATTGGCTACACGATCTTACCATGTTACTCTGTGTATGTAGAGTTGATCTATCTTTCATCCTTTTAAAGTTTACTTTGATTTTTTGTGTCGTGATAGGTCTCAATTTTGAATTTGAACCGGTTCTTACTCCGATTCAGGAGCTCAATGGTTCCAGCTTTCGGGTCGATCCGGACGAAACCCTAGCCGTGAACTTCATGCTTCAGCTCTATAATTTGCTAGACGAAACAAACGACGCAGTACCAACCGCTCTCAGATTGGCCAAATCGCTAAATCCTAAAGTAGTTACTTTAGGGGAATACGAGATTAGCCTAAACCAGGACAGTTTCTTCTGCCGGTTCAAAAACGCCTTATCCTACTATGCTGCGGTATTCGAGTCGCTAGAGCCAAACCTGCCACGTCACTCGCCGGATCGGCTCCAAGTTGAACGTTTCCTATTCGGGCGAAGGATTATGGACGTGATTACGGGTGAGAAGCATATGGAGGATAAGGACAGGTGGAAGTTATTAATGGAAAACGCGGGTTTTGAGCCAGTGGCTCTTAGTAATTATGCAAAGAGCCAGGCCAAGATATTGCTATGGAATTATAATTATAGCACAATGTTCTCTTTGGTTGAATCTATACCGGGGTTTTTATCTCTAGGATGGAACAAGATCCCTCTTTTGACGGTCTCTTCGTGGAGTTAGCATATTTCGGTTAGTGTAAAATGCATCCCGGTCTAGGATAGAGACATACATAATTACTAGTCATAGATTTTGTATGAAGATGTTGTTTTGCTTTTGGGAGCTAGAGTATTTTTGTTATAACATGGATTGGTGTTGTTATTGATGTCCATATTGCTTAGTTTTCTTGTTGATTTTGCTGTAATTTGTGCCTACTAATGTAGTTATCCCAATGTTGGATTTTGTCATGCCCAGTTGCTACTCAAAAGATTTATCATGAAGCTTTTTTCTTTTGATGTTGGAAACTAGATTATTACGGTTGGTTGAGCTTGAATTGGTGGTGTTATTTAGGACATGTAGCTTAGTTTTCTTTTATTTTGCGTTACTTTTTGCCTGTGAATCAGGTTATTCATTGTTAAACTTTGCCTTGCCCAGGAATCTTTGGTTTCGTTTCCATTTTTGTTTAGGACAGCTCTTGAAAATGTCATTTTCTTCTTTGCTCATTTAGAAGTTCTTTTCCATGCTATTTGTCTTTCATACTTTTACCTTGATTTTATTTAGTTTCAATTTTCAATATATAAGTTATTTCTTTTTCCTTTTTAAATACACTGCACTTGGTGCTTTACCAATCACCTTTTTTCCTGAAAAAGCTAGTAATGCTTTTCTGCTAAATCATTCCTGTTTCCTTTAGTCTTAAAGAAGCCAGCTGCATCCAAACAGCCCCTTATCTTCTATTTTTACTCTATTTGTCTCTCTTTTCTTCACTTGTAAAGTCAAGGGAAAAGTAGGTTAAGGATTTAATGTTGCTTTAGGATTTTGAAATAGGTGGTGGTTTTGGTGATGAAAACCTGCAAAACAGAAGAAGTCTTTACAGTCTAAACTTTTACGTTTGTTTTTCCTATGCTGTGATGAATCGGTTCCGTTTGCTATTCGTGTGCCCTTGATTTACTTTTCTGTTGTTGTAAACTGGTACTTGTAATTATAAGCCAGCGGGTGGTGGTGGGTTTGCTGGAGCTGCTAGTGGTGGTTTTGACGGGTCTGCTGGTGATGGTGGTTTTGGCGGGTCCCCTGGTGGTGGTTTTGCTGGAGCTGCTTCACCTAGTGTTGGTGGTTTTGGTCGAGCTGCTGCACCCAATGTCGGTGGTTTTGCATCAGCTGCTGGTGGTTTTGCTGGTGCTGCACCGGGTGATGGTGGATTTGGAGGGGCTGCTCCAGGCGGTGGATTTGGAGGTTTTAACAGTCAACAAGGCGGTGGTGGCTTCTCATCATTTGGCAACAATGCAGGTGGCACCGGGACATCTCCTTCAGCGCTTTTCACCCAGATGAGAAAATATTATTGTTTCTGCTCTTTATTATGCACTTGGTATACTCGACCATTTAAGAGAATTACATAGAACAGTGTTGCAACATCACTTTTTTTGCTTTCAGTTAGATCCCAAAGATGGCTATGTTAGATGTTGTAACTGGAATAGTTTTGACATCAATTGAAGTATTTTTTTTTCTAGTTTTCCAACATTGATGTTGATTACGGGGCTCAACTATACTCTACGTGTAACGTCCTTTTTTGTAGAGATTACTTGTTTGGTCTCAGTGATTACGGGGCTCGTGTAACGTCCTTTTTTGTAGAGATTTCACTTGTTTCATCTTTGTGAATGTTGTATGTATCTAGGTTATTTAACACCGACACTGTGCTCTTACATAAGAAGTCGGTGCTCACAAAAAAAAAAAAACTTGTAATTATAAGCTATCTGTCTCTTATCTCAGCTCAGACTTTAGTTCAAGTTAAAATGGTGAGATGGACCCTAACTTGAATGATAATAATACGTTTTTATCTCAGGCATACTTCAATTCTATTCAGTTATTTCTGTCCCTTGTATATGTATATTTTAATCATATCCTGAAATTCTTTTTGTTTGTTGATAAGCATTTCCTGAAGTTACTTGAAAATGTTAATTGCTAGGTTCCTTCTGGAAAAGTTTCCCCTTGTTTTTCTTTTCCCTCTTCCAATTCACTTTTTTTGTGCAGTTAAAAGTTAAAGATGCTAGAAAAAGGGCAATCTTAGAAGCTCAAGCTTTTTCACTTCCAAACTTTTATTCATCGGTATTCTTTTTTTTTATTATTCATCGGTATCCTTAAAAAGAACTTTATTCATCGGATAATCCGCTTAATCCCGTCTAATATGTTAGACTACTAGGCTCCGTACCGTCTAGATCCTCGTAATTTCCGTCTACGCTTGCCTTTTAAACACCGGAAGGAACCATTACTTCTCAAAAGTGTCTTTGTTCTCCCAGGTAAATTAATCTTAAGACATTTTGCCTGGCTGTTTATTTTCTTTTCAGTACCAGTGTTCCTATGAGAGTTTTGATATAAATCAACCATATGTTTTGGAGTACGACATACAACCAATGTTCATTTTTTCCGCATCTGTAGTAATTAGTAGGACCAACTCGTTTTGATGTCACTTGAAATTTCTCATCAACCTTCATTTTCTTAGCATGGCCTTTGGCTCACTTCTGTTGGTTGCCAACATGAAACTTTCCAGCATATTTGTTACGATTAAAATGCTTATTTTTTAGAGTTTAACCTCGATTATTCTTTCGTTGAAAACCTTTTACATCGATAGTATTTACTTCAGGAAATGGTGTGAAACCAGTTGACCGAAACTGATGGTTTTTAAACAAAAGTTCATTGTTTTTTTTAAAGAAGATAAGCAATCAATTCAGAGTATCTCTTAAACCTCCGCTCTCGATATTGCTGCTGCAAGAGCATATTCGAGGTGTGGAATGTTTTCTCAAGCATATCACACTCGGTGATATTTTCTCCACACATTTTCAATTTAGAGGTAATTTTGAACATAGCCGAGTTGAATTCATTAACCGTTTTAAAATCTTACAACCTCAGGTGCATCTAGTCATATCGAGCTTTTGGAAGCAACACGAGCATATGATGCTCGTAGCGCTCTTTCAAATTCTTCCACAACTCGAGAGGGTTATTTATTGTGAGATGTTCAATTTTTAAACACTCGTCGAGATGGTGGCGGAGAAATATCATGACCTTTTGTAAGAACCCGGATTTTCGTAGAAAAATGCCGGTGTAAAGAGAAAGTATTGTCCCATATCGCCTAGATATGTGAGTAGCTATATGCTATATAAACTAATGAAACCCCATTTACTATCACCAAGGCCTTTTAAAGTCATGCGGCCCGAGAAGCGATGGCGAAATCGGACCAAAGCGGACAGTATTGGTGATAGTAAGTAGATGGTGGCGGTCTGGTCGGAGGACCGGGTCGTCACAATTGATATCAGAGCCGTTATCTAGCTGATGGTGTGTGAACCATCCCCTAGAAGGATGGCGTGCCCGACGAGTACGTCGTGCCTGAAGAGGGAAGAGTATAAGAACCCGGATTTTTGTAGGAAAATGCCGGTGTAAAGAGAAAGTATTGTCCCACATCGCCTAAATATGTGAGTATCTATATGGTATATAAGCTAAAAAAAACCTCTTTACTATCACCAAGGCCTTTTAAAGCCGTAGGGCCTGAGAAGCGAGGACGAAATCGAGCCAAAACGGACAATATTGGTTGTAGTAAGCAGATGGTGGCGGTTTGGTCGGAGGACCGAGTCGTTACACCCTTGCCCTGTCATGCAGGGACGGGTCATGTACTTCAATTATGGTGTTCCCAAGATTCATAGAAGTCAAATGAATTTCGACATCTAGAACACAAGATAAGTAATTATTGTCATATACGTTCAGGGCGGCGAATTGAAACTTTTGAATATTTGTCATTTCTAAACAATGAGATGTAAAACATAATTAATATACAAATAAATTAACTAACAAATTTTATTCCGTTTTAGAAATAAAAAATGCTACTTAGGGTTTGACTACTTCAGGTAGTCTTATATATTATTCACAAATAAAATTTCATGGAGACTATTGTTGGTTTTTATTTTATCGCAAAGTAATAAACAAAAGAACAAGTGCTAAAAGGAAATAAACAATTTTATTTCACTTAAAGGAATATGACTCGACTACAAATTCCGACTCGTACAGAATATAAATTGTAATAATTAAAATTCCAGACAGATTTAATATATATTATTAAACTGATGGACTAAATTGTAATTAACCGAAACTGTCAGACAGAATAGTATAATTACTAAACTGCTGGATTGTTTTTATAAATAAAAGAAAATACATTACTCGAAATGAAATTACAGAATAGAAAATTACAGAAAATATAGGACTGGAAAATAAATACAGAAATGTAAACAGTAATGAAAATTAAATTGCAGAATGTAAACAGTACGGGAAAGTAATAATAGTAATTAAATAAGATTGAAATGAAAATAAAGAAAACACGAGATAACTGCAAGCAGTTTCCCTTAAACGATATTATCCAACCACATTTATGTTTCTGGTTGTAGGGGACTTCAAGGTACCACGTCTGTCACAGAGTGACTCATATGAAATCAACACCAAACCACATGTCGAGCTGTTGGTGGTGCGATTCTCTCTCTAATATGCTATGTATGCAAGTGAAATGTGAATATTATGTTGATGTGCGGGGAGCTTAGGGTGCCTTTTATAAACTCTAAGAAGACCCCATCCATAAATTTGGTCAATGTGTGATTAAAAACTCTGTATTTCCAACTTTCCAACAAAGTTGCAACAACTTTAAACCCAATTTACATTCACACCGACTCATCGTTCATGTCAAGTTTATATACCGTTACGAAACTTGTCGCACAACCTTTTCAAATAAATTGAGAATGGTATAAAAGCTAGTGCTAAACACTTATTATTTTGGCTTAAAAATCGGTCATTGACCACTTTTGAAACACTCATGTAAAACCATGTTTTCCAACAACTACTTTTGGTAGTTGGAATTATTTAGGAATTGCCGGTATTATGTATTATTCACTAATTTATGTAGGCATAATCATTCAAGATTACTAAACTTAAATTCATATCCGCGGCTCTAGTTGTTGTAAAGTTGATGGTTGCAATTGCAGTTAAAACTGTTGTTGCAACCAAGTTAATCTGATAAACAAAAAACGTCTGTAACTTCAAAGATGAAAGAACACAAGATGTTTGTAACGAAGTTCACCCATAGTTCCAGGGCTACGTGTTCGGAGCACTCACTCAGTTTGTAGTATTATTTCAAGCGTACAAAATAGGACACAAGACTTAAGAAAACTCTCAGACTCTCTCTAGACTTTTCTGCCTATCCCTATTTTGCTATTACTAAATAACTATTACTTATAAACAATAACATCCCATCATTGTTACTCTCGTAATTTTTGCTCAGATGTATTCTCTCTAATTTGAGTTGTAAGTTTAGAACACACAAATTTTTACAAGCAATTATGAGACTATTTATAAAAATAAAAGTCTTTCAAATTTTCGCACGCCTTATCTTCAATCTTCAAGAATTTTGTCTGCCTATTTTCATGCTTCATTGATTGAAGATTTGATCAACATCTTTGTAAGATAATTAGAGATAAATTTTGTTAGGATCACATGCCTATTTTAGCTCCAATCTCTTAAGAAATTCGGCCGACTCTTGCTTGTAACAAACAAATTTAGTTAGGTCATTTTTAGGAGATAAAAATATCATGTCTGTAATTCTCACAAATTAATAACAAACAAATTTAATCAAATCTGTTAGCACAAGATAATATATATATTAAAGTGGAAGATAATATATTTATTTAAAAGAAATTCACACGTAACAATCTTTTTGATAGTTTTATATGTGAAACAATATATTTCCAAACATGATTCAAACTTATACTCAGCAAACCAATAACTAATCATCCGTATAAGATTGAATCTGTGATAAATAAAAAAATATTTTATCTAGCAAAATTTAAGAAATAGAACAAATCTTTTCATAAGCTAATATATTTTTGAAAACAAACCTCACATAATTTGAAAAGATAATTAACTTTCTTTAATACTTAAATATTCTCAAAACATATAACATATCTATATAGAAACGTGAGAATATCATCTGCATTAATAAAATACTTTGCAAATCAACTAAATGCAAAAAACACAGATTTCTGCAGAATCTGCATAAGCAGGTTGCAACTGTCAGTTGTAACCAGAAATACCAGTAACTTTTCCTGCAAGCATAATACACAAATATTTTGGCATAATCCAATACGACAATAAATTAAGTAAATTTAGCAAGTCACCTTTAGGCATAATTTTTCAAAATTACTAAATGTTAAATACTTATGGTAGTTATAATTATTTAAGGATGTCCAATACTCTATAATCGTTAACTATTTTAGTTAGTTATAATTCTTTTGGAATTATCTTTAAAGTTCTCCGGAAACTGTAAATTTCATAACTCTTCGAGAGTAATTTAATATTAACTATTCGGAAATTAATTAAGTATCAATCTGCAGGATTGATTAATATTTATACTTCATCATAAATTTATCAATCTTCAGGATTGTTTACATTAATTTTTCAAGAATTAACCAAGTATCATTCTTCATGAATGATTACTCTTAATTCTTCAGAAATTAACTAAATGTCATTGTTCATGAATGATTACTATTAATTATTCGAGAATTAACCAAATGTCATTGTTCAGGAATGATTAATATTAATTATTCAGGAATTAACCAAATATTATTTTTTTAGGAATGATTACTATTAATTCTTCAGAAATTAACCAAATATCATTCTTCGGGAATGATTAGTAGCACTAAATAAATTAATTCATATTTATACTTCGGGATAAATATATCAATATATTCCGGAATTTGAAAAATATAATTAAATTGTAGAAATAGTAGTATACACTTTTACAAAATATTAGTGTAAAAATATATATTGATCTAACATAACAAAACCAATACTTAAATAGAGACTCGTGCTGATAACGTGTTATAAAACGGCACTAAATAGCTCAATAATATATTAAGTATTGAAAACGTAAATATAAAATGAACCCGATATATAACATGATTCGGCGGTTCAAACCTTCAGGGGTAGAAAGATCGTTACCTTTTATATATATAAAATTGAGAAAGTAGGAAGTACACCGTACTACACTAGTTTTGCATTAGGACATACTACTGCACAGTTTCTTTTTTTTGGGATCGATTAATAAATGGAGATGGAATACACTATTTATACTAGCATGCTTATAATTTAATGTAATTGTGACACATGTCATTTGAGTGTGTCATGGACTAATTTGACAGGGTCATGTGTAATATTGTGGGCATTACAATGTGTTGACTCATAACACAAATCATAAAATTTGGTGCAGTTTTGTCCCAAATATAATCAAATTATAAACATATATTGGACTTATCCGGCGTTCTGATCAACACGTTCAACGTGGAGCAATATTAGATCATAATCAACATACAAAAACATGATATCTAACACGTCTCACATATGCACGTGTCACATCCTGGCTCGTCGTAATATTTTGATATTTTAGTATTTTACTAACGTGACAGTAAGGTCCAAACATTATATAAAAATCGGTCACATTATTGTAAAACTGATCATATGTACGTATTCATGAACAACGCAGTTCGTTTAGTACGCCGCCACCAACCGTGTGTGTCTCCAACTCCTTTTTTAACGTATCGTCGGAATATTTCTAGCGTTAAATTCCGGCAGGCAGCAGCGACCGACGCTAGCAACTATCTATCGACCTCGCGAAGAAGAAGACGACGGGATGGAACAGTCTCAGACTAATAACCCCAAAGAGAAAACTGGGTTTGCATCTCATTATTTAAGTACATGATAACAATTAACAACTTTACAAGCTCGGTTTTCTATTTTTTTTTAGTAGATAAGTTCCGCATATACATATATATATGTGCCTAGAAATGTTGTTTACTAACAAATATGTATCAAAATTTTCTTGGTGTTCCGTATTAATTAGTGGCTAAACTCAGTTACCCACTTTTTGTTGTTGCTTCCAACTGTTTTCTAAATCATTTTTAACTCGTATGATCGGGATTGATAAACTGAAACCAATATCTAGACGAGTAAAAATATACTTTTTATGGGGTGTAATGTCCAAACTTTAATGTGGTTTTGTACAATTGTTATCAATATGATGTGGTTGTCACACTACGTAGTTTCTCCAATTGATTGTGTTTCAGATTAATTAGTTTATGACATTAAATTCATCCTTTGTATTCAGTTTATTTGCTTTTATCTAGTTAAATAAAAGGTATTTGATCATATGAGATAGAAACTAATGAAAAGACACCAATCTTGGATCGAACTTTAATATTATACAAGGTGTTTAGTGTGTGAGCTAATAAAAGCATTTTGCATAAATTCTCAAAAATTCTTTAGCTAAGCTCTCGTGAATTATATAAATAGCGATGTCGTTTTAACACGCCCTATGGTAGGGTTTCCGTTGGTTCAGCCCAAGCTAGAGAATGAAATTGAAAGTTTGAGTGCATAGAATCTGAAAGACTTGTTGTTTGTAGAATTTATCAAATTAATTGATATTCGTCTGAACATTAACTTGCACAGTTTCTAAGACTAAATTTTTGTTGTTGCTCTTTTTTCCATGTGCATGGAAGGGATGTGATGTCCCTCTCTTTTGGTGAGGGATACTCGACTAGGTCCGACGATGAAGGATTTGGTGGAATATATGGTGGCAACGATTCCTTCCCCGAGGGTGTGTCAGAGAAAGAGAAAGATGGCAAAATCCATGAGAACCACCCAGGTATATATATATATATATATATGCACAGTGCTCATTATTTATCTTAATGTGGTAGAGTTTAATTTCTTGTTAGCATTTAATCAATTCATTAGACAATGTTTTAATTTTTCGTTTTACGTCTTAAAGACAGAACAACTCCTATTTGGTAGACAATATATCCTGTAGATATCTGGTCTATGGATCCTGGAGGAGATTTAGAGGCATCGATCGATATTTTTTTATCCTAATTTTACAAAAATAATGTCGGTTCATTTGGTAAAATGATATGTACTAATGTGTACTTATTTGGTGTTGAAGTTAAAGAAAATACATCAAAACTAAGAAAAATTGAATAAGCAGGGTCAGATCTTGTAGTTTGGTACTTCAGTCTTGTTCTACCACATGAGATCAGAGTAAATCTTAAGCTAAAAGCTCTGCCATCGGACCAAATATAAGCTGTTAAGAAATTCTATAGTATGCACATGGAATTGGTTGAGCATGTACCATTTTTCGTCTTATTATCTATGTATTATGTAGAATATGATAAGAGTCAAGGTAGTGAAGTCGCGGAGAAAGAAAATGGTCGATACCAGAAAAATGCAGAATGCTGAAGTTCCTGTGCCGATTCAAGCAGCAAAACAATGTTGTGCTTGCTATGTAATGTTTAGTTTGTAAGTCTGGCTTTAACTTTGCTAGATAGCAGCACTTTATTTGCGACTTTTTTCTACCGTTTCAGGCGACTTCATGTGACATGTAGCATATGTTAATATATTTTTTTTCCTTTCTTTAGTTCCTAAGCTGGGTTCCTCATTTTTGTTTCAGAAGTTTGTACTGCACTATTGCTATGCATCATGGTTTGATGGTAATTCCCAGTTTGTGCCATGTAATTATCGAATCTAAAGTTGCAATACTGTAGAGGGAAAGAAAACATATGGGAAAGGATCCGGCATACGCCACTGTGCGCATAGAATATTATTAAAAAAGCTATGAGCATAAGCTCTGGTATGTACTAATCTTTTGCAAAAGCTCTGGTACGTAGCAAAATTCAATACGAAATGTGATCTCTTTCCACATTTACAAACTACAAAGGGACATGGATGAGAGAATTATTCTGGTACTTCCTCCGTCCCTATCCTAAATAAGTGTCCACTGTTCCATATTGAGTTGAATAAGTGTACGGTTTCTTAATTTGGTAATTTAAAAGATAAACTATTACGATACACGGGCCTTCTTTGTTTGCTTTGCTATTGGAATGGGACAGGACTAAAGTCCATTGGGGACCACAATAGCTGTGTTTGTTTACCAAAGTTCGGATAGTACTTGTATACACGGGGGATTAGTAATGATGCCAAAATGCAGTATTTCTTGTAACAGGGGGGTTGTGGTATTCAAAATAGTACCATCCTTTTCAAATATAAATTACCAAATTATTCATATTTTACAGTATTCCACTTTTTATTCCCAGCACACACACGTATAGACATATACACACATATAGACACATATACATACACACATACATATATACATATACACACACAAATTTATATATATATATATTTTATTTTATTTTACAAATTTATTTATTATGGATATAAATGTAAATTTGTAAAGCAGTCCAATCCCAATAAAAAACAAACAAACAAACACTCATGTATGTACTATTAATTTCACGTTCATTTGTTATCTCATAATAGTCCGAAGTTAATTATAGTCTCGTTACTAGTAATACTGCAATGAAACGATACTTATATGTTACCCTTAATATAATTTCAAAATAAAAAATAAAATAAGCATAAAAACATAGCACACTTATCATTCATGACTATAATACTGAGGGCAGAACTAAGAGGTGGCATAGGGGTGCTACCGTTATCTTAAAAAATTTAAAATATTTTTTTTTATATAGAAAAATTTGGATATTTAAGATTTTATACATTAATACCCTATCAAATGAACAAATAGTAACTTATTTAAAATGATAAACATAAAGTTGTGTGTCATGATGTTACTAGTTTGAATCTTGAAGATATTTTTTATTTTTTATTTAATTAACATTAGGTTACTGTTTGGCTTCTTCATTAATTAATAACATTACTATTAAAAAGGTTTTATAAATAAATGTTTTTGTTTAGTTTAATAGTCATAATACAACCAAGTTTAAACTAATAAATTCATATTTGTAGTCAATTTTTCAGTATCGTTTGAAATGTTTAGATCAATAGACAAGTCAATTAGTTTTAAACTACATGTTTTTTTGGTTTTTTTATACCGTTTATTGTTATTGTACTAACAAAAAAAAATTAACGTTTTAAATTTTTAGATTAATAGACAAGTCAGTTAAGTTTTAAATTGCAGGTTTATTTGATTTTTTATACCGTTTATTGTTATTGTACTAACAAAAAAAATTAACATCCTCCTAAAGAATTTAATTCTGATTTCGTCACTGACAACGTCAACATTTTTTAGGAAATAAGTTAGTCATATTAAATTTAATTATTCTATTTATATTGGTAATATTGATAGTTTATGTCTTAAAATTTCACTCTTTTAAAAACTAGCAATTTATAAGGAGTACATTTAGAAAGTAGTAGAGAGAGTATATTACAGTGGGCAAGTTTTCTTAAGTGCGTTCATTGATATCATTCACAAGGTGCTTGAGAAAAATGGATATCAAAGTGGCGTTTGATTTGTTTTCCAATTTGAACTTCTCAATGTATCTAATGTATACTTGGTTATGCTACAATTTGTTATTTAAAAAAATTCTTTTCTTATTACTTCTCATTTAATTATGACATGATTTTGATTTGATGATATTCTTGTAAATGACATCTAGCAATGTGATTCTTGAACAATATATATTAATTCGTCGAGAAACATACAAATCTTTCGAGAGATGAATTGGTATCGAATTCATTCGACGATTCCAGTATAAACGAGAAAAGAAAAAGGGAACGATATCGTAATGAGATCCTAATTTCAAAACGCTTTCTCAAAAAAATTCGAAGACATTAATGCGATAAATTGTCTTTTTTGTTTGTGTATCAACGACTAAGATTAAATCATTTGAAATCACAACAATTGCTTTGTTGAGGACATTTTTGTAATCAAGCACTTGTATTCAACCCTAAATTTTCATATTTACTCATTTAAGATATCATTTCAAATATTAGCGGTGCATCTTTTAAGATGATATATTTGGGTACTAGTTTACATATATAGTACACCCTAATTTCTCTAAGTCTATATATATAGTCTTATTTTTTCGTTCTTTCTCACCACCTAAACAAGAAAACACCCCAATTGAAAGCGACATCAAATACAATAAGAATAATAAAAACTAAAATGTGCGGAAATATGAAAGATGATGGCGAGGAGGATGTGATTGAGGCTATTATAAAAGCAAACTAACAACCATCAGCGAATAAGCGATTTACCAGACATAATAAAAGGTACATTGTCTTTAGCTATAGATGCGTCTTAATTATTATTACTAGTTTAAGAGTAGGGAAATTCGCCATCGTTGTGTAATTCTTACTGTGTTCGTGTTTCCGAAAAACAATTAATAGGAGGATTAGTAATCATGCATACAGCTTGATAATTTATATCATTTCAAACTAATAAAAATTTCTATCTTGATAACTCTCAAAAAATATGTAATTTTTATGGTTAAGTTGTTATACCCAAGATGTTTAAAAGATTAATCTTGTTGTGAACAAATTGATATGAATAGTATCTTGTTAAAAAATGATGAAGGAGAACAAAATTTGAACATGTGTAGATTTTCATTTCTTTAAACAACTTTTTTTACATTTGATCATAAGATAGATGATGGATTGTTTGTGGAAATGATCGATTACATTTGTATAATTTGTTTATATCGACCAATCTCTAAATCAAACAGTTGATGTACTATTTAAGTTTTTCAATCTAGTAAGTTTCTACGGTCTGATGCAATGTCTTAAAAGGCACACGACGGGTTCTAGATGAAACTAAGTCGTTTAGCATCTGATTCCACTTAATCACCGCATTGTTCTGCTCAATCCACCTAATAGTACTTGATTCTTCTTAATCACCTAGTTTTTTAAACTCATCCTACCGCCTAATGCCACCTTAGGCTCACTTTTTATAAGAGACCATATCTAAAAACGCATTTGCAATTTTTATGTCGATTTTGCTAGTGCCTTTCTTTTCTATTGTCGTTGTTCTTATTTGCACCTTGTGCAAAACATTTGGCAGTTTAACATACTATCCACTTTCAGGAAGATGGATAATGAATGTCCAACAGCGGTGACAATGTAGATAACAGAGTAAGACTTTTCGGGACATGGATATCAACTCCTACATGCTTCAATGTACATCCAAGCAATGAATCACAATTGGACAGAGCTGAAGAATATATCATACTAACACCATAGGATTGTTCAGGGCAAACGTTCCGAACCCTAGCCCCCGTGTACCAACAAGTTACCAATCCAGTAGAATATTGTTTGGGCAAACCATTTCCGTGACAATTTATCTTTTGGGGGCATTTTACCATTAGTTTAAAGCTTAATGTACATGAACTGTATCTTGTAATGAAAACAGAAAGTTAATAAACTTTTATTTTCTTTTAAGTCTTGTTTTATAGAAAATATAATGCAGTTTGTTACTTTCCTAGGAGAACTTTTATAACAAAGGAAGGAACTCAAAAATCCCCTAATCCAACATTTTCATCATTTGGTCATAACTCTAAAATTAAACAAATAATAGTTACCGGAAAATTTAACTGTCCAATCAAATGTCTTAATTTTTCTTGGTACTTACTCCGTCCCAATTTATTGAAACATTACGGAATACCAAATATATTATGGGGATACAATGATTATTTTTGTCTTTTTTTAAGATATATGTATTTTTTGCCCCTTACTTTTTGTCATAGTTAAAGTGATGCTTTATTCTATTTTTTCCTCCATGAAAACCTGACTCTCTTTTGGTCTTCAGAAATGGTGGGTCGGTGCCAATAGAGAGAGTAAGTGGAGCGGCTATAGTTTTTATTCGACGGAAAATAAAATTCGCGACTTTAAATTTTGAATTTTTTTATACACGAAACTTGAAAACGGCAGTAAATGAAAAAGAAACCATGACCGATAACTTAATAAAAATTTAGTGTGAAGATTGGTACCGATGGGTAATTTTTTTCTTGAAAATCTAATGACAGATGAAATTGTATGCTTACAGCGTCTAAACCATATACGAAAGCATAAATGGAAGGGCCTAACAATACGAATCTTAAATATATAAATAATGTCCGACTAGACAGTGTTGTTTCATTTTGTTTAGTCAAGACAAAATTACACCTAATTGCTTATAGTGGAAAATACAAAATAAACAAAGTAACACCTAATTACTTATAGTGGAAAATACAAAATATTATGTTCCGGCCTTACAATTGAGAATTGGCTTCAAGATTCTTATTACGGCTTCATGTACTTTCTTAGGTGACTACATTACATTTACATCTGATGGACCATCTTAAAAATAGTTAATTTATGTGTTATATTTTGGCTGGTGATGATAATTTCACAACTTTACATTTCAGACCAAAATTAGAATAAGACAATCAGATATATATGCAATAGTTTCTTACTTGGTATATATCTCAATAAGACAATCAGATTACGCAGTTAAACAGGTTTTACCATCCTCAAATCAGAAAAAAAAAAATAAGTTTAGTGTATTGTGTAATGTACTATATGCTTTTAATGATTTAGGTATCAGACTACCAAAGTTAACACTTGATGTACTGAACTATCATAATAATCACAATTCAGGTACTGTCGTTAATTTAGTTGGATAAAAGTTATTTTCACTTTTCATTTTGGTCATATTATTTGTAACTTGTATAAATTTAATCATATCTTTTCAAAACATTACAATTTACAATCTTTATACTAAAACATATACATATACATAAATAATAAGTATCTCAATTTAAAAAAACATATTATTTGACTATATTTTCTATGAATTTTTTTTCTAAAATAAAAAAAATTATAAATTTTTTTTACACTTAATCTAAAACGAAAAAAAGTATTCATGAAACGAACCTAAAGTTTTAGATTTATGACATTTAAACAAAAATTATTTGAGCCCACATCACTATTTGAATAATTTCATGATAGAACGGAAAGAAAATTGATATTTTTTTCAAAAAATTATTCATTTTTTGTAAATAGAATATATTTGTTAAGTATTTATAATTTCTTGTTATACACAAACATCATCTACAATTTATATTATTTGCAATAATTAATATGTATACATGCATTGTATTATATATATATACATTAATATAACATATATATGTGTGTGTATTATATACATATACATATATATATATATATATATATATATATATGATATAATTATCTATTTTTGAATTTATACTAAAATGAGATATTTAAGAAAATTAAATGTTAGATTTATACAAGTTACAAAAAATATGACAAAATGAAAACTGAAACTAACTTCCATCCTACTAAATTAACGGCGGTACCTGAATTGTGAACATTATAATAGTTCAGTACATCAATTATTAATTTTGATAGTCTGTTATCTAAATGGTTAACCATTACAATACACTAAACGTATTTTTTCCCCTCAAATTACTACTATCTACTACTGTTGCTGCAGAAAAAGGTTCAATGTTTTCAATACGATAAAATCTTGGTAGGTGTTTGTTCATAAAAAAGCAATCAGATAAAGATATAAGCTCACTTTGGTAAACAAACCGATTTTGAGCAAAGTAATTTACGACTCCTCAAGTATTCGCGGTAGTCTTACAATTTTCCTGCATACATTAATTATTCGATTATGTAATAACTTATATATAAATGCATTGAGGTGATAATGTAAGGACTCTTGAATCAAACTAATGTTACATATGTTGAACTTAGAATTCAATAATTGATTTTGATTATAACTTTGATTATGTCTTTAATTATTTTACGATTTCTCTATTTCGATGATATAATGCTTGTCTTTTCCAAAAAGAGAATTTGTAAATTTTAGAACTCCAGAAAGATAGAGTAATCAAATACGAAGCCAACGGTTCAAGCGGAACCAAAATCGGAACCAAAACGAAGAAGTTACGGGCGTTCGAAGTTTAACGAGAAAACCCGAAATACTGAAGAAACTACCGATCGTCTGGACAAAAACAACCGATCGTTTTTGGTCCAAATTCTTCTAGAGAGATCGTTATAAAAACGATCGATCGAATACAGAAAACGACCGATCGTTTTCTGAAAACGACCGATCGAAATGCAGAAAACGACCGATTATTTTCTACAGATTTCAAAAACAGTTTTTCAGCTTATTCTGGGAAACAGCTTAAAACCAATGGATAAAAGCCCTCAACCACTACCAACGGTCATAATACAAAAAACAGACTTTGCTGGCCATATAAACCACCTCAATCACTCTCCAAAATCTATCCATTAACACACAATCATCATCCTTCAAACCCTCTAAATCAAAACCCTAAAAATCACCATTTTTGTGAAATAATTCGAAAAAGAGGAAAATTGATGAAAAAGCAATTCGAGCTCAAACAAAAATCAAACATCATCAAAACCACAAATTAGCTTATTTAGAAGCAATCAAATTATGGATGTTGTTTCAATTTCAATAAATTGTAGAGAGCATATTATAAGCTCATTTGTGAGTGAATGTTTGGGTAGAAGCTTTTAAGCCAAAGTGTTGGTTAAAAATTCTAGGTTAAATACTTGGTTACTCATAGATTGAGGGGGAGTCGTTGACTCGTAAAACGTGTTCGCTTGCACTTGTATCAAGATTAGGAACATCGGGTAGAGGGTGAGCCAATCGATTGATTGAGCTCGATAGGATTTGTAATATCCGAAAGAAATTTTTTAGTGAAATACTCGGTAGTACCGAGGAGAGGACGTAGGCCGTTTGCCGAACTTCTATAAATCGCGGTGTCAATTTCTTTTCCTAAACTTTTACTTTCCGTAACTTATATTATTGCTTATTTTATTGCTTATTTTATTGCTTGCGTTTAGGACTTCTAAGCATTTCATTAACGTTATTAAACGCAAGTTGGGTTGTTAGTTGCCATTAAGTTTAATTAGGCGAAAAGCGCCAAAAACCTTATTCACCCCCCCTTCTAAGGTTTAGCCGCACGGGCCAACAACATCTATTGAAACATAACCAATACGCGTCTCCCGACTTTATATAGTACTGTTTACTGATACAAAAGAACTTCATGGAGTAATAGTTAACGATATGCGGAGTATTTTGCTGGTGAAGAACCTAATTTATAACGAGTCTAGACAAGTCTCCAGAGTCCAATCTCATTCGTTAATGTTTCATGAGCTGAGTGTATACGAGTCCGAGCTTTCTTTAACTCTAACTAGCCGGTTCAAAAAAAATTAACTCGTTAACATGATTCATCCTGGAGTGAGCTTTCGAAACGAAAAACCTGAGGCCAAGCAAAGACAGTCTTGTTTCCAGCCCTGCCTACTGCTTTATTTCACATATAAATAGAGGAATTAAATTTCTGTGGTACACAAACATTCTACTAGGAATCCATATTAAAAGTGTGACACTAATAATCTCAAAAATTCAAAGTATATGGCAAAAGCAATCCCTTAAATGCTTTAAAGTTACCCTAACAGTAATCAGGGGTGGCCCGGAGGGGATACAGAAGGTGTGATCGCACCGGGCCTCACGATTTCGACGAATCACTCAGGGACCCACGACGCAAGAAAAAATAATATGTACATAAAACGTGTAAAAATATGCTAGTAAAAATAATTATAAGTAAGTAAATGGCACAATTCTTTCTATAATATTGATTTTTTTTGTTTGACAGATAATTTCAAATTATTCTACTATTAAAAAAATTTATTATGAAATTAATAGTATCAATCAACAACAATAGAAAAAAAAGATCTCAATTTTTTTTGGAACAGCAAACAAAAATCTCAGGACCGTTTTAACAGTAATGAGTAAACATAGCAAATGATACATTGTAATTAATTAAAAAAAACAACAGTTGTCATATAATAAATTAAGAGCTAATTCACCCTTTTTTTTTCATGGTAGCCTCGCCAAACATGAGGATGATGAAAATGAATATTCATTTTTCAACTCAAGATTTGCTTACATCAATAGTGTGGTCAGCAGCTCTTACTTTCTTGTTGCATTTTTTTAATACATCATGACAAAAAATAAAACAGTTTTAAAAGAAAGTCGTCTCAAAAATAAATTCCCAAAAATGAAAGCACAAACTTACTCTCACTTTCTCTAAAGCTAATATCTCTATCTAAGCTGTTTAGTTAGTTGGGGAAACACTATTTTCGTGAATACCATTTTATTCCTTTATATATATAGAAATTATTTTTCAATTCTCATAAAAACCAGCAAGTGCAAAGGTCTCTAAGCTATCCTGGTCAGGTACTCTATACTCCTCATAATCTGAACTTTATATTTTCA
The DNA here is from genome assembly GCA_963682055.1 of Primula veris. NCBI lineage: Eukaryota > Viridiplantae > Streptophyta > Magnoliopsida > Ericales > Primulaceae > Primula > Primula veris. Next base: position 9,825,909 of record OY821747.1, read on the forward strand.
TTAATTTCTTTGAATCTAATTGAAAATACAAGATCTCGCAAGTCGATCAATGCTCAAACTTTTCGTTGATGTTTTCTAGTTAATAGTTATAGAGTACGTAGTTCAGTCATCAAGGTTTTTTTTTTTTTTTTGTGAAATAATTAGTCGGTCATCAAGGAATAAAAAAGTAAAAGAACAAGGGACAAAATACTACATAATTTCTGCATTGTTTTTTGAAAATGCAAGATGATATTTTTGTAGTCAGTGAGTCTAAATTCAGCCTGAGTCTCGTACTTTCAAAAGTAGAGCTGTTATTTGAGAAGTATACTCGCTCCTACAAAAGCAAAGTCGTGTTTTGGAGTTACGAGTATTGACTGGTTGACTTTTTAAAAAAATTCCTATGCTAGATCGTGGTTACGTGATTTTCAAATAACGACTCTACTTATGAAAGTATGAGACTCAGGACGGATTTAGAAAACATTGACTACCATAACACGCTACCATTTTTGAAACTTGCATTCTGACTTTTAAAAGCACTTCGTTCTCTTTTTTAAGGTCTTTTATTTCTTCCTACAAACTGTATTCATTCGAGTATTAGTTTAAACTTGAGCTCTTTGTTTTTTTCATAAGAGATAACTAAGTTAGGTTGAATGAACCATATTATATTTAGTATTACATATTTACATAACTAAGCAGCCAGTAAATTTGCTTACAGAATAGTACGAACGAGCAAACTTAATGCGTATAATGTACGCAATACTTTAGCTATGACTTAAGGTCTGGCTCGAATCGTATAAATTGAAAATATCAATGGAATAATTTGTTCTCTCTCCTTAAATAGACATAGTGTGGTTGAATGTTTCATAGTTGGTGTGCGGTCAGTTCTGTTTTGGATTTTCATTGAAGCAATTTTAGACATGAGACTATGTGAGTTACTCGTACTTGAGTCGAGGCATGAAAATCTCTGGCCTTCTAATTTGTTAAAAATATCAGATACTAATAGTCTTTATAGGTTTTCTTTCTCGGCCGATCAGGGTATATATCATACTATCTTGTGGGAATAGTCAACTGTTATGGAGTCACAAATGCTGGACCAGATTTGATTTAGAACATGTTGTTTATTTATATAACATATTTGATGTGGCTTGAACGAGGAGATCTGGAATCTGAATATTGTTTAAATACTCACAAGTTTTTTATGCTTAAAAGCCCCAAGTTGCTTTAGCCAGACCTAATTATGTACAATATTTATTAAATGTTTAATAATCTGTGAATTATAATTGTGATTTTTTGTAATAAATCTGCAATTTCACAAACATCTTTTTATACTTCATACGCCATTTCTCGGGGGTTTTGGTTTTTGTTTCAAACCACTTCTCCTATACTGTTTAAAAGTTGTCTACATAATTCTCAAGTAGTAATCATAATCTACCTAACTGGCATCTAAGGACATCATCAGAACAATTAAGATGGGATATTTCGAAAAGTTGTTGCTACCAAATCGGTGTTGAGCTATTAATTTCTTATTATATAGTACGAGCTACTCGAACTGACTATTTGTTTATTTGTTGCTTAAGATGAGCTCGAAGCAGATTAGAATTGAATCGCGTGGAAAAAGAGTCAATAGTCGAATGCCAGAATGTTGAGTTTCATTAGACATGTTTTTACAACTATGCGGTAGCATGATACTTTACTAATTACTTTAGTAGTTTAAGTAATGATCAATTCCAATTTTACTTTTCGATTCTTTCAAAAAAAAATTATTTCCTCTTGAGAGTTCTTTGGGTTTATTATCATGGTTTCTTATGTCTAAAGTAATCTACTGAAACTTAAATATGTGATGCTTAATATTTTGACTTACTGTTATTGTTCCACATCTCAGATCGAAATGTATTCACTCTTCCGGAAGAAAACAGTTCAGAATGAAGGTGATGATTCTTCAGAAAATTCAAAGGTAAAGTCAAGTTAAATCATAGATTCTAGAGATAAATTTAGCCATAAATGGATTGTCATTCGTCGTTTCTTACGATGCTGATCAGCTTGTAAATTTTGGTTGAGTTTGACATATTATTTCTCTTTAATGTTTACTGTAAGGAAGTAAGGAGCTATACGAAATATTGGGAAAATTTCACCTTCTTTTTTCCCCCAATACCTTTTTCCTGTAGTTTATTTTAATACTCCCTTGGTTTCAAACAGGTTACCCAACTCAGGGCTGCTATTGGTCCTTTGTCGGGGCGTAGCTTGCAGTATTGTACCGATGCATGCCTGAGAAGGTATTTAGAAGCCCGAAATTGGAACGTTGAAAAGGCAAAGAAAATGTTGCAGGAGTCTATCCAATGGAGAAAAACCTTCAAACCAGAGGAAATCTGTTGGGTAAGTCCGGAAAAAATTAATATCACATCATTATCATTTCCATTCTGAAAATAAATAAATAAACTAATACTTGTAACATAATTATTAGGTTTTTAGTTTAGGATTTAATGTAAGAATTCTCTCCGCTTTCAGGAAGAAGTGGCCGAGGTAGGTAAGGACGGGTTGGGATCAATAGCAGATTTTCATGATCGACAAGGACGGGTTGTTCTCATATTGAGGCCTGGGATGCAGGTAAGAGCCTCAAAAAATCTCTTTTATAATAATTTTTGCTTGTATCTATGTATCATTTGCACATTATTCACTTGTGCGTGTATATGTACCCTGGTTGTAGAAAACAATGGCAGGAGAAGGCAACCTTCGGCATCTAGTATACCTCGTAGAAAAGGCGGTCCTCAACTTTCACGAGGGTCAAGAACAGATGACGTGGCTGCTAGATTTCACCGGGTGGACTCTAAACACAAACATCTCCATCAGTGTATCTCGGGATATAATTGGCGTGCTACAAAATCATTATCCTGAGAGACTCGCCCTGATAGTCCTTTATACTCCCCCAAAATTCTTCGAAGCGTTTTATAAGGTCTACAATCCTTCTGTATATGTCTGGTTTAGATTTGTTGCTTATGAAATACTATATATGCTTATCTTACGGGAGTTCTTTTGTATACTATATATGCTTCTACAACATCATTTTGCCATTTCTTTTTCTCTTAAAAAAAACTATTCTGATAACCTGCTAATCAAAAAAAAAAAAAAACTATTCTGATAGATTCAGTATTGCACTAGGAACCAAATACATGTTCCATGAAATAGATTTTGTCAGATCATTTTTTTGCAGTTGTACTAGAATACTTTGTTCAGCAGCTTTACTCCAATTCATGCAGGTTGTGAAGTACTTTCTCGACGGGAAATCAGCAGAAAAGAACAAATTTGTATACCCAAATAACAAAGCCAGTGATGAGCTTATGAAGTCATTCTTCGATGCCGAGAATCTTCCTGTTGAGTTCGGGGGGAAAAAGACCCTAAAGTACGATCATGAAGAGTTCTCAAAGCTGATGACACTAGAGGACGTTAAAGCTGCCAAGTTCTGGGGGTTCGACAAGACACCACACCATGTCAACAATGTAAAATCTGGAGAAGTGGCTCCAGAGCCACCAGTTGCAGTCTAGATTAATATAAATGTGACCTCAACTCAGAAAAATAGACTGGCGGAGAGACCTATTCACTGACACGAGCTTTTACATGATACAAATCAATATGGCTGCCTTATAAAGTTATAATTATAATTACCTAATTGTAACTAGCCAAATCGTTACTGTAGCCCTCGCTGTAACATTTGGTAAATCCATACTCACTGTACTTTCTTATTGGACAGACTATGATAGACCCATCAAGTTTTCCAGAGGCCATATAAATCAGAATAGTAAGTTTTCGAAGTACTACAGTTTCTTTTATCCTGTACAGTTTTTTATCTCAGCCATTTGCTAGTATCAAGCATGCGCATACAAACACCATTATAATCAGCCAGACTCGCTGAATTAAGAAATGTAACACATTTGCTATGTGCCTGCTCAAAAGTTAAGTTATTATATTACAAAAGGAACAACACTATTTTGACGGTGATTAAGTTACAAAAGGAAACTGTATAGTTCACATACACAAACAGGAGATCCTAACTGTACAATTATCCCCAGTAGGGAATAGTGTGATTGTTTAAAGTTCGTTAGAGTAAAGACATTCGTCCACGAGTTGGCGAAGATTCGGATTCTCCAAGGCTGCAGCAACTCTTTCTTTATCATTCAACTGCTTATTAACTGTCATTAAACAATGAGCGTTATTATTTCTGTCAATCGATAGAGGATGATGACACAGTAATAAAGCTAAGACACGCCTAGTAACAAGCTTTGAAAAATGTGAAAATTGAAATAAGAAACTCTAATGAAAAAGCTTAATAGGTTAGACCCTATGTTGCACGGATACCGATACGTGTTGTAACGGCAAAGTACGGATATTAGGGTATCATACAGCTAGGATACGGCGATCACACACACACACACACACACACACACGTTTATATATGTCAAAGAGTAGCTACAAAATTATAGTTGGCCAAAGTAACTACAAACTTTTCTTACTAGTTATTATCCAAAATATTGGCCACCACATACACTATCCCAAAATATTAGCCAACCTGGTAGATCGATTAAATGGGAAAGGTGATCTGGGTTACACGTAGTATGAATGTTCAATAGCAATAGCTCTTTAGTTATTTTACAGAACATGAATAGCCTATTTAACTTTATACTTGCTTATCAAAAAATAAACTTCATACTTAAAAGTTAAATATATTCTCAAGAAATTCAAAATAATATCAATTATTCAATTGTGACCCTGCCATGTCCAAAAGCGTATTGTTTCCGTATCAAATTGGTCAAACCCTTGAAATGTCAACAATAGTCCATTTTGGGTTTCGATACAGATCGGCAAAATTCAGTATCGCATCGGTATCTTTTAATCCGAATTCTTTTATTTTCCTTTTTGAATTATCATTGCGACACAGGTTAAACACATTCTGAAAAGTGATATAAGAAACACTAATCAAAGACGCCTAATAAGGTAGTGGCTGTACACCCTACATATAGTGCCATCTTATTATATGATCCAAATAAACATTATAAAATGAATATTTCTTATATCATCAAAAGACCGTCAGATTCACCTACAGACCAACTGAATGACTGCCCGGAGGCACCAAAAGCACTCTTGCTTAGAATCCTTAATGAGGTTTTTAAGAAAGATGAATACTCAACCATCGAAATAGAGAAGCATGCTAACAGATTTGATGGATCCTAGCTTAGTATAGTTGCTAACACGGAAACGGAAATGAGAAACATTACTCAAAACACTAGCTACAAAAATCATGGAAACGGAAAAGCAGGTACTATTGAAAAGAGAGTACAAAATTTTCTAATAACAAATACTGATCTTCGTGGATATTATAAAATCAACAATTAAGACATGAAAAATTACTAGTTTCTTATTGGGAAAATTATTGTTTACTACACCAACCTAATGGTGGTTAAGAATTTGCTTACTCGCCTTATAAAATTAACAATTTACAACACACATTAGTTGATTTATGTTGACTTTTTAATAAAAGTTTGGTCACGTGTGATCACGTGACCACTTTTATTTATGATTTGAAGGTAAAGCAGACATCGCACATGACCAAAAATCGGTTAAAAAGATAACATAAGTTAACTAGAATGTCTTGATTAATGAATCTGTTATAGGTGAGTATGCATATTCTTAACCACCAATAGGTTGGTGCAGTAAACAATAATTATCCCTTTCTTATTCTATTTTAAGAGAAAGAAAAACTGTAATTTTTCTAAAAGGAAAACATTCAGATATTGAACTCCTCCTTGCATAACCTTGCATTGTCATACTTTTAAAACTACTTTTACACTTTATTGCAAAAATTGTATCCAGAAAGTTCCCTTAAAAGAACTATATAAATTTCTTTCGGTTATAAAGTATCAACAAGTGTAATTTAAGATCTTCCAAAATTCTCTTAAGTCTGAAACATTTCTCCTTAGTTTCCAGTCAAAGTTGCAATGTGTATGATACCCGTTTCATAAACAGGTTTTCCGACTCTCGACTAACTAAGTTTTCCATAACTATACTTCAAAGTACACCGGTTATGAACAACCTTAAGTTTCACTTAATGACTGGCTATTCAAGACTTTCATAAGTTAACATCTTCTTCTTTCGCAAACTTGTTACACCTATGGTTGTCTAGGTTTTGCCTTAAAGTTTAGATGCAGCCACATGGATAACGTAGAACTTAAAGATTCATAGTCTTTCAAATTAATTGGAATAGATTTTTGTTATTGAAGATAAATAATAACGCAATGCGTCTCTCCTTTATAGCTAAAGTTAATAGGTGATGTAATCGGACTTAACTAGGTAGACCAAACTGAGTTTTGGATTTTAAGTCTCGCTGCTCCAACTAGAAAATGATTTGTACTTGTTTGAATCAAAAAATGTTTCCCTCCCTGATAGGTAGCAGTAACACAACCTAAAAAGGAGAGTAAAACTATTAGAAACTGAGTTCTTCCAAAACAAAGTATACATAATGAATAATTAGAGTTAGCATTACATCTTTCCTAAATGTGCAAAACACACAAGTAGGGTTCAATATGTATCATCTGTGGTTTTTCCTGATTATTTTCTATTATGGTTAAAACAGTTCAGTAACATAGGCTTTCGCATATCTAAACCAACAAGTTTAACTAGAAAAAACTTAAGAAAAACAATAAAAAAATGCAAGCATTTGAGACTTCATGAAACTCACCTGAAGCTTCATCAGCATGAGATCCTGGAGCCACTTTAATGTCCACCTGTGAACCAACACTAATTTGTTCAAGGAGCATATTAACAAACTCAGATAAAAGATAATGCAGGATGTGTAATAATGTGAAGCTGGAACTCTACGGAAACAAGTAAATCAAATAAGTTACTTTCACGTGGATGAGAATATGAGATAATAGATCCAAAAGGTGTTTCCCTTTCATCAGATTTATAATAAGATTAATGTCACGTGGATGAGCATGTAAGGGGTTCTATTGATATGCATAAATCTTCAAAGATAATATGGCCTAATCACTTTGTCTATACTAAACAAAGGCGAAAACGAAAAAGGAAAAGCAAACTTATGGATCCCTAATGAAAAGATATATTTAGTATTGCTGGCAAGGGGGGAAAAAGTTAAGTGTCCAGATTTTGAGTTATAACCTCAAATACCATAGGTTAGCCATAAGTATTTTTTGTTACCAATAAAATCAAAGTGCTTAGTCCATTCTGTCACGATACTAGAAGAACAAAAAAATCATTGGCAACTCAAATTTGCCACTTGATGTAGCAATTCTTCTTACATTGCACAAAAGTTCGTCAACGATTTAAAGAGATAACTGTTCAGAAACCGACCTTATAATGTGGAGGAAAGTGTTTCTTTAGTTTAACACGTAGGCACAGTCCAATCACTGTTGCCATGCTGCAGTGCTGGATGGTCGGAGTAAAACTTATCCTACAAACAAAAGAAGGTAGAAGCAAATTAAAGGTAAGCTGATTTTTTCATAAATATAAAACACATAATGTTGCAAAGGGCATATGCAGGATTCCGGTTCAAAAAGAACTTAGGTTTGTTTTCCCCTTCTTGCAATAATATGAATAATAGGTTGAATGAGATCAAATAAAATTACAGGAGCTTGGAACTTGAATACACATTTCGTTAGTCACAAATCACCAAAGGACTTGAGATACACTCTTGAGTCCTTGTATACATGATTTCTTAAATATATTATACCATAAAGATTGGTTAAAGGAAGTGAAATATATAATGACAGTATGGGTGCATTCAACTGTAATAGATCATCTCCCTCCCCCTCTAAGAAATTTAACCTCCATGTACAGATACAAAAAAGAATTAGTCCCCAAGCAACTGTTGGTTCCATTGGTAGATCCTAGTAAAGAACTGGATAAACATCTGGCGACCATACAAATAACATGGGCAACTGGTAAAGGGTGTGTTCAGTTTCGAGCTCTACGAATGACAATTTTCTTAATTGAGTTTTAGTTGCAGTATGTTTGGTGAACCAAGTTGCATGTTAAGCTCTTTTACAATTTTTAAGCCAAAAAAAGCTAAAAGATTTAAGATGAATATACACAACATTTTCAAAGTCCAATACTCAGATTACTCTTTATATAGATGCAATTAAACGATCTCAAGAACTTTACAAAAACAAAATATCGATATAGAATTCGAAACTCACAAAATTCGGCTAAGCTTGTCATCTACTGTAATGGACTCCTCCGACAGGACACTGAGCTGCTCCAACGAATACGGATGTTCCGGATCTCTAATATCTTTTACAAAATGTAATCAGTACAAGTTAAGGTCAACAATAAATTGTTAATAATTTTAAACTAAGGCCTTGTTTGATTGCAGCTTTTAAGCTCACTTATCATGATGTTTTCTTAAAATCAAGAGAACGTTTGGTTGACTTAGCTAGAAAGCTGGATTTTCTGGGTAATTGAGCGAAGAAAACAAAAAGAACTAAAGCTGGATGAACTCTATATTTCTATAAACTGAAATATATCCCACTTATTGCTTAATAATTCTAATCAAACAACCATTAGTAAGTATCAATATATTCTGGTAGCTGCACGAACTTTTGAATTATCAAGTTTTTTAATCAGGACTAAACGGATACCAAAGCTCCAGATCACTAATGTCTTGTACAAAATGCAACCGGTTCAAGTTAAGGTCAACAATTTTGTCATAATCTCAAACAAAGGATATGTTTGTTTGCAGCAACCTCCTCACTTATGATTAGCTTATGAACTCGCTTTTGGCATGAAAAGGGTAAGAAAAATTAGCTAGATGAACACAACCATTCTTTAAACCACAAAAGAAATCCCGTTCATCGCTTAAAAGCTGCAACCGAACAACCCTAAGTTTCATTATATGCTACTACCTGCATGACTCTTATCATGATCTAAATTTCATCAAAGTTTTAATAAGGGCCTTGTTTGTCTTTCTTAAAAACAAGGACAGCATTTGGGTAATTAGCTTAAAGGCTGAACCCTTGGTTTTTTAGCGTAAAGGGTCAGAAAATAAGCTAGAGAAACCCATCAATTTTCTAACACACAAAAAACCCCGCTTATTTCTTAAAAAGTTGAAACCAACCAATTCTAAGTAAGTATCATCATACACTATTGAGTGTCAGAACCAGGATTCATATATGGTAGGGGCTGAACTTCATGTCCAAATGTTTTTCTTATTTTTCGGGAGCCTAAAACGGCATGATCCGCATGCTTTTAGTAGAATAATCGGTAAATGAAAAACTATTTCTTTCTCGACAAGTGAAGGATTTAGCCCATTTAGCTCAGCATCTTTCTAAACCACATGAAAAATCCGCTTATTGCCTAGAATACATAACCAAGTAACCTTAAGCAATTGGCATCATATACTAGAGTGGCAGAACATGATTCATTTATACGATTTCTTGAACTTCATGTACATTTTTGTTCTTTACTACATGCCAGTCTTAAATATCAAAAGGCCAACATTCTCTATACTTTGACTCTTTGAGGTACAAAGAAACCGTAAAAGATAAAATTTTCAACAAAAAACTCACTCCGTCCTAAAAAGATGGTCCCATTTCACGTTTTGTTTGTCCCAAATTATGCCTCACTTCAATTTAAGAGGCAGTAGTTATGTTCTAATTTTCATATATACCGAAAACACTGGATAACAACTAATAAGTCTAATATTAAACTTAGCGTTTCATCCGCCAATATTGTAAAGGGAAAAAAACTCGTATAGAGTATGAGAAAAATCATATATATAAATTAGTTCCTGTGTTTAGCTGTGTAAACTCTCAAACTATAATGATTTATAATCTGAAATAAAATAACAGCTATTAAAAAAAAAAATGCAACTAGGGTAATAATAAGTACTGTGACCAAAAAATAAAAAATATAAATTAAAAAATTAGCGTTTCAACCCCATATTTACAAAAAATTAGCGTTTCAACCCCTCAACTATGAAAAATAGAGTTTCAGCTCATCTCAAACTTGGTGGTGGAGATTCTGTTATAAACTAATACTGTAATTAGCTTGGTGTAAAACTGTGAAAACTATAATGAATTATAATCTGAAATAAAATAGTAAATATAAAAGAAAAAGAAAAAGAAAAAGAAAAGATTAAAAAAAAAAGGATATCATAAATATCGAGAGGATCAAGGGAATGATTATGAAGATGAGAGTGAAGATATTCTTCGGTGCGGACGACTCTATCTCTCTTAGCGTGTACCACTGGGTTCGCGTTTATCAGTCCCAACGTCATCTCTCTCTCTCTCTCTCTCTCTCTCTCTATCTCTATCTCTATGTGTATGTATATATTGTGATGTGTCACTAACACTCCTCTCCCACCTTTTTTTTATTTTTATTTTTTTATTATTAGTTGCAGTTTTGTTCCCTGACGTTTTTGTTTTCATCAATATTACTCGAGATATTAACTTAGTAGAGCAACCGCATCACCGACTCTAACAATTTTCTCAAATTGAACAGTTTTTACAGCTTTTAAGAAGAACCGTTTATATTTACATAAGCATCTGCATCTATTACTATGAGAAATTCCCTAGACATAAAATGAAATGTACATTTTTTTTAGATTTTAAGGAGTTGGGTAACTTTGTAAAAAAAAAAAAAAAATCAGTTTTTCTACTAATTTTCTTATAATAATCATATAATGGTATCTAATATTAATTTAGTCTGTATTTTTAAAAAATCAACTTACATATGAGTCCAATCAACATTAAAAAAATTAAAAACCAATGACTAACCATGAAGATTACTTTAAAACAATGAATGATTTTCAAGCCTCAAAAGGCTTATTATGGAAAGCTGATGCAATAAGGTTTTTTGTATAACTCTCTACAAATTAGGAACACGAGTGATTTGGAGCCGCACATACAATTACCCAGCTTCCTTATCAATTTACTTATCATAATCACACATAATTTTTTATTTATTTGTTTATTATCATTTATTATTCATAACAATTTTTCAACCACAAAATTATATACCCCGGTTACAGTTTCCTATTATTTTATCCCTTCATAATTATTTTGTACTTTCCAAGAGAGGGGATCAACGGAGTCATCATAATGAGAGTAGAGAGATTGTTCGATGCGTGCAATTCTATCATGATACCGTTTTGAAGGGAACAACGTAGCCCCCTAGTCCGTACGTCTTTATTAATTGTGTTTCATAATAAGTCCCCGATTCGAGGGGACAATATCATGACACCGTTTTGTATGGGTTTTTCAAGTCTAGTTTTTTATGTAATAAAAATAAATATTTGGATAATTGTAATATAGTATGTACAAGAGAGTTTTAATTAATTTATGAATTGGACAATTAAATGGGAAATTCTCAAAATGGAATGGTGAACAACAAAAAGAAAACGGAGAGAGTTATAGAAAGCCTTTGCCCAAAGCGGCTAACGTTACTACGGAGGTACTTGAGACATAAGTTTGATTGTTGTTCATTTGTCGCTTCCGGGACATCAAAGAAAATGTTCATTTGAAAAGGTATTCGTGCATAACTTAGCGAAAAATGTATTCGTACAATAGAAGACAAATTGATTGCCTTAGATAAACCTTGACACTTAGAATGTTAACAGAGTTAAAAATTTGTACGGAGAGACTGTAGTTCATCTTTCATAAGCTTTAGTTATATGCTAAATTTATACTTGTATATGATAATATCCATTTCGCAATATAACGGAGGAGGTCGTATGTTTGTGCATTGCCCCAAAAAGACATTGGAGTTCATTTATCGAACTTGATTCTAACGCTTTTTCGACTATTTAGCACTGGTGTCCTGTTTAATAACTGATAACTGAAAGTTATACAAATCACACAAAGTGTACAACAAAATTTCCAAAATTGGATGAAACAACACAAGACTATGAAACTCGGCATGTCTTGGGCTCAAAGCGGTAGATGACGACCCCAACTCTGCGGCCATCACACGGCTCATCTGTATGTATAACTCTAACATCAAATGCCTTTTTTGCCTTCTTGAAAAAGGCTGAATCCTTTTTCCACCTCTTCAAATGCCCCATCACAAACACTATCCCCTTCTTCCCCACCATAAGATACTTCAATGTATGCAACAAGGGGTCGTACAAATAATCATAATACACAACATCCGACCCCAAAACCAAATCAAATTCCCGCCCAACTGCCGCCATGTCTTCCTCCTCTCCCCACCTATAGAAGCGAAACCGGAAATTGTAAAATGATGTTGCCGAATTCACTTAAAGATAAATTTTTGTTGGTTTCCGTGTAAGAAATAACAATTAAATAATAATAAAATACTAAACAAAATTAAACAAAACCTGCAATCTTTATTAATTTCGAATTGGAAAGGAAATTACTGATTACAACATGTAGGTACTGAATAGTAATTAAAGCAAACGTTATTCAGATTATTATTAATTAATAATCTGATGTACTGAATTGCAATAAATAGAAACTGTCTTACTGAAAAGTATAAACTTAACAGCCGGACTGTTCTGATTGAAATTGAAATAACATGACTGAATTGAAACTATTCTAATTACAGAATTAAATTATAGAATTGAAATTACAGAATAAAACAGTACTTAAAGGAAATTACAGAAAGGTAAATACAGAATTGAAAAGGTACAGCTAAATACAGCAAATTAATAATGAAATAAAATGACATAATTGAAAAGACAAAAATATAAATTACAGAATTGAAAAATGTTAATTAAAAGACAGAATTGAAAAGACGAGGCGACTGTAAACAGTCTGCCCTTAACCGATATTCGCCTAACCACGTTGATGTTTCTGGTTGCGTTGGCGCTTCGATCCCAAGGTACAACGTCTCGAATGACTCGCCGGAAACTGACGACGAGTCAATGTCGAACTATTGGTGGGTGGTTCTCTCTGTTTTTAATATGCTATGAAAAAAATGTATGATATTTAGAGAGAGAGAGAATTTTCGTGTATTTTGAATGTGAGGGGGATGCTGCCTCATATAGAGGATTCTGAAACCGCAGTAATGTGGTCATTTAATTCTGAGAGTTACATCCCCAGAATCCGCCTCTATTACTGCAGGAGTTTCAAACTTGCTGGAACTCTAAGGACTGCTCTTGTAAATATACAAAAGTCCATTTTTCAGTTTAGTACAAGATACAAGACCCGAGACATTTCCCAAATCTCAAATCAGGCCCATACAAGACCCGAGACATTCCCCAAATCCCAAGGCCCACATCCCGCGTCTCGTGACCCGAGTCCCGAGATCCGAGCGTGTGTGGTACACACTAACACACTCATGGGTAGGGGTGACTTCGGTACGGTACCGATTTTTTTGACCATATACCAATACCGAACCGAACTTGTTTGGTTTGAAAAAAATTATACCATAACCGAACCGAAAAAGTCGGTATACCGAAAGTTCGGTACACCGACTTTTTCGGTTGGTACGGTTCGGTTTTCCGTTTTATACCGAAACATTATTATTATTAAAAGATAATTCTTTATAACAATAAAATAGCAAAAAAGTTTGTAAAAAGTAAAATATATACAACTATTCTTATATTTGCTACATTTATTGTGAATTTGATTAAAATAGTAAACACTTATAAAATAAGAATTTTTTAAAAATATTAGATAAGAAAATGGAGAAACACGAAATTATTGTATTTGGCTTCGTAAATAGGAAAATAAGTTGTAAGAAAAATTAAAATAAACTATAAGACAATTTATTTGTAAGTTATAACTATGTGTACATTTCTATATATTTTATAATTTCAATGTTTGGTTCAGTTCGGTATTGTACCAAACATACGAAATGGATACCGAAACCGAATCGACTTTTAAAGTTTGGTTCGGTTGTACCGTACCGAAAAGTCGGTATACCGAACTTTCGGTACCAACTTGTTTGGTTCGGTTCGAAAATCGGTACAAAAAGTCCAGCCTTACTCATGGGTATGTGCACATGATAGTTTAACAACTACATGAGATGGACTTGTATTTATATTGTAAAAATCACTCATAATTTCACATTGTGGGATAACCCCCATGGTTTAAATCCATCTCCTTTTCCATTTTTCAGCATTGACTTTTCTTCGTCTTTCGAGTACCAACCTTCGAGTCCAATTATCATTCACACCCATTCTCCGAATAGGTCATGCGATATACCGTTGCGAAACTCGTCGCACGAGCTACTCAAACGCTTTGAGTACAGCTTCAGAAATTCTGAGTTGTCGCATCGAATATTGACTCAAAAATGATCACTGATCACTCGGAACAACCATGTTTTAAAACATGTTTTCCAACAATTTTAAATGAAAAAAAAAATATGACAAGCGGTAAACCACACTATTTTCAACAAATTTTATCGAAATTACATGACAACAATTTATGATTTGAGTCCAAACAGATTGTAATCTTTCTTGTAATTTGCCCCAAAATATATACTATCCCGTACTAAATGAACATCGATAATTCATATACTATTACTACCCCTGTTATTAGAATGAAATATCAGTAAATGGGATTGGCCAATTCATAGAAACAGTAAATATTTAATATTGAAAAAGCATATGATCGGTAGTAAACCACAATTTTCAGTAAATTACATCAAAATTACATGACTTTTTTTATTAAAAAAATACTCGCTCAGGCTCAAAAAGATAGCCAACCCGCTTTTTTTTCATTTGTGACAGTTCGAAAAACATAGGCAACCCGCTTTAGTTTCGGTTTTTGACAAAATTTAGGGTGCAATGTCTATTTATAAAATGGTATTATTCCTTTAATTTACATACACAGTCGTATTAAACCAGCATTAATCAATACAAATATTAGCTACAAATGACTAAATTCGTAAGCATATTAATTATTCCAACAGACTATTTTAATAATTTTATCCACCCACCTGAGCGCCGCCACATGTACCTCCCCACCATGCGCCTTAACGATCTCCTCGTTAGCGTCTACATTAAACTTCAAGTTCGCGAGCACGTGTGGGAGGTCAGTGAGCGTGACATGAGCGCCCAACGCCGCCGCAAACGAGATTCCAACGAGACCAGTGCCTGACCCAAGCTCAAGGATACGGGGACGATGAGATAGGAGAGAGAAGAGAGTAGAGGGAGGAGAGAGGAGGTTGACTAGGGAAGTAGCGGCAGGCCAGAGCTGGAAAGATAGGCCTAGCGAACGGAATTGGCGTATCTTGATTGTCGAGTTAATCGTAGGAATGTAGTGGCATTCTAGTTGAGATTCTTCAAGTTTTTGTTCTTCAAGTTTTTGTTCGTCAAGTTTTTGTTGTTCAAGTTGGTTTTGTTGTTCAAGTTGGTTTTGTTGTTCAAGTTGGTGTTCTTTTTGTTGTTCTTGATCGGATTTTGTGATAGACATTTTACTTATTTATATTTATGAGATTATTAGTGTAGCCGCCGGAAAAAGTTATTTTTTTGTTTCCGTGATTTATGAGTTTATAGTTTGACTAAGTAGGGTTTTTCTCGTTAGACGAGAGGTTTTTTTTTGTTTTTTACTTTTTTGGCAGTGAAACTTGCTAGATAGGATCGACTGACGTGGCAGCAAAAAAATGTAAAAAAATACCAAGTCTTTGAAAATATTGATATTTCATCCGTTCTCATGTATTGTTGTTTGTTAATTAATCTACCTTTAATTTTAATCAGTAAAAAAGTTGTATTAAAATTATCGAAATGAATTTTTTACAAAGTTAATAGTGTAATTTAATGTTTAAATTATATGATTTTGACTTAGTAAGAAAAAAATCAATGATTTTTTATAAGTCAAAATTGCTCGTAGTAGATTCGAATGATACAATAAAATAAAACGGAGGTAAGTATTTTCTTGATATGTGAAAAGATTTGTAGGAGCCCCAACCTTAATTACCAAGCAATTGCAGCTAAATTCAAGATGTTTGATGTCGGATTAGTGTTTTTTTTTAAATGCATTTTTTAAAAAATATTAAAGATGATTAAGTGATTTAACAAAACTTGAATCATACACCTCTTGTGTGATAGTACGGGTACTACAAAAAAATACTCAAATAGCGACGGGATTAGTGACAGTATTTTTTGTTACGAGTTTTTTAGCGACGGTTTTTGTGACGGTTTTGTGACAGTTTAGTCAATTTGCGACAGATTTGTGACAACTTTTTAAATTAGCGACAGGCTTGTGACAGCTTTTGACTCTCATTAAATCAAACATTATTTTGTAGTGGGGGCTCTAACCCACTAGGCTCTTCCAAGTGGATTGATATTGGATTATTGTTTAATTAACGAGATAGGGTACGTTATAAAAAATTAGAACCTCTTATTTTTTTAATTGCAACTCGTCTTGATCATCAGATAAATACTAATATCATCGATTTTAGCTGTTGCAGCAACTTGTTGTCCGCCTATCGGTGAATTTGGTGTTTATACAGAATTACTTGTTGATAATTTACATTTGCCTTCTGTAATCGAAACAGGCGAGCCGGCATGAAAAGCTGAGTATCGAAAGGTGTTTAAATATGAAAGGCATTGTGTTTCAAACGGGCGCATCTTTTGCCCTTTTATCTTGGAGTCAACGGGAGGTTTTGGTACGTGTACAAAAAAGGTTTTGGACAGACTGTCAGTAGAGTTAATGTCGGTTAGGGGAGTGTCAGTTGTTGAGAATCTAACCTCTATTCGACAACAACTCTCTTTTACTACCCAAAAAACTATGATCGATGGATTTCTAATACGTTCTAGCAGATGATTTAGAAATTGAATGAGTTTATTCATTTGTAACCGGTTTTAACATGTATTTTATTACTTTTCTGTAACATTACATTTATCCGTTATAATGAAAATTATAATTTACATTGACCAAAACTTCTACGCACCGTCTTCAGTAATGTACTTAACTGGTGATTATTAGTTAGATTCTCCAATTGACTGATAATATAAATTGAAAAACACAGTTAGGAAACTACAGTAACAAAATCTTGTTGATTTTTTCGCAAGTTATATGCCAATTTTAAAAAAAAGGATGACAAAATCTGAGCCCCCTGTATGACTATATCACTATCCTGCACTTGTCAGAAATGTGAAGACAGTATTGTTCGTTTGAATAAAGCTTAAATATATAGACATGTAAAGAAAAAACGATAATAAAAGCAAACAAGCACGATAGGGTACTTTATAATTGATATCAATCATTAGTCACAGGCTCACAGTGATAGTTGTACAAATTACTTAGAAAATAATTGGTACATAGAGTAATTAACTATGCTCCAACAAGCATGTGTAGAGCATTCAAGGTCATAATTTCCATTGCTACAACATGGATGGCTTCCTCACATTTGATTAGAGTAGCCATAATTAGCAATAAGTAACAACCGCATTCTAGCAATCTTAATATATGTCGAATGAGACG
Source organism: Primula veris (assembly GCA_963682055.1). NCBI lineage: Eukaryota > Viridiplantae > Streptophyta > Magnoliopsida > Ericales > Primulaceae > Primula > Primula veris. The sequence continues at coordinate 9,843,287 of OY821747.1, forward strand.
TACACTATGAAACAGACTATGATGGCTCACCATAAGCACGTTAAGACACTGATGTAGACCGATACTTCCCAACTTGTGAACTGCATATTCTAGAATGCACACACGTTGTGGAGTTTGAAACAATATTTCCAAAATTCTAAATCTCTCATTAGAGGAAAAATGTTTCAAGTTGATTAAATCACATATTGTACATACAAATAAATTAGCAAGGCTTGAAGCAATACAATTCAGAGAAACAGCTTTAGACACGACAGGAGTCTAAAACCGAAGAATTGCCCGATGGTACATGAAAGCAACCACATCTACGCATCATAATTATACTTTTTTCATGTCTCGAATAACTTGCAGCGCAGCATTACGTCCGGGAGCACCCATCACACCTCCCCCGGGATGAGCACCACTTCCGCATAAATAGAGCCCTTGAAGTGGAGTCCTGTAATTTGACCTGAGAGAGAGAGAGGCAAGAGTGGTTAAGCTTGGTTTATAATGAAAAAGTTCAAAGACAGCTGGATAGTAAACAAGGGAACAGCAGAAGCCGGCGTTAATTCATCAAGTGCGAGTGTAAGAAGCTAAGAGAATTACCATCCTTTCACTGGCCGCATTAAGAAAAGAGAATCCAGACCCATTGCCCCATGAAAAATGTTCCCACCTACAAAGAATCAATTATGTCAATTTACAACTTATTTCAACATCAAAGCAACATATACAAAAAGCAATATATTATTTATTTAACTTCCTCGCTTAAAGCAATCTATATTACCTTGGAATAAAAAAAAAATTGTACCTAGTAAGCTGTGGTGTGCATAAAACAATAATAAAAGAATGAAGATCCTAGTATTTAATTTTTTTAAATGAGTAGTTAATAGCTGACTTAACCAATAAAAAATAATCAAGCTTGAATTCTGGCAAATGCTACCATGAAGAAGTGTAACTGAGCTTAGCTGCTGATTATTTGACCAAAGTTACCGAGTTCCCATTTTAAGTTGTTCCTTGAGTACAGATATAGTTCTGTTTCAAAGTGTTGATATTTGAGGGTTATGCAATTAATATGCATACCTGTCAAACCAATTATCCTTTCAAGATCTGGCGGAGTCAACATGTCGTAGCCAATGACCGATGAACTGAAGCCTGGGGCGTACTCGTCAATTAAAGTAAAACATCGTTGTGCAAAGGTCTCCTACAATGTTTAATCTTGAGCATTATTAGAATTTCATTGAAAATGGCACAGAATTTATTTTTACAGATAAATTTTCAAGAAAATGCTGAAAACTTAAAAGACAAACGAGGCTGCTATTTTTTATGACAATTTGCATCATAACCAGACAAAGATTAAAAGCAGTTGTGAAATTCAATTTCAATGGTTCAAATGCAGCATCTACTCTAGAAAAAAAGAGAGGCTCTTGTACAGAATCTAACTCACCCTATATTCCGGATCTTCCCAGCTGCCATCAGAAGGTTTATAGGGTGTATATTGAACAAATAAGTTAATCACGTGCTTACCTGATAGAAATGATTACCTAAACTGTAAGACCATGACGGAACTTCTGGAGACTCATGAGTACGGAAAAGGAAAAAAGAGTGTAAAGTAACGTTGTACACGGTCTTGCATTTCCAGTTTTAGATATTAAAAGAAAAAGGAAAAGTATATAAGGACTAAAAAATGAAACAAAATGGGTGCTGCCTTGATAATAACGACATAAATGCATCAAGAGATTTTTTTTCCTACCCGGCGGAGAAATAGTTTTATCCAAAGCAGAAGGAATGGTCATCTCGATAATAGGTCTTTTGGACGGTATGCCATTTACAGCATCTTGACAAGCTATGTCAATCTCCTCCATACTAATTGCATCAAATAAAAGTCGGGACATAAGGTTTTACTTAAATGTGAGACATACCAATGTCAAGAAAATCTACATTAAACCTAAGCTAATTTTATCGACACAAAAGAGCACTCAGATTGCAGCTTCCCTTCTTTTAAGAACAGTTCAAGTTCTGTTAAAGATGGTTTGAGATTACTGCTAATTATGTAAGATTGAAGTTTCAAATATGTCCTGCAAATATATCTGTAAAAAAAACCCTACAAAACAAATTTACCTTTCACAACCAATATGAATGGTGCCCATATGTTGAGGGCCAGCATCAGGATGACCCAAGTTGCAACAGCTAAACTGAGGCAATCTTTCAACAGCTAAATTTATTTTAGTTGTCCCCTGTTAATAAAAGATTCAGATCAATGAAACTTTAAAGAGGAACAGAATCCAAAAGGTTACATAAAGCACCCTTGTACTTAATTTACTGAATATTTTCACTAACAACAGGTCTCAGGGGGATGTGTAATTCTAATATCACATTTTTTTACAAGTCGAGTTTTATTAAGAATTAGAATGATCTGAACTCAAAAGAAGATGCTAAATGCAGTAGCTGATCGCATTACTTAGATATGCTATTTCTCCAATAAAAAAAAGGGAACAATCCATAAACTTATATATAAGAGAAAACTTACAGAACTGTAATCTAAATTGTCCACAGAACGGATAAAACCATCAGGAAGAGCGTTTGCTGGCACTAATTCCTGCGTTTTAAAAAAGTTCTTGTAAGTAAATCTATTTGCAGTTTTAGAACAAAAGTTGAATAAACTTTAGCAAGTGAAAGAGAAGTACTAGGAAGATTACCTTGAAAGTTTTGTAAGGAGTTGCATTTGATAAAATAACCGATGACAGAACCTCTGTCCCATCAGCCAATATAACCTAGATGATTGGACCCATGTTCAATGTCTGAACTATCTGTAACCAAATTCAGAACAAAGTTTTAAGAAATCGAAACGAGAACTAACCCCGTTTACAGAGCCAGAGTCATCTATCATCAACCTTGAAACCTAACCAACAAAAAGATACCCATTTGTGACAAAAATTTAGCTTCAACTGAAGCAAGATAAACTAAAGGGGAAAAAAGGAGACAATCAGAAACAAATTAGTATTAAGTTACTAACAGCTCACCGCATACACTAACATCCTGTAAGGGAGCCATTTCAGGGACAAGGGAGAGAGAAGGAGAGGGATAAGTGGAATCTACGTACAAATAAAGGCCGAGGGGTCTAGTTATGGTCCATTGGAACTTACGGGGTTTTAGTGCAAAACTACGGAAATTCAAGCGTTCCTTTGTATCTGGAAACTGAATAGCAGTATGATAGCCCCACTGTGAGCTGATTAGGGCATGGAAAACAGAAGAACAATTCTAATTCCTAAGTTCAGCACTAGTATAATTAGAGCATGGAAAACAGAGAACAATAGCAGTGAGCCCCATTGTGAGGCTGTGAGCTGATTTGGTCTCATCTTCATATTTTATCCCTTTTCACACAATTTGCTAAAAAGACAAACTTAAAAAATGGAAGTAAAAATGTTTTACGAAACCCCTCGAACTTACTGGTTCAAGATAAATAACGACCAAACCATTCTCTCTCTTTCAATTTTTTGACCAACTGAACGAAGTCGTTATGACTCTTGTTTCATTTAAACCTGAATTTTTATTTTTTATTTTTTGTGTTTGGAGAAAGTGAATAATCTTAGCTGCAATTCTGAACAAATCGCATATGAATCACAAATCAGTAACAAGGGAACGTCAGAACCACTGGTTGCCAACACACAAGAAAGCATATTTCTTTTTTGGACTCCCAAGAGTTGAAAGATCCAAATGGAAACACTAAAATAGACAGCTTCCAGAGTAATCCAGCTCAGGCTAAGAAGTGAACAAAATATTTCAGACAGATGCAAACAACGTGTCGAAAGAATGTCAAGTGAAAGAATCACCATTTGCAAGGACTTACGTAGAATAAACTTAACTATTTTGTAGAATAAGAATGATAAATTAATAAGTATGTATGTATACCTCTGAATCCGTCAAAATATGAGCACCAGCCTCCTCAGCAGCTTTACTGATCGCCGATGAAACCATACCCATCCCACCTTCTACGTACCTGCAGATGTTATCAGTTTCAAGTATGTGATTGCCAAGTGAGTCAAAATGCGAGATCTTATTATCATATTATTTGACTATTTGTCATGTTAATACTTTTAAAAGTAATATTCTAAAAATCCAAACATTACTTGGTACAAGAGTTGGTTAAGTACTGTTAGAAAAGAGTATATATTATGCTGGCAGCCTGGCACATACTTTAGAAATAACTTAGACTAAGTGTAAATATTCAATTCAGGTAGAAGCAGCATGAAAATTCACTTTAGAAGGAAACTATAGTGTACTCCAAATAGGCACTTTTGCTTCGATCCAAAGAATTGCTAAATTAGTTGAAATTTAAAGTAAGATACATACGACCAAACACCACGATCACCATCTGTTTCCCCCATCACGTGATGCAATAAAACATATCCACTGCCAGGTGTCGTGACACTTCCCTACAAAATATATGGGAAAAGCGTAAAGGTCAAAACAAGTATTAGTGCATATATGACAATCTAAAATCGTAAAATGTATACCGTTGCCCCTATAACTGCATCTGTTCCCAGGGTTGCCTTTAGAACATCACCCTGTTGTTGTAGAGTAATTAAAGATCAGCAAACAGATAGTTCCAACAATTAAAGTGCTTGGTCTCCAAATTTGGTCATTAAACATAAAGACATGTATAAATTCAATGACAAAGGATGGTCCTAAGAATCTGTTGAACGATATTCTTCTAATCAATTGTTTTAATGATAACAAAATATGTAAAACACAATAAAAGCTCGTTTTCCGTACTAATCATTTTATCTAGCTTGTTAAGGTTCAAAATGTACTTAAATACGAAGCCAATGGTTCAAGCAGAACCATAATCGGAGTAAAAACGAAGAAGTTACGAGTATTTGAAGTATAGCGAGAAAACCGTAAAATTGCCAGAAAACGACCAATCGTTTTGGACAAAACGACAGATCGTTTTGGTCCAAATCCAACCAGAGAGGTCGTAAAATAACGACCGGTCGAAATGCAGGAAATGACCGATCGTTTTCTGCAGAATACAAAATTGCCAGGAAACGACCGATCGTTTTAGACAAAACGACCGATCGTTTTGGTCCAAATTCAACCAGAGAGGTCGCATAAGAACGACCGGTCGAAATGCAGAAAACAACCGATCGTTTTCTGCAGAATACAAAAATAGCCTTTTTGATTTATTTTGGATAATTGGGAAATTGGTAAAAACCAATGGTTAGAAAGATACACCATCAAGCAACGGTAACATAAGACCAATTGGGATATTTTTGGCCTTCAAATACCCTCAAAACCTTTGAAGAAACCACCCCAATTTTCACACACAAAAAGCAATTCATTCAAGATCAAAGAATCAAGATTATACTTCACATTTCTCACTTATCTTCATAAATATTCTTGTGTGTAATCATATTGTAATCATATAAACACCAAGATACTATTTGTTAGTGAGTGATACACTTTCGATTCAAAATTGTAAGAGTAATCTATAAACTCATTTGTGAGCAACTGATCGGATAGAGGCTTATTAAGCATGTGTAGCTTAAAAGCTCTAGGTCTTTTTATTTGGGATACTCATAGAGTGAGGGGGAGCTTAATTGATAAATTAGCTCATTAGGTTGTAATCTTGGGAAGAAAATTATAGTGAAATACTCGGTAGCGTGAATACCGAGGAGAGGACTGGGCGGGTTTGCCGAACCTCTATATATCGTGGTGTCACTCCTTCCCTTAATCTTTAATTTCCGTATTTATATTATTGCTTAATTGATAACTTTCATAGCTTAAATTAGCATAATTTTAGACATTACTTTTGATTAAGTTTAGAATCACTAATTATGGCTAATATTTGCTCAAATATTTTATTCCGCGAAAATCGTACGCAAACCTTATTCACCCCCCTCTAAGGTTTAGCCACTTACGGGCCAACAGAATCTTTAAGAAGTAGAGAGTTCTTCATAGATAAAACGGGTTCTGCAATCAACTGATGTTTGTCCTGTACTGTTGGAATCATAAGGAATATAAATGAACATCCAAGTTGATTAACTACCTCAAACCAGTTATCTAAGACCTTCGACGCAGGGGCCAATAGAAGGTCCATAAAGTCCCTGAAAAATTACCAGCATTAGTCTAAACCTATTGAGATGTGAAGGCGACAAAGCACCCGTGTCGCTGAATGAACTATCAAACTAATATATCTGAAACAAGCCAATAACAGGTTTGACATTACAATTATGTTTGCTTTGTAGATTAAGGCCAGTCTTAATCACACAAAAAAACAATTTAAACTGGAAAATGTAAAAGAAAGCTTACACCATTTCTTTTTGACCCAACAACATAGCTTGACGCAGTAAATGAGCCCAAAAATCAGATTTTTGTAATTTATTCTTCATTCGACCACTGAAAGATGAATCACCTTGCAAAGTTTCAGGAGGTGGCGAATCAAGAAGCGGATCCATGAACTCGCAAAATTTTTCTAACTGATGCTCATATCTGCATAGTTTAAAGCAATAGATGAAGGCACATTGAGCTTAAATAAATTAAAGTTATAGAGCTGATATATTAATAAACGGTTATCTTGTTGTCAAAATATTCAAATTTGAAACAATTTTCAAATCCCTGGCCAGTCAGTCAACAGACAAGGACGAAAATATCTAATCAGAAGCGTCAATACTAATACATAAACCGAGGTCTAATCAAACCTAATAAATAGAAATTGATCACCATCACATAAAGTTCAGAGGTACGAATCTAAAACGCATAGTCAAATCTAGCCAATACTTTTACAAGGAATACAAGCTTTAGAGGGCCTTCTTCCTTCTTATCATGCCTACCTTATTATAACCTCTCTTAAGTCTTAACTAATAATTCTCTCAATCTCTTCATAACATAAGAAGAACAAACGATTCTTACCGAATAGAGAAAGCTGAACAATGCATAATGCTATATGAAAAGTAGAAAATTTCACTTATATACTTATATATATTCTTATTATTAGACAAAGCAAACATTACACCGCTGAAGATATGAACAATGTTAAATGCATGTTATGGTAGGGAATTAGCAGTAGACCTTGGATAAGCCTCGGCATCCTTTTGGGAGAACTTTGAGATTTCAGAGCAATTAAGCTCCTTATCAGGACCTAAGAGAAGATATCGCCCATCTAAGCAAGGTGTAAACGATGATGGACTCCTCTTCAATAACTTCAATCCATGCCTCTTCAACTCCAAATCCCTTTCATATGTACAAAAATTAAAGTCAAAGTAAATGCCAAGCTGAAAACATTCGAAACTACGGCTCAAGTACTCGGTGTAAAATGCCATATTTGAGGACTGTTTGGCTACAAAAACTAAGGTTTTTTTTCCTATTCCAACTTGAAATCAATTGTGCATTAGGCCGCAAGCTTTGACTAAGCTTAAACAAGCTAGAAGTTTTTAATGTATATAAATCCAATTTTCTAATCAGTTTGGGAAAAAACCTGCTCTATAATTTATCATCTGAAGTCAAGAACAGCTTTTGCATTCTTCATAAATTTATTTGGAAAATGTTACGTCAAACTTAATCTTCTTCTGTAACTTAATTAACATACCTGAGCCTGTATTGACTTTCAAATTGTTTTTCTTTACATGATCATGTGTTCGCCATTATACAGTTTGTGGCCACGTCACCACTGTTAACTTAATGTTTTGCATATAACCTATTAAACTAGCTTGGAAACCGAAACAACGGTAAATCTTTGTGTAGCGTATAAGTTTGTTTGGCATACACCATGGAAAAATGTCATAGTACTAAGTATCTTTGAATGAAGTATACTGTTTCCCATCCATCTAGATTAAATATGCTTGGAAAAATACTCTTTTTTTGTTAACCCTACTCACTGTAAACATTTTTTTTACAAATCACAACAAAAAAGTATTCACCAACCAAATCGCATCAATAAAAGTATCCTTTTGCTTAAAAATAAAATTCTCTCCTTTCATTAAAATATAAACCATTAATCTCTTATGATTGTAGGGACAATAAAACGAGCCCATTTACTTACAAAGTAATGCCTTGTCATGGCGTAACCAAGGATCGTTTACTAGAGTGGATGACCTTCATATGGATTTTTTTTACTTATTATGCAGGGAGTTAAAAGACTATATTGACCGTATTCTTGTTATAGTACATGATGAAAAGATCATAGTTTTTTCTCAATATGCGGGGGTTGTTGTAGCTCTTTTACCCTAATCCTACTTCCTCCCATGGGCCTTGTTTAGTTACAGCCTTAACTGCTTAGAATCTTGATTTTTTCCTTCTGAAAATCAGACCAGCATTTGGTAGTGACGGAACCATGAGGGGCAGAACTTAACTTAGAAATTCTTTGCTTAAAACACGAGGGGCTAAAAGTCAATAATTGGTTTATTTTTGGTAACATACAGGGTAGAAAATTCGCTTTCTTTTCGGGGAATTGTAGCCCCCTTATAGCCTACTCCTAGTTCATTCGCATTTAGTTGATTGGTTTAAGAAAATGAGTTTTTCTGATCTGGAACCCAACTTCTTCTCAAGCTAAACCCCCCACCCCACCTTATTATCTCATACGTTGCAAGTTGCAACCAAATAAGACCTTCATCTTGCAATATTACACTCCAAAAACACGACGATAAGGGTCGGACACAGAACACGCGAAACTACAATCAAATAAGACCTTCACCTATGCAGCAATACACTCCAAAAACATGACGATACCGGTTCGACAGGCGACAAGGGATGAGGGAAACAAAAAAGATTACTACAAACAAGTCCATTAATTTTGAAATTCAACACTTGGACCCCAAAAATTAACAAAAAGTTCATAAAACAATATATGAAATAATATCTATAAAGAAGATCTGTGTGTTTCAATTAAATTATTTACATTATACAAATATATACAAATTTGTACATAAATAAAACAATATATATATATATATCAATAAACGTGTAATAGTCGTGTCTTATATTTTCAAAATTTGACACATTGCTGTGTGTAACACCCATACCCGTGACTCCAAGCCTACTCCTAGTTACTCCCGTGCAACAAAACGAGCCCTTAGTAATCTTTTAAATACGAACAGTACAAATTATTTGGTACGAAGTAACAAAAATCAAATTGGACTATTATCACTGGAGTAATGAACAGTGAGAACAAAATAAAATAAAGAAGACTACTAAACTACCAAAAAGGACTATTTCTTCAAAAGAAAAAAATCACTTAAAAAAGAAAGAAAGGTATACATTTAACAATTCTTTAGTAATCTGTTATGTGAGTAATTTTTTCTGTAAGTAATTTAAATGTACAGTATTTATTATTATCATCATACAGTAATGTTACGATTCTACAGCATAATGTAGTTAAAAAGACGTCATTAGCGCCACATCACCCATTTCCGTTAGATAAGGGGTATTCTAGTCATTTTTTCACTGCCACATCATCGTTCCATCCAACAATTATTGTTAGGTTGCAAAACAGTAGTAAATAATAAATAAAGAATATTAGTGGGCACTAAACCGAATTGGGGTGTAAGAACATAAAAATACACTAGTTTTGTAATGGACAATTAAATTTCTAACTGATGAAATACAGTAATTAACAAAAAGAAAAGGAAGTAGTAAATAAAACAGTAACAATAATAGTAATAATAAAGAAAGAATGAAAAATACTGGATGATGGAAAGGCGGAGTAGGCTCTGGAGGTATTAAGCATTAAGAGGAGTAAAAGATCAAAATTAGACTATTATTTAGAGCTTAAAAACTTAAAAGCTGCAACCAATCAAGCCCTTAACCTACACTGGAAACTGGTCCTAAATTACTCTCACCCTCACATAATAATAATAATAGCTCACTTAGGGTTTTCACGTAGTTTAAGAAAACGTAGTTTATAATAAATATCAAATAACTGATTATAATAAATAGTAAAAAATAAAAGGATCATCGAGCATGAAATTATATCAATTAAAAAATGGCATTGCGGGTAAATTGGAAAAAAAAATAGTTTATTAACAAAAAAGAGGTAACTGCATGAATAATAATAATACTGGATGAATAATAACAAAAAGGATAGTTTTTTTGTTAATTTACACCGATTAACTTAAACCCCGGCAAGAGGTTTACAGTTAATCGGAGTAAATTAACAAAAAAGAAAAGAAAGTAGTGGTAAATAGTTTTAACAATAATAATAATAGTAATAGTAATAGTAAATAGTAATAAAGAAAGAATAATAATAATAATACTGGATGATTTGAGGGCGTAGTAGGCTCTGGAGGTAACTACATCTCGAGAACTTAAACCCGGGCACTATCTCCTCCGTAACAGCAGCCCCGCCCACGAGGTAACGCCGCTCGAGTACGGCTACGGAGAGTCCCGACCGAGCTAAATACGCTGCCGCCGTTAGCCCGTTGTGACCTCCTCCTATCACCACCGCGTCCCATTTCTTCTTTGTTGCTGTTGTGCTCAGTCTTCGGTGCCACGTCATCGTCTTCTTCCCCTCTCTCTCTCTACTCGTGAGTGTTTCTACTAAAATAAATTTTTTTTTTCAAATGACCAAGTAGACACAAATAAAAAATAAAAGGTAATTCTGATTTACGGTTTTCACGTTCAAAGATATGGTTTGTGGTCGAAAAACTCATGCTCTTCTCGGCAGTTTAATGATGTATGGTATTTTATTTAATGTTTTACAGCCATTTTGAACTTTGATTTGTTTTTATTTCTTGGCCAAATTACAATTACAAACTAGTCCCGCACCTCATTTCAACTTTCAAATACATGGGGCTCGTTTGGTTGCGGGATTTGTATTCCCGTGACTTATAGTCCATCAGGATTACGACGGTATTCCAAATGATGGTAGTATTTCTAGTCCGGGTGATTAGTCCGAACTGAAACTCGAGTAAAAGCTAGTTCTAACCTCATTTGTGAATAAAAGATGAGTAAAAAGTATTAAAAAAACAAACAAACGAGCCATAAGAGTGAATGGGCGAATCAAACTATTGCTTATTGGATGTACATGTGTTTGTATCTATCTCTATACAAAAATTATTGTATATTATACGAGTGTATGTATCTTTTTTGTAATAAAATTGCTTTTATATATATATATATATATATATATGTATATGTAATCATTTATGAGAAAGATGGAAGACAACCGTAAAAAAAAAAAAACATAATTTAGTATTTTTTTTAAAAAGGTCCGGACTGTTTTATAATACCACCCCTCCCTCGGGTTTCTATATACCCTCAAGTGGGTCATTTGTTGTCCCGGTGGGACATGTTGTACAAAGTAAAGTGGTGTACCAAACAATATACTAGTGGGCCCATTAGAATTCAAAGTTTTATCCCACACTTTTAAACCTGCAAACAAACGAGCTCATACATCCTTATTTTCTCACGTCTAAAAAAGGTAAATCTGGTGCTAAACCTCCCGTTATGTGTGGGGTCTGGAGAATGATCGGGCCCTTTGGGCTTAGACAGCCTTCCCTTGCATTATTGTAAGAGATTGTTTCCACGACCCGAAACCATAACATCTATATCATAAGATAGCGACTTTACTGTTACGCCAAGACTCGCCCTCTTTTCTCGATTTTCTGTCTACTTGTTTGATTTCTATTTTTGTTTTGGCTGAACACAACCAATCTTTAGCGGTTTGGTTTGGAGTTTAAATTGCTCCAAGCAGAAACGAGTCGAGCTGCTGGTTTTTACTTAGTTTGGTTTGCGCTTCTGTCAAATATCAAACCAAACCGATTTATGCACTACCTACTTGAAAGGGCGTTTGAAGTCTCATATTTTTGCTTTGACGGAATTCCAAACACAAACTTTAAAATTTACATGATATTTTTGTAATGAAATACTAAGGTATTCTCCATTTGTTTTTATATTCTTGTATAATTAAATGAAATAGTGTTAACAAAAGTGGTCCCATGGTCTAGTGGTTAGGACATTAGACTCTGAATCTAGTAACCCGAGTTCAAGTCTCGGTGGGAGCTTTTCTTTTTATTTTTTATCGTACGAAAGAGATAGTATGACATTATACTACAGTAGAGGTGACAATACTCTTCTGTGATGTACTACAACATTGATTGAATTGACCTTACAATACACGGATATGACAATTCTGGAAAAGGAAAATAAAGGCTCAAACCTCATAGTTGCCTGCTATGATTAACCAAATCATCATTTTAGTATCAACATCTCAATATACCATGAAGGACTCATGAATCGGAAATACAAGGAACCGATATTATATATAATTTGTTTTCATCTCAATGACACTCGGGGAGACGGACTCCCGAGTGTCTACATCTAATTTCTTTCATTTTATGACAATAGATGATTAGAGATTGTGTTGGGTGTAAATGATAAAAATGTGACACATTAGAAACACTTGAAGGTGATGAGTGGGTATGTGATACTCTATGGCCTCGTTTGGTTGCGGGATTTATAGTCTCGGAACTATGAGTCAGAACGGGATTAAGCATGGATTAGAAATGATCATTTCACTTCTAATCCTACTAGGTAATCCGTGTCCTATCTCATGTTTGGTTTGCAGATTTATGCATCGGATATGATTGTTTATGTCAATTACCATTTTATCTTTTTATCATGAATGTTGTTTTGATTGAAATGGAGTAATTTTAAATTTGAAAAAAAATCCCTAATAAGGTTTAATTAGAAAACATAAGAAAATTCATTTGAATTTTATTTTATTTTAAAAGTGACTTTATTATTTGAAAAATAATTAATACAATGGGTTGAAAAGTGAGTTTGTATACCATAGTAGCAAAATATAAATGGAATGTAAGGCATATATTTAGTAAATCATAAATATTTATGGATAAATTTTAGATGGGTTTTATAGTAGATGGTGAGATGAGTTGCATTGATGATGTATGTGTATCCATGTATGTATTCAATTGAGTTGTATGTACTCATGAAATAAGTGTGTAACGTGTAAATAAATGGCTTATATGTAACTAATGGGTTGAATCTCATCCAAATACCATCCCCAGAGACATTCTAAATGATGTCATTTACCATCATTTGATCTCCCATCACTTTTGAAATCTCATCCCCATTTACACAGCCAAACGCTGCATTTATAGGCCTACTACATAAATAGTCCAATCACATACCTTTAGTAACGTCACCAAACAAGGCCTATGCGTAACTTAGAATTTCATAACAAGCAAACCATCATTTTATTCTCAACATCTCTATACAGTGACGGACTCATGAATTGAAAATACAAGGAGCCGATATTCTATAAAAAATGATAATCTATATAATTTTTTATTAGCATATATAAGTCTTTTTTTACATAAGGTTCTTCTACATGACTAAAGAAGTTATAATCTAAGAGTATTCTCAACTGTCTTGACTAAGTCATGCATATGTCATAAATTGTAAAGATAAGTCAATTAATGTTGCACATTAGTCCTTATTAAAGTATGTGTCCATATACTAACGTGCACATGCCTCAATATTCTGTCCATAATTGTCAATAATTTTAGATCATGTATTATATTATTTTAATAGTTTTATACAACTATCAAAAGGTTGAGGATGTCTCGTTCACTCATTCACAATATTAGTTTTTGTATTTTATTAAAGTGTTATTATTTTAATTAGATGGATATGAAATTAATATAGACTGTAATGTAAGATTTTTAAATGTACAAATATAAGACGTATATTATGGCTACAAAAGTAGTTTAATACAGAATTTTAGTGGAGATGGTCAGAAATGCTCAATGGCTCCACTACTTCTTTGTTTGGTACAACAATTTAGCTTAGGACTACTAGTAACACTGGAACAACAAATGACCGACTTATTAGAAATAAGAATGCGGGACTTGATAATTAAAAGACAAAATATCCTTGGCTTCAATTTACTAAAGAAAATAATAAAGAAACAGTAGAAGGTTTAAACTTCAAACATAATCTATATATTACATAAATGTAATTTTTTTTTTCATGTTTTGTAATGGAATCTTCCTTTAAATTTAAATGTGCTAAGTTGAACGTGCAAGATTCAATGTAAAATGGGCATTATCTGTGTTATGTGACAATGGGAAAAATAGTAAAGTTAGTAGAAAATCCTATCAATATTTGGACACAAACAAACACTGGTTTGGACAATATGATTGGGATAACTACTCCGACCATGTTTACATATCCCGTTGTAATTCGGGTATACTCATAATCCCGGTACTCACAATCCCGCAACCAAACGAGAGGCCTAAGAGGTTGGATGTAAATGATAAAAATGTGCCACATTAGTCCCCTAAGAAGATACAAGTGAATGGGTATGTAATACTCTATTAAGTATTTTATACATACAGTTGAAAAATGTGTGGGTACAGCAGCACATGCTGTGAATTGCTATTTTAACTGAAAATGTATGTTTTACACATTTTGTAACAGTAATTTGGTAATGCATAGACTATTACTGTACAAATATGTATGTATATCATCCATCAATTTATCTCTCCTTCCCACTTACTTTTGTACATCACTTAATTATTTTTTTATATTCCTTTTTCATTTCTCACCATCCACGTTAGTTTTTATTTTATATATTTTATTTTATTAAAAGTTTATTTTTTCCTAGCAAAACTTATTTAAGATAGTTTTATTTGTAAAGTTTGTTGTAAATTTATTTTATGTTTATTATTAAGGGTTTATTCTGCAACAAGGAAACAATAAAAAAAAAAAGTTGCTATACTCATAATTAATATTTGTAATGGAAATTTGGCTACTGATAATTGATATACATGCTAGTTCATGTTGTGTTTAAGGGCTATGTTAATATATGACTTGAATTTTATTTAAATTATGTCTTTAAAAAAGAGTTTTTATTTTTTTATTTTTAGACAACATATATTTTACATGAACAGTTGGAGAGAAAAATCTGTTAATTGGATGTGTATTATAGATGATCTGATGTGAAGATATGTGTTATATATAATCTGTAAAATAGAAATAAGAGATTTGATGAGATAAAATAGATGATCAAAATACACACATTGCTGCTAATGCTCTTAACTCCACTAGTTTTTTGGGTTTTTTTTTTTTTTTGTGGACCTTAAGTTGCAAGCCACAATTAACTTGAAGGTTAGCGAGTGACATGGCAACTTATTGAGTTTTATACTAATTATTTTATGTTTGAAAGGTATAATGTTAACTTTTACTTCTTCTTTTTTGTTGGATAAGATTTTACTTTTACAATTTAATATAACAATGTTTGTCAAAACTATAGAGGCCAATGTGTCATTTTAGTACTAGCCAAAACCAATGTATGTATATGTCATATGACTAGTGTTTTTCTTTTATGCGGCTAGCCAAATATAATGAGTACCAATGTAAATATTCTTACATATCAAGCAGAGCCGCATTTGAATAGGAGTTTTCCCGTCGATGGCATACTCTTTTAAAATATTCGAGATGGAATTAACAAAGGGGAGGCTCGGAGTTACCGGTGAGAAAAGTGAGTTGAACATGATAGAAATGAGTTTGCTCGTGACTCACAATTTTGTTGTGTGTATCGTTATGAACCTGCCTAAAGTTTGTTTCTTAGAAGATAACGAGTTCATTGTGTTCATGTGTACCATCGTGCTTTTCAATTACGACATATAAGAAAAAATTGTAAAAACAAATTCAATGTTTGATGTCATCTTCGGAGGGGAGACTGATTTTTGGATGTTCTATAAATAGACATTAAGGTTGGATAAAAAATATTATTGACTGCATAAATGCGGTGTCATAGCCATAGTGGCCAAATGAAAAATAGAAGTGGAAACGATACGAAAAAAGAAAACGAGAAACAATGGGTAAAATTTTATGGGAAACGGAAACACATGTACAATTGAAAATCAATCAAAAATATACAGGAAACTTAATGAATTTTAAAAAATAAATTATAATTTAAAACCTTATTTCTTGTATTTGATGAGACATAATAACTAAAGATGGTTTAAAATTAAACAATTCATTGAAACATGATATACACTGGTCTAATTTTTGTTTCAAAACTCATATGTTCAAATTACAATATTTCAGTTCATCATAATAAAAAAAAATTGAATAACTTTTCAAAAAGTATTACTCATGTTTCACTTTCGTATTGTTTGAGTTTGCTACAAGCGAACTTTTTTCAAAGTTTTGGATGATTTCCCGAAACGTTTCTACTTAACTTCCTAAAGAGTTCTGGACACATATCATATCTGGGATCACGTTTCCGACCATAATATGAGTTCAAATTTGATCAAGTTAGATGTGTCAAGTTTTGGTCATTTTATTGTTTTTTTCATATGTATTCGTAATTTTTTTTTCGATTTTTTTATTTAAATCAACGTTTTAATTTATTTATAAAGTGTTTGTTAAAAAAAAACATGTAAAATTTAACTTTTATATTTTTTTTGTTTAATTGTTTGCTTGACAATTTATAAAATAATAATATTAATAAATTAAAAAACATATACAAAAAGTTAAAATTTTACTGATTTTTCTAAACAAACACTTTAGAAGTAAAATAAAACATTGATTTAAAAAAAATGATATTTTTTTTACGAATACATACGAAAAAAAGCTATAAAACGATCAAAACTCGACATAATTTGAATCCATTCTATGCTATGTTGTCCATTAACATAAAATGTAAATTTGATTATTTATTTTTTGTTAAATATGAAAAGCAGTAAATACAACATCATCTGTTCAGTTATAAAAAACAGAAAAGAAATAATTGTCATTAAAAAAATCCATTTATCTGAAAACAAACAGGCTCATTACCAGTCACATATATAGAGAGAGAAACAAGCAATGGGTTCATTTAAGGTGCAAATATTTTCTCTTTATTTTTACCTTTCTCTTTCATTGTTCAGTTCATTTTCTATTTATAATTTACCAAGAATGAATAAATAAATAATATTGGCTAATAGTAGATAATACTGGGTTCCTCATCAATGGCTCGTCGGAATATCTTGGCTCAAATGGGTTATGAGTTCACTATCCTGGTATTTCTTTATTTATTTATTTTGCCTTATTTTAGTTTGTGATATTTACCACTATGGTGATAAATGACAATTACACTTTTTTTGGAAATGGGGTTAGTTATGTACTTATGTAGCACATACACTAATAAGAAAAGGTTGGAAATGTGAAATTTACAACTATGGTAATCATTTTACTTTTTTTTGGAAATGTGATTAGCTATGTAGAACATACACTAAAAATAAATAAAAAATGGAGTGTCCAACACGGCGATGAGGGTTGGAAAATAAAAAAAAGTTTATTAAAATTTAAAACTTTACACGTTGTTATTCCAAAGAAACAAACAAAAAAACAGAAAAAATGATATCAAATTAGCGATTATGCCAAAGTTTTGACTAACAAATTTATAATATTTACTGTTTCCGTATACTATATGAACATGTATAACATCATATATATCTATCTATATTTATAAATTTTAGTTGCCTTGTCCTAGCAGTGTTGTCTCCTTGATTTTCAAAATTTGACGTATCGACGTGTCACTGTCGTGTCATGTCTGACACTCGTAATCATATCGGTGATAAGTAGACGATAAGTTATTTGACATTGACATTGGAATTTCTATTTGGTTGTTGAAGTAAATTCTTTTCTCTTTTACCCTTAAGTTCAGACTGCAGACATTGATGAGAAAAGCATTAGGAAAGAAAAGCCAACGGATTTGGTAATGGCTCTTGCTGAAGCAAAGGTATGTGCTTTTTAGAAGCAATATTATATTTATTTTGTGGTAATGAGTTTACCTTTATGGGTTGTTAGGGTGCAACTTTATTAACTATTTTTTTTTTTTTAAATTCCGTTGTACCATATTTGTTTGATCTGCTTAAAAGTTGAGCTTTGTGTCTGTAGCATGAAAAACTTGGGTTTGAATTTTGAAATTGTATGAACCCATTTTCTCAGTCGCTAAAAAAATCAGCTTATTTGCTTAAAACATGCAGCCAAACAAGCCCTGAATGATCAAAACTTAGAGCATCCACAATAGTTTTGTTAACTTTTTAATGTTAAATAATGACACATCATCGTTTAAAAAGATGTTAAATGACACATATGCATCTTAAATTTAATAACCACATTAGTTTCACGTTAACAATGTTATCAATTTTTAATTAACAATTTCTCTTTTATTTTACTGGTCACTATTCTTGTGGGGAGAATTTATAGAAGATACTAATGTTAATTGTGGGCTGTGTTTGCCATGTCACCAGTTACAAACATTAAAAACATTGTTAATTTTAACAACTTTTTAATATCTATAAAGATAACACATACTTTAACGCAACTAATGGAGATAAAAAAATGCATTGTTAGCTAACTATTTTAGTTAACAATAGAGATAACAACACTATTGGAGATGCTCTTAGATGTCATTTCTAATGGGACGACTGTAAAAAATAAGTTTATATTTGTTGTTATTTTTTTTCTGGGTAAGGGCTATCTCTGTTGTATATTGTTCTTTTCACCTTGAGGGGAAACAGTTTTTTTCAAAGTCAGCATCTTTCCAGAACTAGTTATGAACTTAATATTTTTTTCTAGAGTTTAGTAGTACTATTAAGGGCCGAAGCTACTTTCACACTTTCAGCCAAAACTATAAGTTACTCAGGACAGCTATCTAAATTTCTTTTGCTTCTACATGAAAAGCTTACAGATATAGTTAACCAAAAACTAAAAAAAGATTCCCTTTTTTTTCCACAAATAACTTTAAGAATAAGCTTTCGCAGGAAAATCAAGAAACAGCAATACGGAAGCTCAGATTCAGCATGATTTTCAGCTTGTGCCACTGTCAATTATATGTACTTGAATTTGTCTATTTTAATTTAGGCAGATGCCATCTTATCCCAAATCGCAATGAAATGTCACCTGGAGGAGGACGCTGGAACTACCCTCCTAATTACTGCAGACACAGTATGATGCTGCCTTATATTTTATCGTAGCGTGGTCATACCATTATTTATATACACCGCACCCTACCTTTGCCTGTAAGTAGTTGTTCATGTAGCTAGATCTCAGTTTCATATTGACAGTGCTTTAGAGTTCCAATCATATGGAGTGCTTACATATTCAAATTAAGAAAATGTTTACTGTGTCAGGCAAGTTACTAGGGCTGTCTTAAAATCTGAAACAGGCTGAAAAGGGATGAGTTTACACTAAATAACATGAATTTGTGATTAGTTAAAAATTTAAGCTGCTGGGGAGATATTGTCTCATACCCAATAATAAGCTTATTAATAGATTCTGTTGAGGTTATATACTGCTGACAACTATAAACTTAGATGATCTTCGAGAGTATTTGAATACTAAGCGACTGTTTCTTTTAGACAATTTCATATTCTTGTGAAAAATAACCCAATAAAGGTAAATTTTACCGTGGCTTCTTAATTGTTTTTGAGGTCGTGGTGTATGAAGGGGTTATACGGGAAAAACCATCCAGCAAGGAAGAAGCACACCATTTTATCCAAGGTTGCTCGATAGGCTTCTCTATAAGTATATGTATATATAAATCAAAAGATTTTATATGATACTGACTATTTTTTTACAGGCTATTCTGGTGGTCATGCAACTGTCGTGGGATCTGTTATGGTCACTAATTTGAAGACAGGCACTCGAAAAGGAGGATGGGAAAAGGCAGAGGTACCCTTTTCTGTTATTCTGATAGCCAGCTTAAACATGCGTTTTGAATTAATAGTGAAAAACAAGTGTTATGTGGACAAAGAGAGCTTGAAAATTTGTTTATGTTGATGATGTAGGTATATTTCCATGACATACCTGATGAGATCATCAATAGCTTGGTGAGATCCACTTATATGAACTATCAAATTGAGATTTTTTTTATTTGGAGAAAAATTTCAAAGTTGGTTGTATCAGGTTGAAGAAGAGGTGATGCTCAATGTTGCTGGAGGTTTGATGCTTGAACACCCGCTTACGTTGCCATTTGTTGACACAGTGGTCAGTCTCTGTCTCTCTTTCTCTGTAAATAAATACAATAGACATGCTTGCTTCATATGCTGTTTTAGTGATTGTCCTTATGTTGTTAGGTTCCTTATTTTCTATAGGTCTTTTGCTGCTTCAAGTGATATGTAATGAACCCAATGTGAGGGTAAAAGTGAAAGAAAGTAGAGTATTTTCATTATCAATTCAGAACTGAGGGTTATCAGTGCAAACTAAGGAAAATAGGGTTTTTCTGCAATTAAGTAATGAGCATTTAACAGGAGTATTATACATAGAACTGATAGCACCACTGAATGTTATTGAAAAGGAATGATAGCTATTTCTCTATCTTAATTTTGTGTTATCCATCAACTTCATTTTGAAATCGTTATTTGATTTTTCAGTACTTAACAATATCTGTACTTCATTATCATCTTTTAAGTTTCATTTTCATAAATATAAATAAGTAAAATCTGCCCAAAAGGAACAAGTTCTTGTTCTGTTGAGTGACTGTTGCTGAATCTGACATGATAGTTTAAAGTTTATTCTTATCTCTGATAAATCATCCACATGCTTGTTGGCTGCATCATGTCACCTACATCCTTATTTCTGACTGTGTGTTTACTGAATTAGTGTGTATTAGCAAAGCTTATAATGAGCTTAATTGAAAATTTTGGGCTCTTTCTTGAGCAGATAGAAGCTGTGTCCTCACTTATCTTTTGATAATGATGGCCTGGCTTGTCTTCAGTTTAGAATTTTATTTAGTTTCTCAAGTTCTCTTCTTACTTATGTTTAGTTTCTTTCCTCTCCCAAGCTTGTGTAGGAGTGTTTTTTCAGTTTCCTTTTCTTTTCTAGCTTGTTTAAAGTCTTTTAGGCTTTCTGTAAAGCTTGAACCTTACAAACAAACGAAGAAAACGAGACGAACTGAGTTTAACCAGCTTAAAATCTCTAGCCTTTTCCGGTCAGAAAACTAAAAGGGCTACCTGTTAAGTTGGGCATGCACCAACTTAAAAGCAAACACTAATTTATTGCTGGAACCAAATAACTCCCAAGTGTGTCGAATTGATCATAGTTTCAATTTCCGAGTTCTGTATGAATGATAGTTTGGTTAAATTTGTGTTCTTTATGTTTTCTTCTTATTGTGGCTACTTACGTATTAGGAATGATTTGATTGCCATCATATATAATAAATAAGACACTTGTTTGATACTTTTTTTTGCAGATAGGTACTGCGGATTGTGTGATGGGACTTTCAAAAACACTCACGGAGAAGCTCATTCACGAGGTCCTCTAGCCCCGTCCTCGCAGTTGAAATTAAAGTAGAGCTATTTCACTTCAAATTCAAAAACAACCTAACTATAAAGGACGTCTTGATAATGTGTATGGTAGTGATAATTCATGTACCTCAGTAATAGTGAAAAATGTAGTCTCGTACCTATTCGAGAGCAATGATCCTGAAATACATTATATTCAAATCATTGACACTTCAGTATCGTGCTAATTATTGGTTCTGTTTAAAGCAGTGAAATTGGGTAAATTACGATTATGTTGGACATTTGCTCTATGAAATGAACAGCTCCAAAGTTGTGCTAACTTGGCTTTAACTCGCTCGGAGATCACGCAAGTTGAACAGGAAGCAAGTTTGAGCCAAGCAACATGGACTGCGTAACTAGAGATGATGAAAGACTGAATTTTATACGCCATAAAACGGTATTGCTTAACAAACTCTGCTGGTGTAGTCTTAAAGTTTGTATATTGTTTTGTTATTTAGTTTTAATTATTTGATCGGGTCCCAAACTTTTTATGCTTCCTCTGTCCCGAAATAAGTGTCATGTATTACTTGTTGGGGATAGGAAAATGTTTTGCACCGTCTCTTTTATACCGTTGACTTTTCTGTACAAAGTTTGTGAAGAAATATTTCAAGCAGGAGCGTAATCAGAACCAAATGTATGGGGTTGTCAAAACAATTAATAGAAACACATAATATTTTTTAAAGTATAAACACGGAGAAGACGGTTTTTTTTTTAAACTTTTTTTACCATATTTTCTTCATTTTTTAACCCTGGTTTTTTAATTAAAATGTATTTAATTTCTAATTATTATTTTGCTCAATTTTGACAATTACGATTTTTTTTTTCAAACTCCCTAAAAAACCAACAACAGTAATGTCACATGCAGTCACGTCTCGAAAGTTTCAGCGTTTCAAAATTGACTAAAAAATAAATAAAATAGAAACCAAAACGATACAAAAAGGTAAAATTAAGAATCAATAGTAAAAAGATTAAGAAACGAACGTAAAAAAATATAAACGCTGAATAAACCAAACTTATATTAAATATTAGATATATACGAACAATCAAATATATATTACACAATTTCATTGTACTCACTTCACTTAATTAAAATACAAACCATCAAAATTTCTTTTATAAATTTTGTTTGCACTCAACACTATCTGTTGTTGTAATAATTATTATTTTTTATAATTTTTTCAAGATGTGTGTTACGTGTCAATATGGTAATTTGATATAAAATGTATTTTATTATCACTTGTCTATATGTTAATTTTTAAGTAGTACTTGTATATTATCATCACATACAAAATATACTATGTTCTTGCACTAACAATATATATTTTTGAGAGGGGTTACCAAAAAAAATTTAAGCGGTTGCCAGAATACCTTATATATAAATTATTTTTAAAAACACTAATAAATTTTTATTTTTTTTGAAATTGTGGGGTTGCTGTTGCAACCCCCAGCCACATGGAGGTTCCGTCCATGATTTCAAGCGATTGAAAATACAATTGCAGTGTCGAATCGACATTCAGTAGATGAGAACCATTTAACAGAAAAAAAGAACCATCATATGTTTCACTGTAGTGCTACCGGCCAAAAAAGGAAACATCATATTATTCACTGTAGTGCAAATCGGCAAAAAAAGAAGCACCGTATTTTTCAATTAGTGCTTGTCGGCCGTTGGATTTTGATCTAACATCCGCGGATTATTATTTCACCAACTGCATTTCCTTTAGGATTGCAGTAATCAAATCGCTATACGTGAAAAAGTTGCTCTTAAGGTCGTTTTTAGTGCACCTAATCCTTGAGGGAATAAAAATTGTTGGTCTTCAAATTTATAGCAAGGTTTACGATTTCACAAATTCAAAACCTTTCAATTGTCTTTCTTATAACATGAAACTATAATAAGTATATTTTTCCTTATAAGTTGTAGTACTGTTAGAGTAAAAGTATGCAGTTAAAGACGAGTGATAAATAAGTTCGGGTTTTGACGTTTAAAAGCTCTGGCATGACGATTGAGTGGCAAGTAATTTGTTGCTTTAATTTTAATAAGTTGATGCATTCTACTTCTCTGCTCGGAGATATGTGAACTGAGTACCCACAGATAGTGAAACAAAATGATCGACAACATGATCTGACTACAGTTGACGCCCCCAACCTGTAGAGGAAAAGAACAATCCACATATCTTTGCAGAAAAGTAGTTTGAACAATAAGCCAAAAATATCACGAAAAAACACTACAAACCGTCAAGGCCTTTCCAATAAACCATCAAAAGTGTACCTGAATAAGTAAAATACCAAAACAACAGTGTCTTTTCATATATTTTTTTTTACCGCAAATGAGATGCCAAGAATAAAGTTACTGATAAAAATCCATAAACCACTTCAAACAATAAAATCATACAGAACCAAATATCAAACAAGTAAAGGTGAAAAAAATAAATCTGATCAAAATGTAACTTAGCATTTAAGAGGAATAGATCTCCGAGGCACCCGAGTTGCACGTCGAACCCTGTGTTGCCTCAAACACCGTCAAATAGGTGCGGTAACCCAGATGCCTGCCCAGTGTTTAGGATGTGCGTCAAAGCCTCGATGCCAATTCACTACAAAATAATGTTTGATTTAATGAGAGTCAAAAGCTATCACAAGTCTGTCGTTAATTTAAAAAGGTGTCACAAATCTGTCGCAAACTAACTAAACTGTCACAAAACTGCCACAAAAGCCGTTGCTAATAAGCTTGTAACAAAAAATACCGTCATTAATCCCGTCGCTATTTGAGTATTTTTTTGTAGTGATTGTTATTATTTTCACTTCTACTCTTCTCTGTTTTTTTATTGTACCCCTCGGAAAACACCTCAGTCGTCAACAACATTATCGCCTCCTTTTCCAAGTACTAGAAGTTTAGTTAGAACTTCACGGGTTCTGCCCCATTCATTAAGCCCGGTAATAAAACTGTTGTTACTAAAATAGATATTGTTCTTTGCATTAAAAGATGTACTAGATGACCTCCCCAAGACAATCATTTTACTATTCTTCAAGTTCTCCAACTTTATTCACGCCCTTCCAGATATTTCAAGCCTGAACGTCTCAACGGCATATGCTTGGTATTTCTTTGGACCATCATGGTAGAACACACGAGACACAAGTAGTATGTCCCCACTTGATTCGACAATATTTATCCTTTTACGACGCCACTTGATGGCAGTTCTCGTGAAAATGATGCAAAAACACACTATATAATAATTTGTTACTAAAAGCTAATAATTGGTATTTGGAAAAACCGATGAAACTTATGGCCTTATATATGGCGTATATATAGGCCCGGTATTAAAAAGTAAATAAGTTTCGATCCGGTACTAAAACTTAAATTAGTATGTTTTTTAGAATTTTTCGGGAATTTTCTCAAACCTCTATTGCGTGTTTTGCAAACGAAAATGGACCAGAATTTGAATGATGAAATTAAATCCAATCCTAAAGCTGAAGTTGATGCAGGTACTAGATGGATTGGTTTTGTCTGTCCTGAAAAATCAAGACAGTCAGTCTTGATTTTTCAGGGCAGCAAAAATCAATCTGGTTTGGATTCATTTAGTATATTTTTCAGTTCATTTGTTAGGTTTTTATTATGTGACACACCCAAAATAATAGTGTACTAGATTAACGATAGTGTTAATCGTTCGGTGTTCATTTCAAAATGCACTATTATTTAGGGTGTGTCAACCAATACTATTTTTTAGTTTTAATTTTAAATTAATTTTAAGGTATATATTTTTGGGTTCATTAACATGTGTTAGGTTTTTATTATTTTTTACTTTTAATTTTGAATTAATTTTAGGATAGATATTTTAGGGTTCATTAATATATGTTAGGTTTTTAGTATGTGACACATCCTAAATAATAATGGACTAGATTCACGATAGTGTTAATCGTTCGATGTTGATTCTAAAACATTAAAACAAAAATGTAACATACAAAATTGCATATTTTTACTAGCTGAAAAATTAAAGAGAGGCTGCCTCGGATTTTTGAAGGCAGCAAAAATGGATCGGTACTAGACTGTAGTTCATATTTCATTCATAGCTCAAACAAAGTTGTTAATTTTAAACATTATTGATCAACTAATTATTAATCATCTCTCGTCAAGTAGATAAATGAACTTATTTGCTTGATACTTTTGATTGAATTCTTGCTTTAAAATTTTAAATAACGGTATGACAACAACTGATCCTGCCAGGTTTTTATTTGTTTAATTATGTTATTGTAAAAGTATATTCATAATATAAAACATAATATTTTAATTTATTTTAATACTTAATTTTATATTTTGGTTAGTCTCACAAATATTTAGTAGACGTAGGGGTATCAATTTTAGCCGACCCGACCCAACGATTTTTGGGTATTCGGGTAACGGTTTTAGCGGGTCTCTCATCATCTACGGTTCGGACGGGTTCGGGTCTATATACCTTTTTTTTAATTATTTTACCTGATTCATACCCATATTTGTAATGGGTATAACGATTCTCAATGCGGCTATTTACCTAAAATACCCAAAATTCGTAAAATTTATTCTAGTTTTCTATATGTTTTTTTATGAATGATATTTTTATATATTGATAATGAATATATTTTTTCAAGATATTTATTAACTTACTTGTTAAAAATAAACAAAATAATGAGACATTATCAATTTTTTTGTTTCATATTGGTCAACAATGTGTTTGGTTGATTACTGAATCACGTAAACATTACACAGTCAATTCAACATTACAAACTAATGGTTCCATTTTTCCTTTTCTTAATTACCCATTTTATTTTTAATGATTTGTCTAAATTATTAAGAACACTACAAAAAAATACATAAATAGCGACGACATTAATGACAGTATTTTTTGTTACGAGCTTATTAGCGATGGTTTTTATGACGGTTTTGTGATAGTTTAGTCAATTTGTGACAGATTTGTGACAGCTTTTTAAATTAGCGACAGGCTTATGACAGCTTTTGACTCTCACTAAATCAAACATTATTTTGTAGTGGAAATATAGACTGAATTAAAAATAAATCGTAAAATTTAGAATTACAACAAAAATTAACAACTATTTTTTTATTAAATGGTTGGAAAAACCCATATTTTTATATTATTAATGATAAAAATATAAAAATATGGGAAAAAAACACCACAAGACATAAAATAAAAAAATAAAAGAGCGTCAACTAATAAAAAATAAAACAAGTATAAAAACATCATAAAAAACTAATTGTTCAATGTTAAATTTTCAACCGTGTCTTCGCACATATTAAAAAACGTTTCATTTTTCTTTACTCGCCGTTGTATGAATTATTCTTGTGTTTTTTATCGTGCATTTATCCAATTTTCGTTGCACATACATAATAATATATATATATATATATATATATATATATATATATATATATATATATATATATATATATATATTTAAAATATGGGTATATATTGCGGTTTAATAATTCGGGTATGCGGGTCGGTTCCGCGGGTCAGGTCCACGGTATAGAGTTGAGAACCATACCCGTCCCAATAACCAACGGTGTCGGGTTGGTTAGACTCAAAAACGGTTTCGTGACGGATCGGTTCTTACAGTTTTTAGAAATGTACGGTGCGGTTTTCAGGTGTGAGGTATTTTTGACACCCTTAGTAGACCAGGTCTCTTCAAAATTAATCGTTGCTTATATATATATGCAAATGCTCTTACTTTTCTTTTAAATTATTGATTCTGTTTTTACCCATTGCTTAAAAGTTGTATGTAGTCATGTACCATTTTCCCCTAGTTTTCCATTGCTTTAAACAATGTATCAAAGTCGTCCCATGCATGGTTTCTAAAAAAAAAGTTAGTTGAAATCACTGAGTTATTTGTAAGGTTGATATTTTATTGGAGAAATCTATAAACTTTTTTATATAAGTTGGGGAGAGATACCCATTATTTTATTAATAATAATGAAGGGTTGAAATTATCTATTACATCACAAATCATATAAAAAACAATAAAGGCTACAAGAATTATTATAAGTGCTAAGGAAATAAAACAATATTAGATCCTTTCACACATTTTATATTCTTTTTTCAACTTTTATGCGTCTTGTTACAATAAAAAAAAAATGTTGTGGCAATATAGGTTGATATTGCCTTTTTTTTTTTAACAAAAAATTTCTTTGTAAAAGAGACCTTTCATCGATTAAATTTAACTAGCAATCTTGGATTGCTAATTTGTCATGGTTAGAATATGCCAATGAGTTGCTTAAACATCCAATCAATAAACTTCATTGGATACCAACGCATTTATTAACTCGATCTAAATGTTTTTATTACATATTATGATCCAAAAGCACGGCCATAAACCAAATTCAATCCAAAGATACAAAGACGAACTTACCCGAAATAAGATTTATTGTCTATAATATGTGACTTTTGTCTTTACTGGCATTTTCAAATCTGATGAGATATAAACTCGACTAGATTCAACCTTTGGAGACTCGAGTTTTTGGTACAAATCAAGTTGATTGCCCATGCAGCTGACTCCAGAATAAATAAGCTCAAATAAAAAATACAATTGCAACCTGAATAATTTGTTGATCAAACTAAAAAGAGTGAAAATTCACATGATTTGTTGGAATTATGTATGTTTTTAGAGTTAATTTGAAGCCGGTCCTTTATAGGATTGGTTTGAAAAAGTGAAAATATATAAGATTGAGTCGATTTCAGCGATACCCGAACAGAGCTCGCGATATGTGACCCTACACGCTTTGCGCGATGCACTGGATCGTGCCCTTCGGGTTTTCTAGAATTGCTTAATTTATTACTCCATGTTTAACTAGTTTGTTTTTTATTTAAACAAGTATTTTCTTATGGGGGCGGCATTTATTTGCAGCAATTGTTGCGGCAATAGTTAATCACATGCCTTCATTAAAAGAGTCAAAATTAAATGAGTCTTCAACTCATCTTAGCTTTCTCAACATATTGACACAATTTTTTTCTAAAAAAAAACACACACTCATATAAATATAATGAGATAAAAAATAATTTTTAATCTTCATTTTTTATTTTCTGAGATAAAAAAAACACACGATAATTTACAAGCCCTAAAACAAATCGGTATGCCACCACGATAATCTTCAACCGTTTAGAATCTGCTGACAGGTCAATTTGTATAATGACATGATACAGAAAAATCAAAATAATTATTGTGGAAGAATCAAAATAATTCTTTTGCTCAATTTTTGTGTCACTTATTCCATGAAAAAATATCAAATGATTTAGGTAAATGCAGATTTACCAAATGTAAATTTGATTATGTTTATCATCGATCTAATTAGATTCATAAATTCAAATTATTAATAGTTTGTTTTTTTGAAAGAAAAGTACTATAATTCGCTGATAGCTTTAGGAGAGGAGAAAAGGACAGAGAAGAGACATAAAATTGACTTTACTTTATACTATATGACTTCATAAAAGACTATTTGGATCGGAGCACTTAAATTAAACCGGACGGCTGAGATTATTGATGGCCGCATATATGGATGCTAAACAAATGTCGCCTCCCGCTTACGCAAGGCGGTGCATGATAATAACGACAATACATTTGCTGAACATGTGGAGATCCAAAAGTTAATCGTAGCGGCTCGAAAGGTTGTCTCAGAGTATCTCGAAAAAAAAATAGCATCCGAGTAGGGTGTAATAAAAGAGTGCGAGCAAACAACCCTCCAATTGTTCAAACCTAACGACCCGATCCAAAACTATTTGAAGCGTGTCGCCCTAGGTGATTCGAAGACGTGGATGCACAAAGCGTAGTTGAGTCGTTCCTCAAGCTAAATCGCAAAGAGTGACGATTCATTTGACTCTAAAGTGACACACGTTGGCGATACGCCCCTGCAAATTAAGTGCTCAAATACTATTATGCATTTTTCATAGTAATTTTTTATACTTCAGTACCGTTTTTTTATACTTCAGTACCGTTTCTAGAGGACATCTATTCTAGTTAACCGAAGAAAGAGCGGGCTTGTTTGGCAAAAACGAAGAAAGAATAGTTGTTGTGCTTTTTGGTTTAATCACATTTACCTCAATAAGTTTGTTTAGGTCGCTCGAAAGTTTAGAAAGGCAGAAATTGTACTATTCCATAAGTGTGTTGACGGTCAATTTTGTAAAATAAAATAAAAAAATTCACATGCTTTACGTTGTTATTAGCTACTTTATGTTGCTTCTAATACCGAAAAGTACAAACCCTTCACCTTAGATTCTTGAATTGAATATATATTAAACATTGATAAAGAAAGTATGATAAATGCAACTGAAGTGTCACTGCATCAAAGTCGATGAGAATTTTTTTGAGTTTGGTTCGCAAGCTATGCACTTGTGAAAACTTGTTTGCTGTGGGTGTGGGTCATGGTTCATTTAAGAAAATAACGAACATGGATAGCCATTTGGTGTATGGTTATATTATTAAAAACAATTAAGAAGGTGTGTTCATGTGAGACTTAATTTGTGATTGTGTTGGAAGAGGAGAGTATTGATACTTTATGTTCCACTTGTTAGCCTTCGCTTCCTTGGTTGGGTTGTGTTCCTCTTTAGAGATCCACAGAAATTCAAATAGACCGTTAATAGGTTGGCTGAGAAGATAGCTTCGGCCTTGAAAACTGAAAAAAATAAAATAATAATGAACCAAACATGTTTTCATTTTTGACACTTGAAAACATGATAAAATTTTGTTTGTTTAGATACCCTCCCACACTTCTCAATAAGTATTTATATTGGTGTTTCAAGCCTAGATGATTTGTTCTTGTGTTTGCTTTCGTAATTTTGTATCTTCATGGATATGGTTGGAAGCTCAAAGCAAATATAAGTGGTTCTAAATCTTCTCTATGTCCAAATTGAAACGGATGAAAAAAGTAATCAATGATTAGAGGTGCTAGCTTCTCGTCCCTCCTATAGCGTACTTTTCACTTTTAAGAGACAAACAGTACTGTAACTCGTATTTCCGTATATATATCGTCTGCCTTTTTCTCATTGAAACCATTCGTTTACGCATTTTGTATTAGCAAAAGTATTGGGTATGTGACTTGACTTGTGTTCCATTTATCCATTCCCAAGGTTACACAATTTTCGCTCTTACACCACTATATATTTATATTAAGGCTTAGTCCCTAAAACGATAGATCACTTATTTGGAACGATTACATGGCCGTTTTATATCATTTATTATTATTTTCAATGATTTTATAAACAAAACGTTCGTATTATGACAATGGGATGAAGATTTAGTGCAATCACTTTTTGCAAGTTGCACATGATGTAATTGTACCCGTCGTCGCCGAATCAAATTTAAGAAGCTAAGATAGACTACATTTAGATGAATCATGGTTTTTATTACGGCACATCGATTTTTGATCCGATATCCGATAAGGTTGCTCTTAAAATTGTTTCTAGTGCAATGTGCACCTGAAGTCTCATTGTCGATGAATCAAACTTTGTCATACATGAAGGATTGCCAGTCTTTAAATTTTTGATAAGTTTTACGACATCACAACCTATCAATCGTTTTTAAATTTTATAATATTTTCATCAATATGTTAACAGAAGATAATATTATTAGTAAAAAAAAATTGATAAAATTTAATTGAAGGTGACGATGCAAAGGTCCACCACATCTTAGTCCGGATTGAAAACTTTCATTGTTACACTTTTATTGAAAAAAAAAACATTCATTTGTTTAATTTTCTTTACAAAAATAATAATATAATCAGTGCGTCAGCTGGGTTGGTTGACCCAAGGATCGGTTGAACCTTAAGAAAAATTCTGTATAGCTGAAGATGATATGCAATCTATAATGACTCTTTCTCCAATAATTGTATTTACACTAGGAACATTTTCAAACGTGTGGGATTATTATTGATAGAATAAGTTTGTTTTTGGGTTTGTATCCTTAATCAACTTTTTTTGCGATTTTATACCCAAAATTACCCATTTCTCTTTTTTTCTTTTTTCATACCTAAACTATCGATTTTCATTTATTTAAGTACCTTCCATCCAAATTAACGAAAAAAAAGATGTCATCAAACATTTTTCATCCAGATTCAGGAGAAAATAGTCTTTTAACTCTTTTTTCGATCTATACCGCCCGTCGGATATGATCCAAGAGTTAAGAAAAAAATAAAAATAAAAATACCTTTTTTTATGTAAAAAATATAGTCTTATGTACATGTATGTATGTATGTAACTATGTATGTTGTATGAATATGTACGTATATATTATGTAATAAGAGAATTTAAACGAGAGTATTTTGGTAAAACATAAGTTTTCATCGAAAAAATAACGGAAGGTAATAAAAAAAAAGCAAGAAAATTGTAATTTGGGTAATAAAAAAACGAAAGTGGTAGTTTGGATTATAAAATCGAAGAAAATGGGGATGATTAGTGAAAGAGTCTGGATTTTTCCACTACAATTTATCTGTTTTCACGCCAAAACCGTAATTTTTTTTTAC
The DNA here is from genome assembly GCA_963682055.1 of Primula veris. NCBI lineage: Eukaryota > Viridiplantae > Streptophyta > Magnoliopsida > Ericales > Primulaceae > Primula > Primula veris. The sequence goes on from OY821747.1 coordinate 9,875,048, forward strand.
GAACCGTAATTCTGACTTACGAACGGTAAGTCAAATTTACGGTTTGACTTTTGGTCCGGATATGATCCAATGTCAATAAAAAGAAAATAGTTTTTCCCGCCTCTCAACTATGCGACCTCTTAGATTTAGAGTCTAGTGGCGTATCAAAAGCCGATGAAGTCTTGAATATGTGTAATTTGTCAAACATGTTTGAACTTCGTCAATCCGTGTTTCACCCCGATTATCGTGGAGAGCCAAAAGCTAATGATCTCCACTTTTAAAATAAAATCGCTTTTTTTGTTGTCTCTAAAATTATATTCCCTCATAGCTCAAATTTTACTGATGTTACGGAAGATAACATTGTTATTCTAGCTTGTATTCAAAATAAAATTAAATTGGATACCGCTACCTTAATTCTTAAAACAATGAGAGAAGGCAAATACTCCACAAATCACTCTCTTCCGTATGACTCTCTTATTACCGAAATTCTCAATTCTTTTAATATCAAGTGCAAATGCATTAAAATCGAGTCGATTTGTGTTATTGAGTCAAAAAATCTTTTGCAAATGAAAATTCGTGTCATCGATAATAATATTATAACTTGGTATGGCCGAATAGTTACCGGTGAATTTTTTGCACCTCTCACTCTTCATCTAGAGCCCTATGTAGGCCTTAAGGCAATTCCTATCAAACCCGTTTTGGAACTCCATGATCCTTCTCTAGGTCCTAATACGGAACCCGAGGGTCCTCCTTCCGACACCATTCCCTCATCCTCGCGTCGACGAAAGGGGAAGGGAATAGCGGCATCCTCCTCTCTTCCTCCTGTTGAAGCCTCTCCTCCTCATAATACTGAAAATTCTCGCTTCTCCTTTCCTCGTAACCGTCCTTAGGCGCCTACGACCGAAAATTTTCATGCGGACAAAATGACGATGAATTACGAATTTCATCGTCATTTTCGTCAACAATACCGTGAGTATAGAATGGATAAGGGTGAGGATTACGGAGAAATCGATGCATATAGTGAAGAGGAGTATAAGTATTATCGTGCATATTTTTCGAACTATCGTCGTCCGCTCTATGATGATACCGACGATGATGCTATTTCGAAACATGACTAGCATTGTAATTTTTCTATGTTTAGATCTAATTTTTCTATGTTTCGAACAATGTGTAATTTTATTTTCTTTATTTTGTTAAACTGTGACTATTTTGGCACTCGTTGCATTATAAATGTTAATCGTTTTTGCGATTGGGTATGTTAATGTGCGATTGGTTATTTTTATCTTTTGTTATCATTTTATCGTATGTTTCTATTTGTACGATTGGTTATTGTGGTGTTGTCGTATTATTTATTTGATATATTGGGTTGGTGATTGTATTTTTTTTATTTGTGGCGATGATCCATTTTTAAGCAAAACTATGGCGAATTTTTCGCTCGACATTTACTTACCAATCTCTTGTATCTTGATTTATACTCTTGTCGGTGTTGTTTGTTGGTATTAGATGTAAATTATTAGGTTGATCATTTTGTTAATCTTATTTGTGGCGATACAACCAGTACCATAGAGAAAAGACGTTTAAATAAAACTTGAAAATGATAATTTTTCATTTACATAAAGAGAGTTTTACGATCGTTGCAACATTTACACAAATGAATCACATAAATAACAAAAATAATTGAAATTTGGTCGAAAAAAAATATGAAAAATTAATATGCATCGTCTACGTTGATGCTTCCAGTATCGACTTCTTTTCTATCTTGCCTTTGCAACGCTCTGTAAAAGTTGAAATTTGGTCGAAATATTTGTTTCCACGGATCAGCATCTGTAGTGTGTTCTTCTTCCCACCGACCTATAATTGGTGGCATCGGAAAGTTCTCGTCTTTAGGAACAACTTCAGCATAATGACATCCGTTGACAAACACCATTACAATAGGGATGTAATGTGTCAGTTTAGGAGGTGTAGTGTAAAGAGGTAAATAGGTGGTGTTCCGACAAACTACACCCCGACTATTATTGGTTAATTGCAATACTACAAGTGATATATTATAACGAGATGTAATTAGAAAACCACATGTAGAAAATCTAATCCATTTATCGATAGGGGTGTCGTTTTGAGTATTACTATAATCCAAACTGGATAAAACATATTCAAAACCTTTGTTGTCGCAGTTTTGGAACAGATTATAATAAACCCCTCTCATTCGACAAAGCTCCTGATACAACTCACATCTAACTTCGAACCAATTTTCTTTCCCTATATTTTTACGCAGCGCTTTTGCAATTACCCGAAAGCCACAATTACCATCACCGCGCACATCATTTACCATATCAATAAAATTATGTAGTATGGACAATATTTGTTCATTATACTTCAAGATTGTCCTAGTGCTGGGGTTATTTATCGTCCTATACGTCCTACTAGTTGGCTGAAATGTTGTTTCTTCGGCTTTCCCTTTCCCTTTATCTCGCCTAGCCACTTTTTCCGCTTCGACTTTTCCTTTATCCTGACTAGCAAGTTCTTCGTTCACATACTCCCAGCCTGACTTGTCTCTCTTACTAGAAGTGTCTTATTTTCTAGGTCTCCCCCTACTTTTTTTCACTTCAGGATCATTCATTGATGTTCTAGAGGGTAAAGTTATCTCTCGGAGTTGTGTTTTCATGCGTCGTTTTTCAACGGAGGTTTTTGTAGAATAAACACTTTTAAACTCGTCCAGATCAGCGTCAACCCCATAATCATCGTTCGACCCATTATCATCAATGACATCTAATTTTTTCCAGAATTTATGAATATCTTCTAGTAAAAGAGTCTTGCCAAATAAATAATGCTCACTCATAATGTGGTGAAGGGGTAGCGCATGAGACAACTTTATACCACAATCACAATCCGTAGCGGACTGTCCATCACATTTTTTATGTTCTTCAAATAATAAATTAAATGGATGGTGTGATATATAAGATCTAAGATTTGTAAAGATAGGTCCCCATTCTACATGTGGAAAATAAGATTTGGCCTTTTCCAACTTCATCTTAATCTCGTCGAACTATTTACTAAGAATTTTATGCACAACGACCCAAACATTTTCAAGGGTGCCAAATTTGCTAGAAAGTGAGGATTTTAGTTTCGAGTGTTGTTGTTCAGCCCGATTACTAGTTCTATTACCTAGATGTGTTGAAGAGTTGGTATAACATGCAACAAACTTGGTGGCATATTCACATAACAAGTTCGTTATATAATTAACAACATCAGGATACGAATCGTAGGACGACATGAACGTAACTACGCTATAATTGTACTCCTCTATTATTTCAGCATCAATCATTAAACTCAAATCATCTAGAAACTTTTGCCAATTTTCCTAAGGGATTTTTGGTTTACACTGTTTCAAAATGTTTTTTGAAATATGGATGGTGCATAACAAATGATAAGAATAAGGAAAAACAACACACAACGCATTCATCAGGGCCATATCTCTGTCGGTTATAAAAACCCTAGGTAGTGTACACCCCCAATGTATCTTTTAATTTTTACAGAGCCCAAATATAACTTCGTTCCGTCTCATCCCGCATAAAAACAAAACCTAAGAAATATGTTTGGTTTGTCGAAGTCATCCCAACAATTTCTAGAAATGACATATTGAAGCGGTTTGTCCTATATGTATAGTCCATTAACAATACATCAGGAAAAGCTTTGAACAGCCTTATAGAAATCGGGATGGGCAAAAAATAAGTTTTCTAGGCGATGAGTGGTTGGGTTCGCTTCATAAAGTAAACTATAATGATATTTGCCCAACAAATTAAGAAGTTCTTGTATCGGGGTCCTACCATCTCGCTCTTTAAATTTAATATAAGCAAAAAAATTATGTAATGTTTTTGCGTTTGACACATTGTCAGGGTCTCGAATTTTTAAAGCTTCTAATATGACACTAACTTTAAAAGTAATTTGCCTTAATGATCTACATAATTCATTTTCGGGTTCCGATAAACGAGCACGCCGTTCTTGCCCTTGGAGGTAAGTGGGGGTTTATGATTATGGTTTCCATTTTACATACGACACCTCCATTCATGATTAATCAAAAAACCCTTAATAGAAAATGGACAACCTGTTTTTTTCATACCTGAATCAGTGGAAGACACCTTGTTTTGCTTGTAAACACCCGACCTATCACAACATATCTCAACATACGGTACTCTTGTACCGTAAACCCCTCTTGATCTACGAATAAAAAGAATAAAACCCCAATTTTCAGTCATGTCGGAAAGATCTTTAAGCATGTCATCCCTACTATCCCAATACAAATCATCGACATCGAAATATTGTGTATAATCGGTAAGTTTCACATTTGGGCTATTTGAAGAACCAACATAATTATAGTCTCAATAGTGGTTGTCGTCATGTTCCGCCATAGAAAGAGCTTTGTTTAATCAAAATAAATAATCGGTTTAACACGAATTTGATGAGTATGCTGATTTTGGTTTTTTTTTTTTTTTTAAGTAAGAGAGTGGGAGAGTGATAGTAAGAGGGAAAGATTAGAACTATATATGTGCAAATTTGCACCGGCCGATCTATTGGCCAAGTTGGCCGACCGGCCGGCCAACCTCTCTGAAATTTTTCAGAGATTTTACACAGAGCGATCGATCAGAGCTCACACCCGATCGATCGGTTCATTATAAAATATTACAGAATGCTTGGCCGATCGATCGGCTGTGATGGCCGATCGATCGGTCCACTGTAAAATTTAAAAATTTCAAAGTATGAAAAAATTTGTAATTTCACAGATAAACCGTAAAATTGACTTACCGACCGTATACAAAAGTTATGGTTAGGTCAAACCATAAGTTTTGAGTTACAGTTCGTAACGGTTCGGAGAAAAATTTCATTTCTGGCCGTGGAAACAGAGATAAATTGCAGTTCAATGACATCCTTCTCTAAGTAATAATCTCTCTCTCTCTATATATATTCTGTTCTCTCTCTCTACACACACACATACATACATATATATATATATATATATATATTCTCAGGTACAGAACATCCTTCTCTATCTTATTTTTCTTGGGTTTTATTTAATATTTGGAGAATATGAGTTCAATGACAAATACACTGTAGTTTTTAATGCAAAAACTGAAAAAGTAAATATTTTTTTATTCATCTTTCTGCTATATCATTTCATTTTTAGAAATGCTTCGAACCCTTTATCTAATTTGCTTAGCTGACCCTAAATTCTTGGAACTAAGGCTTAGTTTGATGGTTTGCCTATATTTATGATAATTTTTTATTTTGGGTTGTTTTAACTTTTAATGTTCATTTTGTTTAAGGAAAATAAAAATAAGTTCATTTTGGGAGCAACAACACTTGCATGTTTAGCGAATGTCCCGGCAAATTGTTTAGCGAATCATGCTAGAATAGCTTCTTATAATTCCTGTTATTTTGGTGTACCTGACCATTTTTGGTCCTTCTTATTGTGTAATGACTTAATTTAATGAAAGTATCATTTTTATTTTCAAAAAAAAAAAAAACACTTGCATGTTTTTTTTTTCTTTTTAAAACCCTTATCATAATTTTTAATTTTAGTGTGAATTTACAATTGTAGCACATATGCATTATGTCTCCCATTTACGGATTAAGTGGTCTAAATGTGAATTCCAGCACTTTTGTCTGATTGAATACTATTATACACTTTTCAGAAACATTTTTTTTTTACTTTATTGATTGTATAGTAACATGGTCTAGAGGACATCTAGTTTAGACAAATTTGAACAAGAGTTGCTAACCAGGGCTTGTTTGGCACCTTTTGGTTTAATCACATTTAACTAAACAAGTCTGTTTGGGTCAATAGAAAGTTTACACTTTACTAAAAGGGCATAAATTGTACTTTTCGATAAGTGTGTTGCCCGTCGATTTTGTCACACACAAAAATTCACCTCTTCTACATCGCTATTAGCTGCTTTCCATTGCTTTTAATACCCAAAAGTATAAACCTTTCGCCTTAGATTTTTGAATTGAAAATATTTTAAATATCGAGAAAGAAAGTGTATTTTGTAATGGAAGTGCAACAAAAAAGGCCACTACTTCCAAAGTCTAGGAGAGTTGTTTTGAGTTTTTTCACTTATGAACTTGGTTCGCAAGCTAAGTTTTGTGGTTATCAAAACTTGTTTGGTGTAGGTCATGGTTCTTTTAAGAAAATAATGAGACATGGGTAGCCATGGGTAGACATGGATAGCCATTTTAAGAAAATAATGAGACATGGTTAGCTCAGTGGTAAAACACTCATTGCCGAAATTAAGGTATCGGGGTCGAGTCACAAATGGATGTGTAAAAAGCTGAGATTCCGTGTTTACTAGATATAAAAAAGAAAAAGCATCTGTCTGTTGATTTTGAATAGCTTTTCGCTAACTGTGTTTAAATCTCGTCAGGTTCAGCGGTGATTTATTAAAGCCATTTTAATGGAAGCCAATTTCTTTCGATTCCTTAAAATAGTCGGTGTTGGTTTCAAGGCGAGAGCAGAGTCAGAAGGCCGACTTTTGTACCTGAAACTTGGTTACATCCACGAGGTGGAGCTTACCGTACCCCCAGCTGTACGAGTATTTTGCTTCAAGCCCAACATAGTTTGTTGCACTGGAATCGACAAGCAAAGAGTTCACCAGTTTGCTGCTGCTGTTCGTAGCTCTAAACCTCCCGAAGTTTACAAGGGAAAGGGCATAATGTACACTGACGAAGTTATCAAGAAAAAACAAGGAAAGAAATCTAAATGATTCCATTTTTCTTGGCATGACGTTAGTAACCATGTTTTTCAAATGAGTGAACCTTGTTCTTTTTATCTACTTCTTTTCGGCTCACTGGATCTTATTTCTTTTGCCTGAACTGTTGAAGTGTGATAAAATTTGCTGCAAGGGCTGGTAGCTGATTTTAACCAAGTAGATTCAAATGTACAAATGCACACCTTTGGGGCGAGTATTCTTCAACCATTTCTAGCTTTGCTGCATGCGAATTGATAATTGATACTGTGTTGTTGGGTTATAAATGCCAGGTTCCGCTGTATTGACTATGTTTATCTCTTACCATTATTTTAATGGCTCATGATTATAATGATCACGCTCAACTCACGATTGCAATCAAAACTCTAATAAAACAGACTTAACGGAAAGTGATCTGGCCAGTAATTAAGTTAAGACGTCTCAATATAATGGCAATAAACTTTAATTTCATTAAGGGCTACAGGATACAAAATTGTTTTGACAGTGTACGGACAAGTTTACAGCTATCTAAACAGTATATCAAAATTTGAAGACTACAAACATTAAATAAATCTTCTAGGCAGTCAGCCTTGGAGCCTTGACCAAATGAACACTTCTCACAAACCCTTTGCCAACCTGGCCAACGGTTTTTAGTATGTCGAGTGGGTCAAGTTCTTCCTCACCCTCTTCACGTCGCCGTTTCTGCAAAACCAAGATACGTAGATTATTCCGTGCCTGGAGTTCAAATAAATAATACTATTTTCCACTTACTGTATGATAACACATCTTAGTTTTACCTTTGAACCCCATGTTAAGCCAATTGCATCACCGCCAAGCGTGTCAAACCACACTTTGAAAGTGTCTGGGAATTCCATCTGCGGATGTTACAAATTAATTAGCTCCAACAAAAACTCAAGGTCCTCAAAGTGGATAAAATGGCCAGGAAATGATACACAATTTGCATGTTACTATTGTACAATTTTGTGATTCTTGTGCCTGTTTCCAGCCGATATTAATGAGCAGTGTTTTAAAAAACGTGCCACGTTGCGCTACATTTTGCGAAATAGCGGTTTTTGGAAAAAAAAAACCGCAATGATAAACTGCTATTTGGATGGAAAAGCACAAAAAACGTGAAATATTGGACTTGTAGTGTAAATAGCGATTTTATATATATAAAAAAACAGCAATATTCCTTAAAAGGCTTAAAGCTACGTCGTTTCTTTCTAAATAACCCTAACCTAATTAAACCCAAAACAGACTTTCACTCCCTATTATAAAAAAAAAGACTTTCACTCCCTCTCACCTTAAGCCGCCGCCTCCATCTCTCCGATATCCACCACACCCCGACGTCCACCCAACTGGTTAATCATGGAGGAGTCATCCTCTACAGGTCAGTCTTTTTTCCTTCTTAATTTGGATTAACTATTAATTAGGCTAAATATGCCTTGTCTTACTTCTGGTTTCCACATTAGTACTTGTATTGGATAATATATTTGTGAGATTGTAATTTTGTTGTATTGGATTATGTATTTGCTTCATTAAACGGCCTACACATCGTGTTGTTTTTAACCTTTTAAGTTTGTTAACATGATTAGTATAAATTGTATGACTATCTAGTGCTATATTGTTATATATTTAGGCAAAAAATAAATACACCGCAAAGCGCTATGTTGCTAGCCATTTCCAACATTGCCAATGAGTAAAAATGATAAAGGTAGATAACACTGCTTACCTCCAAATCACGAATGAAACATTTAAGTGGATCAAAATCTACCATAATCTTTTGTTTCAATTCTTGTAAAGTCCCCTTCATATCTCCACGCAACAAAAAGGGATGAAAAGCCTTGCCTGCCTTCCCATGAACCACTTGTTGCCCTAACCCAAATGTAAAGTTAGTAATCATCACCTATTCAGTTCATGCAAAAATTGATATATATATATATATATAGAGAGAGAGAGAGAGTGTACCTTGATTCACTTCAGAGGGAAACAAAAGACGTTGCGGGTAAGGCAATTTATCGCGGTGAAGAAGTACAACAGCGTTGTAGTTACTTAATGGTGTCCGGAAAAGGCACTGAGAACCAAAAAGCACACTTTATTACTACAAGCTACTTCTGAATTAAAAATAACACTCTATCAAAGTTTTTTTTTTACCTCCCATCTATAGGAATCGTGCTGATCCTGCAAGATGAGTTTGGTCAACAGGGTTGCACTGCTTTTTGCATAAGCCGCCAATCTCTTAAGATCCTTTTACATGAAAAAGCATTCCCGTTAGATACTTTTCCCATATATGAATACATAGCATGACAAAGAAAAGAGAGGATTGAGTACTCACCAACGAAGTTGGTAATGAACTAGTCCAAGCTTCAGATGCCTTGTCATAAGAAGAAGCCAAGAACATGGCTGGGCTAAGATTTTGAAGATTTTCTCCGTTCATATTCCTCGTGAGAACGAAGTTATTCTGATCACAATGAAATGAGAAAATCCAGAAACTTCAATAACACAGCATTATTGACTCATTGACAAGCACTGAATATATATCCAAAAGTAAACTGTACTTGCATTAATTTCTTCTTCATCGTTCGCTGTCATGTCACCGTTTATGTCGACAATTAAAGGAGTAAAGGCCCAGTCATACTCGGAAAGTAATCTTAAAAACCTGCAACTCCAATAAAGTAAGGATTAGAAACAGGAAACACTAGCCCATAGATGAGCATGTGAATTAGGAGCTACTGCAACAAAGAAAAGATGGAATCACGACTTTGATGAGTAAAAGGAACAAAAAAAAAAAGAAAAAGGATTTACCTCATCTCAGAGAAACTAAAATAGGATAATATGCATGTTTATACATAAATCAGATAACAAACACATATGGCCAGTATTATACCAGACAATTTTGGTATAGCGTGTGTATGTTTCATGTGCTAGATGGTTTTTAACCAGATGGATGGGGGATTCGGATCTGTGTTCCACTACTAATACAAATTGTGCCAGTGAGAACAAACTTTCTCATCATAACCGTCATACTAAGCCTTAATCCCAATAATTTGGGGCCGGCTATATGAAACCAAATTAGAAATCACGCTATATCAGTTAGTAATATAGCAAAATTGGTAAATAACAACATAAGTTGTGCGAGACCTTATTAAATACCGTCAATTCACCTCAGAAGACAGGAAAACATTTTTTTGTGCAGGAAAAGAGTGATTAGACAAGAAATTCAACCTTAAAAATCCAGTTATGCGTGAGCCAGGAGCTTGAAATGGTAAAGCCTTCATAAAAAGATGAGCAACCAACAACTCAACAGCTTCTTCAGTTAATAAAGTAGAGAACATATGCGCAGCAACCCAACGTTTTGCAAGTCTTCACAATAAACAAGATACACAAGTTAGGCACACCAAGATTTGTAGAATAATAATAACAAGTTACAGACATCATATTTATGTATGGTTACACATCTTACCTGACAACTGGGCCGTAAATTGGGAAACGTCCCTGTAAACCATTAATCATACTAGAATGCTGGCCACGGTAAAAAAGAAGCCGGTCTGTCGATATGGACTGCTTAACTTGATTATTTCCAACTGCAAAATGGTTAAACATTAAAATGACGCTATGGGGTTTCTACAGAAACATAAACTAGAGAAGAGGATAAAATGTTACTAACTTGGCCTTTTTATTAAGCTAATGCTTCGTTCATGCAAAATCTTAAGACGGAATGCATATCCGGATGAGAGAACAACCACGTCATCCACTGTGGCCTTACAAGTCATCCCCCAATTATTCTGGAGACTGCCACAGAGATCCCACAAATCAATATAAATAGAATTGAACATATAATTCCCATCTAAAGTTGTACAATTTGGATTCACCTTTCTCCAATTTGGAGAAGAAATGCAGATTTAGTCTTCTCAATGCTTATTTCATCCATTGGCCAGTTCCCAGATCCTTCCAACTAAAGACAAAAGCCACTTAAGTTTAAAATAAAAAAATAGGATCAAAACTTTGATGAGAGATTACAATACCTGTATCATAACATCAAGAGGTTGTATGCATGTTGAAAGGTTATTCGAAATTTTCTTGGTAATCTTTTCAACAGCCAGTGGATGTGGCTCAGGAGGAAAGACAGATGTGAACCTGGAAGCTGCAAGTGGTGGTACAAACAGAGGATTCTCAAATAAGCTTTTGACGAAATTAAAAAATAAAACAAAACTCGGTGCGTAAGTAAGTTTATAGATTGAGATAATATACTAGAACAGTATTTCTTTTCGAAACAAATGAATATGAATACACTTCATACAAAGAGAAGTTAATTCGGCAAACCATAATGGTCTTATTAGTTGATGAAGAAAAAGATACAGCTGAGATAGTAAACCTGAATCAAGAGCCTGCACACTAGTTACTTTCAACGGAAGGTCACTGAGAAGACGCAAACGCTTTGATAAAGTATCAAATGCTTCTTGCAGAACCACAGAAAAGGCTGTAGGGTCTGAAAAGAAATATTTCCCATAATTGAGTTCCATCAACTTCAAAGATGAATAAGAATATGCAGATGCTAGTTCCATAAAGCAAGCACATATTTACACAGTAAAGGGATGTCACCTTGGGTACCAGAGAGAAGGGAAAAATCAAGTTGGTCTACTATGGCAATGATATTATCTTTTGAAATGGAAAGGTGTTGAACCAGAACATGCTCCACTATCCTTTTTATGATGAGATGTCTCTCCCATTGCTTACATCCCCAGACTACAATGTAATAAGACGAGGCAGGACAGTGAATATTAATGAATTTAGTAATTGTTTTATATATATTAGAGTCAACAGACCAACCAAAAAAAAAACATACCTGTGCTTTCTGAAATTCTACCATCTTTGAATCTCCTTAGCTCTGCCTTTTCTCCCCAAAACTTCCGGTATTTATTAGCCTAATGCCGAAAATGTACACATTAGCACATGCATTCAAAAGTAACAAAAGATCAAAATATATATTATCAAGCAAAATACCTCATCTTTATTCTCAGCATCTGGACCAATGTCGACGCCTCTAAAAGCTTTCTCTATTGTGCTAATTGAAATTAATATCAGCAATGGCTCTCTATCGGAAAATGCTAATCCCTATTATCCAATTAGGGGAAATTAAGAATTTATCATAGTGAAAACCTCAAAGATCGTCTATAAAGTCTAGAATGAAGAACGCATGATTTACTTACATTTTCTAAATTGCAACCTGGTATTGTGCTTCTCCATATCACTCGTATGGATTTTATTCTGTCAGTTAAGCCTTCTTGAAGCAGAGAAAGTACTTTCTGCTCATATAGTCTCCAACATTCATCATCTAAGCAAAATCTGGAGGCATGAACTTCTTTATTTCCTTTCAAATTCAACCTAAGAGAAACAAAAAGAAGAACAATAATTCTCTTGTCATTGACAGCATACCAGATCCATCAAATAGAAAATGAAAAACTAGTTATCTAAATAAAATGACCAGGATCTCAACTTAACTAACATTCAAACAGAAAGCCAAAATCAAGATCTGCATTCTGTATTAAAAGCACAAACTCTCAGTACAATGTTTGTTCAACTTTCTCCAATTTAAATTGTTTTTGTTTTATGAGCCTAAACTGCATTACAGAAACAAAGACATGATCTATAGAAAAGTAGAAAGCAATCTTATATCTCGAAGAGTTTTCTGAAAATCCCAAAAAAAACGGAAAAAATATTAAAAGATATTCAGTCATTATAAATCCTGGATCAGTAAACAATAAACTTGGAAATAGTATTCTAAGACACTACACCTAATGCAGTGATCATATTTAGCAGGAAAGTCAATCTTGGTCATGAACAACTCATCAAATCCACTGTCTTTACATTTCTCCAAGTAGCCGAGTGCCAGAGCAGCTTCTTCTCGGAGCTGAAAGTAGAATCAAAACATAATTCTCTCAGATTAGCTTATAGACATTGATGTCAACTAGAACTGCTAAAGATTCACTTTCTTAACCAAGTTCTACAAATTAAAGCTGAATGTTCTTGTAAAGATACCTCAATCAAACCACTCTTTGTCATGCGTAAAGTTAAATTGAAATCAGCAAATGGACCACACATGATGACAGGAAATGACTTTAATGACATCCTCCTTTCCTGTAAGATCAAATACATATGTTGTTAGATTAAATAAACATCTAATTACATACTTACAAGACTCACTTGGAAGCATAAAAACACTAGTTAATAAATATTAAGAGGAAGACAAAATCATCCAGAGACTTAAATACTGTCTAGGGGATGCTAAGTGACCACCAAGTTCGTCAAACTTGTTAAGCTTAATGCTTTTACATCAAGGATAAACCACAGGGAAAAAGAACAAAGAGTATCATTGTATCACATATGCTAATTAGGCTGACAAAGAAGTCCATATTACACACACAAAATCATAATTGACTGCCCACGGTTCAATAATGAAAGAACAGACAAGAACAATAGAATGGCTTTCAAGGAGGACCATAGTCTAATAACTCGAGAAAGACATGACCTACTGCGTCAATTTCCTCAACTTTCCCAAAATAAAATGAAATTTAAATATTAAAATCTACTATAAAAAGTCAGGAAGGTACCTTTTGTGATACAGTGCCCTCAGCTTGAGACACAAAAAGGATACCATTATCCCATAATTTTGAAGTTGCTGCAAATGTCAAAACACAAATTTGTTAATTCCCTGACAAACCATCATATGCCACCTCCTGTAAGTCATATTTACAAATGGTGTTCCTTTCTTCTTATTTCACCATATACTCACTCAGACAATGAGGGATATTCAACCCACACCCTAAAGGTTCTAAAACGATGACAAAATAATTGAGAGGCTAAGGGAGAGGAAATATCTACGTGTTGGTAAATGCTTGGAGTTACATCTATTGTGTAGTCACAGTCAACGTACAGTTAATAAGTAACCCAGAGTCAGAGAGAATACTGAAGATCACATTACAATGTATCGCTATTTTAAAAAGCTAGATTCGAATCGAAAAAGCTTCGGTCAATGCTGATTTAAAGTACAAAAAAGCAGGAAAAGCTCGCTTTCCTGCGTTTTACTACGATAAAGCGTATGCTTTTTACGCTTTTAGCATAGCTCTTGCAAAAACACTTACTAAGTTATCGCTTTTTAAAACACTGCAATGTATGTCCACACTGATTTAGTGATTAAGTACCTTACTTTATATTCTGAGCTAAGGATTTTTGCAGAGATGAAAGGGTTTGCTGAATACTGATTAATGAAGCACAAAATGACCAACTCAAAATGTCTCCTAAACCACGCAACCATTTACCAACACTTCAAATAGTGTTCTAATCCTGCAACTTAGTTCCAAGTACAAGGATCCCATATTTAGTGTCTATGTTCCACATTTCTACAGTACCTTACCATGGCCTACAGTCCTACACAACTCAAACAAATTATCCTTTTTGGTCTTTTTCTTTCTAGTTTGGGATGTAGTAGGAAGAGCAGGGAGAGGGGTTACACTCAATCATTAAGCACAGTCTACTTCTGAAATAGAAGAAAAGGAAAATTTGCATACCAATGAAGTCCATAGTGATACGGAATATCTGCTTCGTGTTCATTGAGTTTTTAATGCGATTTCCACCAGATTTTGTTGCTAGATATGCCATTATGGCAGATATTAAGAATCCATTTATGCAATCATAAGAATATAACGAGCTCCTTTGCCGAGCCCAGACCTACAATAAAAAAAAACAAAGAAAACAAAACAAGTACATTATGGTCTGTACTTAAATGGATTACTGCAAGTTCTGCAACAATTAAAAAGAAACATAATTGTTACATACTTTAAGCAAAACCAGAGCTTCTTCTAGTTCCTTCCACCCACGAAAAGTTTCTTTAATAAAATTATAATTTTCCTCCATAAACATGTCTTCTAGAATGCTGCTGTTGTACTTGGGTGTAGGAACATCCCCTGGTGAAAATAAAAACTTACAAATCAACCTCTTAAATGGAACACCATGAAGCCCAGAGAGTACAATGCTGCTTTAAGATTTAAAAACATAATACCTTCATTTAGACCACGAATGTTGTTCTTATCCAACTTCAACTTTGAAGTGGGAAAAAGAGACGTGACTGTTGGAATTATCCTCAATGAAAAGCTAGGGGAATCAACAGGCTTACTAGCTGCAAACAAGGAGATCGAATGCGTATGACAAATGAATATAAACATCAACTACGTCCAGAATGGAAAATTATAGATGATAATCCTAACGAACGTTTTCAATAAGATTCAGAGAGTTTGGTAAATTAAGAGACCTGGGTAAATGACCAGAATAGGCTTTCGAGCCTCATTCTGAAAGGTGGACCATTCAATCTTTTCTGCTATTGAAGAAAGTTTAAGATACTTCTTGATAACACTGAGATAAAGGCAACGCTTGGCATGGTAGCGGTAATTGAGATAATCTTTTTCCAAAAAACACTCCTGCATTTAGGCAAATGAATATCTTAATGATTATTTTTATATTTAAAAACAAAAGTGACGAAAGGCAGCAATGATAACTTGCACGCGATCTCACTAACAATTGTTGGTATTGGATAAGCAAGATGCTAGTGGGAATAGTCCAACATAAAAAAGCTTCATTTTGAAAAGATAAAAGACCACTCCTAACTGAACAAGACACTTGCAAGTCCAGAAAGTGGCCTCCTTAAATATCCTTATGCGCATACTTTTAACTAATAGAAACTTATCAACAATATGAACTTTCTAGAAAGGATATAGACAGACTCAAAGTATCAACGAGACATTAATTATTAGGTTGCTATTGGAATGGTATCAAAACTGAAAGGTTCACAATTCAATATATAGTATTGAGGTTGAACAGAAAAGACACGGCATTATTGCAAATCCGAATCAACAGTTGGAATTATTCATCACATTGAATGAATATACAAGACTGACACTTTGATAATGACGCATTTTTTTTACTGCATTTTCAATTTAGAGACATTACTTTAATAACTGGAAATGAAAAACTGAAAATTACTCGAACAAAGTATCAGACCTTTGGTATTCGAACATAAAGATCGATATTCACATCTGGCTTTGCTATACAATGCATCGCGTAACTACCTCCGACTTGAATCGATTCAGGCTTCTTAAACTTGAAATTAACTTTGTCAGCTCTAATATCTCTAACAAATCCCGGTGCAAATTCTGAAGTTACCTACAAAATACAACACCCCACAGAAATTCAAAACTATTGCAAATTTCAGAAACAAAAATTATTAAACTAACAACAGAAAACATTTACAAGATAAAGAATGAGATTTTAGTTTTGTTTCCATTAATAAAAACCAAATAATCAAATCAAAATAGGAAGAAAAAACAACGAAAGAACAAGGGCCCGGTTTCAGCTAAAAATTCCAATTCTCAATGGGACAACAGAAGCTAATATCTCCCCCGAAAACAAAATCAATGAATGAAAAGAAGAAGGTTGACACATTAATTAAACTTTCCCATCTAGCAACAGAAGAGCTAATTTCAGATAAAACAAAAATAAGAATTTGTTGACACGAAAGGTTGAAATCTAATCATTCTTCCAAATTGCCCATGATACAGTAGATCATTGTTTCAAAAGGCAGACTATGCGGCTGCCTGGGCGGACCTAACAATCATTTGCTGATCCTAACTATCCCATATGACAAACGAGCTAACAATCATTTGTAAAAACCTAATGAATGAAAAAAGAATATCATGAACCAAACCCTGCAAATTTACTACAAATTTTCTTCAGTATAAAAAGTTGGTACCAAAAAAAATTCCAGCCATTTAGTGGCTTTAGCCTATAATTCCAAGTGGCCTATGATACAACAAAAAACTAATAATCAAAACCACCCAGATGATCAAACTGGAGATACATTCTAATTTTTCCACATGACAAAGAAGCTAAAAAATAAGCTGTGTAAACCCAAATCAAGAAAAATGAATTTATCAAACTGAATCAGTAAAATTACTGGAAATTTTTGGTATGGATAAATTAGACAACACAAAACAAATTATCGAAATCACTTGGTAAAAGATGATGAACCAAAAGAGAATATCCAAACATGAGCTAAATTCTAAATTTCCCGTGGGGCAAAAGAAGCTGAAAATCAGGTCCACAACCCTAGTCAACAAAAATTGAGTATATTCCAGTCGACCCATCAGACAACACAAGTTATCAAGACCCCTTGGTAATAGATGATAACCCAAATCTAAATTTGAGTAATTTCTAACTTCCCCATAGGAAAAAAGAAGCATAAATCAGTTGTACAACCGCAAGGAGGAAGAAGAAGAAATTTAGAATAAAAAAAATCAGTTGCACAGCCCTAATGAATAAAAAAAATGAGGAAAGGACTAAATTTGAGCTACATTTAAATTTCCCCATAACTCAAAAGACAAAAATAAGCTATAAATCATCTACACATCCCTAATGAATAAGTAGCATCAAATAAAAGACTCAAACTTGAGCTAAATTCTAATTTTCCCTATAAGACAAAGGAAACTAAAATGAGTTGCACAACCCTAATAAATAAAAATTGAATCAAAGAAAAGATTCAAACTTGAGTTAAATTCTAATTTCCGATAAGTGATAACACAAAAGAAGCTAAAAACAGTTGCCCAACCCTAATGAATTAGTTGAATCTAATAAAAGATTCAAACTTGAGCTAAATTCAAATTTCCAGATAACACAAAAGTAGCTAACAATCATCTGCACAACCCAAATGAATAAGTTGAATCGAAGAATTGAGTTAAATTCTAATTTTTCTACAGGACAAAACAAACTAAAAACCAGTTGCACAACCCTAATAAATAATAATTGAATCAAAGAAAAGACTCTAACTTGAGCTAAATTATGATTTCCCCATAGCACAAAGTAGCTAAAAATCATCTGCCCAACCCAAATGAACAACTTGAATCGAAGAAAACATTCAAAATCAAGTTAAATTCTAATTTCCCAATAACAAAAAAGAAGCAAAAAAACAGTTGCACAACCCTATGAATAAAAAAATTGAACAAACTGGAACGAAATATACCGAATTAACAAATAAGAGTTTAAAGTGAAACAAATCTGCAAGTCTTGTCGGATCAAATCATTTATAGTTTCTAATTTTCCCATAGGACAAAAGAAACTAAAAATCAGTTGCACAACCCTAATGAATTAAAAAATGAGGAAAGACTAATTTTAAGCTACATTTAAATTTCCTTATAACTCAACAGAAAAAATAAGCTAAAAAAATCAGATGCACAGCACTAATAAATAAAAATTGAATCAAAGAAAAGACTAAAACTTGAGCTAAATTCTAATTTCCCCATAATACTAAAGAAGCTATAAATCAGTTGCACACTCCTTACAAACAAACAAAAAATGAGGAACCCCATAACTCACCCGACAAAAAAAGCTTAAATCATCTGCACAACCCTAATGAATAAGTTGAATCAAAGAAAAGGCTCAAACTTGAGTTAAATTTTAAATTTCTGATAAGTCAAAAGAAACTAATAAATAAGTTGCACAGCCCTAACAACAACAAAATGGGGAAAAGACTAAATTTGAGCTACATTTAAATTTCACCATAACTCAAAAGACAAAAATAGCTAAAAATCAGCTGCAGAACCCTAATGAATAAGTTCAATCAAATAAAAGATACAAACTTGAGTTAAATTGTAATTTCCCCATAACACAAAAGAAGCAAAACACACAACCCTAATGAATAAAATATTAAACAAATTGGACAAACTTATACCAAATTAACAAACAAGGGATTAAATTGAAACAGACCTGCAAGTCTTGTGGTATCAAATCAATGGCTTTTTCGATAGACGAAACCGCTTCGTCTACAAATTGAGTAAATGAAGGTGAATACTCAATTTGAACCTCTTTTAAAAGCTCTCTTAGCTTCAAATCCATTGTTAATACCTCTGTACCCATTTTTGCTATATCTATTTGTGTATATATATATATAGAGAGAGAGAGAGAGGGAGAGGCTACTGTAAGAATAAGGGCTTTTATATTTTCTTTTGTTAAAATAAAAAATTAAGAGGGTTTTTGTAAAACCCTTTGCAGAGCTCTATTTATTGGTCACTATAGTTTAGACAATGATTTTATTTTATCCTTATTGATTTACATGTTTGACCAATAGTTCCCAAAGTTTGATAAGATAACGTGTTTGGTCCCTGAGTTTTAAAAGACTCTAGGTTTGGTCCAATTTCTTTTAGTTTGTTTGCGCATAATGGTATTACTCCATCCGTTATTAAAATAAACATGTACTTATTAAAATATGTTTGGATTATGGATATATCCGTATGTGTGTTTGCAAAAGATTAGACCGAGTAATTATGGAAAATGGACAATAATTTAGGAACTTACTAAAAATAAATAATGAACCATAAAAAGGGAACGGAGTGAGTATATTGTTTCTTTTACTCGACCGTACTTGTCGGAGATGAACTATTTCTTGCTGCTTTGGCAGTTGTGATAGCTAAGCTAGTGGTTTGTACTAACAATTTTTTTTTTGTTTTAATATATTATTACCTTAAAAAAAACGCCAGAGTCGTTTCTAAAATTTTTTAAGAGTTTCAAACATGTGATTTATTTTATATTGTTGTAAAGTTCTGAAATCTCGACAACATTAGATATATCTTTACAAGAAAATACTTATATAAGCGGTTGTAGATTAATAAAAAAATCTTATCTATACAAAAGTTTGATAGTTTAAATTATAAGTTATATTGAACAGTTAAAAATTTACATTCATATAACAAGAAAAATTAAATAAATAAGGGTATCGTCCTTAAAATATGTGTAGGGTGTTCTTAATTTTTGACCTTTTCTGTTTGGGACTACGGGTCTCTAGATGTGGAAACTATTACTTAAGGATTTGTTTGATATGCTTTAAACCTAATAAGATGGTCATTTGAGTTTTTTTTAAGGGTTTTTAAGTTTTGAAATTACATCAACGGACCATTTCGTTGCTTTTCTTACAGGTTTGTGAGTTCACCTTACAAGTATAGTTTTTTTTAATCAAAGAATCGATTCAATATGATTGAGTTTTACATTTCTTTAAAATTTATTTAACTTCACAATTTGATAGATCTTCAAAAATATTTTCAAAATTTTACTTATAATACAAATCTGAAAAACAAACAGACAAAAACATGTTTTCAAAACTCTTCCGGTGCAGGTCCAAACATATGTAATAACAGCTAATCAGACTTATTTTGTTAACACACTCTTCTTTTACTTTTTTTGTCATCTATTTTTGTTCTCCATTCTTTGCCATCTGTTTCTGCTCTCCGCTCTCCTTCCTCGCTTCTTCTTGTTCTATTCTATTCTCTCTTCTTTCATGTAGTTGATTTTTCAAGTTTACATGTGACTGATTATATCGATTGACGGTTCTTGTTATCATATTGGGCTTGAACTCTAGTATCTTGTTCGAATTTGTCATCATTGATGATTGTCTCGATGTTGTAGCACACATGCAATACACAATCTGATCTGTAAAGAAATAAAACATGCAGAGTGTAAAATTAATTTTGATTTATATGCATAGTAAAAAGAGGCTGAATATCAATAGGGTGCATATTTTCCTTACGTGACTCATTGATAGGGGCAATTTTTTACAACCTTGTACCCATCTTGTGAATCAAGTGAGAATGAAGGCATATCAGCTACATAACAATATATATATACATATAGGAGAAGGATATATCGACACATAAAAAAACGCATTATGTTTACATTTTAATCATAACCATTCATTACATATGTTTTTAATGGTTGTGATGGTTTCTTTATTTTAGGTAATCTTAGCCATTGAAAAAAAACTAAATAAATGGTTAGGATTAAAATGTAAACATAGTGTGTTTTTTACGTGTCGATATATCCTTCTCCATATATATATATATATATATATATATATATATATATGAAAAAGAAGAGGGTTTTAACGCATTCCATCAATTCAGAATGTTATATTTAAAAAGAGTCTGGGATGGAAGAGGGTTGAATATGCATTACCATTAGCTTGGCATCATCAAGGTAAACTAAATGTTTGGTCTGTTGATATTGTCAAGTGGTATGTTGCTATAATAAAAACTCCACTTTTTCTCCTCGACGTTTAAAACCAATAGAGTCCAGTGGTCTACCTCTACATGAATCGGTCGATTCCTGTTCAAGTTGATAGGGAAGAACAATAACTTGTATCCGTTCTCAATATGCTTCCTCAGCATCGAGCAAATTTTCGTAACTTTTTCTGTCTTTTAAGAAAAACTACAAACCAAACAACAACAAAAAAGTAAGATAAAATCTCAGACTATTTTTGTAAAGAAACAAAGTGATTTATTGACAACATAAAACAAGTTTGTGTTTTTACCCTGGAGTTCAATATATTGAATGTTTTTGTAGACTTTGCCTTGCTTCAATATGTGAGTATACCCATTTATGAGCTGCGAGAAAGATAAGTTTTAGAAAGAGTCTGACTATATACAAATAGAAAATACAAGAGTTTATAAGCAATTAAATTGTATGATCCGTGTATTCCTACATTATTGCATAGCGACTCGCTGATTTGTAAACAAATTTGTGGTAGGCTTCTTGGTTTTTAGTAAAGTTGTGATAGCTATTGGGTTTTCATCACTACCAGAAATTCCATTTATGTTCTATATGGGGAACAGTAAATCTACCGCTTGTAAGTTTCTGTCATACCTCAAGGCTATCTGATACAACTCTTTATCACTTTTCCTAGCATGGCTCGTGGTTAATTCTCCATTTCTTGTAACATTGATCAATTCCCAGAACGGATAATATTTCTTAACTAATTCAAGTTGTTCCGGATTGAAATTTGTGTCGACAAAGAACTTGATTAGAGTAACCAGGTTTGATTTGAACTGTATTTTGCCTTTTTTGGGTTTTGCTGTGCAAGATGGTTGGTTTTTGGGGTTTGTCGAAAGTTTGTTGGTAATATGTTTCTAAAAAAAATAACAACAATAGTCTGTAAACAGTCTGTGTAAAGTCATGCATAATAAAATATAGAGAAAGTAAAAAAGTGCTAATAAGAGCCCCAATGTTATCAGAATGACTTAAATAAAAAGAGTCTGAGTATTTTTTTAAACAATTTTGTTCGAGAAACACATAAATGTAAAGAGTGTGATACCTAATTTTACCATAAACACCAAAATAAAAAGAGTCTGAATATTATTTCACCTATTTTGTTACGAAAACAACTAAATATAAAGAGTCTGAGGGCTAATTTTATTAGAATCACTAAACATAAAAAGATTCTGAGGTTTTTCCAACATAATCTTACATATTCACTAACACAAAAAGAGTCTGAGTATTTTTTTTTAACAATTTTGTTCTAGAAACACCTAAATGTAAAGAGTTTGAGACCTAATTTTATCATAACCACCAAAATAAAGAGTCTGAATATTATTTCAGACTATTTTGTTAGAAAACAACTAAATATAAAGAGTGTGAGTGCTAATTTTATTAAAATCACTAAATATAAAGAGTCCGAGGTTTTTCAACATAATCTTGCATCTTCACTAATATAAAAAAAGTCTGAGTATTTGTTTTTAACAATTTTGTTCCAGAAACACTCAAATGTAAAGAGTGTGAGACCTAATTTTATCATAAAAATAAAAAGAGTCTGAATATTTTTTTTAACAAATTTGTTCCAGAAACAAATAAATATAAAGAGTGTGAGCCATAATTTTATCATAAACACCAAAATAAAAAGAGTATCAGCCCTTATTTTATCAGAATCACAAAACATAAAAAGATTATGAGCATTTTTTTCAAATATTTTGTTCCAGAAACAACTAAATATAAAGAGTCTGAGCCCTAATTTACAACAATAATAATAAGTATAACAGTACAACTAATTTTAAACATTAATAATGTTTACATGAATCATCATTAAATAGAGTCTGAGCCCCAATTTAAAGAAATTACAGTACATGAATAATTATTTAGAAATAGAATCTGAGCTCTAATTTCACGTAAATACTTAATTAAATTGGTAAACTCTCTTAGTAACCGTAATTTATGTAAAATCAATTAATAAAAGAGTCTTAGCCCTGATTTACGACAATGACAGTAAGTATAACAGTACAACTAATTTTAAACATTAATAATGTTACAGGATACTCATTAAATAGAGTTTGAGCCCTAATTTACAGCAATTATAATTATTTAAAAATAGTTTGAGCCCTAATTTCACCATGTTTTAATAAAAATAATTAATAAAAAAGTCTGATGAACTTACCTTCAACGTGTTTATTTCTTAAAACAACGAAGAGAGAGAAAAGAGTCAGAGATGGCAGGATTTGTTGCGGTTTAAAAAGAGAGAACGTGACGTTTTTTTTTTTTGCGGAAAGAGAGAAATAGTGGGTTTTCGGTTATAATAGTTTTTGCTGACGGACTAATACTTAATCAGTTTCAATTTTGTGGTTAAATACTTAATTAAGTTGTAGATAGATAAACAATCCAAAATTTACCTTATCTTTTTAACATTGAACATTATATTAATACTTATATACGATTGCTAATTTATTAGATTCATTCGGCCAATATTTTTTGAATTTTTGAAAAATAATAACTTTGTTTGTCCTGTATTAGTATAATTATATTCAATCTTACATGAGTCAATTCAAAGAATTGCGTGAGTCCTAATACGTGTAGAATTGTAAAAGAGTTACACATACACATATGGAGTATTTGTTTAACACGTATTATATTTATTAGATAGATTTCCTCACCATATCAACACAAAAGATATATAAATATATAAAAATAAAATAGAAATATAGAAATAAATATTTACACAACAACAACCAAATCTCTATCCTTGTACCGTCTCCGGCGGCCGTCGTATCAGAATAGAATCCGTCGTGACACATCAGCACAATACGCATTAAAACCAATTAAATTTAAATTGTACATAAAATCAATAAAATACGTATTAAAATAAGTTATACGTGATAAATGTATGTATTCCAGTTGAACGAGAAAAAGATAAAAACAAAGTAACATTTTATATAAAGTCTAAAAATAGAAAACAAAAAGATCGACAATACGCATTAAAACCAGTTAAATTTAAATTGTACATAAAATCAATAAAATACATATTAAAACAAGTTACACGTGATAAATGTATGTATTCCAGTTGGACGAGAAAAAGGTAAAAACAAATTAATATTTTATATAAAGTCTAAAAATAAAAAAATAAAAACATAGAAATAAACAATCACACAACTACCAAATATCTCTCTATTTAAAATAACTCCGATCAGTCTCTTTTTGTAACCACCACCATGATGGTGAATATCATTGCTTATTCGTCCACCGCTAGTGTATCAGAGCATGTATCAGAGTCTAATGTAACACTTCATCGCAATGCGAAATCCGGTGACATGATTGGAGACGTCACTTCGTGATCATCTCTCCCCGTGTCCGATTCTTTGTCCTTCTATAAGTCTAAAAATATGTAAATTTAGTCCATTATATTTAAGAATGTGTCAAGCAATCAGATTAATTTTTACCTTTTTAGTTAATTTAAGTGTATTTTGTCTAGAATTTGTATGACTGTTTCATTTAAATTACAAAGTTAGCATAACAAATAAAGAGTTTTCGACTAATCAATTATTAATTATCATATTATTATGGTAAGTCATTAGAAGGTACTTCAATTCATTTCTTGTTTACATTACTTTAAAATTTATTTAACTTCCCAATTCAATAAATCTCCAAAAATATTTTCAAAATTTTACTTATAATACAAATCTAGAAAATAAACAGACAAAAACATGTTTTTAGAATTCTCCCGATGCAAGTCCAACCAAGTTGACATATAATGTCTCGTCACACAATTAATTATGCACAACTAAGCTATGATGATTTAACTGGTCACTACTAGGGATGGCAATAGCCCAACCCAAACGAAAGTTGCACAAAACTCCGACCCAACTCCGAATGGACCCGACCCGCGACCCGCATTTTTCCTACCCGTTTCTTTTTTATGTTGGAAAACAATATGTTTGATACTACAATTTTGCTATAAGATCCAAAAAAGTCTGTTTAAAACAATACTACTATAAATGTTTACTAAAATTATATGTTGTAATTTTTAGAAAATTATGTTAGTACTAATATGCTAATAGTTATTGGCAAATCATAACTAGGGTCGTGTTTAAATTTAGGGTAATTAACAATTGTCAAATTAATAAATATATGCTAATCTGAATCATACTATCCTTACTAAACGTTTCCAAATTCAGTGAATTTAAAAGATTAGTAATTAAATACGTATTATTATAGTGACGTGTTAGAATATTTACTTTCCTTTGAAATAAATGTAAATCTCTTTCTATATTTTCTCAATTCTTTCCATTTTTTTAAAGATATTAACAAATTTAATGTAAATCCTTTCTTATATATTCTTAATTTAATAATTTATATTTTAATAAATTTAATAAAAATCTTTCCTTCCTGTACTATTAGACATTAAAATCATTACTTGTTAAAGTTTAGTAAATATGAAAACGTGCAATTGATTTGTAGATTACATTTATTGGAAATTAAGATAACGATACATGATTAAAGGACAATAGTTGACTGTAGATTACAATTTTATTTTATTTTTGGCAATTTCTTCATTATGTCCTAATTTGGACTTTTTTTACAATTGAAAAATAAAGAAATAAATGCAATTCAATTCTTTCCATAAACATTACTCCATAAAATATGCACGTTAGTGATTTAGCCATAATTAGCTCTAATATGCATTCATTAGTACTGTTTAATAATGATTGAATATTGATTACACATTTTTTTTTTTAATTCCTGCTTAATTATTAAAAGTGTAATAATAACATTACCATATTAGCCAATTCTATATAACTTTGGAAATTAATGACATAAAGAAAGAGTAGATGGGTTGGAGAGAGAATTAAAATAAGATGGGTAGTAATAATGTAATATTACTAGAGAGAGAGCTATTAGGAGAGAGGTATTTGCTATATGGGTTGGGTAAAAGTGGGGAGATTATTTTTTCAATTGGCAAAATGCTGGTTATAAGAGACGTATGAATAGAAATCCCATGTATACGTGGATGCCATGTGTCGTTGCGAAATTAATTAATTTTTTTTTCTTTTATTATCTTCTGTTTTTTTTTTTTGTGATATACTTTTTATATATTAAAAACTTCCTCAATATTATCTCAAAACTTGTTCAATTTTATCCAAAAAAAACCCCTAACCATCAACCATCAAATTTCTTCATATATAAAATTAATATATTTTTTTATCAAATCAACATCATTTTTACCACTACAATTATCCCTAATTTTACCAACAAAAAAAAACCTCTCCTAATTTACCAAAAAAAAAACTTCCTCAATTTTACCAAAAAAAACTATAACCATCAACCATCAAACTCCTTCATATATTAAATTAATATTTTTTTTTCTCAAATCAACATCACTCCACCACTACATTTATCCTCAATTTTACCTAATAGTGGTAAGGTGATGTTGATTTGATAAAAAAATATATTAATTTGATATACGAAGTAATTTGATGGTTGATGGTTAGGGTTTTTTTTTTGATAAAATTGAGAAAGTTTTGGGGTAAAATTGGGGAAGTTTTTAATATATAAAAAGTAAATCACAGAAAAAAAGAAACAGAAGATAAGAGAAGAAAAAAAAAAAAAAAATTTAATTTCGCAGCGACACGTGGCAGTCCACGTAGGCGTGGGATTTCTATTCCCACGTCTCTTATATAAACCAGCATTTTGCCTTTTGAAAAAATAATCTTCCGTAAAAGTGCACTCAAAGATAGTAATTTCGTAGATTTCAATCCGGCGTCGGATTATAAACTTACACTTTTACTCATTGGACTCAATCATACATGAGTTCCTATGAGTTTTCCTTGTTAATATGCATTTCAAAAAGAAAAAAAAAATTGTATTTCACAAAGTAATCCATACTATTGTTTCGTTCTTATCTACTAGCTGGATTCACCATTGAGCAAATTTCAATTGTAAAGTTGGGTAAGTTGCTAATTAAAAACTACTCAACCACAATCATTATTGATTTTGCAATATCATCTTACGAAAAGGTTTACGATTTCTAACAGTGCATTAGGATATGAGACCCGTTTATGTAGAACATATATGAAGTTTGTTATATAGGATAAAATTAGGTGAGAAATTAGCTACGTGTTAAGCTAATTAAGCACTCCGCATATTGAGAAAATTGCAAAAAAAATTCATGTATTTTGCTTAAAAAGTTGACGATTATATCATTTCAACACCGCACAACAAAATATAAACATGCAATTCAGTTCTATCCATCTTCAAATTCTAGTTCCGCCACATGATAAAATATCACATTAAGATTCCAGAATCTCTAGCCAGTAGCGCAAATCCTTTCCTAAAAGCTTGAACAACTTCAAAATTCACATCCACCTTCGACTATCCTTAATTCCTTATTATGAGGGAATTTATTAATTTGCATCTTTTAATTAGTGACGACCTTGATCAATTATTTGATGAGTACGAAGGCATTAAAAAAACTCCAATAAGAGCATATGGTCAGACTTTCACCACGTGGTTTCATTCAACCAATATTTTTTGTGATTAAAGTAATGATTATGGTAAACAAGATTTATTATTTATGCAATGTATAATCACTAAAGTATTATTATATTTGTAGACCAGATCGTTTATAGATCAATAGGAGGGCCACCATCATAAAATATGAACATTTTAATATTTGCGCTTTGAATATACTTCTCCAACTCTAACCCACAGCTGGTCTATCCTCAATTAAAAATTTGAATAGTTATAAAGCTTTATAATTAATTAAACATTTGTGTCTTCTGGTAAAGTAGACATGTTTAACGGTATATATGTCCTCTACTTTATCAAGCAACACAACTTGCAAAATAAAGTCATCACTTACTAAGCACAAGTACATATGTACATGCGAAATAAGCCATGGGTATGGATATTGGATGCGGGTACGACAATACGCTGATTTTAAAACGTTAACAACGTTTATAATTTATGTATTTCCATATATACGACCTCCGAATGAAATAGAAATAGAAACAAAAGAAATCAAAACACTCTCAAAACGTATCATACATACCTCATGATATCTTACTATATGATATACGAGTCCTCTTGAATCTATAACAAATAATATATTGAAAAATTTCATGAAAAATTTCATGTTTGTTTCGTTAACAACTCGTTTCGTTTTTTTTCATTATTAAATAAAATGATATTGAAATAAAATATACATTTCATTTATTAAACGAGATGATAATTATCATAGCTATGTTCAGTTCGTTAAATTTCGCTTTTGTCGAATATTATATATATATATTATGAATCACGTTCTATGTTTTTTTTTATATTATATATATATCATCATATTATTAATATAAGCGAATTCAAGAAATCTTGAGCCTGTCCAATTTTATTAATTTTTTTTTCCAAAAATGCCCCTATTCTAATTTACTAATTACTAAAATAACTTAATGCAATTTAAATAAATAAATAAATATTCTTTTTGTCCACACATATCAAATAATCTCCCAAACAAATCATCATACATTTATATTTATATTACTATTACAATAAAATATTATATTTTTACGATATTCATCCAATTATTTTTGTAAACTTTTTAAAAATGTTAAATTTATTTGTGTTGGATCATATTTATGTAACTACGTATTGTTGGCTTCCGTGTACGAAATAACAATTAAACAATAATTAATGGACTAAACAAAATTAAACAAAACCAGTGTAATCTTTATTAATTTCGAATTGGAAAGGAAATTACGATTACAACATGTAGGTACTGAATAGTAATTAAAGCAAACGTTATTCAAATTATTATTAATTAATAATCTGATGTACTGAATTGCAACAAATAGAAACTGCCGGACTGGAAAGTATAAACTTAACAGCCGGACTGTTCTGATTGAAATTGAAATAACATGACTGAATTGAAACTATTCTAATTACTGAATTAAATTGCAGAATTGAAATTACAGAATAAAACAGTACTTTAATTAAATTACAGAAAGGTAAAACATAATAGAAAAACTACAGCTAAGTACAGGAAATTAAAATACTGAAATAAAAAATACATAAATGTAAATTGCGGAATTAAAATACTGAATTGAAAGAATAGAAAAAATTAAAAGACGAGGCGACTGTTAGACAGTCTGCCCTTAACCGATATTCGCCCAACCACCTTGATGTTTCTGGTTGCGTTGGCGCTTCGATCCCAAGGTACAACGTCTCGGATGACTCATCGGAAACTGATGACGAGTCAAGGTCGAGTTGTTGGTGGGCGGGGCTCTCTGGTTTCTAATATGCTTTGGAAAAAAATATGTATGCTGTTTTAGAGAGATTTTCGTGTGTTTGAATGTGAGGGGAAGGCTGCCTCATATAGAGGATTCTGAAACCACAGCCATTTATTGTGGTCATTTAATTTTGGGAGTTATATCCCCAGAATCCCCCTCCATTACTGCTGGAGTTTCAAACTTGCTGGAACTCTAGGGACTGCTTTTGTAAATATACAAAAATCCCTTTTTCAGTTTAGTAGCAGACCCGAGACCCGAGACCCGAGACCCGAGATCCAAGACCCGAGACCCGAGACCCAAGACCCAAGGCCCGCGTCCCGTGACCCGAGTCCCGAGTCCCGAGACCCGAGCGAGCGCGCGCGTGTGTGGTACACACTAACCCACTCATGGGTATGTGGACTTGATAGTTTAACTACATGGGATGGACTTGTATTTATATTGTAAAAATCACTCATTATTTTATAATGTGGGATAACCCTCATGGTTTAAATCCCATTTTCTTTTCCATTTTTCAGGATTGGCTTTTCTTCCTCTTTCGAGTACCAACATTCGAGTCCAATTATCATTCACACCCATTCTCCGAATAGGTCATGCGATATACCGTTGTGAATCTCGTCGTAGGAGCTACTCAAAACGTTTTTAGTATGGCTTCAGAAATTCTGAGTTGTCACATCGAATATTGACTCAAATATGGTCTCTGACCACTCGGAACAACCATGTTTTAAAACATGTTTTCCAACACGTATCACACACGCAACATGTGTGCTACGATGACTAGTATATATGTGTATATATATATATATCATTCTATTATAATAAGTCAATTCAAGTCAAATGAGTCTGCTCAATTTAGACATTTGTTTTCAAAAATACTCATACATCTTTATATTAATTAGAATAATATTATACTCCAATAAAAATATAAAAAGTAAAAACTAGTAAAAATATTTATCTCTTTTTAACAACCAAACATTATTTTAAAATTTAAAAAAACAAATTATTTTTACACAGCAATCACAACCCTTCATTTAGTAATATTTGAATGGATAAGATTAATTTTATCTTAATTAGCAAAAATCCCCACTTTTATTCGTCCATAATAGTATAGTAAAATCCCAAATTCATGTTCATAACATAAGACTTTATTTCTGAACAATTAATCTCAAACTGAAATGGGCGTAATCTAATGTTGAGAAATTAAAATGTCCATAACAAGATGCAAAATAATATATTTAGAATGTCACAGACAATTCCATGGGAAGAAAAAAAACATTTGATATAAATATTTAAAAACCGGAAAAAATATGGATGCACTGATAAAAAAACATAAAAAATTCCGACCTTATCACCTTCAAATTTAAACAGACTGCGGATTGAAAACAAATTATATATATATTAAAAGAATAAACTACTACCAAATAAAACTAAGAGACGTAATAAATCGTGACACTTGATACACGTACTACAACCCTAGATACCGGATAGATACCTTTGAGTCTATTTGACTGTAAATTTTTTGAAATATTAAATTTTGAAAACTCAAAACATTTTTTTTTCGGAAACTGAAAAAAAAAAACTCTAACATTTTAGTCCCTCCTCTCTTAGTTGAAAAGATAGAAGAGAGTTTATGTGTAAATATATTGTGTTTTTTTATGTGTGTATCGATCATTCCCGTATATATATATATATATATAAATATATACGTGTGTGTTTATATCAATAAATGTATAGTAAAAAATATTAGCAATATAAATTTAGAACTCATTATATAAATATATATATATATATAAAGTGATATGTAAATAGAATTACGTGTAACATACTGGTTCACATAAAAAATTTAAATTTACTAAGTTACTTACAAGCTAATAGGTAGGGCTGTGAATTATGCGAAAATTTCGTGAAAAATTTCGTGATCATTTCGTTAAAATCTCGTCTTGTTTTTATTCATTACTAAACGATAACGAAAAAAATCAAAAACTAAACGTAAAAAAAATGAAATTGATCGTTTTCGTACCAGCCGTAGGATTTTTCTTATTGATGTCGGTAAAAAGAATTAATGGGAATTTTTATGGAGCAGCTAATACGTTATCATTCTCAAAGTGATAAACCGGAGAGAGAATCTGACATCCGCACTAAATAGTGGCCATTTTGTACTTTATAGTGACATTTCAGTGTCCATGGACCATGACCCTATAAATGTTTTACATAAAATAAATAAATCCTATCTTAAATTGGGTGCTTTAAGTAAACTTTTAGGTCTTTCTTTCATTTTAAAGTCACTTACAATCATGTATACGTTTTATCAGATGTGAACGTATCACCCCCACATTAAGAAAAAATCAAAATTAATCATATATTTTACTGAAAAGTTGGCATTTATACATGTTCTGTTCCCTTATAATTACAAAAAATATATAAACATACAACTCCGTCTCACTTACATTTAAATTCTCATTCCTCCATTTGCTATAAACTTTATTTTATATGATACTGTGTGATAACTTACAAGTCCTTTTTTATTTGGACAAGAAGGGATAAGCATTTGGGGACAGCAACTATTAATCAAAATACTCAAATAAGACTATTAATTTTAAGAAAACAATTATGCTAATTTACTCGTATCGCCAAACAATTGGTAATTATTTAGTTGAGAGTTGATACTATGCACCACTTGTCATTATTCTATTCATCTTAATGTTCACTTTAGTAAATTTTGAAAATAATTTTTATTTAGTATGATATTCCTGGGCGGATTACACTTTCGTTCCATTTCTTTTTTATAATTTACTTATGACGAGATGATATGAACGGGAAATTGCGTAGTCGAGGAGAAAATTATATTTATTGTTTACGATTTCTAAATTGCTTCAAAAGGATTGCGGTTTTTTCATAAATTAAATAGATTGTCTTATAACTTATAATTATGATAGAAATTACTTATTTTATGATAGGCGTTATTACTTAATAAAAATACTAGTAATTAAATCTATTAAAACTTGTCACTTTAAAAACCAACAATGCATTCTACTTTAGTTGTGGCATGTGTGGCCGCTATTAGCCCAACCATTAATTTATAACCAAAATTTGGAATGACATTAATTTATATATGATGACATATTTCTTGGGGATTAATTACACTTTTGTTCCATTTCTTGTTAATAGTTTACTCAATTACTCACGACGAGATGGTGTGAACGTAAAAATGGTGTATTGAAACATAAAGTTACTCTTCCCATCACGATATAAGTAACTCTTACGTTTTAACCTAGTCTAAATTATATATTCAATCTTCAAAAAAAAAAAACTCTTGTGAAAATATGAGCAATTTTGACTTGTAGTTTCTACGAAAGGTAGAGCGTCCATATCACTTTGACCTAGCCCGAACACGGAGCATGAGAATAGTGGATATCTATTAAACTATATATTATCAATTACTGTATAAACAGAGACTTACATGAGCTAACCCTCATTCTTACTATCCATAATATTTTGTTTCACTTGGAAATATATTTACTGGACCATTATAGAGTAATAGGTGACCTAATAACTATGGCTGAGATTTTTAGTTTCGTGTAATTAAAATCACTTAACAATTCACTCACAAAGAATTGGATTCTAATATGTCATAGTTATGCATTTTTTCAAAATTATAATCAAGAAAAGAGAAATCAATATAACAAACTGTTTTCATTCCTCTAAATAATTGAAGATTGCAACTTTGTTTCAAAATATAAGTAACTGTTATCGATCAAAATTTTACTCCTAATAACTGAAAATAAATGAAAGTAATAACTGCTTAAAGAGTAACTGACTTTAAAGTTTAAATGTTGCTTGACCGCTTGACTCGCATTTTCATCTAATGAACATTTGTATTCATAGGTCATATTAAATAACTACATAGCAATTATTTTAATTATTATCTAGATTATTCATTTTCAAACTTGGCCGAGCTTTGATCAACCGATCATGCATATATCCTTTCGTTGACATGTGTCTTTCATCTCCATTTATCTTTTCTAAATTAACTTTTTCTTTTGATTTTATATCAATCAATCATTTCCAGGTAATTTAACTTCTATTCCGTCTTTCTTTAATTTCGAATTGATACTTGAAAAAATACGGCGTAAACAATAACTTATAATGGTTTTATTTTGAAAGGTGTTTGGAGAACCCTTGTCAAGAACTATTATTTAGGTTTCTATTTCGAACTTCTATTTGGGACGGACAAATGAGTTAAATTTCCGAAAAAATTTGAGCTCCACCATCGGCAATAAAAGTATTCATCTTTTGGTGAATGTCTATTTCACTCATCATTTCTTAATTAGCTCATACTAATTTATCTCTTCCCGTTATGTTGATCAACGGAAAAATCATCATTTGTATGTCTGGTTTATATATAAATAAATAATGTTTATGTGTGTGTGTGTGTGTACGTGTGTGCGTGTGTGCGTGTGTGCATGTGTGCGTGTGTGCGTGCGATTTCAAAAACCATTTTGGTGTTTTCTTTACTTCTTCTTCTGGTTAGCATATTATAATCTGATTCTTATTTATTTATTTTCCTTACATTGTATAATGCTGAAAAGATCATTCATTTTATGAGACATACGAATAAATGTTTACAATCTTTCAGACAAATATGATGATTTTGGAGTATAAATGTTTCTTGATTTGTTCCACTTTAGAGTCCGAATTAATGTTATAAAGTTTTTTTTTGGATTTTATAAGTTATTACTTTAAATATATATGACATAATTAGCATTAATTGATATCATTCTTTGTGTGTGTATGTGGGTGGGTGGTGGTTAGGGTGGAAGGGGTACTTTTTCCCGAAAATCTGTACTGAATTGGTAAATATTTTATGAAAAAATAAATCCAGCTATCTTAAATTTGATGATTTAGCTTTAAGTCTATCTTCAATTCTAAAGTTACATACAAGCATGGATACGTTTTATCATATGCTTGAAACTTTATTTTATAATTTTGTGTTCTATCTTACAATTTCTTTTTTTATTTGGATAAGAGTGACAAGCATTTGCTGACAACAAATAATATGGATTCAAATACTCAAATAAGACAACATTAATTTTGAAAGTAACCAATTATGGTAATTTACTCGTATTGTCAAGCAATTGGTCATTTTTTAGTTGAGAGTTGAGACTATGTAACAATTAACATATTTTACTTACCTTAATGCTCACTTTAGTAAATTTTGAAAATGACTTTTATTTATAATGACATTCCCGGGCGGATTACAATTTTGTTCCATTTATTTTTAATTTATAGTTTACTCATGACACGAGATGATGTAAACATTAAAATTGCATAGTGGAGCAAAAAATTATATTTACAGTTTACATCATTTAAATTGTCAAAAAGGATAGCGTTTTTTTTAGAAATTAAATAGATTGCCTTTTAAGCTATAACTATGATAGACATAACGAATATTGCACTTATTTTATGGTAGCCGTTGATTACTTAATAAAAGTACTAGTAATATAAGTCTCTTAAAACTTGTCACTTTTAAAACCAACAATACATACGTAATTTATGTGAGGCAAATATTAGCACAAACATTAATTTATGACGAAATTTGAAATGATATTAATTTATGACGTAATATGATGACTTATTCCCTCGGGGATTAATTACACTTTTGTTCCATTTCTTATTCATATTTTACTTAATTACTCATGACGAGATGGTATGAACGTGAAAATGGTGTAGTGGAGTATAAAGTTACTTCCACTATCGATATATAAGTAACACTTGTGAAAATATGAGTAATTTTGACTTGTGATTTCTACAAAAGTTGTTCCGTATGTTCCTCTTACACATAGCCCGAACACCGGGCATGAGAATAGTGGATATCTAATTATTTATTGAACAAGATACTATCAATTAGTATATTTGTCAATGAGTATGGAGTTCGTAAGATTTGATTGAAATATGTATTGAAAGAGCAGATATGTGAAATATACAATATATAAATAAACAGACTTACACAAGTTGACTATACTTTTTACTATCCATACAAATTTCTTTGACTTGGATATATACTTACTTGAACGTGTTATAGAGTGATAAGTTACCTAACAACTATGGCCAAGATCTCCAATTTCTTACAATTAGACCACTTAACAATTCACTTACAAATGAAATAGATTCTCTGATGCCGTAGTTGTGTATTTTTTCATAATTATAACAAACAAATGAGAAATAAATATAACAAGTAACTGCTATCGATCAAATTTACTCATAATAACTGGAAATAAATGATAGTAATAACTGCTTAAAGAGTAAATGACTTTGAAGTTTAAATGTTGGTTGACCGCTTAGACTCGCATTTTCATCTAATGAATATTTGTATTTATAGGTCATATTAATTAACTGTATAGGAATTATTTTATTATTATCTAGATTGTTCGTTTTCAAACTTGGTCGAGTTTTGGTCAACCGATCGTGAATGTAGCCTTTCGTTGACATGTGTCTTCCATTTCCTTTTATCTTTTCTAAATTAACTTTTTCTTTAAATTATATATCAATCAATCATTTCTAGGTAATTTAACCTCTATTCATTATTTCTTTAATTTCGAATTGATACTTGAAAAAATATGGCCTAAAGAATAACTTATAATGGTTTTCTTTTGAAAGTTGTTGGCAGAACCCTTGTCAAGAACTATTATTTACGTTTCTATTTCGAACATCTATTTTGGACGGACAAATGAGTTAAGTTTTCGAAGAAATTTGAGCTCCACCATAGGCAATAACAGTATTCATCTCTTTGGTAAATGTCTATCTAACTCTTACTTTCTTAATGAGCCTTTACTAGTTTATCTCTCCCTGTTATGTTGATCAATGGAAAAATTATCATTTACATGTCTGGTTTATATATATATAAATAAATAATATATATATACATGTGTGTGTGTGCGCGCGTGCATGTGTGTGTGCAATTTCTGAAACCATTTTGATGTTTTCTTTACTTCTTCTTCTGGTTAGCATATTATAATTTGATTATTATTTATTTATTTCCCTTACATTGTATAATGCTGAAAAGATCATTCATTTTGGGCGACGTACAAATAATTTTTTACAATTTTTTAGACAAATATAATGGTTTTGGAGTATAAATGTTTCTTGATTTGTTCCACTTTAGAGTCCAAATTAATGTTATACAATTTTTTTTTTATTTTGTAAGTTATTACTTTAAATATATATAACATAATCAGCATTAATTTGATATCATTCCGGGGGGGGGGGGATTGGTAAATATTTTACGGAAAAATAAATCCAGCTATCTTAAATTTGTTGCTTTAGTTTTAAGTCTATCTTCAATTCTAAAATTGCATACAAGCATGGATACGTTTTATCAGATGGTTGAAACTTTATTTTATAATTTTTTGCTTTAGCTTACAATTCATTTTTTTTATTTGGATAAAAGTGATAAGCATTTGGGGACAACAAATAATATTGATCCAAATACTCAAATAAGACAACATTAATTTTTAAAGGAAACAATTATGGTAATTTACTCATATTGTCAAACAATTGGTCATTTTTTAGTTAAGAGTTGAGACTATGTAACAATTAACGTATTTTACTTACCTTAATGCTCACTTTAGTAAATTTTGAAAATGACTTTTATTTATGATGACAATCCTGGGCGAATTATACTTTTGTTCCATTTGTTTTTATTTTATAGTTTACTCATGATGCGAGATGATGTGAACATGAAAATTGAATAGTGGAGCAAAAAATTATATTTACAGTTTATAATTTCTAAATTGTCAAAAAGGATCGCGGTTTTTTCAGAAATTAAATAGATTGCCTTTTAAGTTATAACTATGATAGACATAACAATTATTGTACTTATTTTATGATAGGTGTTGATTACTTAATAAAAGTACTAGTAATATAAGTCTCTTAAAAGTTGTCACTTTTAAAACCAACAATACATACGTAATTTATTGTAGAAAATATTAGCCGAAACATTAATTTAGATGAAAATTGAAATGACATTAATTTATATATGATAACATATTCCCTCGCAGATTAATTATATTTTTGTTCCATTTCTTATTCATAGTTTACTCAATTACTCATGACGAGATGGTGTGAACGTGAAAGTGGTATAGTGGAGCATAAAGTTACTCCCCCTATCGATATATAAGTAACTCTTGTGAAAATATGAGTAGTTTTGACTTGTGATTTCAACAAAATTTGTTCTGTATGTGTCTCTTAGACCTACCATGAACATCGGGCATGGGAGTAATGGATATGTAATTATTTATTGAACAAGATACTATCAATTAGTATATTTGTCCATGAGTATGGAGTCGTAAGATGTGATTGAAATATGTA
Source organism: Primula veris (assembly GCA_963682055.1). Lineage (NCBI taxonomy): Eukaryota > Viridiplantae > Streptophyta > Magnoliopsida > Ericales > Primulaceae > Primula > Primula veris. The sequence continues at coordinate 9,912,540 of OY821747.1, forward strand.
TTGAAAGAGCAGATATGTGAAATATACAATATAAATAAACAGACTTACACAAGTTGACTATACTTTTTACTATCCATAATATTTTATTTGACTTGGGCATGTACTTACTTGAACGTGTTATAGAGTGATAAGTTACCTTGCAACTATGGCCGATATCTCAAGTTTCTTACAATTAGACCACTTAACAATTCACTGACAAATGAAATAGATTCTCTGATGCCATAATTGTGTATTTTTCATAATTTTAACAAACAAAAGAGAAATAAATATAACAAGTAACTGCTATCGATCAAAATTTTACTCCTAATAACTGGAAATAAATGATAATAATAACTACTTAAAGAGTAAATGACTTTGAAGTTTTAATGTTGGTTGATCACTTAGAATCACATTTTCATCTAATGAATATTTGTATTTATAGGTCATATTAATTAACCATATAGCAATTATTTTATTATTATCTAGATTGTTCATTTTTAAATTTGGTCGAGTTTTGGTCAACCGATTATGCATGTAGCCTTTCGTTGACATGTGTCTTCCATCTCACTTTATCTTTTCTAAACTAACATTTTCTTTATATTATATATCAATCAATCATTTCTAGGTAATTTAACCTCTATTCAGTTTTTCTTTAATTTCGAATTGATACTTGAAAAAATATGGCATAACCAATAACTTATAATGGTTTTCTTTTGAAAGTTGTTGGGAGAACCCTTGCCAAGAACTATTATTTAGGTTTCTATTTCGAACTTCTATTTGGGACGGACAAATGAGTTAAGTTTTCGAAGAAATTTGAGGTCCACCATCGACAATATCAGTATTCATCTTTTGGTAAATGTCTATCTCATTCCTCATTTCGTAATGAGGTCGTACTAGTTTATCTCTCCCGTTGTGTTTATCAACGGAAAATTCATCATTTGCATGTTTGGTTTATATGTGTGTGTGTGTGTGTGCGCGTGATTTCTGAAACCATTTTGATGTTTGCTTTAATTCTTCTTTTGGTCTAGCATATTATAATTTGATTCTTATCTAGTTATTGCCCCTAGATTGTAGAATGCCGAAAAGGTAATTCATTTTACGCGACATTCGAATAAATGTGTACAATCTTTTAGACAAATACGATGATTTTGAAGGATAAATGTTTCTTGATTTGTTCCACTCTAAAATCCGAATTAATGTTATAATTGTAAGATTTTTTTTCCTGATTTTGTGTGTTATATTACTTTAAATATATAACCATAATTAGCATATATATGATGATTGGAACCGAAACCAAACTTGTGGACCGAAACTGAAGTAAAAGATCGGTTTGGCTTTGGTTTACAGTTTTGAAACCGATAAAGAACCGAAACCAAAACCAACGCCAAATCTAAGGCAAAACCATAAACCAAAATATAAACCTTAACTAAAATATAAAGTCTAATCGAAATATATACTCTAACCAAAATTCTTACTTTCTAATAGTGCAACAAATGAACTGATCCGTTCATGAACAAGCTCGTATTCGCCTCGTTAAATGGTTGGCTCATGTTCATTCAATTACTAATGAGTCGATGCTAAACAAAATAACAATGCTCGTGCTCATGCTCAAAATCGTTTAATTATTCAAATATTTTTTTTTTCATTTTAAAATTCATGCTTATATATATGTAAAAATTATAAAATATAGTTATGATGATTGATAAATACTTTTCAATTCATATAATAAAGTTGTACTATTTTTTTTAACATAAATTACTTTATATTAAAACTCTCCATACTTATTTGTATTATTAATTATCTTAGCATAGATTTAAGCCAAATAAAAAAGTTCTTTAAGCAAAGTGATTCTAACATATCCGAAAACGAGTTCAGAGTACTGTGCTCGTGAACTGGTCAGCTCGAGCTAGTGTATAAACGAGCCGGGCCTGAATAAGATTTTAGGGCTCGTTAGTAAAACAACGAGTTTAGATGGGCTCGTTTCGGCTCGACTCATTTACAGTCCTACACTTCAACTTTTAAATGTATATTGAGATCTAATTTCTATTGCAAAATTTTAAAAATATTGCAAATCGTTTCACTGGTATTATTTTTAAATGAATTTAAACTTTAAAGAACTTGTTGCAAACATGTTGCAAGTTCTTACTTTTAGACGAATTTGAAGAACTTATTGTAAACTGTAACCGGAAAATCTGTTTCGTACCATTTTAGACAGAAGCGTGTTAAACAGAAAAACTAAACCGTTTAGAACCGATGGAAACCGGTTTCGGTATGGTTTTTTATCTTTGAAAATGGCATAACTAGACCGAAAACGGAATTATTTGAGTTTCCGTTTTTTAAAACCAAACTGATCTCACCCTTATTACTCGTTATAAGTGTTATTCTGAACATATATGTTTTTTTTACTTTAAAAATTTACCATTAAAACTTCGATCCTATATGGCACTTTTACCATAGATCTGAAAAGGCACCACTCTTATGTCATCGCTTTATAAAACGTTAAATTACCATAAAAAATCTCATCGCAAAGAAGATAGCAGAGAAATAAATAAATATTTTCTGTAAACAACATGAATTACATCTAAACGAAAAACAAACCCATAAAATGATTACATATACCTGTCACACCCACAAGGAAACTATAATCGTGTATTTGGAACCCGAAAATGTCACGGAAAAAAAAAGGAAAAGAAAAAAAAAAAAAAAACTTGATACATTTTCCGGTTATATGTTTGGAAGGTTGAGAATCTAAGAAAAGAAAAAATGAGGAGATAAATTGAGGTACTCTCACTGTTCCATTTGCTTTCTTTAAAATCACACTTAGAAATAAAATGTTTTATATTATTTTACATAAACTCTTCTCACGCTTTTTTTGTTTTCTTTTTAACTAGTTTTCTCATGCAGTTAAACACACAAAAAAAAATACTTTCTTAATAAAACTACTTCTATTTTAGCATAAGTTTTCGGGTTGCAAACACACACTACAAGAAATATGACTGATACCAACACCGAAAAACAATAAGTCAATTTCTGTTGCTGATTAGTAACAGAACACTAACAAAACGGCAACATAAATTGTGGAAATCATTTAGCAAAAGAATCACCAACTTTATAGCAACTGAAATTTAGCAACACTGTAATTTGTTACTAAACGAGTTGCCAAATTTTCGGAGCGAAATCTGTAACAAAATTACCATCAATTTAGTAACACAACCTCCCCATCAAATTAGCAACATAAAAATGTGTTGCTATAATTAAATATTTATATTTGGATTTAAAATGTTCTCATATGTTACTAATGTGCATTCATTTTTATGAAATTATGCTAAATGAATAACAATGTTTTATACAGAATAAAAATTAACACATACAAAAGTTGGATGTATAGACGATTAAATCCAGACAGAATAAAAATGAACACATACAAAAGTTAGATGTATAGACGTTTTTTTTAAGTGTAAATGGTTTGATCCTAGTCGAAAAGGAAAAAAAGTTCATAAACGGTACAATCTTGTCGATGTGAACATAAAATAGAAATACCCCAAGTATGAGTCATTTATATTGGCTATGCAAGCGATGCAAGTTTGTTACATTCCTTATCCTAGATTGTCGGTAAGGGAAAATAACAAAATAGGAATGAGAAAAAAGAAAATAAACAAGGAGAATAAAGATTGGTGGGCAGTTTGCAAGTTTAAAGCTAGGCCAATCATTGTTCAACAACCGAATGCCAAATCGGAAAACACTGAGGCATTTCAAGAGGACGAAAGTATTGGACATCGGATTACAAATGTAGAATTTATTAGACTTGTGCCATTGAATACTTCTGATACCGAACCGGGCTATCAAATCAATCTAGCAGAAGATGAAGAAGTCCGATGAATAATATTAATCGAAATACTATATTCGAGTGTATTAAGACAATTTTATGCTTTATTTAAGAATTATTATGTTCTGTAACAAAAATTTCTATGACTTATCAAAAAATTGAAACATTTTGGCAAATTGGTTCCCTGACTTTGTTTCTGCCTTTTTTTTTTCATTTCCTCCCATTATTTTTGTTCTACTCCCATTTTTCATCAGTATAAGTGATACAGCTGGACACTTTCTCTCTCTCACACATCACACAAAAACAACAACAAAAACTCTAAACCTAATTAGCCGTCTCTCACATCTGCAACTCACAGGTCTCTCTCTCTATTTCTCTCAATAACTATAATGATGCTATATCGGCTTAATTAATGATTATTGTGTATTTGTTAATGTATACTTGTGAAAAGATGTCTTTGTTTTTATTTTTGTATTTTTTATGGTATGTACTGGTAATGTAAATTTTTTATAGTTCTTAATTTTGATACTCATAATGTGAATTTACATCAAACGGATCTGTGAGAATAAAGACATGATTTTTTTACAGCCCCCAAAATCCATTCGTTTTAGAAACCCCCAATTTTATAAAATTAATATGAAATATTAAACTAATAAAGATATATCTATATTAATCAATATTGATTTGATATTTAAAAATAATATTGGGTGGGTCTGTTATATGAACACCATGGGAGGGAGAAAATAAAACTTACCTTACATTTGGATTCATCAAAGCATAGGTATATGTCTCTTTTATTAGTGTAACTTTTTTTTATTAAATGCAATTATTTTTTTATTATCTGCAACTATTTTGTTTGGTGGAAACTGGTTTCGGTTCTGTGTAAACGCTCGATATGGAAACAAAATGATTGAATTTGTTTATGAATTTGTTTATAACTTGTGATTTAGTACTATTGAATTAGTCTTTGAAATGTGCATACTTTTGGTGTATATATGTATTGTATTGGTTTGTCTCCGTATGCATATGTATCAGTCATTTATGTGTTGGATTTACTGTGTGTTACATGGGCTTTTTTAGCGGGTATTAGGATAAAAAGTTTTTTTTTTATACAAGTTTGCTAATAAGGTTTGATCTTTGCTTATGAGTAGAGGCAAAGTTTTGATTTTTTCTTGCTAGGCACATGGACAAGATGCTCTACAGCACCGATGGTGGCATCACCATCAGTGTGTATCTATCTATATCTATATCTATGTTTGGCTAGATGGATGTGATCTTATGTTTGTTACCTTTTGGAATGTCCATACTTTTGCTAATGTATATGTATTGTGTTTTTTTGAAAATGTGTTGTTTCTACATTCGATCTGTTATGTTTCATTTTATGTAAGTAGAAAAATGGCTTTTTTAAAGTAGGTATTAGGAAAAACAGCGACTTTTTTACTGGGTATTAGCAAAATTTTGGTCTTTGCTTAGGGATAGATGGAAAGTTTGATTTCTCCCTTTTGATTTGCTAGTATTTGGAATGTCCATACTTTTAGTGTGTTGTGCTGTCTTGTATTGATTTGCTGTCTTGTAAGCAGATGAATAGTTCTCATGCCCCTGGTTTCGGTGCCAATGGTCGTCGTTTAGGTGGTTTAGGTGGTCGTTCTGGTGGTCATGGTCGTGGCAACCGCAGCCTTAATACTCTGGGGGCTTATCACCTTCATGATACGCTAGAAACTCCTGAGGGTATAGATAGCGTGGGGACTTCAATCCCCAATGGTGCATCTCTAAATGTGACATTAGCTATGGAGGCTGAAGCCGATGAGGCTCGTGCCGCTAATGCGCGTGTCGAGGCTACTGTTGCAGCTGAGATTGCAGTTGCTGTTGCCGCAGCTGCAGGCGTGGCCACTGAGACTCAAACCGTTGCTGATGCGGCACAAGCCGCTGCTGTTGTGGCACAAGCGGCTGAAAACAATGCAATTCATGATGAGCACCCCAACGCCAATAAGATACTAATCCATGTGTTTCCTGGGAGAATTCCTCGGTAATCAAAATTAGTTATTGTATTCTTTTATTTCTATAATTTTAAATGTTTAAACATTTAGTAACTAATTATTTTTGTTGAAACCTTGATATGAAATTGTATATGTATCTATAGATATATGTGAAATAATCCATGTTTGTTGAAAAATCAATACCTTATTTGGTATAGTATTTAGTTAGGATCTATTAGAGTAGTAGTCCCTTGTTATCATTACATTATTAAAAGTCTATATGCGGTTTGGTTATATGATTTTGTTTTGTTGAGATTTTAAGGTGGGTTTAATATAGTCGTTTCTATACATGTATTTGCAAAATATAATTTGTATATCCATACCAAGTTTTTGCTTATCTACCCTATTGTTGTCATGTAGAAATACTTCATTTGGCAAAGAGGAGCTGAACTGGCAGTTAGAGAGTGCTGGAGGAAAGCAGTAGGAAGACGATATCGTGACTTTATAAGTGACCGAAAGAGCGATTCACAAGCTAGAGAATACATCCCGCCCGCTATATGGACCAAGTGGATGGCAGATTGGAACACTCCTGAAGCTTTAGAGCTCTCGCGCAAGAAAAGGTTGGCACGTATGGGCGCTAATGGACAATGCTCTAAGCATACCGGTGGTTCAATCACATCCTCTGAGCATACGATTCACTTTGAAGCTAAGAACAAAATAAAGCCTACTTGCAACGAGTTATTCGAACTAATGCATAGGAAGAAAAAAGATGATTCGTTTGTCGATGAAAAGTCTGCTGCCATCAATGTAAGAAAAAAATTCTTTCTTATCTTATTTGGTTCTCAAAATAAGTACTTACAGGGGATAAAAGAAATGAAGCAAAAGTTGACGTTTGTAGGTGGCTTATTTGATAATGAACTGCATTTTTTGTTGTTGCAATGCTGATAGACTCTTTTTAGAGTTCAAATTTTATGGCATATGTGAGTTAACATTAACCAAGTCAAAGTTTATGATAAATTGGATAGTTTGACCAACATTGGCTTATTGGATAATGAATTGGTGAAGTGTCTAAATGATTTGGATGAGTTGATATAACTTTTTATAAATTGAACTTGATTGACTCTTAAAACCTTAATGATTGCTATAGTACATAATGTATTGGTTTTGACAGTAGGTGTGACTAAAAAATGCTTAGAAAATGGATGGTAGTTGCTGTGACTATAAATTTTACAACTGTGATTTCTCTTTTGTGTAGCTTTATTAGTTTGCTTTGTTTGATGGAACATGTTTTTTATGTTTAACATATATTTATATTTTCAATCGTAGGCTGCGTTTGTGGCAAAAAAGATAGAGTTATCCCAGATTTCAGACGAATCTGATGTACCCAATGATGATGCGATATTTATGGAAGTAGTTGGTGGTGTGAACAAGGAAGGCACCGTATATGGTTTAGGATCACAGAGCTCATCTATCCTCGTCAACAACTCGAATTCAGGTGCATCAAGTTCGACACCACCGCAACAGATTTCTATTAGCATGCTTCAAGACTTTATTGAAGGATCACTAACTGAATTTGGGTTGCAAAGTGAGGAGAATGTCCGGCGATGTATCGGGAAAGCAGTCGAATCGAGAATGAGTCCTTATGAAAGGACACTTCTCGAGATGCATAATTTATTGGCGAGTCTGACCGTCACTTTGCAAAGTCAGGTATGTAATCTTGAGAACGAACTTAATTCGGATGATGAGGCCGGGAATGAAGACGCGGCAGAGAATAACCTCAACGATCTCAAGGATTAGAATTACATTGGTGGCGGTCAAAGTGGCAGTGGTGATAAGTTTTTTTTCTTATGTTTTAGGTTTATGTTAAATTTGAGGTTGTATGGTCTAACGATAGGCGTATGAAAACAATGACTTTTGGGTAGACGTACGTGAACAATGACTTTTGGGTAGGCGTATGAGAACAATGACTTTTGGTTTTGGGATGACGGAGATTATGCTACAATGTATTTTGGTTTGTAATATTTTGCATCCTGGTGTAATTAAAATGATGTTCTGTACTGATTGATTTTTGTTTGACTATTAGATATATAAATGTTATATTTAATTATATATATTATACTATTATATTTAAATGAGTGTATTAGAATTATAACAATTCGCAACATATTTTTCTTGCACCAAAAGAATGTAGCAACATATTAGTAACAATATAGCAGCACGTTATAAACATTTTAAAAAATAAAATAAAGAAATAACATCACAATACCGACATGAGTAGCTACAAGTAGTTATATATTAAAATAATCTAGTTGAAAAATTGTAACTGATCTGCAACAATATTTATGTGTTACAGATGTGTTGCAAAATGTGTTGCATTATACATATAAGTGACAACAGAATAAACTTGTTACAATTATATTGCTGATTGAAATTAGTAACAATATAAATGTTACTAAAAATCAGCCACAAGCCAAAAAATATCATAGTAGTTTATGTTGCTAATCTGTTGTCGATCAACGATTAGCAACAGAATTTCTCAAATACATAACTGTCAATTTTAGTGACAGTAAAATCCAAAACATTGTTGGCAGTGAATTCAGTCGTGCTTGAAATCGTTACGGGGTGTGTGAATTATAACTAATTTGGTTTCCAGTAAGCCTTTAACTTGCACTCACCGTTTTTTTTTTAGTTAGTGCTAAATAAATAAATAAATCAAGTATTTGAAAAGTAAAAACCCTTATCTTTGACACTGGAGAATTGCCACGACAAACATGTCCTCCCACTTGATAAAACAAAACAATTATAATATTATAAATATCCCTTAGCTACTTTTGCATTAAGCAAATGAAAAAAATTCCAAAACTTGTGGCCTTCAAAGGGAATCAAAAGTTCAAAACACGACATGTCCACACTGTTGACCCATATGAGAATTGTTGAAAAATATCATTTTTAAACCATTGGGCACAGAAAATAAGACATAGTCCATTTATAGTACATAAATTTCTTTTCTTTAAAAAGGTGATTAGTTAAGTCAATCAGTCCCCTCTCTTCTTTAATCATTTAATTAACCACAATTCTGCACCTATAGTAACACCAATATTCCAGACAGCTAAAACAACCACTTGCTATAATATCTCACAACTAACATCTGGTTAGGGTTTGTGTATGAAAAATAAAATATTGAAAAAAGAAAAAGAATAAAGTTTAGTAACAATAATGGTGGGACACTACTTGACCCATCATGATTTTGCAGGCCTTTGTAGAGGACTAACATGACTTTGTCGGTTACTTCACCATTTTATTTCTCTCTCAATACACTTAAGTAGTAGTAGTACAGTAACTTATTTCTCATGCTCTCAAACAGGCCCCCCCTTTTTCCAACTAGTACCAAAAAAAATCCAATTTCACCCCTCTTTATGGACTTGGTGGGAACACACAAAATCCACCCACACTCCCCATACCTCATATTTTGTCCTTCTCTCAACTACTACTTCTTCTTCTTCTTTTCTCTGGTAAAAAGATGAGCCATTTTTTCAGTAATTAGTTGATGGAATAATAAATGCTATTTAACTATATAATAGTACTTTTTAGTACTGTTGAGTGGTCCCAGTTTCAGGATCTTTCCACTTTTTCTCCTCCTTAGTTTTTTATTACTTCAACTTTACCTCTTTTAGGTTTTCTTATTATTTTTCATTATCTTCCTCTGAATCCTGATTTAGACCGTTTAGGAATAGTTTTTTAAGTCACCCAAAACTAGGGCTCCATAGTTACTCAACTTGTTTATGAATTTAGTATTCTAATTATTGGGTTGGCAAAAAAAAAAATCAGCTAAGGTGATAAAAAGAGAGAAGGCAATGGAAATGAGAGGATTCGATACTAATCAAGTCCAAGATGAGCATAACAATGTGCCACAAAACAACTCGAACCACACCAATCCGATTCCTTCACAACCACCACCACCAATACTGCCTCAAACAGGAGTTCGGTACGGAGAATGCCTCAAGAATCATGCCGCTAACGTGGGGGGCCACGTCACCGACGGATGTGGAGAGTTTATGCCAAGTGGTGAAGAAGGGCTAAAGTGCGCCGCTTGTGATTGCCATCGAAGCTTTCACCGGAGAGAAACTGAGGGCGGTACAGAGACTCCTTCCGGTTCTGCTACCCCACAGTACTATCCGTATAATCTCAATAGAAGCAACAATAATTTAGCACACCGAGCCACACACGGTCACGTAGTGCAACGTCCTCCTCCGCCTCCTCCTCCGTTTTCAGCATCGCAACAGAGGTACGAATAGAAGAAACTAGATGGTCTAACATGCAGTTGTGCTCTTCTGGATCCATTTTTGGTGCATTAGATTAGTCAAATTTGTGTATTTACTTTTTTTGAAGTGTAAAGGGTCGAGTCATTAGTTTAGAGTCTTTAGACCAATGTCAAGTAAGCAATCAAAATATTAGTAGCTAAAATGTTTTTGCAAGAGCTATGCCGAAAAATGAAAAACATAAGTTTTACGCAGGGGCGGAGGACATGTAGAACAAAGAGGAGCATTAGCAACCCTACAATTGACGAAAATGCTGTCTTTTCTATACAAAGTTTTTTATTTTATTTTGAAAATGATGATTCTTGCAACCCTTCTAAATAACTCTTTGGTTTGTGCAACCCAAAATGTTAATTCTAGCTCTACCCCTGGTTTTACAGGGTGAAAACAAAGTATGTTTGTTTTTCTAAGCTTTGAAACTAGCATTGTATCAAGTTTGAATCAAGATTTGGAAGATAGCATTTTAAAGCAGTACCCTTATTTTCGCAACACAGAAAGAATACACATTGATAATTAGACTAATTTGATGTACCAAAATCTCATCTCAACCCCCCACCATGTACATTATTAGCAATGCTCAATTGCACCAATTTAGGCCCTCGGTATTAATAAAATGCATTAACTGTCTGAGTATGGCAGATATGGCCGTGCTGGGGGGCCTCCGGTCATGATGACGTTTGGTGGGGGAGGTGTGGCGGAGTCTTCTAGCGAGGAATTGGACTTGATTCGTATGAATCAAGGAACCGGTCATGAATCGGCATCGAAGAAGAGGTTCAGGACGAAGTTCACGCCGGAACAAAAAGGGAAAATGCGTGAGTTCGGAGAAAGAATCGGGTGGAAGATACAGAAGCAAAACGAGAACGATGTTCAGCAGTTTTGCACTGAGGTAGGAATTAAAAGACAAGTGTTCAAGGTGTGGATGCACAATTGCAATCAAGCCTCGAAAAAGAAACAATCGTAACAATATTTGGGGTATAATTTGATTATTGTTACATGCCAATGTGGACAACAATTTTTACCATTAGCAATGTTTGCCATTTTTCCTCCATTTTTTTTATTGCGGGAGATAGATTCAGTTGTCATTCATATTAGAAATTTGTTTGCTTTTATTTTTTTCTCCTTCAAACCGTTTCTCCATTTAGCTTTATGTTGATGATATATATACTCGTCTAGTTCAATAATTATCACTGCAAGAAGAAACATTAGATTTATTTAGGGACAAATTATTTGAATACAGTCAAAATTTGTCTTTAAATAGTATTTTTTAGGAATAATTTTTTTTCCCCTCCTAATTTAATGTTTAGAGACCAAAATTAGAAAAAAAATTGTTTTCAAAGACAATCCGGTATCAACATAAGGTAGGGGTGGGATCAGGTCGGGACCCGACTCAAAAACCTATCAACTCGAGTCCCGACCCGATAAGAATCGGAAATCATTTTAACTCCCGATCCGAACCTGACATTTTGGCTACCCGAGAACTCGGATACCCGATAGTTCGGGTATCCGACGGGCCGGGATAGGATAATCCCGACATAATTTTGTTTAAATTCAGAAACCTAAAAGTTTTAATAATTAACTACAAATTGAAATAAAAATGCAATTTTTTTACTAAATGTTGTAAAATTAACAGTTTTAATACTCATAGTTAGCACTTGATAGTAATTAAATATGCAGATTTAGAAATATAGGAATATATATATATGAAAAAATAGTTTATAATTTGTAAAATTTTTTATAATGGTTGTTTATATACTGGGTCGAATATGAAAATTTTGCAACATTAACGAATTCTTTTAATGTTTAAACACTAGCAAGTTATACTTGGTCGCGAATATAATTTTCAATAATTTTTAATTTTTTCATAATGCATGGTTGTTTAAACACTATTGAGTTCATTTTATTTTTCGTTATTTTAAATTATGTTTTAAAGACACACGAAAATATTATTTAAATAGAGCTAGGATCAAATTGTCTTTGATTTTTGGCCAATTACTTGGAAAGGTAGTTTGCTCACCTCTTCGAGAATGTTACTGGTCTTTGTTGGCTGAAGAAATTTACAATTATAAATTTGTAACTGAAAGTTTATTTTCCAAGAATACTAGTAATAAATAACTATAAATAGTTCAAAGTTAAATAGATTTAATAATATCTCGGGTACCCCGACGGGTATCCAACAATATTAAAAATGACACGCGATCCCGAAAGTGATCGGGTCGGGACTGGTTCGGGTCGGGTTTCGGGGATTTTTCCCAACCCTAATATTATAAGGAGACAATTTAAATGTGCCCTAAATCTATTTTGTTCAAATTTTGTAAAAAAGTTAATTGTCCCTAAAAAATTATTTTTTTCTCTAAAAAAATACTAGTTAGAGACAAATATTGCTTATGTGTAAACAAATTGTCCCCAAACCTCAACAAAGATTGCTTGGTCTTCGTAGTTTGTTTGGGAGTTGATTTGACAAATTTAAGATACATTTTCTACTTTACATATTTAAATATTATTTTAGCTTGCAAGTTACATCCAGATTTAATGTGTCTGTTACTAAATGGAAAATGGGGAAAATTTTGGCATCACCATCGCTGCCTGATAAAGAGATTTATTCTTTCATGTATTTTAGTTTATAGTTGAAATTACAAGTATATCTTAAAAAAAATTAAGTAATGATAGAACCACGGGTACCCTAAAATTTTCTTTGACATCGGAAACTTGCAAGCCATTTTTCTTTCAGGCATGTCTTTTTTCATTGTAAATAATCTGAAATCAATGCTAAATCACCCACTTAATTACAGTTTTAACTAACTAATAGTTGCGATTTTGACTTTCTTTGACTTTAGTCATAAATCGCACCTATTAATTAATAGAACCATGAGTACCACCATAAGAAAAATGACTTTCTGCGGCTTGGTTTTAGTAGTGCAAAACAAAAGCAAGTTGTAAATTGAGTTATTAACGGCGTGATTAAAATTAATGGCGTATGGGGGTTGCACGCTGCGAATAGCGTTTTTGCGCGATGTAAAAGGTCATTTTTGTTGTAGTGTAATGAGATCAACTAAGTCGATATGGTTACAATTTTGTAGCTTGTTTTACCGGTCACACTATTTAATTTGATAATAAAACGACTAATCGTGTGGAAGGTTCACACGGGTGGCTTAAAAAGTATATGGTTAATAACTGTAAATGGGCATGACCATAAGATAATAATGAAATATAACCATAACAGATTGGATTATTTATAAAAATAATTGGAAACTTTAAAATAATTAGGTATGAATTTTTTTTTAAACATCAACCTATGATAAACGGTTATAAAGTCGGAAAAAAAGGACGAATGATCATATAATGAATTTTTGGAATCCTTTTTTTATCATGTTTAATACATCTTTTGTTTATAAAGAGCGAAATGATTTTTTTTGGAATTTTTTTGTTTATAAAGAGCGAAATGATTTTTTTGGAATTTTTTGAGTATTTTAGTGAATGCTAGTTTTAGGATGAAATATTTCTGATACGTGCTTTCTCTAATATAGTTTGTGTAGTATCACTTTTGATCATGTCCCCTTAATTCATATAGCTAAACTTTTGGTATTCTGCCTAACGCTGCAAATGAACCGAAAAGAGAAGGTAATATTATCGTCCTTGTTTGTTTCACTAAAAGAAAGAGATGTCAAACAGTGACAGTATCGACGGTTTTATTTTGTGACACCGGCAATAAGCACACTACACATTGTAACAGTTTAGTCGATTTGTGACGTTACAACTTTTTGAATTGATGACAGCGTTGTGCCGGTCTTGAAATATCTTATAGTGTTTGTTTGTACAAGATTCATGATGAATCAGAGGTCCCAAAATTTATGAGCAATTAATCTCCGGAGTCAGCGGTGGTTCTGCTCATGACTTTAATGCGTGCAAGCCATGCTCTCTTTTGTAAGCTTGTTCAATTCATTGATTTTGAAATCAGGGTTGTCTTGATTACGTCACTAACTTGAACAACCTTGTCTTTTATCGAACCGACTCTTAGGATCGACTAAACCAAGTGTGTCATTCACATGGAATCTTTCATCTCTTCATTCTTCAAAATTTGTCATTTGAATGCTTCAACTACCACCAAAATCCACACAAAGTGTCACTCCACCCAAGGTTTTGCAACGACCGTTATGCCCTCCTCGATGACACTTTTCCTGCTGCGATGCTCAAGTATTAGTTCCTGCGATTCAACACTATCCATTTGCGGGACTCGTTGATTTGACAAGTGAGTTGCTACACACTACTTAACAAATTTCAACTTGCATTACCACCGTTTTTGTGCTTTAATCGACCTAACATTCGTCGGTTTTTAATATCATGGCAATCAACTATATAGTACTCCCGTCCCTCTATTCCAAAATATAAATCTATTACAGGAATCTCAACTTATTAAGTAAATACAATTATTACACATTTTTTACACTTTCTTTTCACTTTTACCTGCATTGTTTTTTTTTTTTTGCAAAGTTCAAAATTATATTTATCAAAATGGGCAAATTACAAGAATTGGATTGACAGCACATGTCATCTCCCACTAGCAAAACCAGCAAAATGTAAAAAGAAATTACACCGCTTAAACACATAAAATAAAACATTCTCGCCAAATTTAGCATTAGAGAGAGAGAGAGATCTCCGATTCAGTGAACTAAGCTTCTTCAGGGGCGATCAAGGGGAGCTTTCGACATAAAAACAGCATCCATATCCAACGTATCAGCTGAGATATCTTTTGCTTATGGTAGCGATTGTTTCTTTCGATCCAGATTTTGTATATAATTACTGAAAATGGAATCTTTCCTTGCAAATTTATTGTACTTTTCCATTTGAATCGATTGATAGCCCAAATAATACATTGATTCCACATCAGATCAGTAGAGAAAAAATAAGTACTTAATTGTTGAAAATCCAATTTAAGAACCTTAATAGAGTAAGGGCAGTTGAAGAATAGATGGTACACATTCTCCATCCCATGGTCACATAACAAGCAAAAGTTATTATCTGCTATACCAAGATTAAATAAATAATCCTTTGTATGTAATTTACCCCAGAATAGCTAACCATAATATAAAGCTGCATTTAGTTATTTTAGGGTTTTTCCATACTAGTTTGAACCAATTCACTTTTTCCTTAACTCATTCCAGGCAGATGCAGGTGTAAATCCATTAGGGTTTGGAAGCCAAATAGCTTTATCTTCATTAGGATTAGGGAAATCACAATCTGCAAGTAAGATTTCAAGGTCTTGCATATAATAAGAGCCGGAAAAAAGAACTGATCGACCAAACACTATTGTTCATAATAGAATTAACCCTAGCCTTTCTTGATAGTACAGAATTTTACCCATTCTTATTAATGTACATTTTCGTAAAAACCTAAAAATACAGGCAAATACGTAATTTTACACAATATTGTTTCTATTTTGAAAAAATGAACTTATATTATGAAACACCCCAAAATAATATATATACTTGTATTTTGAAACGGATGAAGTAGAGTGCCTCTTTGAAACAGTCACTTTATTTGACTGTTTATGGAACAGTCACCTTAACCACCGTTAGATTAAAAAATGGATGGTTATATAATATTTTTCAATAACTAATTTGTTTTTTATATTTTCAACAAATTAGAATTTAATAAATTAAACCCAAATTGTACAACACGCTAAAAACTCAAATAAAAATATAAAACGCTGGAGAGGCATATGCTAAACTTAAATATTAATCAAAATTTAATTTTTTTTTATGCATTTGACACATTTTTATGCCAACAGATTGTAAACCAGTTATATAGCCTGAATATTCCTTATTAATTCCCGATGAAGTATATCGGGAACAATTTACGGAATTTATACACCAAACAAAATAACCCCCTATGTTTTCTCGAAATTTCTCATAAGTCATAACTAGTACAGTTTTGGACTATTTGTTCATTTCACCGGTCGTTTATATGACGTTATGTACGACTTACTTTGATATATTTTACCCAAATAATGAACTCTTTAGGCTTTATTTTGTGTTGTGGTACAACTTATTTCATCCAAAAAGAATACAAATACTTTTTTTTTTCTTTTTCTGAAAGTCAAATCCAACTAAATAATTAGCAAAAATGTACCGTCCGTACACCACGAGCAAGATCAATTGATTTTAAATTAGGTCATTGTTTAGCCTCGTGAAAAAGTAACCTCTACATTTGAAGAAGATGACAATGCACTATATGTGACAACAAATTAGTCTCCTAGATTATCGATATTTTATCATGCATAATGACGTGTAAACAGTGAATAGCATTAAGATGGACATATCTTTCCACGTTTTATGAATCTGAATTCCAAGACAACAAAAACTCGAAAGGACAATTAATTGGTATTAGAAAAATAAGAAAATGGTACAAGTCTATGTTTATAACAAATTAGTCAGACAAAACTAGCGTCAATTCTACTGTTCTGGAACATGGAAGTATAGTGTTATCAGATATTCTGCCACTCTCCATGTGCACAGAAAATGACACATTAATAATTATACAATTGAGAATCATTTAACATATATAAAAAAAAACTATTTAATGTTCTTACTGTATTCATAAGTATGTTTATTTAATGGTTAAAATAATTAGTTTTGCAATTCATAAATGCTTCGCGGCACAGTTTGTTAACTCGCTTAACTTCTATATTCGTGTAATCATTTCATTGAATAATAATTAAAAAGTAAAAAAAAAATAGCTTGATATAGTATATATGCTAATCTTTAAAAGTGTTTTAAAATCCTAATTTTTAATAACTAGGCACAAAAAATATACTAGGCCTTTCTGGTTAAATTGTTAGGATTATTATACACCTTAAAAAAAAAAAAAAAAAAATAGTAAGTGCTAGCATGACCCTAATTGTAGCCACTAGCCTTTAGGATCCCCTTTCTCTAGAATTAGGGCTAAAATGCCGCTAATAAAATCTTTCCCCTCCAGGATTAGGGTAAATATGCCAAATACAAACAAAACCAATGGAAAAAATTTCCGGTCCAATTTTTAATTTTTTATTAAGTGTAGATAAAAAAAAATACAACTTATTTAAATTTTAATTTAAAATATAAAACAGATGAAACGTTAAAATTTGTACTTGTACGAGTCAATAATCTATATTTTACATGTAAGAGTTTATTTATACTTGAAAGGTTAATTTTAAACGTAAAATATATATGTTACTAGAAGTCAATAATTTATATTTTGAAAACAAATGAAAATCATAACTTTTGAGTCAATAATCTATATTTTAAATGTACACGTTTATTTAAACGTGAAAGATTAATTTTAAACGTAAAATATGTTAATATAAGTCAATAATTTGTATTCAAAAAACATATGAAAATATAAAAACATATGAAAATTATGAATTTTGTATCGGGCATGGACTAAAACTTAAATAAGTTCATGTGGTACTAAAACTTAAATAAGTTTAGTTTTGGATCTTCCAAAAGATTAGCTCAAAAATGAATCCTAAGGAAGGCCACACAAAATGAAGGGATTGCCCAGTCAAACCTAAATTTTAGAAAAGACTAAATATGTAGAAATTTAGAATACATCAATGTTAGGGTTGTGTTATTGTTATGCAAATATGATACTTAACTAGGATAAACATCGTGAAAGATTAATTCCATCTCAGTAAGATCTACATGTATATTTTTCTTCAAGGTCATATGAATCCCTTACTCGAGCAATACTAGCTCTAGCTACCTCATGCTCTCTGCAGGAACGACAACGTACTCAGTTCTGTCTCCGGATAACCTAGGTCGAATAAACATCATCGCTTTGGTCTGCTCAGGAGGCTGCGGTTCGACTCCTTTTGATTTATGGGCTTTTCATTTGATCCATTTTTCCCATAATATAGCCATTGAATTAGACATGGATACATGATCATTAGATCTTAGATCATATATTTGAGAATTACTGAACATGCTAATTATATATGGGATCTTTTCACTACAAAATAAATAATTCAATGGGAGCCAAAACCGTCACATGCAATGTCACTAAGTGAAATCTCGAAGACCATCCCTAATCGGAAAACCCTCACAAACAAAAACCGTCACTAAACAACTTGTCATAAAAATACCCATCTTTATTTACATTACCATCTAGACATTTTTTTCTTAATGTCTGGCTATATGTACGCTATGTACGTTCTTAAATAATTAGTATGCCCTCACTTCCAAAAATCAATGACTAATCTTTATAACCATTATCAATCCGACCATTTGTCTGTTTGACTCAAGTCGACGAAATAATTCATTTACTCAGGTTTCAATTTTATAATTCTTCCGAATAGATAGTCATAATATTAAGATGTTAACTTATATTACAATACAAAAAACATACATGTCAAACTATTTGATCAAAGACCACACATGTTCCTAGCAGAGATTAACGTCGTGATCAACTTATTACGCACATCAACTTATTATGCGCACGACTGTCTCTACCTTTCATCAGTTTCACTATGCATCTCAGCCACTTCATATTTCACTATAAAATAATGTTTGATTTAGTGAGAGTCAAAAGCTGTCACAAGCCTATCGCTAATTTAAAAAGCTGTCACAAATCTGTCGCAAATTAACTAAACTGTCACAAAACCGTTGCTAATAAGCTCGTAACAAAAAATACCGTCACTAATCCCGTCGCTATTTGAGTATTTTTTTTATCAAAACTTTTTCTTTTGCTTCAGCTTCTCTCTACTTCACTCTGTCTTTATGTGCATCTTTCCTTCTCTTCCTACCATGCTTTCATTATGTATCTCTCTCCGCAAGCCATGGACTTGGGGCTTGTGTTGATCACGAGCGAGAAGCATCGTGAATCAATCAATACATCGGTAGTTTTGACACCACCTTCACCATTTTTCTTATGTAAATTTGGCAACTCCATTTAAATTTCCTAACCTCTGCCCCTAATTGAGACCACCAAAATATAGAACTCGCATATCATTGATCGCTGGTTATGTTTGGTTCATTCATTAAGTGTATGTAAACTTAACGTGCAAGGGGTTAGTCAAACAATTGTCAGTTTCTTAAGCATGTGCATGAGAACTAACCGTAGAGAATGTTAAGTTCTGAAACAAAACAAGTATACACATTTATTTGATGGTCTTACTCTTATGGCCAGATAACTACTTGAAAGCCAGTCTAATTTCATCGAGGGCAAGGTAACTCCTTGCTACTTGGAGGAGAAAGCTTTAAAGTCGTGATTTGTAAACTTAATTTCTTGTTGATAGGATATCCCAATACTCGGTACTAAGAACTAATATCATCACGGAATAAAACAGTCGAAATTGCAATTAACTACAAGGGAAGACCGACAAATTAAAACCTTCTTCACATTAAAATTAATTGAAGCTGGTCCACGCTAACATTTCCTGCATTCCGGTCTAATTCCAAGCCTTTTTTACTGCATGTCCAGCCTTCTTAGAAACATACGTCGATGCTTCTGCAATACAAAAGTAAATAAAATCCCATAATTATAAAACTTCATTACCATAAGAAGATTCATAATCATGCCAAATCAAATCCTAGCCCGACTGGCGGTGGCGTTCTTACAGAAGTACCATTCCAAGTCCACACTTCAAAATAATCATTACCTACAAATAATCAATTTCCATATCCTCCGAAAAAGTATTTCCTTGTATAATTGGTGGTATAATTGGTGAGGCTAAACTATAATCGGTAGGATTCTCGGCAGTGGTGGACGAGGATCCGCAAACGGGAAGAGTTGTGTGAATAATGCAGAAGTGCTACAACGCTATATCCAACAAATTTTAGCAATAACATGTCAAATTTCAGAATTTTATTCATTCTTCTCAAAGTATGAAGGGATTAGAGGGTTTGTTCCTTCCTCCTCTTCTCTCTTGGTTCTTAGCTTTGGTTTAGTTTCCCGTTGATTTTATTTTTCAGCGAATGCAATTGAGAAGTCGGTAATATTGCAACTAACAACTCTTTTTCTTGATATATATTTAACCAAGATAGGAAGTGCATATGAGAGAAATCTGAGGCACACAACAATAAGTTAGTCCGTTGTTGATGAATTTTGTATGTCAGGAGTACTGATCGTTCCTACAGGGTTCACAAGTGAACAAAAATTGAACAAACGCTTTATCCCATACGAAAAATAGAAACTATTACCGAAATTCCTTTCCTCTCTTATCTAATATTTTCAACACAAAGCTCAAAGATTTTGTTTTTGGTCTGATGAACATCAACCAACCCTGGTTGCTAAGAGACTGAAGATGCGCTGTATCCCAAATAATTAACTCCTCGGCCCAACCTTGTCTCACCAAATTACCCTATAGGTACTAACTACATGTTAGCTAATTGAATAGCTTCTAACATAACCTAGCCTAACCTTTGTATATTTGTCATTTCAAATCTTTTATAATTATGAAAAACTGTAGGATTGTATGATCAAAGTCCCGAATTAAGTTGATTTTTGAGCCATAGAAACTGTTTTTATGAAAAATATTTAACACATATCCATGAGTGAAATTTGGTTAACTAAGATATCAAACTGACTACAGTCTAAAAAAACTAAATTAACAAACTAATCCAACAAATGAAAGTTTACAACTAAGAAACATCTCTTTCAGAGACAAACAACCAAATAGAAACACAACTATCAAATTTTTCGAAGAAATTAACTTCCCCAAAGTTTTACAACTTTTTTTTCCAGGATACTGATTACTAACCAACTAAATTATTTATCTTTTAACCTTATCAATGGATGCTAGTCAAACAAACTTCCAATTCCTTAATCCCAAACAACAACTTTGCTATTCTCCCATAAACGACAAATTCAATGATCACCAATAAATAAATATACTTGTTTTCTATAACTAAACACTTTTACAAAGCTATAAAAAAAACCCAGTAATTCCATTACTCTGATCTTGAATTAAAGAATGGATACATCAATTACCACTTGTGAGAGAATTCTATAATCCTCAAGTAAACTTTAAAGGTTTTTAAATGATACTATGATAGCGGGGCGAGTTTGGGAAAGGTTTTAGGGGAGTGAATTAGGGTGGGGGTTGTCCCTTGTTTCTAGGGAACATAAATGTAAAAAGAGTTCAACCCTTTAGACCTGTTCTAAAACGCGAAATTTTTGCGAAAGAGTTGTAGTCTCAAAGCGTTAGCTTCATTAGTAAAAAATGCAAAATCGAGTCTTTAAAGCTTTTTCAAGCTTTAGCATTTTTGCTGCCATTTTAGCATTTTAACACAATACTTTTTATGATGATATGGATGCTACAAACTTCCTTTCTTTATGACAGGATCACTCATTTAGATCTTTAGACTTTAATCTACTATTTGGAAATACTATCATATGAACAGACTGCTCGTATAATGAGGCATGCTAATAAATGTTCACCAGTTGATGGTGAGAGGACTAAGATTTTTTACCAAGTGAATTTTTTACATTAATTAATACCTTTCTTCCTAAAAGGTAAAATACAAATCTAACTGGCCTGCTACTAAGCCACTATATTTTTGGTGTTAGAAACAGCGGACTTTACTAGCAATTGGTTTTGTTAAAGCATCATTAAAAAGAAAAACTGCGATATAACACCAAAAAGAAGACAAATTTTTAAAAAATATTAAGAAAATTACTAATTAGCAAGAGAAAGAAAAGAGTAATGTGCATATATATTAGATGAGATGTCGACCTACATACATAGATTTTAAAAATAATAATATGATCATTTATGTGAAGTAATGTATGGAAAGAGAATAACGGATGATAATGCACCAATTAAATCTAAGTGAGACAACTTTAAGGGTATATAGGTATATTTTACGATGATATGTACTTAAATTTAAATGAAAATAAGGACCTTGGTTTTTTGAAAAGAAAATTGGTATAGTATGTACTAATTGATCATATGACTTGTCATACAAAATCGAGGTAAAATTTGATTTGAAGTTATGACTACAACAAAATTACCGAACTATATTATAAATTATTTGCAGTATTCACCAAATTTGTCTTAGGTAATAATTATCATCACTTTGTTTGAACAACCATCATCCTACAAGGTGAAATGAAATCATTGTCAAAATTATCATGTGAATTACTTAAGATTGATTTTTTTTTTTTAAGTATCATTTTCGCACGAAAGTAATAAAAATTCGAATTTTATTCATTGAGAAACAAGTTAACTGTAAGTTAGTTATGATAATCTTAAAGCATTTTTCAGAGGATTGATTAATTACTTTAATTTGTCATTCCTTTTCACTTATATGATTAGTACCTAAATTTATAAAACACTTTCACGTCAGTGATCACACATTTACACAAAATCATGCTTTGGCAAATGTTAAATTGTAGGGCTTATCATATCTTTAACTTTTCAATAAAACTAAGTGTTTGTGAAATTAAATAGGGGTAAAAATAAAAGTACAAAACTAAGTTTGCTAGAAGTGGAGAAATATACTTACTAACAGTAGCAGAACTCTTCCAGTGACAGAGTCGCCACCAGTTCAATAACCCATGCAACACAAATTGCCTTCTTTTTCCCATATTTTATTTTAGTTTTTTGTGTCTAGAAATTTGTAGAAGCAATTAATATTGCGGTGAAGCATGCACTAAACAATACTATTTGGTTTCGAATGGAAGATGTTTTTAATGGAAAAATGAAGATTTTGGTGACACGTTGCTCATGATTATATAAAACGTGTATAACTTTGGAAGTACGTGCCACTTAGCAAGCTCATGGATTAAAATTATGTTTTGTATAGTACTACTTCTCAAATGTTTTCTTCGGGTACTTCTCAAATGTTTTTTTTTTGGGTATTCCAGGAAAGTTCAGTGCAGACCCAAGCGAACGCGCGACGCATTCTTTATAATTTCGAAAATTACATGATCTTTTTAATTTTTGACTATGTATTTCGATTAAAATATGTTCAAAGCGATGATTTCACATCATTAATCTTTTTGTTTCACTTAGTTAGTAGTTGATGTAAATTCTAGGGATGATTCCGGTTCGGTCCGGTTCGCTTTTAGCTAAAACCATAATCAAAACCGAATTTTTTTTCCCGGTTCTAGTTCGGTTCGGATTTGCTGTTTTTGGAGATGGGAACCGAAACCGACCGGTTCGGTTTGGATTCGGTTTTTTCCGGTTTTTTTTATAAAAAGAAAAAAACATTTAGCTGAAGAAAAAAAAAACTGAGGATGATGATAAATCTTCCATATTTCAGTATTTGGAACGATTGTAGCTGTGTATTTTGTTGTTGATGTGGTGGATGAGTTAGATTCGTAAATGATATGTGTGTAAATTAAACTCTGTATATTTGTTGATATAAATATATATCTATATCCATATATATGGACTATATCTAATTAGATTTATATATATAGAGAGAGGGGGATCAGATGGATGAAAATGGAGGCGGCTAATGGAAGTAAGCATGCACTTCTCTTTTTAATATCCTAATGGCTAACCACTGTATAAAAGACGATCATACGTGAATTTAATTTTTTTTTTTTTTCTTCTTCTTTTGCTTCATGGCTGTAAATTTTTTTTTTCTTTTCTTCTGTGTCTGTTCTTCTCTTCTTCGGTTCCTTTTTACTTTTAATATATCAAACAATTTTTCAATTTTATCCAAAAACTTTCCCAATTTTATCCCAAAAAAACTCTAACCATCAACCATCAAATTACTTCGTATATCAAATTAATATATTTTTTTACCAAATCAACATCACTCTACCACTACAATTATCCCCAATTTTACAAAAAAAAACCATCTCCCAATTTACAAAAAAAAACTTTCCCAAAAAAAACCCTAACGATCAACAATCAAACTCTTTCATATATCAAATTAATATATTTTTTTCTCAAATCAACATCACTCTACCACTACATTTATCCCCAATTTTACCAAAAAAAAAAACTTATCCCAATTTACCAAAATAAAACCTCCCCCAATTTTACAAAAAAATAAACTCTAACCATCAACCACCAAACTATTTTATTAAGATCATTTTTTTTCTAAGTATGGATAACAATTATAATATTTGGGGAATGGATCTTAATTTATCTCCTCCGGATAATACTCCCCAAAACACCCAATTTCCGATCGATTCTAATCAAAATACTTTTTTTTCATCTCAAAATATCAATTTCCCGACTGATCCTTATGACAATGCTCAGTTTTCTTATGATTCATATTTTAATAATCATCACAATCCGTATTTTAATAATCAGTTTGTAAGTGGTGACTATAATTACACGAGTCACCAACTAGACGCATCACAAGAACTTTTTACAAGTCAGTTTGTAGAAATTCAGCGGGATCATGATGGATATAACGATAATCCCCAAACAGATGATAACGAACATAATATTAATTCTTCGCCAACTGAATTCGGGATAGGTTGTGATTAAACAAATTTGAAGATAAATATTTAAAGGTCAATAAAAAAAGTTAAAAACTTTTAATTAATAAATGTTATAACTTATTAATAATTATATTTATTTACATAAAATTAAAACTCAATAATAAAAACAAATACTTACTTGATAATTGTAGTGGTACAGTGATTTTGATTTGAGAAAAAAAATGAACATAATTTGATATAGGAAATAGTTTGGTGGTTGATGGTTAGAGTTTATTTTTTGTAAAATTGGGACAGGTTTTATTTTGGTAAATTGGGATAGGTTTTTTTTGGGTAAAATTGGGGATAAATGTAGTGGTAGAGTGATGTTGATTTGAGAAAAAAATATATTAATTTGATATATGAATGAGTTTGATTGTTGATGGTTAGGGTTTTTTTTGGGAAAGTTTTTTTTTTTGTAAATTGGGAGATGTTTTTTTTTTGGTAAAATTGGGGATAATTGTAGTGGTAGAGTGATGTTGATTTGGTAAAAAAATATATTAATTTGATATATAAAGGAATTTGATGGTTGATGGTTATGATTTTTTTGAGATAAAATTGGGGAAGTTTTTGGATAAAATTGGGGAATTATTTGATATATTAAAAGTAAAAACGAACTAAAGAAGGGAAGAACAGATAAAGAAGAAAAGAAAAAATTTGTAGCCACACGTGATGAAGCAAAAGAAGAAGAAGAAAAATAAATAAATTAAATCCACGTAGACGTAGGATTGCTAATCTCATGCCTTTTATAGTGTTTAGCAATTAGCATATTGAAAAGAGAACTCCCCGGTAAGGGTTACAAAGAAACTTGATATGGTACAAAAGGCAGTGTCTTTTCTGTGGACCCAAATCACTTTTGTTTAGGAACCGTTTAGATTTCAAGTCGACGTCAAATATTATTTTTATTTATTTTTTCAATTCATTTCACTCAATTTCATTACAAAATAAATAAATCTAATAACACTTCATTATATCCCATTACACTTCATTTATCTATAAAATAAATAAATTTACTTACTCTATCACACTATTAATTTATACATTTTTCAGTTTTTTTTTCCACTCAAACTAAATATAAAATTAAAATATTTTATAATCATAATATTATATAAGTTAACACTTTCAAGTAATTTATATTTTGCACTTTTTTATTTATTAATTTTGTTATTTCCGAGTAAATAATTAAATTGTCCTAAAAACCTACACGTCATTATTTTATTCCACATTTACCTAACCACTTTCAAGTTAACCCGACTAATGTTTTTAGAAGTGTGAGTAGGTAAATGTGGAATAAAATAATGACGTGTAGGGTTTTAGGGACAATTTCATTATTTACTCGGAAGTAACAAAATTAATAAGTAAAAAAGTGCAAAATATAAATTACTTGAAAGTGTTAACTTGATATAATATTATGATTATAAAATATTTTAATTTTGTATTTAGTTTGAGTGAAAAAAAAAAGAAGAATATATTAATTAATAGTGTGATAGAGTGGGTAAATTTATTTATTTTATAGATAAATGAAGTTTAATGAGATGTAATAAAGTGGTGTTAGATTTATTTATTTTGTAATGAAATTGAGTGAAATGAATTGAAAAAATAAATAAAAATAAGATGTGACATGAATTTGGAATATAAACAGGTTCTCAAAAAAGTGATTTGAGTCCTCAGAAAAGACTCTGCCTAGTATTATGGGGTTTGAGCATGAGAACTCCCAGCTTATGCGTCATGCCCTCACAAATGAGCTATATAACCAATTATGAAATACTATTAAATAAGATAAAATATAATTTGGTTTTTCCGTTCGGTTCGATTTTCTCAAAAGCTGAACCGGAACCAAACCGAATTGAATCACCCGGTTCCGGTTCGGTTCGGTTCCACTGTTTTTCATTTTAAAAACTGAACCGGTCGGTCACGTTTGGGTTCTTGGTTCGGTTTTTCGGTTTATTCCCCCCCCCCCCCAAGTAAATTTTGACACACTCAAATGTTGAACTACAATTTTTATTTGCTGATGTAGTATTTTCAAAATATTTTTGTATGCATATATAAAACGTGTATACCTTAGGATCAGTGTCACTTAGCAACTCATGATTTTACCAATATGTTTTGTATAGCAGATCATGGTTGAAGCGGAGCTAGATACGGTAACTTACCTTCGTGTGTGCGTTATGATATTTACATAAGAATATGTTGGCTTGGATATTATTTTGAAAACAATAATTGAAAGTACAATAAAGTAAAAGACAGGAACGTAATGAAAATAACAATTTTGTTTCTCACAATTGGAATATAAATTACAATTTTTGACTCAACAGAATTAAAATTAGACTAATTTAAATTCCAGACATATTTAATATAAACTATTAAACTGCTGGACTGAATTGTAATTGTTTGAAACTGCCAGACATAATAGTATAATTACTAACTGCTGGACTGTTTAACAATTAAAGAAAACTGCCAGAACAGAATAGTATAATTACTAAACTGCTGGACTGTTTCTGTAAATAAAAGAAATTACAGAACTGGAAAGTAAATTACAGAAATAGAAAGGACTGGAAAGTAAATACAGAAAAGTAAATTACAGAAAGTAAACAGTACTGGAAAGTAATTACAGAAAAGAAACAGTACTAAAATGAAATGGACAGAATGTAAATTACAGAATAATAAGGACTGAAATGAAATGAACAGAATAATAAAGACTGAAATAAAAGGAGAGGCAACTGCTGGGCAGTTTTCCTTAAACAATATTTTCCGAACCACCTTTAGAGGTTTCTAGTTTTAGGACTTTATTCCCGAGGTACAACTCCTATCTCAGAGTGGCTCGTATGGAAACCGGCACCGAACCACAGGTCGAGCTGTTGGTGGTGCGGTTCTCTCTCTCTAATGTGTATGCTATGTTGTGAGTTGGGTGTAATGTTGTCTGAAATGAGAGGGGGAGGGCTGCCTTTTATAGCCTCTAATGAAACCGCAGCCATTAATGGTCAATCAAGACCCGAGACCCGAGACATTCCCCAAATCCCAAATTCCAATCCCAAGCCCAAGCCCAAGCCCAAGCCCGCGTCCAAGCCCACGTCCGCATCCGCGCCCGCTCCCGAGACACTAGACACGAGACACGAGCGAGCGCGCGTGTGTGGTACACACTAATACTCTTAAATGTATGTGGACATGTTAGTTTAACAACTACATGGGTAGATATTGTATATATATTGTAAAATTGACTCTCAATCTTCCAATATGAGATTATTCTAAATGGTTTTTTCATTAACCATTTCGTTTTCCAGAATTAAGCTTTCGAGAGCCCAACTTTGAAGCCGATTTGTATTCACACCCATTCTTCGAATAGGTCATGCGATATACCGTTATAAAGCTCGTCACACGGGCTACTCAAACACGTTAAGTACGGTATAAACAACTCAGCGCTGTCACATGAAAAAATGACTCGAAGTTGGTCCAGTGACCATTCGGAAACACCCATGTTTATACATGTTTTTCCAACAATCCCCCACATGAATGCAATTGGCTGAAAATAAAAATACCCCTAAATGCATACGAGAGAACTGCAAGAGTTCACTGCATAAGGACAGGTAGCGCGCCTTGAACCTGCCGTAGTGTAATAAGATCTGATATGCTACTATTGGGTAGCCTTTAAGCCTTGAACCCTTTAGCGTTTGTGCATAACAAGGTAATACTCACACAATGTCCTCTCTACACCACTTACTAAGCCCTTTGGTTGTTGTCCATATTTGGCCGTGGACTGCCTTGGCAAAATTCAACCGAGTGCTCTAGTGATTTAGCCCATGGCTCATCACATAGTATCGACCATACACACTCGTCATAGGTGATTTCAAGTCAAGGGTGTTCTGACTCACCCCTCTCGACCTTCGAGATACTTGTTTTCATTAAGATCCTCATGTTCACCCTTAAGATGACCTAGGTCTATCACTCTTTCATCCTAGAAATGGGTTGGGAACTTAAGTTCCTGAGTGCTTTGTTCGGTCACCCCCACAGTTCGGTTTTCCCATTTAACCCGACGCTGGAGAATCCAGTTCGGGTTGGGTTGCCTCTGAGGAGGTTTCCAGTTTGATGGGCTTCAACCCCATTTCCCTCGATGAAACTTCAACTCCTACCTGAGTCAAGCCTTTTGTAAATGGATCCACAATATTGTCCTTAGATCTCACAAAATTTAATGACACCACACCGTTAGCTAACAATTCTCTTACGGATTTATGTCTCCGACGAATGTGTCGGAACTTTCCATTATACATATGATCCTGCGCCCGCCCAATAGCCGACTGACTATCGCAGTGCATGCTTATTGCTGGGACAGGTTTCGGCCACATTGGAATTCCTTCCAGAAAGCTTCTCAGCCAGTCAGCCTCTTCTGTAGCTAGATCCAACGCTATGAACTCGGATTCCGTAGTTGATCTGGCTATGCAGGCCTGCTTGGATGATCTTCACGAGACAGCCGCTCCTCCCATCACGAACACATATCCGCTAGTGGATCGTGTACTGTTGGAATCCGAGATCCAGTTTGCATCAGAATACCCTTCCAGTACAGCTGGATATCTGGTATAATGCAACCCTCGGTCGGCTGTGTACCACATGTATCTGAGAAGTCTCATGATGGCCTTCCAGTGTTCCTCATTTGGATTACTGGTGTACCTACTCAGTCTACTTACTGAGTTGGCTATGTCTGGTCTAGTACAGTTCATGACGTACATCAGACTGCCTATTATTCGAGAATATTCCAATTGTCTCACACTCTCCCCAAAATTCTTTTTCATGGTGGTTGAGATCTCTATCGGAGTTCTGGATGTAGCTCTACTATCTTTATCAAATTTGTCAAGCATCTGCTTGACATAGTGAGTTTGAGATAGCGCATATCCGTCCGATGTCTTGGTAATTTTCATACCAAGTATTACATCAGCGACACCCAAATCTTTCATCTCGAATTTTTGTGACAACATTTTCTTAGTGGAGTTGATATTATCAATACTCCCTATTATAATCATGTCATCTACGTAGAGGCAGACTATCACGTAGTCCTTTTCATTTCCTTTTACGTAGACGCATTTGTCACATTCGTTTATCCGAAAACCGTTTGATAGCATCACTCTATCAAATTTTTCGTGCCATTGTTTAGGTGCTTGTTTAAGTCCATATAAGGACTTCATAAGTTTACACACCTTGTGCGCTTTACCTGGAACTACAAACCCATCCGGTTGTTCCATGTAAATCTCCTCTTCTAGTTCACCATTCAAGAACGCCGTTTTAACATCCATTTGATGTATTTCCAGATCGAACAGTGCCGCGAGAGCAATGACTATCCGGATTGACGTCTTCCTGGAGACAGGAGCATAGGTGTCGAAATAGTCAACACCTTCGGTTTGTCTAAAACCTTTCACTACAAGCCTCGCCTTGTATTTCTCGATCGTTCCGTCGAGCTTTCTCTTCCTCTTGAAGATCCACTTGTGTCCTAGTGGCTTACACCCGGGTGGTAAATCCACCAGTTCCCAAGTGTGATTTTGTAATATCGATTCAACCTCATTGTTGATCGCCTTCTCCCAATATTGGACTTCCGGGGATGACATTGCTTGCTTGAATGTCGCCGGTTCGCCTTCTATCATGAAGGTCACAAAATCTGGACCGAAAGACGTTTTCTTTCTAGCCCTTTTACTACGTCGAGGCTCTTCTTCTTCTTCCTCCAACGGTTCACTTGCCCCCACATTTTCCTCACTGTTTGACTCCTCAGTCTCTACAGTTATGGAAGACTTACGGGGAAAGATCTCCTCGAAGAAAGAAGCTTCTCGAGCTTCGATGATAGTATCTACAAGCACATCGGGATTATCCGACTTGTGCACGAGAAAACGATAAGCACTACTGTTGTGTGCATATCCTATGAACACACAGTCTACCGTCTTTGGCCCTATTCTCGTTCTTTTCGGAAGCGAGACAAGGACCTTTGCAAGACAACCCCAAACCCTTAAGAATTTATAGCTCGGCCGATGGCC
This sequence comes from Primula veris, assembly GCA_963682055.1. Classification (NCBI taxonomy): domain Eukaryota; kingdom Viridiplantae; phylum Streptophyta; class Magnoliopsida; order Ericales; family Primulaceae; genus Primula; species Primula veris. The sequence continues at coordinate 9,943,063 of OY821747.1, forward strand.
TTTCCATAGTTCATAAGGTGGTTTATCAAGCTTCTTATGCGGTAGCTTGTTCAATACATAATTGGCGGAAAGCAGCGCTTCCCCCCACATGTTCTGGGGTAACCCAGAACTTATTAGCATAGCATTCATCATTTCCTTGAGCGTCCTATTCTTATGCTCGGCAACCCCATTCTGCTCCGGAGAGTATGGGCTGTGGTTTGATGTATAATGCCATTTTCTGCGCAAATCTACGCAAACGGTGCCTCGTATTCACCGCCTCTATCACTTCTCAACATTTTAATCTTTTTATTGAGTTGATTTTCTACTTCGGTCTTATAAAGAGCGAATTTCTCTACCGCTTCGTCTTTACTTCTCATTAAGTAGACATAGCAGTATCTAGTACAGTCATCTATAAATGTGATGAAATACTTTTTCCCTCCTCGCGTTTGTATAAACTTTAAGTCGCATGCATCCGTGTGTATTAGACCGAGAGGTTTAATACTTCGTTCAATATGTTGATACAAAGACTTGGTTAATTTTGCCTCAACCCAAATCCCAAATCCCGCGCCCGTGCCCCGAGACACGAGACACGAGCGAGCGCACGTGTGTGGTACACACTAATACTCTTAGATGTATGTGGACATGTTAGTTTAACAACTACATGGGTAGGTATTATATATATATTGTAAAATTGACTCTCAATCTTCCAATATGGGATTATTCTAAATGGTTTTTCCATTAACCATTTCGTTTTCCAGAATTAAGCTTTCGAGAGCCCAACTTTGAAGCCGATTTGTATTCACACCCATTCTCCGAATAGGTCATGCGATATACCGATACGAAGCTCGTCACATGGGCTACTCAATCATGTTGAGTACAGTATAAACAACTCAGCGCTGTCACATGAAAAAATGACTCGAAGTTGGTCCAGTGATCATTCGGAAACACCCATGTTTATACATGTTTTTCCAACAGAAGACGGAAGCAGTTGGTTGAACCGGTGGAGATTTTCTCTCTCATCAGATGAGTGGAATTTGGAAGGTGTGAGAAAATGCGAGAGTTTTCAAATAATGAAATCTTATTACATAGTTGGTCCCTCGAGTTCAACAAAAGTTGCAGAAAAATCGTTTCATTTATTTGTAACTTTCCAAGTTTTCATTAATTATTTTCAAAGTCATTTACTTAATTATTTCAATCTGTAATAGACATTTTATTTTTGTTATGTGGTTTTTTTTCTATTTTTTATTTCATTAATAAAAAATAGGTTCTTCCCACCATTCATATAAATAAATAAAAAACTCATGGTTCACAAATAATTTGTCACGTTTCAAATGTTTTTTTAAGGGTACTCCTCAAATGTTGAACTACAATATCCATATTCTATATGCTGATGTAGTAGTTTCAAAATATTTTTCCATAAATATTTGCCGAGTTAGCTCATGGTTTACCGTTGCATGTAGTGTTTTTCTTTTCGAGTAGGTATAACTATATTAAATAATCAAAATATGATAAGAAACTGCATGTGTGCAGTTTAATCAAAACTGCATCAGGCCGTATTAAAAATTAGGATAAATTAATAAAATATACTATTTTTGAAACTAAATTAACAAAAACATACTCAAAAATTTCTAATTAACAAAACCATACCCAAAAGTTCATACCCTAATTTGTATATTTCATATCATTATTCTAAAAGTTCATACCATGTTTCAAAAGTTCATACCCTAATTTGTATATTTTATACCCTTATTTTAAAAGTTCATAACCTAATTTGTATATTTCATACTTTTATTCTAAAAGTTCATACCCTTGTTTCAAAAGTTCATACCCTAATTTGTATATTTTATACCCTTATTCCAAAAGTTCATACTTTTATTTCAAAATTTCATACCCTAATTTGTATTTTTCATAAACTTATTCTAAAAGTTCATATGGTTATTTCAAAAGTTCAAACCATAATTTGTATTTTTTATACTCTTATTTCAAAAGTTCATACCCTTATTTTCAAAATTCATACCTCAATTTACATAATTCATATACATAATTTTTAACTCCATACCATTAATTCACGTAATTCATACGCTTATTTTTCAACATTATAAACTAATTAACAAATATAACTCTTACTCGTCCTTCGATCTCGAACTATCACGTCGTCGTCGTGGGCCTCTCCTTCGACGACCACATCTCCGTCAACATCAAACTCGAGTTTTCGACCTCGCTATACACACTCGTCGCCCATTCCGATAGATGTGTCCGTCTCAATATCTACGGAGGAGAGAGATCGGAGAGAGCGGCGAGAAGAAAAAAATCAAAAAAATATAGGAAAAATGATGAGAAAGATCGAAAAAAGAGAGTAAGGATGAGAGTGACAAGTAGCAGGAGATAGATCGGAGGGAGCGAGAAATAGGAGATAGAGATTGGAGAGAAGGTGAAAGGAGGAGAGAAAGATTGGAGAGAATGTCAGAGGAGGAGAGAGACAGCAAATAGATTGGCAGGATAAATCAGATTTTTTATTTTTTATTAATTATTAATTGAAGTTATATTTTTGATAATTTAACTTTTGATGGTATGTTTTTATTAATATAATAGAGGTAGGATATGTTTATGTTAATTGCCCCTAAAAATTATGATTTTTTCAATTTTCTTCATATTTTTTTAATAAAGTATGTTAAAAATAGTAATTTGGCATTTGACACCACTTATTTTTTTATTTCACTTTATTTAGTTATTGGTGTAAATTTTGGTACCTCCATAAGTGATTCCTGGCTTCGTCCGGTGTCACGTATTAGACCATATTCATTGTATCACAATATCACAACATTGCACCATATTTAGTGCAATTTTCTCCAAGGTAACATTATAGTGTGGTTTTAACACTATTTTAACGCAAATGAGTAGTATTGTTACACTATATTTAGTGTAACACTATTCATCATACTAAACAGTAAACAGTATGCACTTATTTTATAATATTTTAATATCTTACTATAATATTATTCATTTACATTAAACACTATTTACATATAAAACTTGTAAATTATAACAATTTATAATAATAAAATAACACTAAATTTTGGTTTAGTGACTTACGTCAAAATTATGGATGGAAAAAAGTTAAATGTGATATCACATGTCTAACTTTCGTTACAATTAAAGGTAAAATTACAATTTTCTTATATCGGTCATACATGAACTTTTAATCCATCCCCAATTCATTAGAGAGAGAAGAGAGACAGAAGCAACCGTAGTCGTCGACGACATCTATAGCGCCTTCGCCGTCGTTGCCGAAGTCAAAATCCTCGCCAACGACCATGTTCACGATGTATTCTATGATCGGCTAGTCTAATCACATGCCCTATGACCCAACACCTTCAGCACTACCTCGTTCGTCATGTCGTCATCTTTTCGATATCTGTATGTGTCTATATATCTCTCTCTCTCTCTCTCTCTATATATATATATAGAGAGAGAGAGCTATGAGGATTTATGTATTTATCAATAAAAATTATTATTTTAGTGAAAAAAAACTATTTTTTGTGTTTCCGTAAAATAAATAAATAAAAAAATACTTAGATACGCATAAATATCAAATAACTGATTATAATACTGAAAAATCAACCAAAAATGAATCATCAAGCGTAATGTTATATCATTTAGAAGATGGCATCGGGAGTTATTAGTAAAAGTTTGATAGTTTATGGGGTTATTTTAATAATCGATAGTTCATGTGTGTTATTTGCAAATGACCAAAGTTTCAGGGTGCTATTTGCATTATACCCTTTTTATAAGTAGTAAATAGTCATAGTATTTGATGAGACTCGTTGGCTAAGAAATCTCAAAAGAGACCACACCACTTAAATTATAAAAATAGTATATGAGACTTTGAGGTCCGGGTTCCAAAATATAATTCCCAGCTATGTAGCACGGCACACACGACACAAAAGACACAATAATTAAATAATAATAAATATATCAATTTATATATATGAGTTGTTATACATTTTGTTTATAAAAATTAGAAAAATTTTAATTGCAAATAACAAATTTTAATGATAATTACATTAATTTATCTAGATATTTGCTCATTTTTGAGATTAAATTGTAAATTTTGAAAGGATCGAAACTTTTTATTAGTATAAACTGTGTTTCACGTCTATAGTTTAAGTCTCCACGACGTTTTAAAAAGTAATCAAGGCGTGTTAGCAGGAATGTCCGTGTGTCAGGGTGTCCACATGTCGTGTGTCCGACACGCAATACCTAGTCTTTTTTGGAGTGTCCGTGCATCATGGCGAAGGAATGTCACCATCCCCTCGTCCGAGGCAATAACGCCCCCAAAGCGGGCCGTCCGGGCCTCATCAACCCTGAATGATGCGACGCCCCGGATTGGGAGGACCGAGCCATGCTGAGGCCGGCCCAAAGAAGCGTGTCGAGTACGCTTCCCCAATTAATGTTGCTGCTCCCTTGGGGGACCCTCCTGACGTTTCACCGATGTGGCCCAATCACAGGACACCTCCTGTGGGCCCCGGGAAAGGACAGTACCCTTGTCAGAGTCATAAATGACCTAACGCCGTTGGATCAGCATCTCACAGTACAGTGATCCAAGGGTTAATACCCCTCTGAACCTCACTATAAATACCCCCCCTAATCCTACTTAGAGGGGGACGCACAAAGAGAGGGAGGAGAGATAAAGCTTAAACAACCCGGACCCCCTGAACACTGTCTGTACCACTCGATACAACGACCTGTAACCGGCCCGGTCCCTCCCCCTTTTACTATATTTCTACTTTCAGTTAATACCGATACTGACTTGATCGTTGGAGAGGGAAAACCCGGCAACAACCCCGGGCCCCTGTTCGTTCCTTGTGCAGGCACGTAGACCACCTGGCCGCCGGAGCATACCTGATCGCCTCGGAAGATCGGAGCCAACGCGAAATTGATTAAGCCGAGCTTGGGAAGAAAATCAAGCTCGCCAATTGGCGCCGTCTGTGGAAAACAAAACGCGTTAGCCCCGACTCCCCGTCCTTAAAAGAAACATGTCTGGAAATAACCGATTTGACACCCCATCGTCTCGACCCCCCCACGTTCTTGGGATGCCGAGAACGCTTTCTTTTGATGAGACCCCCAGGACCGCATCTACCAGGGAGCCCGTTCCCTTAACCGCAACAGCTCCCGCACCCCGATCGCGGACCGAGCTAACAGAGATGATGATCGATATCCACCAAAAAGAGCTCGTCGCTCTTGCGGCCCAGAAAGCCTTGATAGCCTCGCTGATGGAGCCGGAACTCGAGCCCGCTCAAGGCGCGAGCCAAGACAAATCGGTTCCAGTCCCCGTTAAAAGCGTGATGTCCAGGTTGGGACCCCTCCGACGACCCCCCCTAGAGACTCCCAGGGAGCCGGCTAGGGGTGCGGAGTCGGAGTATTCCCAAGAAGGAAATTCTCGCCGCGATAACGAGCGGAGTATACATTCTCGGCTCCGTTGGCAAGATGGTAGTCGGGACTCACGGCCGGAATCTAGTCATGCCCGAACCGATAAGCCACCTCGGACACGGAGACGTGGCCGCCGTGGACGGCACGATGCAGCTGGTGAGGCAGCGTTGAAAATTGTGGCCTCGACCCGCAGCACCCCGTTCTCGGACGAGATTGAATACAGTACTCCCCCCCGGAACTTTATCGCCCCTATCCTCCAAACCTTCAACGCGGACTCTGACCCGGAAGCTCATCTCCGACACTACCGATACCAGATGAACCATTGGTCACACCTTGACCAATTAATGTGCAGGTGCTTTCCCGCCAGCCTGGGAAGGCTCGCTAGTAAGTGGTTCCAGGCCCTGCCCGTCAACTCCATCCACTGTTGGGACGACCTAGCTTATGACTTCGCACACCGGTTCATAAACTTGAAAGAGAGAGCTGCCCAGCCGGAGCAACTCTATCAAGTGAGGGTCCAATCTAAACAGACCCTCGAGAATTACGATAGTCGGTTTTGGTTGAAGCATGCCGAATGCGCGGACTGCCCCGACTCCACAGCCATAGCTGCCTTTAGGCAAAACATGGTAGTTGGGAGCAGGATCCGAAACGAGATGATCGCGACCCCCCCTAACTCTGTCCCTCAACTCAGGTCCCTCATAAAACAGCATATCGACATAGATAAGGACATGAGGTCTGCTGGGGCAGCACGTTCTGTGGCCCTTATCGACCAGCCAAGGGATCGGTTCGTCGCGACGAGCCCTCGAAGAAACCGGCCTATAACGGAAAGGATGGAGCGGCCACGAACGGGAAGAAACCCTCAACCGACCCCTAAAAGAAGAAAAGAGGATCCCCGACCTGGGCATCAAACCCCTGTCGCCTCGGGGTCAGGCACTGCCTATTCCACCATCTTTCGCCTACCCCTCGTCGACCTTCTTAACAAGATTGAGAACGAGCCTTTCTTCTCTTGGCCTCTCCCACTACGGAACGAGCCGGTCCCAGGGCCTAACGACAAAATATGTGAATACCACAGGGGTCGAGGCCATCACACCAACGAGTGCCATGGCCTGAAGGCCAGGCTCGAGGGATGGGTCCGGGATGGCCTAATGGATAAATATGTCAAATCACGAAGAGAATCCGACCGAGATGGAGAAGGGGTTGATGAGAGGCAGCGGGACCTCCCCCCACCGGTGATGATCTGTCATGTCATTCACTCTGGGCCCAAAAGGTCAATCCAGAATGGGGCAGAAAGAACCTCAGCACGGGAAGCATTGATGAAGCAGTACGTCTGCCTCGCAGAAAGCTCCAGCCCTCGGAAAAAGTATAAGCGCAATTCCAAGCCGGATGTAAGCTTCACTGAGTTCGACCTGGTGGGGGTGGACGTGCCCCACACTGATGCCCTCGTTATCTCGGCACAGATAGGCCTATGCACTGTAGGACGGATCCTCGTTGATCAAGGAGCGTCGGTCAATATACTCTTTGAAGACCTCTTTCGAAAGATGGGACTCAAAGAGGAACAGTTGGAAATCGACGTCCCTCCCCTGTATGGATTCAACTCGGAGGCGGTCCGGCCCAAAGGAAACATAACCTTACCCGTGAAAACTGGTACGAAAGTAATGGGCGTGGAGTTCACGGTGGTGAATGTCCCCTCTGTTTACAACGTGATATTGGGGCGCCCGTGGCTCCATAGTATAGATGGAATCTCCTCCACCTTACACCAAAAGGTTAAGTATCCAACTGATTCTGGTGTGGAAACCATCCCAGGAAATCAGAAAGTCTCACGCAGCTGTGCCATGGCCGTGTATTCCGGCAAAAAGATGGTGCCGGCCCAGAGTGCCATGAACATCGAGGCAGAGGACCCGAAGCTGCTGAGGGAACTAAACAAAAAGATGGGGCCTGAGGCCGAAGACAAGGTGGAGGAGGGACTGCTGAAAGTCCAAATCCCGGGGCATGACGAGGACCACTTTTTTATGGTGGGGGCAAAGCTTACCAAACCTGAGGTCACCGACCTCGTCGAACTCCTTCTCCAGCACCTCGACAATTTTGCATGGGGTCCAAGCGAGATGCCAGGCATCAGTTCCGACCTCGCATGCCACCAATTAAACGTCAACCCGGATGCCAAGCCAGTGATGCAAAAGGGGCGCCGTGTCAGTCCCGAGCATGCCGATGCCATAAACGAGGAAGTAGAGAAGCTTCTTCTGGCCGGGGCCATCAGGGAGGTTTATTACCCCAGATGGCTCGCCAATCCCGTAGTGGTCCCCAAAAAGAACAGAAAGTTGAGGGTATGCATCGATTATACGAGCCTCAACAAGGCCTGTCCAAAGGATCCTTTCCCCTGCCCAAAATCGATCAAATAGTGGACTCTACGGCCGGGGCCGCCAGAATGAGCTTCCTGGATGCCTGCTCCGGCTATCATCAGATACCCATGTCGGAGGCCGACCAAGAAAAAACTGCCTTCATCACCCCAAGGGGAAATTACTGCTACAAAGTGATGCCCTTTGGGCTCAAGAACGCCGGGGCTACCTATCAGAGGATGGTCACCAAGATATTCGCTAAGAACATAGGCCGGACCATGGAAGTCTATATTGACGACATGGTGGTAAAGAGCACCCAAGAGGGGCACCACCTATCCGACCTTAGAGAGGCGTTCGAAACGATACGAAGGCATGACCTGAAGCTGAACGCCTCTAAATGTGCCTTCGGGGTAGGTGCCGGCAAATTCCTAGGGTTCATGGTGACCCACCGCGGCATAGAGGCGAACCCGTCCCAGATCTCTGCCTTGAAGAATTTGAAAACACCTGAGAAGAGAAAGGACATACAAAAGCTAGCCGGAATGGCTGCCGCCCTCAACCGATTTATTGCCCGGTTTGGGGATCGATGCAAGCCGTTCTTTACGGCCTTGAAAGCTCAGAAGAAATTCGAATGGACCGATGAATGCCGGCGTGCGTTCACCGAGCTGGCTGACTATCTCGGAAGTCCGCCTCTTCTGACCAAGCCGAACCCAGGCGATGTCCTTGCCCTATACCTGGCCGTGTCTGAGATAGCCGTCAGCGTCGTCCTCATCAAGGAACTCGACAGGGAGCAAAGACCTATCTACTACGTGAGCAAAACTCTCCTCGATGCCGAGGCTAGGTATATGCCTTTGGAAAAACTCGTCCTAGCCCTCGTCGTGGCCTCACGAAAACTTGCTCACTACTTCTCTGCACACAGCATTGTGGTCTATACTGACCAGCCTGTGCGAGAAATACTCCAAAAGGGGGATCTCTCTCGACGAATGATGAAGTGGGCCTGCCACTTGAACGCCTACGACATCAGCTATGCGCCGCGAACGTCCGTCAAGGGACAGGCCCTGGCCGACTTCGTGGCAGAATTCACTGGGACGACTCAATGCCCCGACGTCACAGGTCGTGCCCCCGAGGCCTGGACCTTGCACGCGGATGGAGCCGCCAATAAGAAAGGATCCGGCCTCGGCGTCGTGCTCCGATCTCCCCAAGGGGATGTGATCGAGAAGTCAATCCAACTTGGCTTCCGAGCCACGAATAACGAGGCCGAATATGAGGCCGTGATCGCCGGCTTAAAAATGGCCCGAAGCCTCGGAATCAAAAAGATACTGGTGCATACGGACTCCCAATTAGTCAGCAGCCAGATCAGTGGTGAATTTCAGACGAAGGACGAAAGAATGGCCAGCTACGTGGCTATCGCTTCCGGAATACTCCAAAGCTTCGAATGCCAAGAAATCGTCAACATCAATAGAAACGAGAACACCCACGCCGATGCACTAGCGACCCTAGCCTCGGTCATGAGTGATAAGAAAGAGAGAGTCATCACCATAGAATATGTCCCTTCGCCTAGCATCGAGGCTAAGGCAACCATTAACATGGTGACTGACCTCCCGCCGGAGCCGAGCTGGATGGACCCCATAATCGAATACCATCGCTCCGGTGATCTTCCCAATGACAAGAAAGAGGCCGAGAAAATAAGAAGAACGACACTGGGATTCTGGATAGCTCCCAACGACAAGCTCTATAAAAGATCGTTTTCTGGCCCCTACTTACTCTGCGTCCATCCTGACACGGTAATGAGGGTCATGGAGGAAATTCACGAAGGAACGTGTGGGAGCCATACCGGGGGCAGATCGCTGGCCAACCGAGCCTTGACCCACGGATATTGGTGGCCCCTCATGCAGAAGGACGCCAAGGCTTTCGTACTCAGGTGCGAAAAGTGTCAGAAGTACGCACCCATACCCCATGCCCCGGCGCAAAAAATGAGCAGCGTAACCTCGCCCTGGCCCTTTGCACAGTGGGGGATGGATATCGTCGGGCCATTCCCCGTGGCCCCGGGGGGGAAGAAGTTCCTCCTCATGGTCACCGATTACTTCTCAAAGTGGGTGGAGGCCGTGGCCTTAGCAAAAATCACAGAGGCCGAAGTGATACGTTTCCTCTGGAGAGACGTGATCACCAGATTCGGAATCCCCTACTCAATCGTCGCGGACAATGGGGGACAGTTCACCGGGTATAAATTAAAAACGATGTATGCAAAGTATCACATCAAGAACTACTATTCAACCCCATCGTATCCCCAATGCAACGGACAAGCCGAGGTATCAAACAAGACCGTGCTCGACGGAATCAAGAAGAGGCTAGACAAGTCCAAAGGACGATGGGCTGCTGAGCTGCATCACGTCCTTTGGGCCTACCGAACGACGAGAAGACGGGGCACTCAACAGACACCCTATAGCCTCACTTACGGAATGGAAGCCATCATCCCGTTAGAAATCGGGCTTCCTTCTCTAAGGACGGACATGGTAGAAAATGGGCTTAATGAAAAGATGATGGGGCTAGAGCTGGACTACGCCGAAGAAAGAAGGGAGGTTGCGGCCATCCGTAACGCCGAATATAAAAACGAACTGGGGCGTTCTTATAACAAAAGAGTTAACGCCAGACGTTTCCAAGACGAAGACCTAGTGTTACGAAGAGTAAACAACAACACCAGGATACAATCCGACGGCAAGCTAGGCCCCAATTGGGAAGGCCCCTATCGAATCCTCGGTGCAGTAGGGAACGGGGCCTACCTGTTGGGTCGTCTTCCCAACGACGTCCCGGTCGACCGGCCTTGGAACGTCAACAACCTGAGGAAGTACTATCAATAGGGCTCCGCTTTTAGGGCTCCGTTTTTGCGTTTTGATGTAAATAAGAAGACGATGTATTTATGCCTGTGGGCTTTATAAATGAAAACTGCTACTTATGTTTACTTGAATTTTTCAGTTCATTTAAATTCTCCAAGTGTTTCAGAACACGAGCCTATACGGCACCCTGGATCATATTTACTTGAATTTTTCAGTTCATTTAAATTTTCTCCAAGTGTTTCAGAACACGAGCCTATACGGCACCCCGGATCATATTTACTTGAATTTTTCAGTTCATTTAAATTCTCCAAGTGTTTCAGAACACGAGCCTATACGGCACCCCGGATCATATTTACTTGAATTTTTCAGTTCATTTAAATTTTCTCCAAGTGTTTCAGAACACGAGCCTATACGGCACCCCGGATCATATTTACTTGAATTTTTCAGTTCATTTAAATTTTCTCCAAGTGTTTCAGAACACGAGCCTATACGGCACCCCGGCATAAATTTACTTGAATTTTTCAGTTCATTTAAATTTTACAAGTGTTTCTACACGTGCCAACTCGAATTGTTATGTATATAAAATGAGTGCCCCAACACCGAGGCATAAGGGCACCCTCATTTGGAAGCATGTATACAATGAATAAACACACAGCAGAGATAAGGACAAGAACAAAAGACAAATCCAAAATTGTTTTTCATTTCATAAGGAGCTATTACAAGCTAAAGTGTAGAAAGAAGATTACATCAAAAACAAAAATAGAGAACTACAGAAGCCCTAAGATGCCCCCTCATCATCATCAGCTTCATCCTCCGAGAGGGCTCGAGGGGTTAAGGGAACCATCTCGGGAATGGGAGCAGAGGGGACGGGAACCAAGATGTTTTCTATATTCCACACCGGATGATCCGGTCCCGCCCTCATGAAAGCCGCTGCCTCAGACCAGCCATCAACATAGAAGGAATTAAAGTCCTTCTGTGTTGATAGTTCCAAGGCGGCGCTCATCTCCGCCTCGGCGGCTTGAACCGCAGCCTTCACCTTAACAGCCATCCCTGCCTCAGCGGCCTCAACTGCGGCCTTCACCTTGTCGGCCAAGCTTGCTTCAACCTCCTTCAGAGCTGTAACCGCTGCTCGTTCACGCTCCTCGGCCTCAGCACCGGCCTTCGCGGCCTCAGCTCGCCGAGCTTCCAAGGATTCAACGAGGCCCTCGGCCCTCTCTGCCCTTATTTGGGCCCCCTCCGCCTTCTTTAGAGCGTCTTCGGCCTGCTTAGCACTGGCCTCGGCCTTCGAAGCCCACGACCTCACCAGTTGCCCTTGCTGGTAGACATACTGGTTCATTGTTAAATAGGCCTACAGAAGAAGAGAAATACTTAGCAAAAATTTAAGAAAGAAACAAATATCACTAAGAAATAAACGAGAAACAGCAATTTACCTGAGGGATCATGGCCATGGCCGTCTTCATGGCAGAGGCGAGGTCGCGACCGCGGTGGTCGGCCTCGACGGTTTGCTGCTGAAGCGCGGCCAGGGCAAGCAGGCCGGCAGAGGGGTGGCCCTCCATTATGCTCTGCACCCCAGTCATCGCCTTAACCTCTTCCGGGGTCTGAACAGGCATCCGTTGCGACGGCGAGCCGCAGCTTGAGCTTGAGCCCGAAACACTCGGCACTGGACCCTTTGCCTGAGCGGTTGACACCGCTCGCTCTTCACCTACAACCACGGGCTCCCTAGGCTTCGGGATTGGCCCGGTGTCCTCCCGCGGCTCAGATTCCCCGGTACGGGCCTTCTTTGCATCACGAGGGGTCTTCGCCTCCCCCCTCTTTCTCTTGGCAGCCTCGGCAATTTCGGCTTTACGAGCGGCTCGTCCGCGCCTCAATTGCTCCGCCAAGCCTCCCAACCTCTTCAAGGTCTTCGCCTTAGCATCAGCAGGGGCCACCTCCACCACTTCTTCATCCCCTGCCTCGACTGCCCCCTCTTTAACGGCTTCGTTGACCTCTTTTTCAACGACCTCGGGCTCAGGCTCCTCGACTTCATCCCCACCCTCAGCAGGAACCACCTCTTCCTCCTCCTCCTCGTCAGAACGAACCACCTACGTAAGACAAATGAGAAAGGAGTTAGCTAGATTTTGTAATTTTTTCTAAGTGCAAAAAGAAAAATCCAAGGAAAACATAGAAGCAACGTACCAGGGTCCGCGAGGTACCCAAACCCGGGCCGGTAGTTTCGGCCTCAGCAGAGCTATCTTCCAAGGGGAGGGGACTTCCCCTGGTAGGCTCCGAAGACCTCAAAGGGGGAACCTCTGTCAGAGGCTTCCCATGCTGGTCTATGTAGGCCCGGGTACCATCCGGCCCCTCCATATAGTGGAGGACGGTACCATCCGGCCGGGTCTCCCAGAGGACTCCGGCTGATGCAGGGGCGAAAGAGACCACAGTCACGGCCTTCGCCTTGCTGCCTGACTTCAGCTTCGGCCTCGCCACCCTCTTCACCACAGGCACCGCCGCAACATCGGCTTCCTCTACCTTGGGAGGGAGGGTCGACTCCAAACCCTTCTCCTTTTCCCATCTCTCCCTGGAGTACCCCACAGGACAGAAGGTCCTGTGTGGCCAGATGAACCCGTTCTCCTTGCAGCTTGTAGGGGAGCCACAGATCAGGAGGCGCTCAGCATCGCGCGCCCCCGCGTCGGTCCCATCGGGACCCCACCAGTTAAGGGCCACTTCCAACGACCCGACGTTGGGCTCGCCTAGGCCTCCTACCTTCGAAGCCACCGTGAATTTGTTCTCCTTAGTGCTAAGGACCCTTCCCGGCCGGGGTGGAAGAACTAGGTCGTCGCGGCAGAGCCAGTGCCCTTCAACCACTATCACGTCTTGCGTGTAACCCCGATTCGAATCGGAGTTACCCGTGATTAACTGGTTATGGGACCGGCATCGCAGATAAGGTTGCCTGCTCTTGGACTGAGAGCTCGGCTCAGTCTGCAGAAACTCGTAACAAGCTAACAACTCCCTCAGCCCTAAAGGTTCCGGGAGGATCGGCCCCAATAAAACGTTCAGGGCCTCCATCCCGGCGCATATGCGGTGTGCCTGCAGTGGCCACTGGCACGGGAGAGTTTGCGTCCAAGCGCACAACTCCGCCAGCAGCTCCGGGATGGGGAGGTCAGTTCCCCCGTACATGAGTGTGGAAAGGGAGAGGGTCACCATCTTTTTGGGATCAGCCACGATCCCGTTTACCTCATCAACGCTCTGGCACTTCCGGAGCCTGAAGTCCTCACTGATCCCACAAAGCTGTCGGAACTCGTCGAGGTCGGGCCCATGCAGCCTCACCATAATGCTATTATCGTTCGAAGCCACGGTCAGGTTTGGATCCAGAGTCATTGCCCGGAATGGCAAGGAATTCTCCATGATGGCCAAGCGCCGAGGTTGGGGCGCAACCATTGGGCCTTTGCCGGCTCCGTGTTTAATAACCATCTTTTTTTTGGCTTAAGTGTTCGAAGATGAAATTTGCTAAGGGTGGAGGAGGAGAGAGAGAATGGTTTGCTGTGAAAATTTTAGAGAGAGATTGAGAAAGTGAAAAATGAATTTCACTGAGGGTATTTATAGGCCCCTAATGGAAGGTGAAAAGACATTTACCAGAAGGTGAAAAGACGCGACGGCTCATTGCGCGAACTCCCACAAATGACAGCCGCCACTCAACCCACGCCTTCCACGTGTGCGGCAAGGAGAGGTCGTCTGCCAAGTGTCGCCCTTCAGCCGTTTTAGCATTAATGACATCGAAGAGACTGAAAAGACAGGCGGCGCCTCAAAATTACAAAACTGGCATGCTCCATGTGTAAGAAATCCACGAATGGTTGGACACGTATCAAGAGACGAGTCACGCCGAGGTGCCTCTAGACAGCCAAACATGAAGACGAAATGACCGGAGCCCCCGTAACGATATGAGATCCTCGCCGACCTCATCCTTAGCAACGACTCCGGACAGGGAGCTGTTGGCGAGGGAATGTCAGCATCCCCTCGTCCGAGGCAATAACGCCCCCAAAGCGGGCCGTCCGGGCCTCATCAACCCTGAATGATGCGACGCCCCGGATTGGGAGGACCGAGCCATGCTGAGGCCGGCCCAAAGAAGCGTGTCGAGTACGCTTCCCCAATTAATGCTGCTGCTCCCTTGGGGGACCCTCCTGACGTTTCACCGACGTGACCCAATCACAGGACACCTCCTGTGGGCCCCGGAAAAGGACAGTACCCTTGTCAGAGTCATAAATGACCTAACGCCGTTGGATCAGCATCTCACAGTACAGTGATCCAAGGGTTAATACCCCTCTGAACCTCACTATAAATACCCCCTAATCCTACTTAGAGGGGGACGCACAAAGAGAGGGAGGAGAGATAAAGCTTAAACAACCCGGACCCCCTGAACACTGTCTGTACCACTCGATACAACGACCTGTAACCGGCCCGGTCCCTCCCCCTTTTACTATATTCCTACTTTCAGTTAATACCGATATTGACTTGATCGTTGGAGAGGGAAAACCCGGCAACAACCCCGGGCCCCTGTTCGTTCCTTGTGCAGGCACGTAGACCACCTGGCCGCCGGAGCATACCTGATCGCCTCGGAAGATCGGAGCCAACGCGAAATTGATTAAGCCGAGCTTGGGAAGAAAATCAAGCTCGCCACATCATAGCTTCCAAGAAAATTTGTTGATGTTTATGTGATACACGCCACTATTCCATACAAAAGGGGCAGTACATGTATCTCTCCCTCTCTAAAAAATCCAAACATCAGAATTCGTGAAAGCAAACAAAATGCACGCCAAAAGAAAATCCCAGGAAAAATTAAGCCAGTGACGTTAAATTCTTGAGATGATAAAAACTCCCATCTTACCTCTTCATTAAGCAAGCAATGCAATACTCTCGTTTTTCATTACTCATAAACTGACTAGTTAATTTGTTATGAATAATTTAAGTACGAATCGACAAATTAAACATGTAGGAGCACAAACCATGCCAAGCCATACTCGAGCCACGTCACCAATTATCAGTATTTCGATTGCTCATCGAGCTGGCTTGTCGCCTTGAGATGCCAAATGTATCCTCTGCTGATGCTCAGCAACCTTGTAATCAACCACCTCTTTAAACAAATCAGTATCAAGTACGCAATCAGATTTTCCATACACAGCTGCTTGAACACTGGCCATGAGCTTAGCTATCTCTCTACCAGAGAACCCTTCCGTCCTTTTAGCAGCCTCTTTAATCACGTTTTCGGACAAATCTTGTATAGTAATTTTTTGTGTCGCCTTTTTAAACATGGAGAGTTTTGGTTTCGACTCAGCTTCGTCTTCACCGGCTAAGTATTTAGTTAAGTAGAGGTTCAAAAGCTTGAAACGCTCTTCCTCGCCAGGGAGAGGGAACTCTAACACCTCATCAATTCGATCAGTGATTGCACTATCGAGATCCCCTGGTCTGTTTGTAGCGAGCACAAGAACAATATCTCTCGATTGGTCACCAGTTCGGAAAAGCAAAGCGTTTAGAGCGCTTCGCTGAGATTCACTCATGTGCATGCTGTTGCGTCTGTAAAGAATAAAGGGTAAAAGTATTAACTTCACTGGAAGACAAGAGAAATAGAATATTAACAGAAAGAAAAAAATAGGAACAAACACACCTACAGGGCTACTAGCAAGCAGGATTAGTGGTCTATGCACACGACCTATATAAAAGTAATTTACTAGTTTTCCGGGTATTATTAAACAATCCAGCCAAATTTAACTAAAATAGTATCATAAAGCAATAATAAAAACCATTTAGTACTCTGACAATCTTGATACTGTGTTAATAGAAACCAAAAAATGTAGCTAAAAGAATATCGTCTCTTAACCTTAAACACCATACAGTATCTGTGTGGAAGTTTCAGCTACGTATTTTTATATATTGGGGTTTAACATAAACATATGAAGCTCCGAGTTCATGTCAGAGTAGTTACTAATCGAGAGTAACAGTGATAAATATTGGAAAATGCCAGTGTACAATATTGATATCTAATGTATCCAGGCAGAACACAACTAACATAATTTGCAACGGAGAAATGACGAGATAATAGTAACTTACTCGCAAAGAAAAGCATCGGCTTCATCAATAAAAAGCAGCAAACCTTTCCTTGACTTCTTGGACCAGTCAAATATCTCATGAATCTTGGTAACAGCCTGTGGACCCAAAGGCGCAACATCCCCTCCGGTCATCATAGCATAGTCCAAACCCTGGTTGCATAAAAACGAGACCACAGGTCAAGAATACAACCCTATATCAAGACAAATTTAACAAATTAGATCAGTGAAATAAAAATATAGACGGTCTTATCTTACCGATTTGCGAGCAATTTCCTTTGCAACCATGGTTTTGCCAGTGCCAGGTGGGCCATAAAACATCATGTTACGAAAAGGAGCCTCATGAGACTTTGTGTTTGAAGTTGTTTTAGCAAGGTGCTCTATCCTTCTTTGCAGCAAAGGATGGAGAACAATATTTCCAAACTTGGTTTTACCCTTTTGAAGGTTTGCCCCTGCTGCTGTACTATAATTAAGCACCTTGTTTGTACCACTTGAAATTAGTCCAGACCATGGATACTTTGCGATGGATGATTCTCTAATTAGTGATGGTTGCCCAAGAATCCGATTTATATACCCCCATGTGACTTTGGCACCTTCTCTATAGGCACAAATATAAACACAATACGAAATTAGCTGGCAGCCGCATCCTAGGAAGTAAAAATAAATATTTTTATGCATTAAATAATTAACACAAATATGATAATCCAATTTAAAGGTTCCATTGTTCATTCTTAAGAATTATAGCTCCACATACTAACCAAGATATTTTTTAAATTTGAGAAGGATTATGCAGGGGCTAACTCCCCATTCAAAACCGCATTTTTTTCACAAACACTTGGTTGTTAAAGGTATCCCAGGATAGAGAGATAAGAATACTTGGTCATTGCTCAGGAAAAGAAACAGTTTCTTTGGATGAACTTTACTTTTGACTCCCGCCCCTCCCTTTTATGTCACTCTTTATGCTCAGGTTAAGACTTGATTTTACCGTTATATATATACTACTAAAATTTGGAAACTTCAATTTGTCATGTATATAGCAAACAGAAATTTTGAGAAAACATCCAACCTGGTAGTATAAACTCCAGCAGCCAACGCAGTAACCCCTCCCACGGTCATAATTAACTTACTCCTGTCAGTCAATAACATCCTGACACCGCCTGCAAGTAGCATTTAAATAGCACTTGTCTTATAAATGTGTTATCTAGGAGTAATAACCATGGAGAAATCATATATGGTACGATAGATATATCGAGGACATAAATATGCATGGCACAATACTACGAAATACACCACTTAGCGTGTCTTAAAGTTGATTTATATTTTTCATCTTGGGATCCAAATTATAACATCAAATAGAAGGATCTGGTATAATATACGAACTTGTATTGAATCAAAAAGTCTTACAAATTATCACAGTGATCCCAATGACCCAATCTGATAAATAATATCAAAAAGAATCCTCGACCTCTGTTATTTAAAATATATGGTAATTCTCTATATGCACATTCTAATACATAGGCTCATAAAAAGTTGCTAAAGAAAAAATAAACTGATCTATCCCACTGTATCTGAGAACTTAAAGTAGCAAATTGGTATCTGAGTCCTTACCAAGGAAATCTTACAGTACTTCCCGGTTATCAGAAACATATTCAGAAAGAGGTGAAGTAAAAGAGGATTCAGACAATTAGTAAATTCTTTTTTAAAAGAAAAAATTATTAAGAGGATCTCAGGATTTCACTCCAACCCCTAAGATCTGAACCCATAACCTCCTATTTGAGAGTGAGTACTGGCCACAAGGCTAGCCCTAGTAGTCTATTCAGACAATTAGTACATGAACTTGAAGGACAAGAGAGACACGTCAATCTACAGTGTAAATGTATAACTTCATGGAAGCTTTTTTTATATTGCTTCAGACCATAAAGTAGAATATACACAACTGTGAGAGCTAGCATGACCTAGAAGTCTAGAACAAATAGCGTGTGAAGGTTTGATATAATCAGAGATAATCTTTGTGAATAATGTGAATCTTAAAATATTCTGCACATATGAGGAATCCATGATAAACTGAATAAGCGAAATACGACTCAACAAATCATTGCTCGGCAATTCGGCATTCAGATATGTGTACAAACTTTTAGAGTTGCAAGCATACACTATTAGGAAAATAAAATAGATATGAAAAGCAAAATTGACAAACACCTTCAATGTGACTGAAAGTGGTATTGATGGCAGCAAGCCACTTTTCTTTTTCGCCGTTAATTTTTTCAAGAAGCATTCTTTTGTTATGGTCCTCAGTCAGTTTCGCTTCATGAGCTCTACCTTCTGCCTCAGCCATTGCCTTCACTCTTATGGTTTCTCTGTCTAATTCAGCTCTCTCTTTCTCCGTCTGTCGTTGTTGAGCTTGGATTTGGTCTTCAGTAGCTCTCTTTGCTTGTTCTTTACGTATTGATGACTCCTCTTGCATTCTAACTAATTCACCGTTGTGTTTTCTTTGAGCTTCATGGTCCGTCTGCAAACACAAATATATTTTTATTTCAACTATCAAACAAAGGTTACAATTTTATTCACCTTTTCAAACCTTTCCAGGCAGTTAACATGCCTAAAAGGAGTTTTGGATTATCAGACTACCAACCAAAAATATATAACTGTTCTCATATAATATGAGAAAGTGTATATCCCAACTATGCTTTCAATGTTTAACAATGGGAAAACTAGTTTTACCTGCATTCTTTTTCTAGCCAATTCATCTTCATAACGCATCATCTGAGCCTTAGCCTGTGATTGTTGTTGTACTAAATTCCTGTGTTCCTCTGCCATTTTCCGCTGTGTTTCCTGCCAGTTCGGATATGATTGTTAAACAAAAAAGTAAACAAAGTCTAATAGTCTTTCTGGAACTGAATAAGGTTGAAAAACAAAGTTCATTACTCCATACTGTGATCCATCACGCAAGTTCTGACATACTTTATTATAAAGTAATACGTATGTCATTTCTTAATAATGTAACCCAAACTAAGAGATTTCACGTACCACTATCGACTCAAAATTAAAGTGTGAAAGATTCCATAAGAAGGCGCACATGGTCATCTCCGTTTCCCAATTAGTGGTGTTAGCTCAGTTTCCTACCCAATAGAGGAAGAAACTTGAGTGGTGATGTACGAGATGCTATCTCTTATTCACAGACTTAAGCGCTTAACTCATACTTTGCTTTTGAACTCAAATGAAGATGCCAAAATCTCTGATACTCTTGTAAGTTAGTTGAAACAATTGAGATATGCAAATTTACAGTAGCACCTAATGACTGGTCAAACATATTGCAAAAGCTTAACAACCATGACACTCGAGTTTAGCAAGGGGTGATTTGATGAAACCTAAATCTATACCAGATGCTATGAATGGGAACTGAACAGAAACAGTTATATTGCTAATACATACGCAACTTGTAACTACCACAACTGTGATGTACCTAAATTTTTTGGATAATCTTAGACAGAATGCAGATTCAAGCTTTAACAATAGTGGTATTCTTCGGTTCCGCTTTAAGCCAACAACTAATTTTCTCCCAACATGGAAAAATGTTTGGTTATTCAATAATCATAAAAGATTCCTAAGTTATCTAGCCCAGAAAAACTGAAATTCTTAAGTCACAATTTCGGACAACCAAGTTCACAACTACATCAATTAAAAAAAGAAATTGAGAGAGACAACTACAGAAGGTAAAAAAAATGTTGTGAAAGAACAAAAATTGCACTCACTATATGAGATTGAGTTTGGATAGCCTCAGCATGAGCCTTCTCTGCCGCTAGCTCAGCAAGCCGAGTCTGCTCCTGCTTCCTCATCACTTCAAATACCTGAAAATATTTTACACATCTTTAATTAAGGTAACAATCATGTATGCACTGAAATGGCAGCAATCTAATAAATATTTGGATGCAAGTTTTTAGTCTAACTTTTTTCCTTTTTACATAAAGCTACAATATAATTCGCTTGCCAACTAGTAGCTGGATTTTCAAAGTTTTCTAGCCTAGAAAATTAAAAAGTTCTGAGCAAAAAAACATAAAAATCCAGCCTTGAACAAGCCGTATTTATCACTTAGCTGTATCCTAATAAGCTCAATATAAACACAAAGTTATGCAACAGTGACGGTTCCGTAATACTGAATATTGTTACAGTTCTGTAGCCTAAAAAAAGCTACAATCTTTGAACTAAATGAACATTATTTCATTTCCAGCCTTGAAAAACTCATATTATTTGCTTTAAAGCTGTATCCTAACGAGCTCAATAAATATACAGTAATGCAATACTGTCGATTCCGCACGTTTGAGATTATTATCTATACATACTTCTAATAATAAAAAAATACAGCTATATATATCACCAGATTGGTATATGGGGACCTTTTGAATTTTCATATAGCTTTCACCCCTCTCAGTGTCCTACTTTAGAAGGTTCCAAAACATATTATTTCTTAATAAATATAAGATTTTTTCCCTATAAAACAAATTAACATTTTTTTTTGTAAATTGTGCAGTTGCGACAACCCTTTGCCCCTTTACGGCTCCAAAGGGGTACCGAATTTGCATAAAACTAATAATAGTGAAAGAAGAAATAGTGAGGGGGAGCCATGACCTCGATAGTCACCGCTTAGCTTTGCCCCTGGTTCGCTTCCGAATGGCTAGCTTTCAGATAGGCTATATATTGGTTTCAGGCCCCAACTGAGCTACAACTTTTTAGCTACCTACAATTTTAATACTTATTTTCTAAACCGAAAACAAGCTATAAAATTATTTGCCTCAACACTGAATCCTACTCATACATACATACACACACATATATAGATATATGATATAAAAGACCTGTTTGAAAAAAGGAAAGTTGTTGATCTCCCTAAGAGCCTTAGCACCCCTGTCTAACGACTCCGCATTAAACCCTCTCTTCCCCTCCTCACCTCTCTCCTCCGTATCCGTTGTAGTCTGCGGAGCGGAAAACGGAGAGTAAGCACGGGTCCCGCGTCCCGACAAGCTGCCTGTTGCCGCGGAAGCCGCTGCTAGTGTTGATAGCCATCAATAAAAAGAATTAAAAAGAGGAGGGGGGGGGGGGGGGGGGGGGGGGGGGGGGGGGGGGGGATTTTCTGTTCAATGGAAAGGGAATTTGATGGGTTATGTGAGATTTGGGTTTTTAGTTAAAAGGGGTTGGGTTGGTTTGGTTTGTTTGTGTTTTGGGTGTGGGTTTTTGTTAGCTTTTAAGCTGTATGACTGTATCCTAAAAACCAGCCTTGAACAAGCCAGTTTTTTTGCTTAAAGTTGTATCCTAATAAGCTCAATATAAACACAAAATTATGAAACAGTGACGATTCCGTAATACTGAAATGACTGTGTATGCATAATACTAATCAAAAACACACTCACACACATGTCACCTGCTTGGAATATAAGATGAATTTTGTTCTTTTTAGCATATAAGCTACAGTAAATAATATCGCCCGACTATAGTATATTTCTAGCCTAAAAAGCTAGAATCTTTGGCTATTTGCTTAAAAGCTGTAACCCAACAAGCTCACTACACATACAGAACAATAATTTAAACACTGAATCCTACTCATTATATCTATATATATATATACATATATATATGGGGAGGGATCAAGGGACATCAACTTAGACACAACTTTAGACACTTTTATGCAAAAACGCTCCAAATCAATATTTGATTAATGCAGATCTCTACGGTTTCACGATGGGTTGACAAATATGCGTCTTGTTTTTTTTTCGAGTTATATAATTGCATTTTTGAATTTTTAAATTTTACCTTAATTTACAAAACATTCAATTATGCATCTCGAAAAAAAAACAAGACGCATATTTGTCTTCTCGTCGTTAAACCGTGGAGATCTGCATTAATCAAATCTTGATTTGGAGCGTTTTTGCATAAAAAAGTGTCTAAAATTGTGTCTAAGTTGATGTTCCTTGATCCCTCCCCTATATATAATAATAATAATAATAATAATAATAATAATAATAATATAAATGACCTGTTTAGCTTCACCCTGGATTTGCTTCCGAATGGGTAGCTTTCAGATAAACTATATATCGGTTTCTGGCCCAATTTAGCTACAACTTTTTAGCTCCCTACAATTTTAATATTTTCTAAACCATGAAGCATTATTTGCCTCAACACTAAATCCTAATTTGCTTAAAAGTTGTATCCTCATAAGCCAAATACAAACACATAATTATGCAACTATGACGATTCCGTAAAATATAAACGACATACTAATTAATACACAGACACAGACACACACACACACACATATATATGTGTGTGTGTGTGTGTGTAGATGTAGTATATAAGATCTGTTTGGAATAAGGAGAACTGTCGATTTTCCTAAGAGCCTTAGCACCCCTCTCTAACTCCTCCGCATCAAACCCTCCCTTCCCCTCCTCACCTCTCTCCTCCGTCTCCGTTGTAGTCTGCGAAGCAGAAAATGAAGAATATGCGCGAGCCCAGCAGCCCGACACGCTGCCTGCCGCCGCGACAGCCGCTGCCATAATATACACACACAAATGTATATTTCGAGCCTAAAAAGCTAGAATATTTGGCTATTTGCTTAAAAGATGTATCCTAACAAGCTCAACATACATAATAATGCAATAATTTCAACACTCCTATATAGCTTCACCCCTAATTTGCTTCCTAACGGGTAGCTTTCAGATAGTCTATATATCGATTTTTGGCCCAATTTAGCTACCTACAATTTTAATATTTATCTAAACCTGAAACAAGCTATATAATTATTTGCATCAACACTGAATTGTACTCATAATATGCAAATACATATAAATAAATAAAAGTGACCTGTTTAGAAAAAGGGGAGTTGTTGATTTCCCTAAGAGCCTTAGCACCCCTCTCTAACGACTCCGCGTCAAACCCTCCCTTCCCTTCATCACCACTCTCCTCCTTCTCCGTCTCCTTAGGCGGAGCCGAAGAAAATGGAGAGTATGCACGGGCCTCGCGTCCCGACACACTGCCTGCCGCCGCGACAGCCGCTGCCAATGTCGAAAGCCATGATGCAGCCATTACAAAAACTGAAAAAAAGAATAAATATTTTTAAAGAAATTTAATGAAAAAGGAGATTTAATTAAAAGGAGATTTGATGGTATTATGTGAGAATTGGGTTTTTTAGTTAAAGGGTTATGTGGGTGTGGGTTTTTGTTAGGGTTTTAAGTATTAAAGTTGAAAGGGAAATTAAATGAAAATTGGATTTGATGGGGTTATGTGAGAGAATTGGGTTTTATTTATGTTATGTGGGGTTTTTGTTAGGGTTTTAAGGTTAAGAGTGTTGGAATTTTTTTTTCATTTCTTGGGAGTTCGGCTACCAAAATATTTATTAAAAAATTTAGAAAAAAGTATACAGTTACAATCATACATATATAAATACATTAACACAATTGTTTTTTCAAGAGAAGAGGTGCACATAATTTATTTTGTAATATATATAAAAATGAGTGTAAACTAAACACTAAATTTTAAAAAAATCGTTTCGAGCAATACAATATGAGGTTCGATTTTTATACTACACTTTTTTTGAAAAAACGCACAAACCGTAAAAAAAAATATACGGTTTACAGACATTTTATACAGACCGTAGATTTAATCTACGGTTTACGGTCAATCACTGTAAACCGTAGATTAAATCTACGGTCTGGATCAATTCTGCAGAAATTACACAGTCAGTCCCTGCGCAAAAATTACACAAACAATCCCTTGAAAGAATTTCACGTTTTTAAAAAAAAAAAATAAACTTTTATACTATACTCTCTCTCTTTCTCTCAAAAACCCCCAATTTTCATCAAAAAAACCACCAAAATCAATCAACTGCAATAACTATCAACTTTATTAACAAAAAACTCCAAATCATCAATCAAATTTATCCATAATTCAAGTTATTTCTTTTATTCTCTAATTTATTTTTATTTTTTTGTGTAATTTCAATTTGTAAAATAGGAAAAAATATATAAAATATGCAAATCTATAATTTACTTAGCTATATATAATTGTTTGTTGTTTGTTTATATTAATTATAGAAATTATAATAATTGTTGATATTTGTCCCATTTAATAAAAAAATTAGGGTTTTTATTCAAATTTGTTTATTTAGATATTTATTACTAATGGTTTGGTTATGATGTTACATGTTTATGATGGTTATTTGTTTTGATTGAGAAAAATAAAAATTGTTACGCTTTATTAATATTTACCCGTTTTGAAAATTAGGGGTTTTTATAAAATGGAGTTATCATTAAATGTGTTTGGTTATGATTAAAAAATTGAGTTATCATTGTTTGGTTATAATTGAGTTATCATTGTTTGGTTATTATTAATTGGTTATCATTATTTAGTTATCATTAATTGGTTATCATTGAGTTATCATTAATTGGTTATCATTGTTTAATTAGATAATTAAAATAATTGTTTGGTTATCATTAAATGTGTATGTTTCTTATGTTGTTTTTATTGTTAAAAATAAAAATAGTTAGGATGGCAGAGCCATGTCCACAGATTAAAGGACGGTTGGACATTTTACGACAGACCGGTCATATTTCTAATCAGACTTGGGATGCTGGAAGAGAAGCGGGTAGAGGAGATGCCCATAAGATTAGGGTTTATAATTATAGTTGGCAGATACCGACGCCTGACAGGGTAGTTCAAAATATGATTAGGGCTGGTTTTTACGGTATTCACACTATAGGTAATTATACCGTAGACCGAGGCTTCCTTACAGCCTTAGTTGATAGGTGGCGTGATGAGACGCACTCGTTCCATTTTGTCGGTGGAGAGTTGGGGATATCTTTACAGGATGTAGAGATTATGTTTGGTCTCAGGGTGGATGATCTTGCTGTTACCCGATCGGAGCGGAATGATAACAGGGCGAGTAGGTTAGATATGATAGAGAGTTTGTTGGGTGTTAGACCGGCTGACAATCAAGTGGATATAAACTATTTGACAGTTAGACTTGATTGGATGTTACACACCTTTGGTGAATTACCCCCAACCCTAATGAGGAGCGTTTGCTATATCAGTCTAGGACTGTCATGTTATTATTACTGGGGGCACATGTGTTTTCAGATAAGAGCAGTGATCAGATTCCACTCTGGCATCTGCCATTTCTGAAGGATTTTGACATATGTGCTGAGTATAGTTGGGGATCAGCTCTTCTGGCCTGGTTAGAGGCTAATCTATGCAAGTTGGTACATGGTAAGGCAAACGGAGTAAGCGGGGCGGTGATGTTTCTCAATATGTGGGCGATGACCAGACTACTGCCGGTTAGACCATGTGAAGAGCTGCCGGAAGATATCGAGCCACCTGAGGGCTTGCCTAGGTTCCACCTCGGTTACATGTATGATATTATTTAGTTTTTGTATTGGATTTGTGTTTTTTTTATTGTGTCATCTATCATTTACTTATCTTATTTATATTTATTGTTTATCGGGTTTTGTTTGTATATTACAGATGGAAGATTTGGAGGCAAACTAACCTTAAGTCATATGTCTACGGACATAATGTGGTCCACATACGTGACCAGTTTGACAATATGTCGCATGAACAGGTAAATTTTAACTTTCTTATTTCCTACATGCAACTTACGTATTATATGTTGTATATGTTTGCATTGGTCTTATGTTCACAGAATTTATTAATAGTATTTTTAAACCCTTGTTTACATATTTTAATAATAATTTTGCTGATTACAGATAGTGTGGCAACCTTACGGGAATCTCGATGACTATCCGAATACTGCACGCGGGGCCGTTATATGTGGCATTGTTCTGTGCCTCTCATTTGTAATGAGAAGATTGAGTTCCACCCCACGGACAGGTTCATGAGACAGTTCGGTTTTGTTCAGCGGGTCCCTACATATATTTGGAAACCCATAACGGGTCACGGCAAGGATAGAAGATATGGGATTGGGCAAAAACACGATTGGCCTGCACTTTTTGCAGAGTTTATAACCGTGTGGAATGACCGCCACAACCGGCTTGTTAACGGCGAATTTGGTGTGGGGACGTCACCGGATTACATGAGATGGTATAGAGAGAGGACCCGCATCTTTATAAACCCACCTGAACTTGCCCGGCCATCTCACGGTTTCCGGGAGCATACGGGTCTGCTCAATAAAATGGTAACAACTAGTTAAACTTCATTAATATTTGTTTGTTATTTTTGTGTTTGTATATTTCAATACTAATAAATCGTTTTTTATTGTTTTTTTTTTCAGAAAGCGATGTTGCGCCGCAGTTTCAAATCGTTCAAACAGGCAAAAATGAAAACGGACGTGGACTTACTAAGTGCGGAGTTCGCTGAAATGGGAATGAATCCGTATGGGTCAGCTGATGAACAGTCGGATGAGGAGGATGACGACGACGACGACGACGACGATGGTGATGACGACCTACGTTACGACCCAAGAACTTACACTAGGGCTTCAAGTTGTCGGCATCCCGACGAAAGAGGCAGAAGGGAAGGCGAATCTAGTAGCGGCGGGCGTAGCGGGGGTAGATGAACGAGTGGAGATCGACCCCCGACAACAGATCAGGGTACGAGTTCAAGCGGTCATCGTCGTCATGCTTCTTTTGCTGGGTCGGATTACGTTCAGGACGATGTTCCGTTCGATCATCATAGACAATCATTTGGGTCGTACGAGCATCATCCTAGTCAGCATTCAACCGACAGTTGAAGTCGAGGATTGCCACTTACATCCCACGAGCGTGCTCCGCATCCAGAATCGCAGCATCGACAGAGACGGCGTACGGAGCTAAACGAAATCGAAGAGTCTACTGAACCGTCATCGGATAGATTAACATCGGCGGGAAAGATGCTCACTACGTCCAACTTTAAATCATTTAGTCGTTACAAAAAATAAATAAATGCACATTTGTGTTTTTTGTATTTGATTTCTATATTTGATTTGTAAGTTTTATTCTTAGCTGAGTTGGAATATTATAAATTCGTAAGTTTAATTTGATTTGTATGTTTGATTTGTACGTTATAAATTCGTAAGTTTAATTTGATTCGTATGTTTGATTTGTACGTTTGTAAAAAATATTCTGTACTTTAATTGATAGGACCAATATTGAGTTTTTACGAAATACAGGGACTGATTTGCAATTTTCTGAAAAATACATACAAACCGTACAGTTAATTTATTTTATGAAATTTATTTAATTTATGATTGTTTTATTCAAGAAAATTGACGATTGACACCAAATTGACGACTTAGTTAATGTTTCATATTGCGTTATACAAGTGTTAAAAACAAACAAAAAAAACTTCACAAAAATTGACGATTTAGTTAATGATTCAATAAATATCAACTTATACACTTGACAAAAATATAACATGAACCAAAAACATAAAATTTATCAAATCAACTTTTTTGTGTGTAAATTTGTCTAAATTTTTTGTTTATTTTGAGAGATTGTTAGAATTGATCAAATTTATTTTATGTAAAATTTTAACAATAAGGCATTTAGTTTTTTTATTAAAAAAAATCATGTTTAATTTGAAAAGAATATTCAGTATTTTAATTTTAATTGCTAAAATTGACCAAATTTATTTTATGTAAATTTTTTTATGAAAAAATGCTTCAAACAGTAGATTTAATCTACGGTTTGTATAAAAAGACTGTAAACCGTAGATTTTTTTTTACGGTTTGTGCGTTTTTTCAGAAAAAATGTAGTATAAAAATCCAAGCTCATACAATATATGTCTTTTTGCTATAAAAGAAATATTATATGTCTAAATGTTAAGAAATTTGCATATAATTTATTATAAAAGAATATAAATGTGCAAATCAGCTTGAAGGTTTAAATTTTGAACGAAAGTAAACAAGAGAACACAAAAGGAGATGAAGAAAGGGAGAGATAAAATTGGATCGAATTCCGTTAATCGATCATTTGCCTTGGCTTCAGGTGAGGATAGTATGAGATTGGGGCAAGCAAACCAATATACAATAGTTGACTTAAATAATTCAGGTTCAAAGAACCACTTTTAAAACAATTCGGTTTTTAATGATCTGATTTTTTCTATTGAAAATTAACTCGGCCTCATGCCACTTCCACCATCGTAGAACTACAATTACCACCGCCGTCTTATCACCACATGGCCACGACAACCGTCAGATCACCTCCGGACCACCACCGTCAGCAACTGGTGCTGCCTAACAACGACCAGTCTCTCCACTCTTCCATGTTATAACTTCTATTGGCTGACTCCGAGCAACAACTTTGATCGTCTAAATTGTGTTGTCTGATCACCGATGACGTGGTGCACACCTATATGTAGAAGGCAAGAAAATCGATTGCTTCTATGAAATTTAATTAATTGCAAATCAGTCCACCCACTAATTAAACTTTAACATTTTAGTCTATAATCAAATAAATTTATAATAAAATGTGACACTTAAAGTCAAATTTTTGGGTACATTGTAATAAAATTAATAGGAGTAATTAATAATAGTCCTGTGAGCTTTAACATTCCTACAAGATTTGGTGTCAATAGAATGATGGAATAACTTTCATCTGATAGTCGAAATTTCAAAATATTGTTTTATTTGTCGACTAAAAAAGTCAAGTTCATTGATAAAAATAAAGTGAGTACATAGATGATTTGGTTACAAACTTCCTACAAAATCTTCAATAAAACATAGAAAGCTCTACATGGTGATAATCAGAGTGTTGTGAAATTAGGAATAATCTGTTGTTTCATTGCACACAAAGAATATACGAATTCTCTATCACTTTTATTCGTAAATGTGGTGTGAGATGTGATATTGATGCGTCTGAAAATTGAAGGCGATTAATGCAAATATGTCAATGTAGGAAGTGTTATTAATCAAGCGAAAGTATGTGCAACTTTAGTTAGAGCTCACAATTGTCAGATAAGGCTAAGCTCTCTTGCCACTCATGACCATGAGGAGCTTTAGGCACAATAAAATAGCTTGTGTGTGTCTTAGTGAAAGGCTAAGATCGGTCATAAATCATCTGCATAAGCTTGGTTATCACTCGCCTTAAATTCAAAGTGAAATTGTCATGCATTATACAATTTTACCATTCTTTTTTATGTTTACATAAAATCTCATATTCCCTAAGGTAACGTTCTGATTATAACATTATTATTCTATTATATTTTAGAGCACCCGTGGTAGGATAGTCCTTTTTTTTCCTTCATATTTAACACCAAATCCATTATATATTATTAACTTTACCTAGCAATTAGCACAATTTCCAGGCTAGCCGTCATAACTCTCTATCATAATAAAATGAAGTTTTTCTTTTCTTAATTATTTTTTTCCATTTAATAATTTGTATATAGGAGAGAGAAGATTTTGACATTTTTGTGTGTGTAAAAAGTGGTTCCATATATATATAAACGAGTTAGTTTCTAGTTTTGTTGAGTGTGTCCTTGCTAATTAAAAATAACTAGCCAAATCTAGCAAATATTACATATAGCTATTCGGTTCATAGCTGATGGATCATTCTTTTCACGAAGAGTTATGTTATTTTTTAGCTAAACTAGTAGTTTGAGTGGCAAGATGTGCATGCTCTTACTTTACTATTTTTAAATTAATGTTATTACACATTAACGCATAAAGAGATATAAAAGTAGAGAGAGAAGTACAACATTTAATATGAAAAAATTATAAGAAATCATAATCTACCGTATCAATTCACTTATATCACAAATTTAACTTAAATATAAGAAAATTATTCTAAAATTATTCATGGATCAGTTTTCTTATCCATTACCTTAAATATATATGAACTCAAATATCGCTCAAATATAAGGGATCAAGATGTTCCCTTATAATTAAAATAATAATTTTTTTTCTTAATCTCTCTTCTTTATTTGTACTTTTCGCATATAAATTAATAAAATAAAAAAAAAGATGAGTTGTATAGTTGTGACAGAGAAATTGATAAAAAAATATTTGTACTTCCTCTGTTCCTATTTAATTGTCCACTATAAAATTACGTGCAATTTTAACCGAGGAAGAACTTGTATCAAAATTGTCGGAATGAAAATTTTCAAAAGTTGATCGTTTAGTGGAAATGGTAAATTTTATGATTAAATTTTAAAAAAATATTATTTTGACAATTTTGATACAAGTTGTAAGATTGTCAAAATTGCACGTAGTTTCGTATTTGACAATTAAATGGGAACGGAGTGAGTATAAATCAAAACGTTTCATTATAAGTTGTAAAAATGTACTTTTTATTTTAAATATGAGAAAACGTCTAAGTTATTTAATGTGTTTACTCTAGTAAATTAATTTGAGTTGAAAAAATTAATAGAAGCATATTAAAATATATAAATATTTAGTTATGATAATAAATTTGATAGAGAAATTGAAAAATGTATAAAATTAAACTGTTATTCTAAAAATATAAAAGTGATGATAATTACTAAGAAAAAATGCTAAAAAAACTGGTACGGTTACTCATACAAGGTTATAGAAGAATTTTAATGGTGTATTTGAAAATATGGAGATTTTAGAAAAAAAATGCATGACACTTTGATATTGAAATTCAAGTGACATGAAACTTGGGGTAGCTGGTGCATATGTCGGTGATGTATATATAATTTTCCTATTAACCATGTGTTAAGCATGGCCGGTTTTACTTTTGCAAAAACAATGTACACATAACCGACAGATTATTTGATGTTATTCTAATTGATGTCTTGGGGTTTATTTTTATGTATGACGAGGTAAAATGTCTCAATAACTCATAGTCTCATTCCACAATAATAGTAAGTAATACTAACAACCAAGAAAGATAGTAATTAATTAAAGATATAGGTTATTGTAATCATTTTCTAGATTAGAATTAAGTAATGCCAACTGCAACGACTACAAGACTAGTCATAAGTTGGTAAATATTATTGGCAAACATATTATTTATTATTCTAGTATGGTTAATTTACTCTTGTTCTCGTTATTATTATTATTATTGATTTAATTGTTGAATCAGTGTTTGATTGTTTACATTTTAGTGCCTAAAACTGTTCATGTATGTGGTGGTATGTATATAAATCCATTTACGTCTCCATATTTATAAACATGTATTGAGAAGACGGATCAATTGAGTGAGATAACATCCAAATAAGAAAGATGATCGCCATAACGTATGTGTCGTCTCATAAAAAAATTGCATTGGTGCAATTGTTTAAATAGGCATGTATTCTAATTTAAATCATAATAATTTCTAGATCTCTTAATACAGTGTATGTTCTATTCCTTCTTCTTTTTTTTCCGGTGCCTTTAATTTTGGTACGGAACGCAATTTCCGTAATCAATAGACACTCTATTGGTGAATGTGAATGCAGTAGTCAAAATCAAGGTCAGGTGTATAGAAATTCTTCAAAGCTTCCATTTATATAGATGGATATTTCTTCATCAGCATTTTAAGTATACATCTTTGTGTAGGCATTATACTTGTGTAAACACAAGATAGAATAGAGTTTTCAATTTTGTTAGTTCTGCTGTCATTAATTGAATTATAAAGCACAAACAAATTTGGAGATTTACTGATTTAAAGATTATACATAAGAATACATCTTTTTGGTGCTCGGAATACACTCAACGATGATAAATAACCTATCTATTACAGACCGGATAGTTTATGTATAGAGATAGAGTATGAAAAACTTAAATATAATAATCTGCTCTCTCAAGATCTTTTCTGGAGATTTGTTCCGGAATTCGATTCAAGTAGTGCATGAACTTATTATCGCGTTGTGTACTTCATGACTCATCAGCCTGTAGCAAAACGTTCAGGAATGTTCTCAAGGCAAAACTAATATTGAAACAAATTATGCTCGATCAGCTGAGATATCATTCTGTGAGATTTTTTCGTGTGTTACATATTTCATCTCGCATGACTCATTTATAGTAAAATTTCTTCTGTCAGTGATTTCTTGTCAGAAATGCTGCTCTGTCCAGATAGTTTAGACAACTAGAAAAACACTAATTTAATAACCAGCAACAACAGAAAATGAGAACAAAGAAGATGTAGTAAACTACTGGTTGGTCCTAGGAGTATAACATAACATCTGCATGGAGATAAAAAAATTAAAGGAAAGAGGTTAATCATGTGAGAGTGATCAATATGGATTATTTAAGAGCATGGGACCAAAGATGTGTATTGTTATCTACTACAAAAGAGAAGGATCAGAATGCACGTGGGCTCATATTTGAAAAAGAAATAGGATAAGTAATTGAAGAGAATGTGGCCAGGTATTGGCTTTTCAGTTGAAAGATGTTAGCTTAATCATAGGTGGCCATGACTAGACTTCTGGACCACATTATAATAAGTTGCTTTTAGCTTTTTCTGGAGTCTGGACTCCATTTACCAATTGACTTTTTTCTGTTTTTCATGGTCCATTTGGCAAGTAATATGTAACAGATTACTACTTGAAGAGGAATGTTATCCTGATATATATCCTCAATCTTGTTTGGTTGTGGAAAACTATTTTTGAAAATTACTTTTTTGTCATGTTGTATGGAACTTTAGATGGTCATTATAATGGTTGCGTCGACTCATAGATGAGAAGTGGAGAAGTTTATGTTAAAAAGCTGCTATTACTGCTAAATCAGGCAACTTTTTTACTAACACTTTGTTCCACTAATGATATATTGATATACATATACATCTCAGAATCCAAACCGAATGGCGTACTTCTGCATGACTAAAAGAGTGTGTTTAAAGCATAATAAGAAATTAATAAATGGCGGTTTCGCACAAATTTTACGTAAAGCTTCTTTTACACCAAGGACTTCAGTATATGTGATGCATCTTGAAGGTTTTTTTTTTATGTAACCAAGAATTAGAGAGAGTACTTTTGTTTTACCTTTGGATTACCGCTTTTTGTCAGCTGACTTGTAAGGAAAAGGGACCCCACCGGACTCGATGTGCCTAACGTCCTCCTCAAGGAGTTCGTAATGCCTCTTTACTTCCTCAGCTGACTTCCCGCCCACCGCCTTTGCCACATTCTGCCACCTGTCAGGCGTATCTTTATCGTACACTGCCAACGCCTTCTCAAATGCCTTGTTTTGCTTAGCTGTCCAACAAGATGAAGACATTGAATTCAATGCCTTTACTTAAGCCAATGAATGATAAATAATAATCAAATGTTGGTGTTGTGAAAAATGTTTTGCCAATGAGGCTTCTTATATGGGGATGAAAAGGGATGTGGGGTTAAGCTAGTTAGACATGAACAAAAGCATCTGTACGTACTCTAGAATTGTACCTGTTTCAACTGTTATTGACTCATGATATTGCAAATTTTATATTGTAATGCTGTTTCTTCATTGAGTGTAAAATTCTTTGGCATTGGCTTGTTATGATTAGTGGTAGTGAGAAGAACAAGCATCTTATCACTAGGGATGGCTCCATCTCTCTTATCTTGTCTCCAATTTGACAAGGACTGAATTTATTTTTCCCCTTACAGTTTTGTAGAAAAACAATGTTTCTTTGAAAATTTTTTTATGTAATTTTGTAGTTCTTGAGTGCTTACAAGTTACAAAGTCCGATCAATGCATGGGATTGTATTTTAGATACACATGTGTAGAACAAAGATTTCATTGTGATAATAGGTGGTAAACTGGCAGTGTTATTGAGTAACAAGGTGAATATAGAGGCTTAATCTCATTGTCTGAAATTAAAATTTTTAATTATATGCATATCATTCTCACTACCTTACCCAGAGGCGGTTTAGAGGCAAGTCTAAATAGCCTCCCGACTCGGATGACGGACCGAAAATATTTTCTTTTGAAATAAAACAATACGAAATGATGAATTTTTTTCTTTCAGTTAAGGTGTAAGGGTGAATATCATTGGTATATGGACTATTGTGCCGAGGCCTTTGGACCGATACTGACCTTGCCTTTGTTTTCAAGTTAAAAGCATGAACTCAGCTTAACCTTAAGTATGGCAGTTGATATAAATCAAGTGCATGTGAATCTCTTTATTTATCAAAAAATTCACTTCTTAAAATGAGAAGAAGAAGAAAGGTTATTTTCCTAATACGCCATTCCTGAGGAAATTCTAAGATTTTCACTATATTCAAGGATCTTGGGAAAACACAAGTCCATATTTT
Organism: Primula veris; assembly: GCA_963682055.1. Taxonomy (NCBI): domain Eukaryota; kingdom Viridiplantae; phylum Streptophyta; class Magnoliopsida; order Ericales; family Primulaceae; genus Primula; species Primula veris. The sequence goes on from OY821747.1 coordinate 9,977,863, forward strand.
AAGCTGCATTTCATAAATCATAAGCTTCTATTTGGGTTTTCCCCTTAAGCTTGTAAATTAGAGCAAAAGAATCTCATATTCAAATTCTAATCGTACGGAAAGTACACCTAAGTTGAGAATTCCTTATTCCTTCTCAATATTTGGTGGTGAGTAGAGACAATATCTTTGAAGATCTTGTTGATGCTTCGTTTCGACAGTGGATTGTGATTCTCCAATATACCAATAATTGGATCAAATTTCTTTATACAAAGTAAGGCATCTAAATTATTTTTGGCGTTTCTTCGGAACCTCATTTGCTTATAAACCAAGCTGTGCAGGTACAAACCTTTTAATAGTGGAAGCCAGCATTCTTCACAAATTTAGCAAATAAGGTACTGAATATATATTACTCCCTAAGTCTTAGGGAATATTTTCTTGACAAATGTTTTTGCTTTGCTTAATTTTAAAAAAATAAAAAATAATGTTAATTAACAACCTCGATATGTAACTGAATTTTGTATTTTAGACCGAAAAATACTGCAGTTTTGTTTTGTACAAAGCTCTGGATTTCCTCAATGTTCTATAAGCGTTTTCTTCTGATAAGGTCTATTCTTGGGTCTCGTTGGTAGCTTCGTTTAACATCTAAATATAATGCAGATTTCCAAACAAAAAATTACCGAGTACTGCTTTTAATCTACCAGTTTCACTTTTATTCTAGAGAACTGAGTATTATGGGCTGTTATCACTGCCACCATGGCCGGTTTTTGGGCTACAGAGGCACCAACTTATAATCCAAAAAAAAAATTACGTTTTTCGAGCCCCGATTTTATAATAAAAATAATATATATATATAGGGGAATGATCAATACACATATAAAAAAACACACGATGTTTACATTCTAATTTCAACCTAACATCTTTTTTATTTTCGATGGCCTAGATTAAAACATTTAATTAAATAATTAAAAAAAACTCTCTTTCTTCTTATTTGTTTTTTCTCCGTGCTGTGGGATTCAGTTTTCCATTTCAATCACGACCCCAAATGGATTTTATATAATGGTTTAAAATTAATCTAAGTTATTTTTAATTAGTTACTTTTTATTGCAAAAAGTTGGTCTTCACAAGGTTGGCCTTTAGCACTTCATAAATCTTCAATATATTAAGAACAAAATTTCAAATTCACAGCCAAATAATTGAGTTTCTTAATAGTTAAACTAACATGTTAACCAAACAATAATATAAATCATTGAAATAGTAACCAGTACGGTGGTGGTATGGTGATGGTGATGGGGAATGAGACTTTTCTGTTTAGAAGTGTATTTTTACTAAATATATAAAATACCGTTAAAATTAAATTAAACGGAGGGTTGAGATGCATGGCTAAACATACTGTATTTTTTTAAGTGAGTAATGAAGTGAATTATTAGGAAACAGTGGTTCACAAACTGTTTGCATAAAAATGTGTCAAATAAAAAAAAAAAAAATTGATTAATATTTAAGTTTAGGGTAGGCCCCCATATGATTCTATATTTTTATTTGGGTTTTTAATGTATTGTACAATTTGTTTTTAATTTATCAAATTCTAATTTGTTGAAAATAGAAAAAATAAATTAGTTATTGAAAAATATAATCTAACTATTCATTTTTTAATCTAACGGTGGTTAAACTGACTGTACCATAAACAATTAAATAATGTGAATGTTCAAAGAGGTACTCGGTATGGATCCTTCCTATATATATATATATATTACAGTCCATTTTCTTTTTTTTTTGGAAAATGCGCAAAACATACAATTAACCAAAATATATTACCAAAACATACAACACCTAAAAGTTTATTCCCAAAATATACAAACATACAATTACACATATTTATTAGACTTGTATGTTTTGGGAATAAAATTTTTGGCTTGTAATTTTTGGTAATTAAACTTGAAAAGTTTTATATTTTGGTAATTTTTCTATTTTCCTTCAATATAATTCTATTTGTCCGAGTGGTTATGTGTACCCTCCGTTTCAAAATATTTGTCCACCATGAAAATACGTGCAATTTTGACCGGTAAAGAACTTATACGTAAATTGTTGAAATAAAATTTTTAAAAAATTAATCATAAAGTTTAAATGGTAAACTATGCGATTAATTTTTAAAATTTTTGATTTCGGCAATTTACATATGAGGCTTTTTACGATAAAAGTTACAATTATTTTCGTAACGTATGTCATGTCGTTTTAAATCATCCCTATTGTGTTTTTTGGTATAATCACATATTAATTTTTCCTCAGAAACCTCATAGTTTTGAGTAAATTACTTTATGGTCCCACATATATTATAGGTATTAGAAAAGCTTGATTGTTAAAAAAATAACAGATTTGATTCTTAATTTGTGAGGGAAAAATAACTAAAAACAAAGGGGAAAAATGCACATATTTTCTTTAGCCTATAGCTCCAAAAACTCTAGAACCGGTACTGGTCACTGGGACGAGAAATGGATATGGAAAGATATCAAGTCTTGTGATCCTTTTACACACCTAAACTATCCAATTCGTCACTCCAAATACGGTTACTTATCGTTCAAATCTTCCCACAAGATAGTTTAACACTGGAACCCTTTCGGCTATAGAAGCCTTTGTCGTTGGGCTACAAAAACATAGCTTGTTTGGTTGCATTTTTATGGGGTTTTTCCCCCTTTTTGTTACTAATAAATCACTACAAAAAAAATGTTAAAAGAGTGACATGAATTGTGATAGATTTTTTTGTTATAAGTTTATTAGATACAACTTTTGATATACGTTTTTTTGGAATAAAGACAGATTTGTGACAGTTTTGTAATAATATTTTGAAATAGTAACAGCTTTTGACCCTCAATAAATTAAAATTATTTTGTAGTGAATTGTAGTTGATCTTGTTGGCTAACATAAAAAGTTTCTTTTCTTTTCTTTAACTTTTAGTTTGGAGCTAGATGAACGGAACATTTGCCGGCCTGGAATATACCAGCTTAATGTTTAAAAGTTGCAGCCGAGCAAGTCCTACAGTACCATTTTTGTTCGAGAGGCTGATTAATTATAAGCAATTGGTTTGGGACTATATACATGCTTAATTGGTTTGGGACTATATACATCTCTTGTATATTTCATCAAAATTCACATGATTCCCAGTATTTATCTAATCCCATAAATTTGGAGAGTAACGAAATATTTATCCAGTGGCTAAAAGCCTAAAACTAAAATCCAATCGTTTCCGTTTATTTGGTACTTTTAAATAAAACAAAAGGTTACTATCCCATGGTACATGAATTCCTAGCACATAAAAGGAAAGAAAACACATAAGGGACGTCTTTATATACTAACTGAAATCTGAATTCAGTCTGAAACTCGTATTTTTAAAGACAAAGTCGTATTTTCGAAATCAGTCTCGTATATGGAAACCACGATACTATGCTGTAAACTACGACTTCACTTTTTGATATATAATATGTTAGGGCCATGTTAATGGCCTAATAAGTTTTTATTGTCTATTGTATTATGACAAAGTAATTTGAGCATTTTATTAATTTAACAGCTTGTTGACACTAAGCAAATTAGCGGTTTTTATAACTTAAACAATTTTGTTAACAAATAAATGCAAAGTTAATCTATGCAAGCAATGAATATAAGCAATAAATAATTTGCGAAAAGTAAAAGTTGAGGGAAAAGAAATAACGCAAGATTTATAGAGGTTCGGCAAAACGCGCCTACGTCCTCTCCTCGGTAGTTTCACTTCCGAGTGTTTCACTAAAATCTCGTTCCAAGGTTACAACCTAACGAGCTTAATCAACCGATTAAGCTCCCCCTCACTTTATGAGTATCCCGAATGAAAAGCCTAGAACTTTTAACCTACACTTGCTTGAAAAGCTTCTACCCGATCACTCGCTCACAAATGAGTTTATAAAATACTCTTTTACAAGATTGAATTTGAATGGATCACTCACTTAACAAATAATATCTCGAAGTTTATAAGATTACAATAGTAATAAGCTCGAGAATATTTTATAGATACAAGTGAGACAATTTAGTAGTATAAGCTTGTAAAATCTTTGAATTTTTGAAAGCTTGAGCTTGTGTAAGTGTTAGGTTATCTTCCACAATGGATTTGGGGCCTTTTTTAGAGTGAAAAAGGTCCAGCAATTAATTTCAGACCGTTGGCAGTTGTTTGAGTAGCTTAGCTGCTAGTTTGCAGCAGTTCGCCTCATTTTCAGGATGAGCTTAAAAGCTGGAATTTGAAATTCTACAAAAACGATCGGTCGTTTCTGAAAAACGATCGGTCATTTTTCATCTGTGCTCACTGGAAGAAATTCAACTTAAAACGATCGGTCGTTTTAAGCCTGGCGATCGGTCGTTTTTGTTCTTGGCTCACTGGAAGAAATCTTATTTAAAACGATCGGTTGTTTTAGCCTGGCGATCGGTCGTTTTTGTTCTTGGCTTACTGGAAGAATTAATTGCCTAAATGATCGATCGTTTTAGCCTGTTGATCAGTCGTTTGTTGTTCTGGCAATATTTCGGTTTTCTCGACAAACTTCGAAACCCCGTAACTAATTTGTTTCAAATCCGATTGAGGTTCCGCTTGAACCATTGGCTTTGTAATTACGCATTCTATCATTTTGAACCTTTGACACACTCGATAAATGATTAGTATGCAAAACGAGCTTTTATCATGTTTTACAAATATTGTTATCATCAAAATAATCGATTAGAAGAATCAACGTTCAACAATCTCTCCCTTTTTGATGATGACAAAATATTGACTATAACATACTATAAGCTCTTTTTGCTAGAACAAGTATAACCGAGATGTGTAGATGACGTTTTACTTGGATAAAAGGTTTTTAGAAAAGAACAAGTAAATGTCATAACATCCGATTTAAAACAAAGTTAAATGAAAAGGGATAACGAGCGATCAAAAGTAAGCGAAAAATTGGCCATAGTTATGCCTAAAAATGGTCAATCGCCACAAACGAAAAATCATATAAATAACCCAATCAACTAGCAATCTATGCGCACTAAATGCAATATCATCAAAATAAGATAAAAACGCATATTATGAAAGCACATTCTCACAACGTCATGGATTATAACAAGCATGATTAAATAGCAACATAAACACAATTCATAATATAACCATGCTATTTATTACATCAAAAACAAACGAAGTTCGTAGAACGGAAAAGAAATACAACGAAAACAAAATAGAGGTATTTCTCCCCCTTTGACATCATCAAAAAAAAATAGCCGCCTAGTCGCGGTGGGAGGTCGCATCATCCTCGTCGTCGTCGTTGTCGTCGTCGTTGGGAAAGAATTCATGAAATTGTGCCCTTTGCTTGGCGCTTTCACGATCAAGTCGGTCTAGCTCTTCTTGTCCCGGGTTCAAAAATCGAAACATTCGACGAGTCATTTGCGCATTATGGTATTGGTTGATGTAGAGAGAGTCGTAGAACTTGTCGGAGCGTGGGACACGAGAAGAAGATCCCACGGGAGCTTTTCCTTGACGTCGAGAGAAGGTAGGGATATCGGTGGGAGGAAGGGATTCGGAGGAATTTTCCGCACGAGCGGCTTGTGGTGTTGGCTTAGGGCCGACGTACTCTTCCTCTTCGGGGGTAAGAGGAGCATAGTCGGGGCCGGATACCCGCTTACCGGACCAAGTTATGGACTTGTCGGTATTATGAAATTTAATGGACATTTGGGAAAGATAGGAAGTGTCCCAAATATGTTTGTCCTTGTTTTTGAACAATGTTCCACCGGGAACGAGATTTAGGTCCTTTAAGATGGCCGAAATCAAGGCACCGTATGGTAGCCCATTCTTAGACTTCGTTTTGAGCGAGTCCATCTTAAAGAAAATGAGTGTCGCGAAGTCAAGTTTGACTCAGCGATAGATGCACCCGAGAAGAAAGATGTACTCGTTGGTGACATCCGTGAAATTGGAAGTATGAGGAAGGACAATATGAGATAGGATATGATAGGCTAATTTATTGTGAAAAAGAAGGCCGTGGGCCTTGTTGGAGCGATTGTTATGGACGGGATGAAAAATTTCATTTTTGAGATCGTTGAAGTTATCGATCTCGAGAGTCTCACAAAGTTCATCACTAGACTCATGGACACCGTCATTATCTAGGCGTAAGAGGTTTCGTAGACGGTCTATACCGTAAACGAACGGTTGGCCATTAAATGACGAACGCAAGCGGAGTGCGTCATCATGATCCCTATCAAGAGCTAGGTTGTGATAGAATTCATAAACGTTTTCTTTGTAAAATGGCTCTTTTAGAGTAAGAATAGTATCGAGTTTGTGAAAACTTAAATCTATCATGAGAGCGGGAAATCGTTCACGAAATAGAGGCATGTCTAGAGTGAAGTTAGACAATATACCTCGTTTATTCATAGAAGGTGGATAGAGAGGAGGAAGAGGGCCGGAAGAGGCACCGGGGCCCGATGGTGGAGCGGTAGAGGAGCCGGTTCGGCGACCGCGAGGAATACGGGGACGAGGGGACGGAGGCACATAGGCTTCGTCATGTTCATCCACGAGGGAAGTTCGCTTAGTACGAACCATGTTGGATTGATTTTGGATAAAAATAGGGTTTATGAAGAATTTTTGGGTGAATTTTTGAGAGAGACAATTGTGTGGAATGATTTGAATTAGGGTTTGAAAAATGGTTTTAAAACTGAGAAACAGCAAAACGATCGGTCGTTTTGTGTTTCGATCGGTCGAATTTGAACCAAAATGTTCCAGTGAGTACACCTAAAAAACGATCGGTCGTTTTTAGGAACGATCGGTCGTCTGTATGAAAATGATCGGTCGTTTTTACAGACGATCGATCGACTGTAAGTAGGTTACAGAACAGGAATTTTTTGCACTTTACGACACAGATTTGGCAAGAAAAAATATACAAAAATACTAACATATATGAAATTAATCAAATACATATATATATGTATATTTCACACATCAAACATGCCTAACTCTCGTCGAATGAAACAAAATTGTTCCTCATTAAGGGGTTTTGTAAAAATATCGGCTAATTGCCTATCGGTACTTATATATTCAAGTGAAATATCCCCTTTTTGAACATGATCCCTTAGAAAATGATGACGTAAATTAATGTGTTTAGTGCGAGAGTGTTGGATCGGATTTTTCGAAAGATTTATAACACTAGTATTATCACATAGAATAGGCACACTATCAAAAGATAATTCAAAGTCGTTTAGTTGTTGACGCATCCAAAGGATTTGTGCGCAACAACTACCCGCGGCGACGTATTCCGCCTCCACCGTAGAAAGCGCAACCGAGTTTTGTTTCTTGTTATGCCAAGAAACTAAGGCGTTTCCTAAGAAATGGCAAGTGCCACTAGTACTCTTTCTATCTAATCGACAACCGGCAAAGTCGGCGTCGGAATAGCCAAGCAATTCAAAAGAAGTATCATGTGGATAAAACAATCCTAAATTGCAAGTTCCTACAAGATATCTAAATATGCGCTTAACGGCTATAACATGCGATTCCTTAGGGCAAGATTGATACCTAGCACACAAGCAAACACTAAACATGATATCGGGTCTACTTGCGGTTAAATATAAGAGAGATCCAATCATATCTCTATAGAGTTTTTGGTCCACGCTTTTACCCGATTCATCCTTGTCTAGTTTTGTTGCCGGACTCATTGGAGTTCCTAGCGGCTTTGCATCGCTCTTGTTGAATCGTTTGAGCAAGTCCCTTGTGTATTTGGCTTGATTTACGAAAATTCCGTCCTTTGTTTGTTTGATTTGCAATCCAAGAAAGTAGGTGAGTTCACCCATCATGCTCATCTCGAATTCACCTTGCATACACTTAGAAAACTCTTCGCACATGCGAGCATTAGTAGCACCGAAAATAATATCGTCAACATATATTTGAATTAAAAGCATGTCTTTTCCATCTTTTTTAATAAAAAGAGTAGTATCTAAAGTACCACGAGAAAAACCCTTTTTAATCAAAAACTTACTAAGTCTTTCATACCAAGCCCGGGGTGCTTGTTTTAAACCATAAAGTGCTTTTCGAAGTTTGTAAACATGATCGGGAAACTCGTGATTTTCAAAACCGGGTGGTTGTTTTACATAAACTTCCTCATTTATAAAACCGTTTAAAAATGCACTTTTAACATCCATTTGAAATAATTTAAAACGTTTAAAAGAAGCATAAGCAAGCAACATTCTAATGGCTTCTAGTCTAGCTACGGGTGCGTACGTTTCATCGAAATCGATGCCTTCTTCTTAGTTATACCCTTGAGCTACTAGTCTAGCCTTATTTCTAATAACTACCCCGGATTCATCCATCTTATTACGAAATATCCATTTCGTACCTATAATGGTTTTCTCACGCGGTCTAGGTACTAAAGTCCATACGTTACTACGCTCGAATTGATTTAATTCGTCATGCATAGCTAATACCCAACTCTCATCGAGTTCCGCTTCATGAATGTTCTTGGGCTCTAATTGAGACAAGAATGCAAAATGATTAACTATATTTCTTAATGAAGAACGTGTATGCACTCTTTCTCCCGGTTTACCCAAAATTAAATCTTGCGGATGGTGATTGGCAAACCTCCATTCTTGAGGCAAATCCTCATGAATGTGTACACTAGATTCTAAGTCCTTTTAAAGTCTATCTATAGTGACTTCATCAACAACGGGTTCAACCTCTTTACTAGGCGTAGACTCTAAGTTAGATGTAACATGATTAGAAGAAGATGCTTTATGAAAAATATCATTATTAGTATTATGAACAATTAAAGGCTTATCAATTGTCGGTAAATTCTCATCAAACGAAACATGTATCGACTCTTCCACCAATAAAGTTCTTTTATTAAAAATTCTATAAGCTTTACTCGATATAGCATATCCAATGAAAATTCCTTCATCGGACTTAGCATCGAATTTTCCTAGATTATCCTTACCATTATTATGAACATAGCATTTACAACCAAATGCACGTAAATGAGAAATATTGGGCTTTCGCTCATTCCATAATTCGTAAGGTGTCTTTTTCAATATAGGCCTAATTAAGGCTCTATTTAAAATATAACAAGCGGAATTTACGGCTTCGGCCCAAAAATACTTTGGCAAATTATTTTCGCAAAGCATGGTCCGTGCCATTTCCTCTAGGGTTCTATTCTTCCTCTCAACTACCCCATTTTGTTGGGGCGTACGAGGGGCCGAAAAATTATGATCAATACCATTTTCATCACAATAAGTTTGAAATGGAGTATTCTCAAATTCCTTACCATGATCGGTTCGGATACTTTTGATCATATAACCCTTTCGTGTTTGGAGCTTTTTGCAAATAATAGAGAATTATCTAAATGCTTCATGCTTATGAGTTAAAAACAACACCCAAGTAAAACGACTAAAATCGTCAACCATGACGAAAGCATATGCACGCCCGCCAAGACTAAGTGTCCGGGAGGGGCCAACTAAGTCCATATGAATGAGCTCCAAACAACGAGTAGTAGATATAATATTTTTAGATTTAAAAGAAATCTTTGTTTGTTTGCCTAATTGGCAAGCGTGACAAAGTTTGTCCTTTATATAAGGAGCTTTTGGTAAACCTATTATCAAGTCTTTACTAGAAAGTTTAGCAAGTAAATCAAGACTTGCATGACCAAGTCGTCTATGCCACAACCAACCATTGTCGTTGATAGTAACAAGACACTTAACTTCATTATCCACCGAACTATTCAAATCAATCATATAGACATTATTTTGTCTTTGACCCATGAGAATAGTTTTATTATCCGAAATACAATGAATGATGCAATGCGATTTTTCAAAAATGACTTTGTGACCCAAATCACAAAGTTGACTAATACTAAGCAAGTTATGTTTAAGACCATTCACAAGCAATACGTTATCAATAACAACATTTGATGGTTTAGAGATACTACCAATACCGATGATTTTGCCCTTGCTATTATCCCCGAAGGTCACAAAGCCTCCTTCTTTAGGTGCAAGCGTAGTAAATTTTGTTTTGTCTCTCGTCATATGTCTTGAGCATCCACTATCCAAGAACCACTTGTCCTCGTTGATTTTTGACCTCAAGCATACCTACAAGACAAAACAATCATTGGTACCCTAATCCATTTTTGGGTCCTTGAGGGTTAGTGTCCCGACCCTTTGGAATCCAACCCAAATCATTTCTATTTACTTTATATCTATAGGGGCAATATATATAATCCTCATAATGATCATTACGGTTGCAAGTAATACATTTAACATGCATGCTAGGTTTGACAAAACGATTATAAACTAAGTTATTTTTATACGAGTTGTTCTTACGAGAGTAGCTTGGTTGTCTATTTTCATTTTTCGCCATTTATTTAGTGAATAGGTTTTTATGCTTTGCCGTTAAGAGAGGGTTGTAACCTACACCGGTTTTATCATACGCGCCTTGTTGAGAAGCTAATATAGTGCTTAGTATTTTACTTCCCTTAGTGAATTTTGCGAGAGTAAGTTCGGCGCTATCCGCCTTAAGTTTACATGAACTAAGGTCTTTAACTAACTTATCATTTTCTATGGTAAGTTCGGCATTTTTAGACGTGGGTGAGTCATTTGTTATAGCTAAGTTCTCGAGTTCGTCTTGTAGAGTGATTAGCATTTTTCTAAAAAATTTGTTTTTACCTCTAGCCTTTTTTAAGGATGCTAACATATCATTTATATCAACATCATCATCACTAGAAATAGAAGAGTTAGAGGAATGAAAACTTACATCCTCGGTATCGTCGTCTCTAGCCATGAGACATAGATTTGCGACTTCTTCATTGTCGCTATCGGAGCTATCATCATCGCTCCCCCATGCGGCCAAGAATGCCTTCTTGTGTTCCTTTTTCTTTGCGAACTTGTCCTTTTTCTTCAAGGGACATTCGTTTTGCATATGTCCAGGCTTGTGACATTTATAACAAATGATTTCGTCCTTCTTGTTGGATTTGTCGGAAGGCTCTCCCTTATACTCCTTTTTCCGAAATCGTTGTCCACCCTTCTTTTTCCAACTTAGGAATTTGTTGTAGCGTTTGGCGAAGAGTGCCATATCATCATCCTCACTAGAGGAATCGTTGTCGCTATCGTCATTTGTAGTGCTTTTGAAGGCGATGCCTTTCTTCTTTTTCGAGTCATCCTCATGTTTTCGAGTCGTCATATCTAGCTCATGGGTGCTCAAGGATCCTATGAGGTTGTCGAGAGAGAGTGTGTTCATGTCCTTGGCTTCTTGTATAGCCGTCACTTTCGATTCCCATTTCCTCGGAAGACTTCGCAGGATTTTTGTCACCATCTCCTTGCTAGAATAAACCTTTTCAAGTCTTTTAATATCATTAGTTATCTAAGTAAAATGAGTGTACATGGAAGCAATAGACTCGTCATCATCAACTTTAAACAATTCATAATCATGAATAAGCATACTAATTTTAGAGTCCTTAACTTGACTAGTTCATTCGTGCATAATAGCTAGCTTATCCCACATTTGCTTAGCGGTGTCACAACCGGAAATCTTGTCATATTCACTAGGCGAGAGCGCACAAGTAATAGATGTCATAGCCCTACAATTTAGGGAAAAGGCGAGGCGTTCATCGGTGTCTAGTTCCTCTACAAGTTTATCTAAGCCATTTCTCCTAGGCGTTTTATAACCTTTACTAATACTAATCCATTGGTCAATTTCGAAACCACACAGGAAATTTTTCATGAGATCTCTCCAATAGGGATAGTTTGTACCGTCAAAGAACGGGGGCCTAGTTATGGATTTAGAGTCGGCGTACGAAGACATAGCGGATCTTTAAACTATAAAATCGTTAGAAATTTGTAAATAAAATAGCTAAGCTCTGATAGAAATTGTTGGTCCGTAGGTGTCTAAACCTTAGAGGGGGGGTGAATAAGGTTTTCGTACGTTTTTCGCGGAATAAAATCTATGTGTTATTTACTAAGCAAATTAGCGGTTTTTATAACTTAAACAATTTTGTTAACAAATAAATGTAAAGTTAATCTATGCAAGCAATGAATATAAGCAATAAATAATTTGCGAAAAGTAAAAGTTGAGGGAAAAGAAATAACGCAAGATTTATAGAGGTTCGGCAAAACGCGCCTACGTCCTCTCCTCGGTAGTTTCACTTCCGAGTGTTTCACTAAAATCTCGTTCCAAGGTTACAACCTAACGAGCTTAATTAACCGATTAAGCTCCCCCTTGCTTTATGAGTATCCCGAATGAAAAGCCTAGAACTTTTAACCTACACTTGCTTGAAAAGCTTCTACCCGATCACTCGCTCACAAATGAGTTTATAAAATACTCTTTTACAAGATTGAATTTGAATGGATCACTCACTTAACAAATAATATCTCGAAGTTTATAAGATTACAATAGTAATAAGCTCGAGAATATTTTATAGATACAAGTGAGACAATTTAGTAGTATAAGCTTGTAAAATCTTTGAATTTTTGAAAGCTTGAGCTTGTGTAAGTGTTAGGTTATCTTCCACAATGGATTTGGGGCCTTTTTTAGAGTGAAAAAGGTCCAGCAATTAATTTCAGACCGTTGGCAGTTGTTTGAGTAGCTTAGCTGCTAGTTTGCAGCAGTTCGCCCCATTTTCAGGATGAGCTTAAAAGCTAGAATTTGAAATTCTACAGAAACGATCGGTCGTTTCTGAAAAACGATCGGTCGTTTTTCATCTGTGCTCACTGGAAGAAATTCAACTTAAAACGATCGGTCGTTTTAAGCCTGGCGATCGGTCGTTTTTGTTCTTGGCTTACTGGAAGAATTAATTGCCTAAATGATCGATCGTTTTAGCCTGTTGATCAGTCGTTTGTTGTTCTGGCAATATTTTGGTTTTCTCGACAAATTTCGAAACCCCGTAACTAATTTGTTTCAAATCCGATTGAGGTTCCGCTTGAACCATTGGCTTCGTAATTATGCATTCTATCATTTTGAACCTTTGACACACTCGATAAATGATTAGTACGCAAAACGAGCTTTTATCATGTTTTACAAATATTGTTATCATCAAAATAATCGATTAGAAGAATCAACGTTCAACATTCTTGAAGAGTCTGCATATTATCCTTCCCTATTTCTTACTTTATGATTGAAACTAACCTTATTTGAAAAAGATAATTGAACTCTATCTTGCCTTAATTTTAGCCAATATCTAAACTGCCTTATCTACTTAACAAATTGGCCGAAATTTTCTTTAGTTCTTCTAAACAGGATTGGCCGAATCTGTTGAATAAATTGAGACCAATCGAGATGCTTAATGTTGGCCTAAATTCTTGGAGTAAAACTCAGGTGATTGGCTGAATTGTAGCAACTATCTTATCAGTATTTCTCAAACAGATTGGCCGAATATAAGGAAAGGATTGAGACCAATCTATTTGCAATATCTGATCAAAAAAGATTTGAATGTCGTATGAAGATAATTAAAGACCGAAGATAGTTGTTCACTTATAAATAAAGTGTTAGTTATTTTATGTAAAGTACGTGTTCTAAACTTATAAAGAACTCTACTATATTCGACACGTCAGAAATAACTTTGTAAGATTAATGACGGGATGCTATTATCATTTGAGTGATAGCTATTTAGTAATAACAATATAGTGATAGAAAATCAAGAGAGAGTCTGTGAGTTTTCATAAGTCTCGAGTCCTATATTATAAGCTTGAAATAGTATCATAAATCTAGGTGGGTGCCTCAGAAACGTAGCCCAAAGTTCTGGATGAACTCTGTTTAAAAACGTTCGTGTAGATTTACTTTCAAGTACGTTTTTATTATGGGTTATATCCATCTTTAAAGTTCGGTTCTAACCGAACAGCAGCAACCGTAATGGCGAAGTGGGGAATTTCATAATACAGAATAAACGGAGAAAAACAAAACAGACCAATAATACTCTGTTTTATCTCACACTCTACAGTCACTCTCTCTTGAGACTCCACCGCTCTCCCCTCCTCACCAACAATGCTACCGATCTATTTCCCACTTCATCAAGATACATCATCTTCTCCCTCCCTCGCTTAGTTTCTCTATGTATATGCACGCACAGATATAATAGTTTTTTTTTTTTAATATTCACAAATATCATAGTTGATGATGAGGTTCTACAGTTTAATTGTTGAGCAATTATAATTATAATTTTATTTTCATTTAACTGTCTTAATTTGGTTTAAAAAAATCTAATTTGGCCTGACCATGGGAAATTAGGGCTTTTGTAAAATTGAAATTAGCCCTAATTGGTTGTGTGTATATATATATATATTGGCTTTTCTAGTTGCTGCTTTTAAGCTAATAAGTTATTTTTTAGTTTCAAATAAAAGATGAAAAAAAAACTGGGTCATCTAGCTTCTAATTGATTATACGTATATTTATCATTTATGTATGGGATTTTTTAGAAGAGGTTGCTTTGGTGCCTGAGAAATTGAGAATTCGGTTGGCTTTAAAGTGATAGGTATTTCTAGAAAGAAAATTCATAAGTTTGGTGAATACACATGTATGGACTCATTTGATTGAAAAGGGCAAGCTGTTAAAAATTGTGCAGAGTTGGTAGGTAGTGTGTTTATACAGTCGGGCAATTCTTAATCCGGCCCTAGACTCGTACTTTCTAAAGCAAAATCGTAGTTTGGAAAACAAACTTATGCTTTCAACTTACGAAGCTTGACTTTGTCTCTTTTTTTTTTTTTTTTGTAATTCCCTTTTCTTTATTGTTACTTAATTGAACTAACGAGGCTGCTTATATTTCCCCATCTTATTATTTTTGTCTTGAGGAAAAGTTATAAGCTAGATGGTTCAACTTTTTTTTCTCAAACTACAAAAATCTAACTACTTGCTTAAAAGCCCATACATATATACACATAACTATTAGTGCTAATTTTGATTTTGTATAAGGCCTAGCTAATTTCCGAAGTTGAAACCAACATACGGCCTTTTAAATCAAACTATGACAGTTAAGCCAAAATAAAATCTAAGTATAATTGCTTAACAATTTTACGGTATTATCATTAACTATTAGACATGTCACCATGTGGTGAGATTGAGTGTAAAGAGTATATTGTTCTTGTTGTTGCTTTTGTCAGTGGCATTGTTGACAAAAGATCATTTATCCTAATTTAAAGAGTATATTGTTGTTGTTGCAAGTTGACAAAATAAAAAAAAATTAAGAAAGTCAACGAGTCAAGCTTCGTAAGTGCGAAGTATGACTCGTGTTTTCGAAAAACAAGTATGTTTTCTGAAATACAAGACTAGGACTGGATAAAGAAAAGAGCAACCTTAAAAAGACGCTACCAAGGTGGTAACATATATGGATCGATAATAAATATTTGGTGTACTATCAATTTCCACCTTTTCCTTATTTTTAGTTGAATGTAGATAATTAGAAATGTCAAAACCGATATTTTGAAAGCATCTGTTGTGATGGAGACTTTAATATATTTGCTCACATACAAAACAAAAGGGTAAAGGTAAAAATTAGAAGATGCTACACTGGTGCGTTTGTTTGGGTGTAGATTCTATACAAATAAATTTAGACATTTGAAAGATTAGGAAAAAAGACAAGTTAGCTACACATGAGCCTGAACAACCAAATAAACCCAATCTTTAAGCTACAAACTAGTTACATAGCAACTACAATTAAACTAGTTATATTCTAAAATAAGCCTCTAGTTTTGTGAAAGAACTGAAGTGTTTGATTTCTTTTATTTTTCAGAATTAGGTTGTAATGGACAACACGGATGTATTGTCGGGTCCTATTAATCGCAGTGTTCTATATCAGCAAAGTAAGCACGTGAGTGAGCAAGTTTGGAAAGATGGCGATGAATCTACGTTGCGAGCTTATAATTATAACTTTCTTCGTTATTTAGATGATAGGGTGGCAAGTTATGTGCATGGAGTGGGATTTTATGGGTTGTTACAATTAGGTTACCAAAAGGTGGATCGTGATTTGATCAGTGCTCTCGTGGATCGTTGGCGTTCTGAAACTCATACTTTTCATTTCCCACCAGGAGAATGTACATTCACGATTCAAGAAATCGAGATTTTGGGTGGTATCTGTGTAGATGGGCCGGCATAGATGGGCCGGCTATTATTTGTGACGAAAGTAATGATACCATTGATGTGAAAATAAATAGGATTGAACGTTTGCTTGGCATAATGCCAGATGCAGATAGTATAGATGAAGACGGTTCCCACATTAAAGTTAAATGGTTACACCAACATTTTACAAACTTAACTCATAATCCCATTACCACTATTATCACTCGTTTTGCAAGGGCAACAATTATGTTATTGCTCTCATCACAATTCTTATCTGACAAGAGAGGAACGCTGGCCCCGACATGGATACTTAAATTTTTAGAGGATCTTGACTTATGTTGGCAGTATAGTTGGGGCTCAACTATTTTATTGTATTTGTATAGTAATTTATGTAAGGCCGCTTTACGGAAGACAAAGGAGGTTACCGAAACTTTGATATTGTTACAGTTTTGGGCCTGGTCTAGATTCACGGCAATCCGACCATGTGATTCCATGCCAGTTGAGCCGGTTGCCCAGCAAGGCTTGCCTAGATTATCGCCTGGAGGAAGGTTAAGTGGAATTTTTTTTATATACTTTAGTTACATTTTTACACTCTTACATTGGTAGTTAAATTTCTACATTTTTACACTCTTACATTGGTAGTTAAATTTCTACATTTTTACATATTGGTGGGCCTCTTTATATGGTCCCCAATGTCCACATGTTGTCCGGCACAATATCTGACACTATCGAGACCAGTTTGACCAAATGACACCTGACCAGGTAAACGAGTTTGTTATTTATCTATTTTCCCAAAAAAGAAAAAAATACATGAAGATTGTTGGATATGTATCAATTTAAACCTATATCAATTTCAATGACATAAATGTAGTACACATGATATCATCTATTTGTTGGACCATATTGTGTGGCAGCCATATGGCAATATAGATGAGTTGCCCGACTATTGTAAAGCTGGTCGTGCCATTTGTGGTGATGTGGTACCATTATTATGTATGAATTGTGTTGAGTTTCATGAAGCAAAAAGGGTAGGGAGGCAGTTTGGATTTGTGCAACAAATTCCACCGACAGCTTTTAAAGATAACCATGCGCATAACCTGTCTCGCCAAGGCCACCATAATGGAAACTGGCCTGATCTACAACACAATTGGTTGCTTGCTTGGAATGGTCGCATGAGCAAACTAATCGAACCTAGAAATCCTCCCGGCAATAGGACAGTGTTGACTGATTACATGGAATGGTACAATTCCATTACACGACGACGTATCTTTCCTCCCGCTAGGACTCTTTCGGATCGCGATTTCTGACCTGCCGGCGGTAGGATGGATGTAATGGTACGATCAATAATTTAATAGTAGTTTTTAATCAAATAATATATTAGATTTGTACATCCGAATTAGGCTGTTTCCTGTTAACTTAGGAATTAGAACACTTATAGTATATATTAGACTTCGGGTTCAATCTTTACCATGCCTTATAAAATCAAACTTTAGTCCCCCTAAAGCTTTTTATATTTTTTTTTCTTACGGTATTTCGCAGCGAAACACACAGTATATTGGTGATATTTTACTGGTCACTATTTGAGCTCAAACTTATTTCATTTTTGTTTCTAGTCTGCTTAAAAATTTAGTTTGTGCACTTTAAAACCTTTTCTTCTTTTTTAGTATTATTTACCGGTCACTGTTTGAGCTCAAACCACTTTGAAACAAAGTGTGTGTTAGTGTACTTTTTTTCACTTTTATAGTATATAAGCCAACTTATCTCTGTACATGAAATGATGATCCGATATTTTTACGAAGGGTTTAGGAACAACCACTTTGATGATTACACCTCATACATTGAGGCTGGGTGTGAATATTTTTATATAGACCTTCCACAATGCTCTAATGATGGTAGAGATCATGGGTCATAAGATGAAGAGAGAGGTGATGATAGAGACGATGATGGAGATGGTGATAGAAATGGCAACATAGATGAGGAGAGCGGTGATGATAGAGATGAGGACGGGGATAATGATATAGCTGGTGATAGAAATGGCGACAAAGATGAAAAGAGAGATGATGACAGAGATGAGGGCAAAAGTGAGGAGAGAGATGATGATACAAGCGACAGCCAAGATGAGAAGACAAATGATCATATTGATGGTGATAGATATAGTGAGAGAGATACGTACATGGAGACACCATCCCCGCATGTGAGGAATTACAGTCCACATACTTACGGATTCTCCGGTCTTATGCAGTCTATTGAGTTCATGAGTGGAAGGTGGGATGGAGGTTTGCCGATTACATCACATGAATGCAAATGGCCACCTTGTTCAGATGTTCCTAGGAACCGTCGATAAATACTTAATCGAGAATCATCAAGCATCAGGTCATCTCACACTACATCTAGAGGCAAGAGACTCCCCCTTTCTGCAGTTCGAGATCGTCGTTGATATTTTGTGAACTCAAAATTCCTCAAACCCATCTATTTTGATGTGAGATGTATTAACATAATTTAAGTAGGCTTTTGTATAATATTCAGATAGTTTAATGTGTGAACACTTAAATAGATGGGTTTGGGAAGCTGTAGCTCATACTCAGTTTCTAATCTTACTGTTATAATAATATGAAAATTTAATTATTTCAGAAAGTTTACATGCTTCTGAACTCTCAAGCTACAATTTTATTTCAGGCAGTTTACATGATGTATAATTTTATTTCCTTTAATATACTACAATTTTACATCATGTGTACATGCTTGATCACAATTGAATTATAGTTTTAGCACACTATTAAAAAGGATTTGTATGATAAATTTAAACAATCAAGTAAACCGAAATATTTTTATTAAGGCCTCATTAAAACCATACTCTAAAAGAGCTGGGAAAAAGAGTACCAAGAAAATTAAAGATTACAATCATTCATCATCAAATACACCAATGTGTATGTCCTTGTGGTTCTGTTTTATAAGACCCTTACAAAAATTTATATTTTTTCGGTAAATTTCCCCCCATGTATCAGCTATTTTGTAGTGCATTTTGGACCATCGTGGACTTATCTGTGACATAGGCATATCTGGTTTGGTAATTACCTCTACAAAATGGTTTTTGTTCACAATTGTCAATACTATCGCAATAGGGTTTTCGGGAGGAGCTGAATGCATTGGAAGAAATGTAAGCGTCCCTTGCATTCTTACATCCAAAGTTACAAATGTCACGTTGTAAGCGGACGCAATCAAATACCCGACCTCTGGAGTGTGCATCCATTGCTCCCAAGGTGGCATGGCACAATAATTGTTCCAAGTCAATGATTCACGAATGAATGCGAATCCCTTAAGAGGTCCGAACAAATCAAAATAAATAGCAGCATAGTCATCCAATTCTCTATGCAAGTCTGTACGCACCTCCATCCAATCGTCAGGCCCTAATTCCTTCCCTATAGCCTTGGCAACAACTCGAAATCCGCAATTACCATCCAAGGCTACATCATTCACACACAAAATGTGGTCATGAAAAATATAAGGTATTTTCTCCTTATACATAAAAGTTTGTACATGTTGGGTTTTTTTGACATTTGTGGATTTTCCTTTTTGCTTAGACGGACCCGAAAAGTTATTGACTGATTCTTGTTGTAAAACCCATTCTTGCCAGACTTGTCTCTTTTCATTGATGTGTTAGTTTTTTTTTTGTACTTTTTCCTGGTCTACCACGTGATTTTATGACCTCTGGCTCGTTCATTGTAGTTCTAGATGATAAAGAAATCTCTAGATGTTGCTTCTTCATGTGGAGCTGCTCACTGGGATTTTTTTGGCTATAAATTATGCGGAACTCATCAATTGCCAAATCAACACCTTCGTCGTTGTTTAACCTAATTTCATCGAAATATCAAGCTTTTTCCAAAATACATCAATGCACTCCAATGGGATTGGAGCACCATACTGTGAATATTGAGACAACTCATGATGACAAGGTAGGCATTCGGCTAATCTAATTTTACAACTGCATGACTCTACATACCTTTTTGTACAACTCTTCATCTCATCTAATATCTTTTGCAATGCAGAGGCAGAGACAAAAGATCTAATTAGTGCAAACTGGCTGATCTTGAAAGCATGTGGAAAATAAGATTTTGATCTTTCCAACTCATTTTTTATTGAACTCGCTTGCGAATTTAAAATCTTATCAACCTTACTCCATACTGTTTCAAGACTACCTTTTGAATTCTTATGGTACTTTTTGAGCTTCGAATGTTGGCCTTCCACATGGTTTGTCATCCTGTTTCTTATGTGCAGTGTTCCATTAGTCCAGCAAGCAACAAACTTGTTTCTATATTTCAAAAGCAATTCGCCTATGTATTTTAACGCATCAGGATACATGCCGAAAATTGCTGCCATCAGTTCGACGTTAGCTACATAGTCGTCAAAAGTTTCAGAGTCTACCACATTACACCACATCTCACTGAACTTGTCCCAACCATCTTTGTGGATTTTGGGTCGACGGTTTTTATACACGTTGCAACTAATATGAAAGGGGCACAGTAATGCATTTGAATCGGGAAAAACACTATCTAATGCGTTCATCAAGGCCATATCCCTATCAGTCAGAATAACTCTTGGCATTAAACACCCATCAAGAACTGACCGTAAACTTTGCAATGCCCATACATAATTTTCTGTCATTTCGGAGTGCATAAACACAAAGCCTACGCAAAAGCTTTGTTGCGTAGAAGTGACACCTACAACTTCAAAGAAAGGAATATTGAATCTTTACATCTTATATGTACATTCCATCAATAGTACAAATGGAAAAACACGAAATAAAATTATGGATCTACGGTGGGAAAAGAATAAATCGGTTATTGAATTAGTCTCATCGTTTTTCTTGTACCGGTAAACATAATTATTTGTATCTAGAAGGTGAAGGAGTTATTGCATTTGGTTTCGACCCTCAGTTTCTTTTAATTTATATTTTGCTGAATAATTATGGATGGTTTTGGTATTTGAGCAATTATGGATGGTTTTGGTATTTGAGCAATTAACAGGATATTTGGCTTGAATGCCTTCTAAAATTTCTCGGTCTCTACAACTTCTTTTATACAAAGATTTAACAATATCAACTTTCGGCTCGGTTAATCGTGCAGCATGTGTGTGCCCTTAGGTATAAGTAGATGGTGGATGGTTATGCGTACCGTTTTGAACATAACATTTCCAAAAACCATCATCCACGTAGCCTTTAATCCTAAACGGGCAGTTGCAATTTTTAGAACTTGTATTTTGAGACGAGACTTTTTTTGCTCTATATGGTCCAGGCACTCACACGCTACTATGACACTAGGTGTTTGAACACCGTCGTTTTGAGAAGAGCTTGTTATCGATAAAATAAAACTCAATTGAAATGTGACATTGTTCAGATACGTGACCATCTTTTCCGCTGTTTCCCAACACTACAAAACAACGTAATATTGAATCACCACAAATTTCGAATAAAATTTATAAAATAGAATATTAAGTATAAATATAAGAGAAAAATAAATTACATTATCTGTTCGAAAATACTCCGTGTAATCAGTTAGTGGCGGAGGTGGTTGATATGATTCTGAACCTAAAAATTCATTTTTCCATTCATTCTTAAGTTTTGAGAAAATATAAGTTTTAGATAGATATATAGTGTATTTAGGATGTTGCTGAGTTGAGTATGTAATATTGAAACAAAATTTAAGTCTTATTTATGAAAAAAAAAATAGACAGTAAAGAGTATGTAGTATGAATAGCTGTTTTGGGCGAACGTGTAGTGTTGTCAAATCTGGAGGAGTCAACTTTTTTAAAAAAAGTCAAAACTCTTACTTCAGAAGTACGCGATTCATTTCAGAACTACGACTCGTATTTCAGAAGTACGAGATTGATTTCAGAACTACGACTATGACTTCGAAACTACGAATTTGATTCAGAAAAGTCAACTGTTTAAAAAAAGTTAAGACTCGTACTTCAGAGGTACGAGATTGATTTCAAAACTACGACTATGAATTCGAAATTACGACTTTAATTTTTAAAGGACAAGTCTCAGACTTGATTCAGATTATGTTGACCGTATAAAGACGCCACCAATTTTTGAATGAAATTTGAAATTGGAATAGAGCAACTACCTCAAATCCCAGAAGAAAAGGTAGGTTCTGAGGCATTAACAATGAAATCTGTCCAAGTTTCGACACTTAATAATCCACCATTTCACAAAACCAGAGTTTATTGTGTTATCTTCATAAAATGATCGATCTTGTAGCGAAATCTGCCGTTGTTTTGGTTCTTAATTATGTCGGTGAAAACTAGAAATAAACGTCTCGAACATAATCATTGTTGTTAAGTGAGAAATACCACATTCACTTGAGCCAGTCGAACACTCAAGCCTAAAGAAAACACAATGACATCTGATCAGAGTCCATTCTGATAAAATCTTCAAATAAAAGTTCAACTGGACAAAGTAATAAATTTTTAAAAGCTAGGATTTGCTTTTCTGAAGTTTGAGGGACCACTTTTAAGTTATACGTTTATGAAGGATAGGTAGATAAAAGATATTATGTCCATGCACCCACAAAATGATGTTAGTACATCATGCAAGTATGTGTAAAGCTATTAAGTGATAATATGTCTGTGGCCTCAATGAAATGGATAAGGCATGGCAATAAGTGCTTGATACAAGCGAAAAATCATTTGTAAGACAGAGTCTGTATCCCATAATGTTTACTATTTGTGTTCTAAATGTGTCTTACAAATTTGAAGTGTACAAAAGTATTGTATACTCCAGACCACATTTGGTTGCATGATTAGATGTCATTGTTAATTAGACTAGCAATCCTATGGACCAAACAATGAAACAAATTATGCCGGGAATGAATTATGTAGGGATAGTCGGTGCTGCAGTCTCTCATTTTGAAAAAAAATGATGAAAAAATATATTTTTCCTATGTAATTTAATCAATTTTTAAATTTTTTTAGTGTTTCAGTCCACCTATTCCGTAAAATAATTTCGTTTCATATTAGACATTTTTTTTATATAGAAAATCACCCATTCATTTCACAATTCTGGTTCAGCCAGTGGCCATACACGGCGCATTTTGCCACGGAGTTGTATTGTATGTCTGGCCTCGACTGCAAATGATACTGAATACATAGAAGCATAAATATATATATTATCATGAAGATGACATTAAGTTACCAATCTCGGGGTATAGTCAATAAACCAATCCTCTTTTCAGTACCCACTCATAATTCAAATTAATGGATTGCTGATCATGGGCTAATACTACAGTAACCAAACAATGCCCAAGTTTATTCCAGTCCATCATCAATTGTTTTTTATCTGTCATTCTGTCCAGTTACTTGGTTATTGATAATAACTTTTGATTTCAAAGTTAATAGCTATATGAATAGTAGTTATATTTTGAGTTTTCAAACATTCTGATACTAAGTTCAACCTAGAAAGCTTAGTAAAATGATGGGCTAGTTCATATCATGATTCACAAGTTGAATGAACAAAACGATTATCATGAACTGTACTTTACTAAAAAAAACAAAGAAAAGAAAAGTAATTAATTACCCCATGCTTATGACATATATACACTCTTCATAAAATACGAACGCTAGCAGTTAGTGACATATTTAGTTGGTGTAGCAATTTTGGATGGTTAATTTGACTAATATAGCTTTTAAAAACTGAAATAACTGATTATTTTTCTTCCTTTGGCTGGGTCAATTATCTTATGTCATCTAAAACAGCAGTATTAATAATGCTTGGGTGTGATAAGTCATCGTATATACTTTATGGCTTTTATTGCATATTCTTTAGGTAAAAATAAATTAATGATAACTAATTAACTTAATCAACTATAAATATTACAAATTGCCTTAGTAGAAGCAATTAGTCAAATCAGAGTTAGGTTTGTACAAGGACTGTTCTGCAAGTTGTAGATTGGTATTTTTTTTTTAATAATTAATAATAATTACCCTTTCTAAAGTTATTTTTAATTTGGAGACGTTACTAAGTTCAAATTCAACTTATAACAAATGAAATAAAATGTTATGGTAGTTGCCATGTCCCATAAAAACCAACTTTCTAATAAATTTACTCTAGTGTTTTCTTTTATAGAAGTGAAGGGAAAAAAAGTATTCTTAGCCAAGTGTGAGTTACACCATGCTTCCTTTATAGTTTGGAAAAATTTGTACATATTTGTATACTCGGATTTTTTATTGAAACACATATTTGTATACTCAGTTTGGAAAAAGTATTCTAATCTCAATGATAAAAATCCAGATCTGATCCCTTCATTTTATTAAAGGTAATAGATCTTCTCTCTTCCATAGTGACTTCTAAATTTTATATTTCTAACTTTTTTTCTAATATTTTTCTAACTACACAAACTCATAAATAACTAGAAGGTGTAGGACGTCTTTTTCTTGTGGTCTTAGCCTCTCAGGCACTCAGCATCGATAAGAATTTTCGACCTCATGATACGAACTAGTCACCTTCCTTGATATATTTGATAGCTTGTGGAATCCGCCTATCGTTTTCCCTTTGAGCATTAAATATACAAAAGGGTGTGCTCGCAGCCCACAATTTACAAAAAATGTTTTTTTTATTATTAGAAATTTAAAGTAATGTGAAAATGATGAGTTTTTACACCTCGTAAAATTATAAAATTACACAGTGTACTTTGCAACCCATAATGTTAATTGTTAATAGCCATAATTCTTTAATGGTCAGTTAAATTTCTTATATCTTTAATAGAATTGATACCAAAATGGCACAATCAGAGAGATGTAGCTCTTTCTTTGTTAAGTATTTATTTCTACATAGTCGTAATATTTCATAAGGAACATACATATTAATAAAGATCGAGGAGAGAGGAGGTATAATTAACTCAACAGATACATATGTTGTTAGCTCAACACTACATAAACTTAAAAAATAAAAATTTACTAACCTATCAGTTTGTTTAACATAAATGACTGGATCTATTCACTGACTACTCATTTACCCTTGTAAACATTTTGTTAAACGTGACACTTCTATAAATTTTCATACTTAATGAATACTGATCGATGATTTGTTTAATGCTTCTATAGAGCGGTGATTAGTAAAAATGACGAAAAGAAGAAATAGTTACACTTTTACAATTTTTTGTACACTTAATCATTTGTGTTGTATGAGAAATGGATGTTTGTAGTTAGGTTTATAACGTCGATGGATTGTATATTGAAACTTTTTTTTTCTCTTGATCATTCGTTCTAATGGCTCCTCCCGGGCTTATTTGTAGCACTGAAGAGAAGACATCCTTCGGCATAGGCACCTGCTAATAAAATCTCGTGATTCCCCAAAATTCTAGTCGTTTTCATGCGGATTATTTTAGCCATTAACAATGGATGGTTGCCAAAGTATATCTCTCTCCTTGAATTCAATATCATGCGATCAATCTCTCGTATTGGATGCTAAAATGCTTGATTGATAGCAAGACCTTTGGTTTCTTCTTTATCTCTTTTATCGTATGACGTATCGCATACGGCAAGAGCACAAATCATCGAATTCATAGAACTAAAATTTAGTGAAGTTTGATTAAGGTGGATTTTATTTAGATATTTTACAGGGATAGGCTCATTAATTACTAAATTTAATCATGTGGTTGATATTGACTACTAGAATTAATATCCATTGCTCTATATCATGATTTCTTAAAGGATATTTCAACACAACACTTTTCTATGGTATAAGATTACAAGTTTGTACTTTGAGCCGTATATTGATCTTTTTCTCTGTCTTGTATATTTTTGGTTTGAAGTTTATATTCCTATGCATAAAGAAAGTGACGTGTTATATATGTGTATAAATTTCAACTTATTATTCAGAAACATCTTGTGTAAAACAAAACACACATTTGACATTTCATTGAGATAAAGTCTATAATAAATAATTAAGTTTTAAGAAAGACTATACTAAGTAATTCATTTTTTGGTTTTAACGTGTTTAATGCATGACTTATGAACGCATGTACAATGGAGAAAAAGGCCCCATTTGTTCTGGATAAAGATTATATGTATATTTTCATAAGCATTGCTGTGGAATTGTTGCGAATTCTTTACACTTAATGAAGAAAGGGGCATAACTCTACAAACATCATGTTAGCGTAACACTATACATTGCTTTAAACAATATATCAATATTCAATCATTTTGTTAATTTTTTTTATTTTTTTTCACCATTGTGTTCGTTGACCGGTTTGGTATATATATATATATAGATCCTTGAGTTTGATTACTATAAGTAATTTTGAATGAAGAAATTATGTTTAATTATGTCCTTCAGTTTGAAAATTGAATAGGTGCTCTGTCGACTAGGTAGCAAGTTTTTAAGCCAACTGGCTAGTCTATCCTAATTACGAATTGAAGGTGTGAAATTTGTTGACTAAAATATAAATTGTTTTTTAATTAGGGTATAAAGAGAAAATCCCTACAAAAGTCAAAATGGAAAAGTAGAGTTTGGGACAAGTCGAACGATAGAGACATGAGTTGAATTGGTCAAGTTGAACACGAAATCAAGAGTTGAAATTGGTTTAGTTCGAACGAAGTATTACAACGCGAAATTACATTTGGACACACATCCGGAGGTTGAATTACAGTTCCTTCCCTCTCCCGTCCGTCTTATTTAAGAAAATAAAACGATTTTTTTAGTAATAATGCATAGTATCCGTCCTCCGAGATGCCTATGGTGGTTGCAATTAAAGGACTAACTAATACAATTACTCTTCAAATATATCTTAAGAACAAGTTTGTGTTACAAATCCATATGATCGTGAGTTCATGACACCACAAGTAACAGCATAGCATACAAGAGTTCAAACGAATGAACCAACATTGTGACAAACTAATTACCATATTGATCAGTTGGATCCGAGCACCAAAATAATGGACGACTACACTCAATGTGCCACCAGACCTATGTAGCACGAACACACATTCGTATATCCGACACGACAAGGATACAACAAAACGATAAATTTTTAAAATTTAGGACACGTCAATTAAATTCTAATAAACAAACTATTTATATGGATTTTATTGTGATGTACTGAGTAGATCTTATGTCTTGTGCTCTTTTCTGCGACTACCAGTTAACCTACTCCCGTATCTCCTGTTTAGATTGTCTTGCACGACAATATTTAACTTTTCATTAGGTTAGAGTATCTTTTATATTTACGCATTTTTTATTACGTTTTAACTTGTCCGTGTGGAATGATTTATATAGAATTTTAGGTATACGGGACATTATGTAATATTTGATTTTTCTTAATCCTTTGAGCCTGTTCCAATGATAATGACTCTTGTACTGCTTGCGCACATTATTTATGATAATAATGAGCATGCCGATTTTGATTAAAAAAGCAAATTATTTATATGGATTTTGTATATATCTAATTCACAAAAACAAGAAAAATTATAAATATATTAGTTGCAACACAAAAATCTTAGTAATAATTACTTTTTTATCTGAACATTTGTTATTTTTTTTTAGATAAAATTGTAAAATTGGAACGTTTAAGAACTTTTTAGTATTATAGCTTGTGTTTCTCATGTACTCAAAGTGTGCATAACGTTTAAGAAAATGTACAAAAGGTGTCCACGCGCAGAAGTAACCGCATAGTCAACATATCAATACGTCAAAGATACGAAAGTTAAAGCGTCTTACATATGAAATTGAGTGTCACATTTATGTCCGAAACAGTCACGGATCCGACATAACACTTTTGTCTTATATTGAAGTGTTCGTGCATCGTATCACCAGATCAATGACCCATGCTATAGTTGTGATAACATAACCAGGAACATTGCATGCTACATTGAAAATGAGAAGTCTTAAATATCATGCATGTATTATATCAGATCTAAATGGTTTTACAGAAAGAAAATTTATACAAAGAGATAGAGGCTTCAACTTTTATGTTTCATTTCAGAAATAAATACTAGTCACAGACGCAGCTAAAGAGAAAATAGTGAAATTTATTTTGTCAAAACCGAAAATTTGTCAAAACCTAGAAGTTTACTTAAACACCACAAATTATTTGTTGTTGACCTTAGCTCTTATGACCAAACCATCGTAGGTTAGTCAACATAGTCTGCTTTAGCATCTAGTTATTATTTTGACTTATTGTCTGTTTATACCCATTTATTTCAATTTCTTTCAACTATGTATCTAAACTTGTAATAAATCATCACCCGACCCATCTTTTTTTTTTAGTAACCTTTTCTTAGAGAGATAAAAAAATTATAATACTTTACTTCTAAATAAAAAAAATTCCACATTTTTTTTAATTTACTTTGTTGTACTCAATTATCTCTCAGTTAGATAATTTGTAGATTTTTGACAATTCTAAACGGTAAAATTTTACTCTGTATTATTTATAAAGGATTATGTTTTTTTTTCTCTTTTTGTTGTAAAAATTTCAAAATACCATCAAATGAAGAAAAAAAACACCATACTCAGTAATGATTTACTATAAGTTTAAATGCGTAAAAGAGTGAAATTCATTATAACTAATAAACGTAATTTTATAGAAATCTCAACAAATTACATGATAATGTCATGTAAATATATACGTTCAACTTCATTGTCTTCCGGTAGAATGCATAAGAAAACCGCAAGTCATTGATTTTTGGATAGTGAAAACAAGTTGATGCGTAACAGAAGCTAAAGGCTTAGGTGGTTTAACCCACTAACCGACGCCAACTCGATTGTATGTCTGTCCAAAATCTTCTCTTTGCTTACTAAAACCTCTGATCGGTTCCAAAACAAATGAGCAAAACCTCAAAGCGTAAATGATCAAAACATAAATAGATTGGTCTCAAGTGTTATTAAACCAAACCAGACAGGTACTCAGTGATAATAACACTCTAATTACTTGTATTCCGATTTAATTGTCCGCTACAAAACTACGTGTAATTTTGATCGGTCAATAACTTATATCAAAATTGTCGAAATAAAATTTTTCAAAAGTTGATCGTACAGTTCAAGTATTTAATTTTATGAGTAAATTTTATAAAAATTCATTCCGATAATTTTAATACAGGTTATAAACCGATTAAAATTGTACATTTTTAGTATTTATTAATCATTTAATTTAATTTAATTTCAGCCAACCATTATATAGTTTTGGTGTGCAGATAACTTGTCAGAGTCTGATAATTATCCCTCTGATGGCGGCTCATTTCTCACACTCAAAAACAAATAATGAAAATTCTTTTGTCACAAATATTATAACTTGGTAAGTAATTTCTTCAAACTTGTCTCAATCAATCTTTTTCTTCTTTTTGTGGAAAAACAAAAGGTTTAAATATCATTGGTTGCTTTAGTTTTGTAGTGGTGCTATTGTTCTTTTGCTAACTTTTTGCGCGTTTAAAAAAAGGTTTTGTGGGTATATCTTAGAAAATTCAACATAGTACATACATATCATTTCTGGGTTTGGCTTACTTTTCTCTGTGGTGTGTTTTATTCAGTGTTTTAAAAACCGAAAAGTTAGTTGAAGCGTTTTCGCAAATTGTAGATTTTAGCGGCCTAAAAAGCAAAAAAGCGAGCTTTTTGTAAGGTTTTATCGAGCTTTGAATCGAGCTTTTTCTATTCTGAAGCGTGCTTTTTAAACCACTGGTCTTCTTATGTAGTTTTACATAAATTTGTATTCTTGGGAGGAAAAGATTGGGACTTGGGAATGCTATTTGGAGATCCCATTTTGAAATGGATCTGGTGTGAGAGTTTTGGTGTTGCAATTTGGTCATTTTGAACCTTATTCTGGTTTTGTTGTAAAAAGGCAAGTCTTTTTCACTCTCTTTATCTCCTTCAGTTACATATAAACACACACTAAGGGCTTGTTTGGCTGCACCTTGTAAGCTTTTAAGGTAATTTCTTTGATGCTGATAAAAGAATTGAGCTTATAAAGGTAAAAACTTGTACCTTTTTTGAGTTTAGAAGCAAAAAAGGAACTCGGTTTTAAGCTGGTTAACAAAGACTTATAAAAGTAATTACAAGTATCAAATCAGCTTAGATGAACTTTAGAGTCGCGACCAAACAAGCCCTCAATAGTTTTCTCCTTAAAAGTCAATTTGAAGTATTTAGTTTTTTGGTTAAATTACCATTACCCTGAAGGGATAACTAGTGTAGTTTAGCCACACAAACTTCTCTTTGAGTTAAAACCGGTATTAGGTCCTTATAATGGGTGATAAAATAGTATTAGCTGTACCTGTGTGAGATTTTTGGCATTATTGTAGCTTAGAGAGCTTGATATCCATTGTAGGGGTTGTTTTTTAGATTTAGGCTATAACAACTGCTTATTTCCACGATTACCAAGAAAAAGTGCTTATTTCTCACTTTGTTTGATAGTAAATTTATTCGCTCCTTAATTTGCATGAGATACGACCTTAATCGTAATATTATATTCTTGTTCAATATGCTTTGTTGATTAGCTTTACGACACTAAGCTTTTTTGTTTAGAAGTATAGTTTAGGCTTCTAGTACTAATATAAGCTAATAGTTTCATAAGCCCCTCATTTTTTTATGAAGATAGCTCAATAGTGATTCGGTAAAACGAATTAAAACTTCTGAGAATTTACATTTGTTCAATCGGTTTAATTCCCCTCTTGTTGTGTACTTAGTTTGAAGATCTTACTTGTGAAGGAATAAGAATTGGTTTAAAATTAAGTGTAGCCTTTTTCATTCAAAATATGTTACTCTAACATAAGCCATGAGAAACCCCTTAAATGAAACACACCAAATGGTACTTTTGCACTTTGCTACTTCAAGTGTTGAGTTACATATCAAAACTAAGCCTTTTCTTATTTAAATATCTCTTAAAAATGTATACTAAGTATGAACATGATTGTGCAAACATACAGAGTTAGATTGTGTTTCTTACATGGGATGGGGAGTGATGCTACTGAAGTTATTGAAGCATTGCCAAAACTTAGGAACATTAAGGTATGTGGAGTATATACCCAATATTTTTTATATGATAATAGTGTATTATATATTTTCATCTGACAAAAGGAACTATCTAAATGCAGGTTCACCGTTCCATGTGCACAAAATTAATACACTTAGTTGAAAAAATTATAAAGATTTTTCCTGACATAGAAGCATATCGTCCCCGGTGTTCATCAGGGATACAGGCACTTTGCTCGTTGCGTAATGGAATTGAAAAGGCCAAGTTACTTCTTCAAAGTTGTTGTGAGGATAGTAAGCTTTATCTGGTATGCATTTTTGGTTTCGTGTGTCATGAATTATTTCTTATTAAAAGGCAAAATAATGTGCAACATCTGTTATCTCATAATAGCTGTTGTTTGGTTTTTCTGCATTTTAAACTTCTTAATAAAGTGATTTTAAATGCGTGATTTATATCTGCCTGAGCCTCCATGACTTTTCTGATCTTGTATTGTGTACCCTGCTAGTAATTCTTTGTTTATTACTCCTCTACTTCAAATGCTAGATAAAAATTAAGTAAAGGCTGAGGCTGAAGATGAGGCCTATATCGTGTAAATAACAAAACGAAAACGATCATTTTAATATAGTGCATGATTTTGAGATCCCATAGGGTTTACTTTGTAAAACTTCCCTCGATTGTGTTTGCACCTTTCCCTTTCAACCAAACTTAATCAACAATATCAATTAGTTGTACATTCAAAATAACTTTATTTGTTATTGTAAAAATGCTGATTATTGCTTCTATCTCAGGCCATAAAAGGGGAGGCAACTCTTTTACGATGTAAAAACACAGGGACTTTACTAGAGCAGAGTTTAAGCTACATTCAAAATAATGTTCCGGTTATATTGGCTGCCGAGGTATATTGCATGCCCTTTACCTTCATTTACGTTTATTAGCTAGTGATATAAATAAGAAAACGTCAGGTTTTTGTTAAATGAGCAAGGCAACTTACAGTCTATTGGGGCTTACAAAGTTAGCTAGCAAAGCCACGTTCTCTAATAAGCCAAAACAATAAAAAAAGAACAAGCAAGCTGGTTAAGCCATTTTTAGTGCTGATAATTTCAGTTTTCCGATTTCACAGATAATACATCAGATTGGCACAAACTTATATTTATTTCGGATTAGGGTATTTGTGAAAATTGGCCTATTTCACGTGACAATTGATTTTCTTTGGCAGATCTCACCTATTATTTCTGATCTAAGAGGTGTAACATTTAGCTTCGATTCAGTTGAAGAAGAGGCTGGCAAAGCTATGAGAGCATTTCTCAAGAAATATACATCTTCAAACGATTCAATGGAAACCAATGCTATTGAAACCCTCAGATTTGCATTTGTGAGTCTACAAATTACATCCCAAAGAGCTTTATTAACCGAGAGAAGGTCAGTGAAGAAGCTGCTTGATAACTTAAGCAAGGATGACTCTTCTAAAAAGAATCTATTGGTCTCAATTTTGGTTCTCCTAAAAAAGCATGGAAAAATTGTTGTAAACGAGCTATCCGAAAGTTCCAATTTAAATTCTTTTTCCTTATCTAACTCGTGCGATATATCTCCCGATATGCAATCTCATTTTGAGTGTGTGCCCAACGGCGGTAGAAACGATAACGTGTTACATAGAAGCTTGCCTCCTGAAGAATACAAGTGCCCGATATCTTTGACTTTAATGTATGACCCGGTTATTATATCATCAGGGGTAACATTCGAGAGGATGTGGATAGAGAAATGGTTCAGCGAAGGTCATGATACATGTCCTAAGACCAAGACAAACCTTAACAATTTGTCTTTGACCCCAAACATTGCAATGAAGGATCTAATATCAAAATGGTGTGTTGTTAACGGGGTTTTGATACTCAACCCACGTACAGAATCAACGGAAGCTCAATTGTGGGACACGTCATTGACTTCCATTGCTAGCTTGGGAAATTCTATGAACTATTTACAACTTCCAGTTGATTTTAGCCAGATGTCAGTTGGGTCATTAAACAGTAGTAACTCAGAATTATTGCGTGTCAAAGATAGCTTAAACTCGGGTATCATAAAAAATGAAGATAAGTCTCAGGCATTTCGTGACTATCAAAAGAAATATATGGTTTTTGACATGCTCGATGAGCTTTCTTGGGAATGTCAGTGTGAGTCAGTTGAAGACATGAAGGAACAGTTAAGACATGACAATGAAGATTTTCATTCAGTGTGTACTGAGAACTTTGTAGGGTCACTTATAAGATTCATGAAAAATGCTCTTGACCGGCATGAAGAGAAGGCTATGAGAGCTGGAAGTCAGCTGTTAACGGTGTTTATAAGCAAGTGCAGGTAGTTTTTCTTTTTTGCTTTAGCTTCTTAGTGATTAATTAGTAATTCATTAAATGAATTTATCCTCATGGGAAGCGTCAAACTTTCCCCATCTTGTAGATATGTCACAAACTTTCCCATCTTGTAAATATGTTACAATGTGTTATGTGATCATGTTTTTCCTTGCATACTAATTGATCTTAATGTATATACTCCCTTTCAAATTGGTAAACGTTAGGAGTGTGAGTATATATCCTTTATCCTCGTCACAGAGCACAATATAATTAAAGAAATATCAGAAAAAGGACTTCATATGCATTAACAAATTCAGGGGATCAGGGCCTATCATAAGTAGACAGTTTCTTGCTGGGTGATCCACTGCTTACTTGGTTCTTATGCTAAAAGACAATAGATACCTGGTTATATCTAGTGTTACTTCCCTTGCCATGCTCAAATACTGCGAGTTTTTATGTCGCCAAATGTATTATTTTCTGCTTAAAGTAGTGGGCATAAGTGGGACTTGATTTTATCGCTACAAAATATTTTAGTTGAACAACTGGTCAGAATAAACTTCACTTTTAATTTTTTTAAGTAATGACTTGTTTTCTAGGGCTCTGTCTTTTGCATCTCAAAGCATAACTTTATTAATTTCTTGTTTGCCACTTCATGCAAAAGGAACGCACCCGACCTTCCTGAAGAAGCATATAGTACATTAGCTTCGGTACTAGAATCTGAAGTAACAATGGAAGCTCTTGCTTTGTTAGAGCTTTTGTCTCATCATCTCTGTTATAGATCTCAAATACTACGGTCAGGAGCACTGTACCCCATTCTCCAAATATTGGAAAGACAGGCAATAGATTTCCTAGAACCCGCCATGAAAATAATCAATAATCTCTCTTTGAGCCCTGAGATCTGTTGTTTTCTAGTACCTTCCAAGTTTATCCCTGAGTTGGTTTCCCTTATTGAAGATGACACTGTTTCTAGGTATTGTATATCCATTTTGAAAAACTTGTGCCAAAACAAAGATACTCGTGTTGCTGTTTCCGAAACAAGCGGATGCATAGCTTCGATTGCTAAATTATTAGAAAGTGACAATGACGAAGTCCAAGAGCATGCAGTCATTGTTCTTCTCTCTCTGTGTTCAGAACGAGTAGCCTATTGCCGAATGGTAATGAAAGAGGGGATTATCCCTCCCCTTTTTTTTCTTTCGCAAAATGGAAACGAAAAAGGAAAGGCTAGTGCAATGGAACTGCTCAGATTATTAAGGGACGTTGTTGATGTGGAAGACACACAAGTACTTTCTGGGACTGAACTTGATTCATCTAACGACTCTTTCGACCAATGCGAAGAGAAAAACTCGCCTTCTAAGAAGTCTCGTAAATTTGGATTCAAGTTTTCGATTTTCTCAAAACACAGTATTTCTGCAACTAAAACGAAAAAGTAAACTTACATTATCTCAAGTTGTGATGGTATATTTAAGTGGCCATCGGTATTGCTGCTTATTCTATGAGGATTTGTTTTATCAGGCCGTATATAGCCTTGGATTAGCTTATAAGAGAAGTCACAGGGATCCGATGTTGGAGAGCTGACAAAATAGCTTTTTTGAAGTGTTTTTGTATACTCATTTGTGTTTTCTATGGAGAAGGAAGAATCGGAGAGTCCAGTATAAGTAAGGGCATATGGGCTCTATCTTAATCGTAGTGATGATGTGGAAACTTCATATTAGATCATCGCATTTCCATGTACACCGACTTTTTGGCGTTTCTAGAATTTCAGAGCTGAATGGTCACTTTTGTTTACAGTAGTTACCCTGTAATATGGTTCTCTAATGTAGTTGTGATTAATCATTCATTTATTTGGGCATCATCTAGATGTCTACTTAAGAAAAATGTACATATAGTTAACAATATAACTATGAGTTAATGGCCTTGGATTGGTTATTGCTTCTGTAGTAGTATGTCATAGTACAACAATGTATTAAATAGTATTCTCTTTAGTTTTTGCTGTTTATCTGCATAAGTTATAGTGTTATGAAGTTATTCGTGTGTGGACATTGTGTTATAGATCTAGAATCCTACTTTTTGATCTTGTATTTAACTAGAATCTCTAGTTTGTATGGTTTTGTTACACGAAGAACCTGCACCCACAACCTTCACACTCCTGTGAGAGAAAAAATATAGTAAAGAGGGTTGTACTTCCAAGCATACGTTTGCTCTTCGTTGGTTGTTGGCTAGAAAATTCCTACTTTGTATGTGTTTTGCGATTCAGATGATTTAACTTAACAAATTGATGTTTCATTTGCTTATGATTGTGATTTGTGAAGTACTGAACTTAACCTTGTGTTTGCTTGAATTGCTTCATACACAATTAAACTGGGCCAAACAAACTTTAAGGGAGATACGTTTGGTGTTTGGTGATTTTTAAAGTTGTGAGGCCAAACAAACTTTAAGGGAGATACGTTTGGTGTTTGGTGATTTTTAAAGTTGTGAGGCCAAACAAACTTTAAGGGAGATACGTTTGGTGTTTGGTGATTTTTAAAGCTGTGAATCTGGGAAATGGAAAACGCTTGTCGTGGAATTGCATTTTAGTAAAAGATAATGTACTCTTGTGGTTTTTTCGCTATAGTTTTATGCAAAATTTGCTGATATGAGACAGAAAAAAGGAAGTTTCGTGAAACCATTAGAGTTTTAGGCAAGTTTTCAAGCAAGCTAGCAAAATGCAATGTGGCTTCAAGAAATAAAAAGAAGTTCAGTTTCAATGATGTAATAAAATAGCCATATGACAGTTCTAACTTTATGTTTGCTGGAGTAACTGTAGACCGCAGACTCTGAATGCTACTGTAGCCATCTTTTGACGTATGTTTTGCATAATTTCTCAGCCATAAATCCTTCGAAAGTCGTTCAATCTTCATAAGAAACTATTATCGAAGGGTTTTTCCTTACTAGACTCTGTCTCTCCGAGATTACATACTACACATGGGTGAATAAGGCAATTGATCCCGTAATTTGGTGGATTTTGCCCTTTCTGCAGATTCGGCGTACTAAGAGGGTCGTGCAATGGCAAGAAAAAGAGCCACCTGGCTGTAGTTGCTCAGGCAAGACATCTTTTTGTAAAGCAACCCCCAAGTCCGACTTATATTTTAGTTGATTAAATAATACTACTTGCTTTAGTAGATTAATTTTGTGCTTTCAATATACAATTTCATATAAACCGATAAATGCAAGCTTGTGACCAAATGAGCCAAGAATTCACATCATTTAACTGAACGAAGCCACGAAACTCTTAATTTGATTCAAGCTGATGTCTAGAAAAAAGGAAGAGGCGGGCAAAAGTTATTTCACTAGCATTACCGAAAATTGCAACAGATACAACTACTTTTACTTGATGAATTGAGGGCTGGGTGAGAATCAGCAATTGTCAATACGAATGGTACAAATTTACCTAAAAGATGCATGGTCAAATATGTGTTAAACATGACATTATAAATTTATACCAGACAATTGTTGCCATATTCCCTTGTACATAATGTCATATTATATCGGAGAGAAGAATAGATATTGAAAGAGATGATGAAAGGCATTTTATAGTTTATGGGGGGAAATTCCAGTTTACTTCATATTCATTTTGTATGCATAAAATAGTAGTCAACTGAATCTTCTTTGTGTATGCATAATAAAATAGTATCCGTAGCGCATACTCGTTTAACAATTTAGAAATGCAAGTAAAAATTAAAAAACCATCAAGTACAAGAGTCAAGCTCTTTCTTCAAAAAGAAATTTCTACATAAAAAGGCTATTGACCTGGTGATATTTAAAATTAAATGACAAGTTGTAAGGAGAAGAATTTATGGATCGGAATACATAGATGTCCATACGGAGGGTTTGTTCCAAGATTACATTATTGGCTTTTTGATATTTTATATATACCAATTATGATGATTGAACTAAGTTTATGCTGTTGTAGTGTTGTAAAACTAACCAAATAATAATCAGAGCTTTGAGGGCTGGATTATAAACTAGTAATTAACTGTAAACAAATGAAAATTAGAAACCAATAGAATGCTAAGGATATAAAGCAAAAGGCTGCATCATATACAACAAGTAAACTTGTGACAAACTACAAAAAAGGTTACTTAATAACAAGACCATTTATTTAACAACATTGAAAAGAAAAAACATTATTTTCTTTTATGGTCAGTGAATCTTTTAGCTGCTCCTTTAGATGAATAGAGTAATACTTCTCATTGCCCAAAAAGTCGTAATTCTGCTTCTACTTTAAGTTGGTTTAAAAATACTATAATTTTCCAACGCTTAAAGTAAAAGAAGTAACTTTTTTAGCAATGGGTGGTAGTACTATTTTCAATGTATGCAATTACATTCGCATCCTTTTTCACCGCAGAATTGAGTGCATTTTGTTGGGTCACAGCGAAAGGTCGAGCATTGACATTTGTTAACTTGTCTCGCAATACCATTTCCATAAAGTTGCACATCTTGGCTCACAGCCTTTGTTGTCGGGTTGTCACGGTTGTTCTTCGTCACTCCTCCTTTGGCTAGAAACAATAAATTTGCACTTTCAATATACAGTAGTATATACATAATTTAGAGTTGATCGAGAAGAAACGCGTTTAGTTCTTTGAGTTTGCCCAAATGTGTAAAAACATTAAGCTTTTCTGCTTTGCTGTTGCATTTGGTCTCACTAGATTCTTTGGGTTCCATGTCCAAGAATGTGATATTGATGTTATCTTATCAAGTATATATGCTTAATTTACATTAAAAACCAAAAAAGTTTAAATAATTAGTACAAGTACGATATCCGTTCATTTTACTAGGGGAAACTTCGTGTGGACCAAATGTCCGAAAAATCACAACAAACAATATTTTTTATTGCAAAAGCTTTTTAACCGAAACAGATAGAGTCTATAAGTCACGGGAGAAACTATATACGTGCTAAAATGGGCTAAAACATCACTCATACTGAGAAAAGTTTGAATTTTTTTTCCATATATTTTGCAGAAAAATTAAAATAATAACCTTTCAGCACCTACATAATTACAAAAAAAAATATAAACATGTAATTCAACTTCATCCACATTCAAATTCTAGTTCCGCCAATACCTTTCAGTATAAGGGAGAAACTTCTTACCAGACCCCGTAAAAAGGAGGACTGCAAAAAACAAAATCTTGATTGATATCTTCTCCATTTTTTAACAAATGAGTAGTAATTAATAACGAGGGAGTAAATGTGAAATGTGCCAATCTTCAAAACTGTAGAGCACTATATATAGGGAGCTGGGTGGGGTAGTATACTATATGGAGTAGTATGTAGTATATACCATTCACATCACAATATTATTATAACTATTATGGAATATATTTGCGATGTGATGTGATCATTATAATAATAAAAAGTTGATGAGATTTGAGAAACCTCCTATTTTTATTAATAGTAATGAAAATTGTCGTATAAGAAGTAACGGTTCCAAGCCCCCATTCTTCAAACATAGAATTGGGGTCACCAATTTTATAAGTCTTTTAAAAAAAAACATATA
The DNA here is from genome assembly GCA_963682055.1 of Primula veris. Lineage (NCBI taxonomy): Eukaryota > Viridiplantae > Streptophyta > Magnoliopsida > Ericales > Primulaceae > Primula > Primula veris. The sequence goes on from OY821747.1 coordinate 10,016,720, forward strand.
TTAATTATATAACTTAAAAAACAAATAAAATCTATAAAGAATCAAAATTTGTTTACTAACTCCCGCGCCATGATAGAAAAAAGAGAATTCACTTATCACAATTTAATCAAAGGTCCTTATATTTTTCAATATATGTTGTTTTGTTTCTACATTTTTAGTAAAATATAAAGAACTCATCTATTTGGTTCCAAATTTATAAAACATTATTTCTTTTGTTCTCTTTTTTTTAGTATACCAAAAAAATCAAGTAAAGCTCATAATAGTGGATGGTCCTATTTGAATCTATAAATCTATTTAACATCTAGATATGTTAGTCATCGTTACTTTTATGCACAATCAAGAAAGTGCATACACAATCTAGAAAGTGCATAAATAATCTAAAAAGTGCATACACAATCCATAAAAGTGCTTAAACAACCGATAAAACTGCATATACATCCGAAAAAAGTGTATACATAATCCGGAATGTATACACAATCGAGTCAAATGCATAGACAATCGATAAAACCGCATACACAATCCATAAAAGAGCATACACAATCCGAAAAGAGTATACGCAATCCCGAAAAGAGTATACGCAATCCCGAAAAGTGCATACACAATATGAAAATGTGTAAACACATCCACGAAATTTCATACACATTCCAGAATAATGCATACACAATGCGAAAAGTGTATACACAATGCGAAAAGTGCATACACAATTCCGAAAAAGTGCATAAACATCAACGAAAGTGCATACACAATCCCGAAAAATGAATACACATCCACGAAGTGTACACATATTACAGAATAGTGCATCCACATCTAAAATAGTGCATACATAATTTTTTGAATTTATTTAAAATTTTCTGAATTTTTTTGAATTTTGTGATTTTTTTGTGAATTTTTGAATTTTTTTGAATGTGGGTGGCGACGGAGGCTCGCCGGAACCCTGGCGATCTCACCGAAGCTCCGAAGGACGACCACCGTTGCCAACAATCCATGAACAAGTGGTGGATCGGAATATATATATATAAACTTTAGTTGAGAAAAGAGAGAGTTGAAGTGCAGTGTGGTGATTTTTAAAGAGAGAAAGTAAGATTTAAATGGAATGAAAAATTTTGGGGCGTGTTTTTTGGAATAAGATTAGAAAAATATTACTTTTTTTTAGCATTTTCTTAATCATCAATTCCCTTTTTACATGATAAACAAAAAAAAATAGAAATCAAACCTTTGAGTTGGACTATGTGAATGCATAAAAACTAGACATCAACATGCGGTTCTTGGCTTTTAATGCTAAAATAACGATTGTTGATCTTTGTAACAATATTAAATTGCTTTTACAATCTTTTTCCTTGGCTTATAATTTTGTATTATCTATTTGTAAGCATTGTTGTGACTTTATACTATTCATTTAATTGCATAAAGTTCGGCCTTTTCATTTTGATTTTAGCGGTATGTTTTACATTTCAGCCTACACCAATATATTGATTCTGTTTTGGTATTGTTTTTTCTTTTTGAAAAACGTACCATTTTGTGTCGTCAATGAGTTGTACGGTATAATGTCCAGTCAGTTATACCATAATTAAATTAAAAAAATTGAGGGTTAGATGGTTTTTTTTAATAAGTGATTTACTTTTTCTTTTTTATTATACATTAAACAAATTAATTTTTGATAAATTAAAAACAAATATTACAACACAATAAAAACTCAAATAAAAATAGAAAACTCTAGTGAAAACTACCCTAAATATAAATATTAATTAAAATTTATAAGAAAATATTAATTTAATAACTTTTTTTGGTTAACGAGACTTTGTACCGTCCATATCATTGACTGGACAAAAGAAATACTCATGAAATACATTCCTGATGAGTTATAGTTTCATTAAAAAAAAACACGATATATATGTAACTTAATTGTACAACCTGAATTTGCGTGACAATAATTAGGGGCGGATTTGACAATATATACAATAACTAAATAATTTTTAAACATCGTAAACGTATTGATTCATAAAAAAAACAATTAACCGTGGTGTTAACAAAAAAAAAAAATTAGGTGCATGTGCCGCCACATGCGCCCCTATCTACAGTCGCCCCTAACAATAATATTGTTTGGTAGTTGCCAAACATTTTGATAGCCTTCCCCTAACTAAGAAAAGATATATGTCCGTGACTCCGTGGCCGAGGTCTCCAGAAAATGATAGTCCGAAGCAAATAATTTTTTGAAAAATATAAAATTTATATTATGTTTTTTCGAGATTTTTTTTAAATAGGCAAAACAAATAAAAAATCAATAAGACAACTCAAAAAAAAATTATTTTTTGGACCGGCTCTGCGTGACTTCGTAAGAAAGAAGAAAAAAAAAAGCAAACATTAGTGGGATTGGTTTGGTTTTGGGCTAACCAAAATCAACACCGAAACATTATTGGATCCGGTTTTGCAATGGTAAAACCAAACCAAACATTAATTTGATTTGGTTTGCCTTGGTTTCGGTTTGTTTTGGTTTGGTTTATCCGAATATTAGAAATTTTTTTTATATAATTTAGTGTTTTCTTCAATAATAACACATTTAACTTAACCCAAATTAAATATTTTTATTTATTTATTTTAGAATAATTTTGTTAGCGGTGCATCTTCTTGTTTGCTTGCATCCAATCGGAGTGTAATCATTTCAAATGCTAAAAAATTTAAAAAATTTCGTTTTGGCAATTTAGTTACATGTTTAAAACCGATAAAAATTACACGTAATTAATTTCGTGTAAGACATATAAATTAATTCGGAGGAAGTAATATTTTCCGTTAAAACAAACATGTTTTTCCTTAAAAAAGAAGAAGCAATAATTATACCCATGGGCCATAGTTAGGGGTACCAATTTTATCCGACCCGACCCAATAATTTTTGGTATTCGGGTAACGGTTTTATCGGTTCTCTCATCAACTACGGGGTGGGTTGGGTCTATATAACATTTTTTTACTTATTTTACCCGACCCATTACGGTATTTGTAATGGGTATAACGGTTCTCGGTACGGTATTTACCCAAAATACTAAAAATTCGTAAAATTTATTCTACTTTTCTAGATGTTATTTTCTAAATGGTATTTTACATATTGATAATGAATATATTTTTCTAATGTATTTCTTAACTTACTTGTTAAAAATAAACAAAGTAATGAGTTAACATCAATTTTTTTGCTTCATATTGGTCAACAATATGTTTGGTTGATTACTTAATCACGTAAATATCACACAGTCACTTAAACATTACAAAACAATGATTTCATTTTTTATTTTCTTAATTACCCATTTTATTGTTAATGATTTCACTAAATTATTAAGAAAGATAGACTGAATTAAAAATAAATCGTACAACTTGAAATCACAACAAAGATTAACAACTATTTTTTTATTAAATGGTGGGGAAACCCATATTTTTATATTATTAATGATAAAGATATAAAAATATAGGAAAAAAACACCACAAGACATAAAAGAAAAAAGTAAACGAGTGTCAACTATTGAAAAATAAAACAAGTATAAAAACTTCAGAAAAACTAATTGTTCAATATTAAATCTTCAATCGTGTCTTCGTACATATTCAAAAACGTTTCATCTTTTTTTATTCGCCGTTGTATGTGTTCTTCTTGTGTTCTTTCTCGTGCATTTATCCAATTTTCGTTGCACATACATAATATGTATTTATATTTTTAAAATATGATTATATATTGGGGTTCTATAATTTGGGTATGCGGGTCGGGTCCACGGTATAGAATTAAGAACCATACCCGCCCTAAGAACCAGCGGGGTCGGATTGGGTAGACCCAAAAACGATTTCGTGACGGGTTGGTTTTTATGGTTTTTAGGAATTTACAGTACGGTTTTCGGATATTTGGTTTTTTTTACACCCCTAGCCATAGTACCCATTTAAAATTGTAAATACAATCAACTACTTTACCAAAAATGAAGGAACATAATCTTACTTTCAATAAATATTAAAATAAAAAAAGATATTTTTATGTCGAGTTCTTTGGAACAGTCAGCTTATTTGACTGTTTACGGTACAGTCATATTAACCGCCGTTAGATTAGAAAATGTATGGTTAAATAATGTTTTTCAATAACTAGTTTATTTTTTCTATTTTCAATAAATTAGAATATGATAAATTAAAAACAAATTGTATAATACAGTAAAAACTCAAATAAAAATATAAAAATCGAGGTCAGCCTATCTAAAATTAAATATTAATCAAATTATTTTTTGTTTTGGCTTTTTTATACAAACTGTTCGGTTGTTAACCAGTAGCGTAATTTCCTTTATTTCTGTTTCTCCCGCCTACACCTCTCTGCGCCTCTTTTTCTCCTCTACCTCTGTAAGCAATCTTTTCTACTTTTCTTCTTTTAGGGTTTGCTTGTTTTATGTTTCTATTTTCGTATATGTTGTTACATCTATTAATATTCTTTTTAACTTCTTGTCACAGATTAGGGTACATCAAATATTTATTGAACTTTATTAGTAATAGTTTTCTAGGGTTTGCTTGTTTTTATGTTTCTGTTTTCGTATGTATTGTTACATCTATTAATATTCTTTTTAACTTCTTGTCACAGATTAGGGTACATCAAATATGTATTGAACTTTATTAGTAATAGTTTTCTAGGGTTTGCTTGTTTTTATGTTTCTATTTTCGTAAGTGTTGTTACATCTAGTAATATTCTTTTTTAACTTCTTGTGAGATATTAGGGTACATCAATGCATTGAACTTTATTAATAGTTTTCTAGGGTTTGCTTGTTTTATGTTTCTATTTTCGTATGTAATGTTACATCTACTAGTATTATTTTTAAACTTATTTTTTGAATTTTATTAGGAGTAATAGTTTGTTGAAGTTTTAGTGTTGGAATGGGATTTATATTAATAGTGTTGGAATAGGTTTTAGTTTTACTGTAAAACAATTAGTAGCTGTTACTATTGGTGTCTAATGAAAAAAGATTTCTGGGTTTTGTGTGTTATTTTAAACACTGTCTTGTACTTGATCATCTTTCTTTATTCATTATCCTCTTTATTATTAATAAACACTAGTCAATAGTCATCTTGGATTTTAAGCCATAAATAATACAGTATCTTAGAGTGCTACTTGCAAAACAAAATAAAACAAAAAAGAAGCAGAAATATCAACTTAAGTACAACACAAGTGATTATAACACAAAAACACCAAAAAAAATTGTTATTAAAATCATTAAGGGTCATGCCAAAAGCATCATCAATCCCATTCATTAGACTTTAGCCACGGGTATTTCCCATCCAGTGTTCTTAAAGGTGCAAGACGGATTTTAAGTGGAAATAATCGCTTAGCGCCTAATCACCGCCATATCCTCTAAATCCCACTCAATCACAGGGGACCCCCTTTTGTGCAGTCAGTATGTTTGACTGTACATTGTACCGTTAATTCATGAACCGTTTGATTAATTTAGATTAGATCTGAACCGTATGATCTAAAACCCTATTAAAAAAAAGAATCATTAAATTACTATTCTACCCTTAAATCTTACGGTCTAAATATAAAGTAAATGATCCAACGATCCTCTATTTAACGATACTTTGTACCGTTCAATGTAGAACGGCACAAAAGAAAAACCCTAATCACAGAGAAGACTAGGTTTTGTATAGGCTCACTCTTTAGAACATTGATGTCATCAATATGCCCTAGTTCCTATAAATTAATAACAATAACAAACCAATTCCTTAACAGAAATAAGTACAGATGATTAACAAACTAAGTACCAATGTACCATAGAGGACACACAAGACCCTCAATCTTTTGTAATTAAAAACATAAAGCGCCAAACCTAGAAACAGCAATAATAACATTTAAACCAATTCATTAAAAACATTACTTAATTTGATCAATTACTTCTTGAGGCTCCCCCTGAATCCAGGCTTGGGCTTCTCAGCCGCATCAACTGACGTGGAGGGCACCAACATGGTATTGAAGTTGTTGGTCTAAGCGTAGGTGAAAGCAAACAAAAGGGGCATTTCCGAAAGTGTCATGAGCAGTAATTTCCAATAATGGTAACAAAAATAACTTAAGGGGCATTTCAAAAGGGTAATCTTACCCATAACATCCCTAGTTCTCATCACTCACAGCTAGTTGGTTAAGTACAAGACAGTAGTTGATGATAACACACAAAACCCAGAAATCTTTGACATTATAAACACAAAGGGTCAAACCCAAGAACATCATGAAACCCATCCCATTAGACATTAATAGTAACAGTAAAAGTCCAACAGGACTACTAAGTAAAAGTTCATTAGACATCAATGTTACATGATTATGGGAGCTTCATATTTGTGAATGTTTGATTAATAGTTTGAGCTATTTCTTGGATCATAATAAGTGCTAGAATTAAGTAAAGGAAAGGTTGGAGATTGGTTTTGATTGTTTGGTTTCAGAGATAGATTCTCAATTTCGTTAAATGCAAAAATAAAAATTAACTCATAGCGATGATCAAGTTTTTTTTCTTTTTTTTCGTTTGATGTTCTATGGTGCTATATCTTGTTCCTTTACATTTGTCGTTCTTGGTACTCTATATTTATTCTTCCTTTTACTAAATTAATGTTTTGTTTTAGATTTTGGAATTTTCTTTTTGCCTTTTTAATTTGAAAGCTTTGGAATAGAATGTAAAATTAAGAGAATAATTAATTCAGGAGAAATTCCTATCTTAAAAACCTGTGTTTTATTATATTAAGACCCTATAATCATAAATTTTCCCACAGCAATGGCAGACAAAGGGGGATTAGGTCCGGCAATAGGAATAGATTTGGGGACAACATACTCCTGTGTTGCTGTTTGGAAGCATGACCGTGTTGAAATTATAACTAATGATCAAGGAAACAGAACAACACCGTCTTGTGTTGGTTTTACGAACTCCCAGAGGCTTATTGGAGATGCTGCTAAAAACCAAGTTGCCAGGAACCCCATCAATACTGTGTCTGGTAACTATATCTAACTTTTTCTTTATTGAGTACCCTGTTTTAAGCTACTTTTTGGTAGATTTGAACATATACACTGTTGAGTCCGTTCTTGTCTATGTATTCCTTTTATTTGTTGCTGAAATAAAAGTATGTTCGGAGTAGAGAAAAGTTATTCATTGTAGTATAAATTTTGAAAATGATATGTTGATGAAAAAAAGAACCAAATCTTGTGTTTTTAGAAAGTATTACCATTAGAAACAAAGAAGAATATTTTTACAAGTGTAACAAAACAACATATGATACTTTCATAGAGTAGAATTTTAAAGAAGTAAAAGGTAACCAAACGAGGGCATTGACTTAATGACATTGTAGTGTCTATTAACCCTAATTTTAAGAATAATGGAAGTTGCAACTATAGGGATTCAGTTATCTATTGCATACTGGCATGTAATAGATTATAATCCACAATATAGTCAGGGGCGGACCCAGGGGGTGGCGGCCATCCCCGACGGCGATTTTCAATTTTTTATTTATTTTTTGTACATGTGTAATTTAAAATTTTTTAAGATATATACATTGATGGCCCGCGCCGATTAAACAAAATAGTTGTTGGTGTAATGGTAAAATTGGTTTTAACCTAGTGAAAGGTTATAAGTTCAAATCATGTTAGTTGTTTTTTTCTAAATAATTCTGTTTTTTACCTTGAAATTACCAACTTTCGTAAATGACAATTGTATTTTTCCAAACCAAGGTTACTAAAAAAATTATTTTATTGTCCAATACTCTGTCTTAAGTTCATATTTATTTTATGCTATGTTAAATTTAGAAAAAATTCTTTATTTTTGTATTAAATCTTATTTATTTTATCCTCTATTCGACATATTTTTTACACCACGCCCCTCTCCCCAAAAAAAAAAAAAAAATCATTCTGGTTCCGCCATGAATATGGTGTTACCCCAAGTAGATGCACGGTGTGTGACTGCAGTAGATCGCAAATAGAAAAGTGCACATAAAAATAAAATATAAATTCAATCATAATAAATAACGCTCGAGAGATTCTGCCAACTTGTGACCGTTGAAACTAGTAGTATAAATGAAGACAATGCAAACTGAATGTAGTTACTATATGGATCTTTAGTTTCATGAAATAATTTACAAAATGGGTATCAGGTCTTGGATTGCAAGGTCAAACAAAACTTCTGAGACTCTTATCACATGAAATTTCTATATATTAGGCGGTAATTAATAGAAACAAACCTTCTGAACATTGTTATCTTATATAGAGATCAGGCCTTAGCTGCATTAAAACTCTTAAAAAGGAGAAAACATTTTTTTTTCGGTTGTAGTATGTATTGGATGTTAGTATCAAGGTTAAACGAGTGTATTAAACGGAGGGAGAATCTTTAGAAATACACAGTTTGTCGGATTTAGTTGTGACATTTTCCTGAATTCGTTTGTGTTATCGTGATTAACAGATGCAAAAAGACTAATCGGTAGGAAGTTCAGCGATGCACCAGTTCAGAACGATATTAAACTGTGGCCCTTCAGAGTTGTCTCTGGCCCTAACGACAAGCCTATGATCATGGTTAACTATAAGGGTGAAGATAAGCAGTTTGCGGCTGAGGAAATCTCATCAATGGTTCTCACAAAGATGAAAGAAATTGCTGAAACTTACCTCGGCTCGACAATAAAAAACGCGGTTATCACTGTCCCAGCCTACTTCAACGACTCACAACGCCAGGCTACTAAGGACGCTGGTATAATTGCTGGTCTAAATGTCATGCGTATCATCAGCGAACCCACAGCAGCGGCAATTGCTTACGCCTTGGATAAGAAAACCTTGGATAAAAAAACCACAAGTGTCGGTGAAAAGAATGTCCTGATTTTCGATCTTGGTGGGGGCACTTTTGATGTTTCACTTGTAACTATTGAAGATGGGATATTTGAGGTAAAGGCTGTGGCTGGTGATACTCACCTTGGGGGAGAGGATTTTGATAACCGGATGGTGAATTATTTCGTTCAGGAGTTTAAGAAGAAGCAAGAAAAGAAGAAGGATATTAGTGGGAACCCTAGGGCTTTGAGGAGGTTGAGAACTGCGTGTGAACGGGCAAAGAGGACCCTCTCATCGACTACCCAAACAACTGTAGAGGTGGACTGTTTATACGAGGGCATTGACTTTTACTCGACCATCACTCGAGCCAAATTTGAGGAGATTAATATGGATCTGTTCAGAAAGTGTATGGAGCCCGTTGAGAAGTGTCTTGAGGATGCTAAAATGGACAAAGGCAGTATCCACGATGTAGTCCTTGTCGGTGGCTCCACCAGGATCCCTAAAGTCCAGTCTCTTTTGCAAGAACTTTTCAACGGAAAAGATCTTTGCAAGACCATCAATCCTGATGAAGCTGTGGCCTATGGGGCAGCTGTCCAAGCTGCGATCCTCAATGGCGATGGTAATGGCACGGTTTTGCAGGACATGGTGCTACTCGATGTTACTCCTCTCTCTCTTGGTGTTGAGACAATTGGAGGTGTGATGACCTTCATGATCCCAAGGAACACAACTATCCCAGCCAAGGCAGAAAAATTCTTCACGACCGTTCTTGATAATCAGATTCATACAATTATTCGGGTTTACGAGGGTGAGAGAGCGATGGCCAAAGACAACAATTTTCTTGGAGAATTCATTATCTCCGGTATCCCTCCAGCCCCGAGGGGCGTTGAAAATATCTTTGAATGTTTTGACATCGATGCAAATGGTATTTTGCATGTATCGGCTGAGACCACGGGAGAGAAGAACAATATCATAATTACGAATGATAAGGGGAGACTGTCTAAAGAGGAGATAGAGAAGATGGTTGAGGACGCTGAGAAGTACAAGTGTGAGGATGAGGAGCACAAGAAGAAGGTCGAGGCTAGGAATGCTTTGGAGGAATATGCATATAAGATGGGGAGCTCAATTAAGAATAATTATCAGATAAGTTCGAAACTGGACTTGGCTTCCAAGAAGAAGATTGAGGATGCGGTTAATAGGGTGATGCAGTGGTTGGAACTCAACCAGTTGGTGGACGCTGATGAGTTTGAGGACAAGAAGAAGAACCTTGAGAGCATATGTAACCCAATCATTGCAAAGATTACCCGGGGTATGGATGGTAATGATGCTTCCCCCCGGATCCCAAAATTGAGAAGGTGCACGTAGCGTGTGCCTTTTTTAATCGAAGTTGTTTAAGGTTTTTCTCCCTTCGTTTCCGCTACTTATTTTACTTCTTTTTTGGTTTTGGTTCCAGTTAGAAAATGCATCATTGCTAAATTAAAATCATGTTTCTTTTCAAACTTTGCAATGGTATCCTGCTTATTCCATTATTAAGTTTGTTTTGCAGCCACAAAGCAATTTAACTAGAACTGTAACCTTTATTGGTCGAAACAGATAAGCATCTTCTTCTTTAATATTGGTCCAAAGAAATCAGTCATTTTGCTTTTTCCATTCAGAAAGTAATGGTATTGAGTTGATTTAACTGGAAATGTTTCTTTTCCCTTGTGAAGTACATTTGTTCTATCATCCAAGTTTTTCCACATAAGACTTCATGAGCAGGCAGAGAAGCCTTGCTTGGTTGCATCTTTTAAACTCAGATTAAGTTTTATTTGCTTAAATGTTGGTATGCAGTTGGTTTATTAGCCTAAAGGCTAACCTTTTTGGCCTGAAAAGTTGAGACTTCTTAAGCTGGATGAGCCCGTTTTTTTTTTCTCAAACTCAAAAAATCTAGCTTATCTTCTTGAAGACTCTTTGTATCGGACCTGTGTATTTTCCGGCCACTATGGGGGTCTTTGTCCCATAGAAGACTATTTCTTTCAATAACACTGGAGCCTTTAAAAAAAAAAAAAAAAACTTGAAGACTGCAACCAAAGAAAGCTTCAGTCAAGGTTCAATGAACAAAGAAAACACGACAAAACCAAAATTAACCGGACTAGGGCTATCACTTTTATTCGAAGAACGCAACTTTTCAAAAGTTTCTGCCTCTTCTCTCTCATCCGCTTCTTTAGCAGTAGCCACCTTCTTTACCGCTTCCTGTTCCTTCAAGCTCGTATAGTCTCTAGGAATCACCTTAACTAATTTTGGCTACAGAGTCTTGAAATCTCTGAAAACTTTTCTAGCGAGTTGACTGTTCGTGTGATGCTAGTGTTGCTGAACCATCATTTTAACAGTACGGCATATCTTCTTCCTCTTCGACCTTAGCGAGATTGGCTTAGCAAATAAATTAACCTATTATATCAACCCAACGATTCGTATACCATACTATGTTCAAGAAAAAATTGATTATGACCCATTTTCTATTTTCATATTTTACAGTTTGTTTGGTTGCTGGTCAAAGACAAAATTAGTCAAAGGTGCTTATTTCACACCTGATGTAAGTCGCGCGGCGTAGTCTGGTTGCAGCTTTTAAGCTCAGGTTTTTACTATTTTTTGGTAAAGTCTGGGCTAATGTTGAACAGCTTAAATGCGGATTTTTGTGATTTTTCTTGGCGTGAAAACTAGAAGCTGTTAACGGATCTAGCTTATTTTCTTAAAAACTACATCCAAACAACCCACCAGATGCAAATTGAAAAGACTGGAAGCTGGATAAGTAGCCTCTTGAGTTTCTTTACTTCTAAATCATGATTCAGGTTAGATACTTCTAAAATACACCTGTTTTTTCCACCAAACATTACCACAACTATTAGATTATTTAAATATCACGCTATCAATTAATCCATAACATGCCTGCTTACATGAGCTTCACCACGCAACATTTAGAAGAAAAAAAACATTTTCTATCAATATACAGTAACCACACTTTTGGCTTAGCGATCTTCCAAGTTCCCACATATTTACAAGTAGGAAAGGCAAAAGAGCCAAAATTATACTAGATTTCCATAAATAGTTTAAGGATTGAAACTAACAAGACAAAACAGCCCAAGCAGTGATAAAACAACGAATGGCGATCCAGCGATGAGATACTCATGTATGTGTATTTCTAAAAAAATAAACACATGGTTCAAGCACTTAGCAGAATTTCTATTGTGTTCAAACAACTTGGGACCAAACCGCGGGCCTTACATGATAAACTCAACGAAGAAAGTAAACATATTTTACACTTGTCAAAAAAACTTACAGAAAACATGGTTATGCAACAACATGAATACACCTCATTCTAATGCTGGTTTTGTGTCAAAGCTGCTCAAGCAAACTAAAAAAACTTGCAAAAGTGAGAGTGGGTAACCATAATCCATGGTAAAATATCCTTTCCAATCTTCCCAAACTGTAAAATCACCCTCTTAAGGACAATGTAGGCAAATCTTGAGACTAATCAATAGCCACCACGAGCTGGAACTTACAGAAGCAACTGTAACTCGGCCCTTAATTCAGGCACCAGTACTGAAGTTGTTCGTGCCACCTAAGCTGCTTGTTAACCAAAGACTCAGTCGAGACTGATGGAAACTCCATAAGATTCGAAGAGCTGAAACACATGACAGGTTCCTTCCCTTTCAAGTAGACACATATATATATATAGTTAAATTGAAAATTCAACAAACACAAATACATTTATAATTTGAAACCACTTTCTGTACAGATGTTCTGCAGCAGTTGAATATGTAGGCTCACTAACACTAATTACATCTTTGATCTACGTAAATAATATTACTAATACTACAATTCATCAAACACATATATATAGGCAATAGAACCATTTTCTGTATAGAATTTCTGCAGAAGCTGAACTGTGTTTATTTTTGCCAGAAATAAGGGTCGTAAGGAGCGAGAATATTATCAGGAACAATAAGAGGCAGCTTGTCGATGTACATAATAAGCCTGTTTTATAAGCTATCCTTGACAATTGTGGATAAGTCCATTATTTCGTTACTTCCCTGTCCACACATGTAACTAAATTTAGGTTCTACTGATACATTAATGGTGTTGAGCAAGCCTCATCATATATTTTGTCACCCATTCTGTCAATTTTTGTGTGAATATCGGCAATTATAGTGTTCATCAAAATACTGTCTCTTAAAGTGAATGCTTACATGGATTGATTTCATGTGAAGTATATATTTTTCAAGTAGCAAATGGAAAATTGGTTCACTTGTGCAGTCGAATAAGCCACTAGAACTTTTGGTTAAAGAACAATTACAATGTTGAAAGTATAAATTGTTATTATTTTTGCCAACTTACTGAAGATGCTAAGAAATATGTTAGCATACTAAAAAGTTAGCATTCAACAATTCACCTTGTTATTATGAATCCCATTAAAAATTTAGCAAATTATTTAGAAACTGTTTCTAACTTAAGTCCCTCCAAGCACTTCTCTTGAAGTTTTAGACGACATTCACTGCTAGTATTATATTGCTTCTTCTTATTCTTCTTTGACATTATTTTTCTGCAAATTTATTGAAGTTGCTTTGTCAAATGTACAAGATGGGCACAATTTAAGCGGAGACGCTGCATTCGGAAGTTGAATGTATTTTAACTCGAGTAACTCTTGCAGTTCTTTCTTCAATCTGTGGTTCTCCTCACGTAGACTTTCACAACACTTCTTCATGTACTCGCAATCAACTTCGGTTTGCTTTAATTTAGTTCTGAATCAAAAAACAAATAATAGAATCTCATTATTCAACGTTAGGAGAAGCTATGTAGAATCTTATTAATACGTACCCGTCGTACTAGTATCTACATGGTGTCTATAGTCTTTCGTCCTTTCGGGCTGAGAAAGTAGCTTATCATAATCACGAAAAAAAAAATTACTTTACAAAGAGTCAAAGCCTGTGGTTATCAGAAATTAGAATAATGCTTCCAAAATATACTCCATCCCTTCAAAATTATAGTTTCGGATATTATTGGACTCTTGGTCTTGTACTTTATGGGCTCTATCTATATAAAGAGGGTTACGGGTCTTGTATTTGACATTCATTCATATACATTCTGATTATTAAAGACCATGTTGTTGTCTCTCTTTATATTCTCTCTCTATATCTATATAGATATATATGTGAGCTAATATGTCACAAGTTTCATAATTTCATTTTGGGTTGTTCTATTTTAATTTTTCAATATCTTTAAATACATATAACTTTTTAGGTGATTTTACATATTTATCCTTTATCTTATTAAGTTTACTAACATATCTGTGGAAAATTAAATAACAAATTCGCGAAATAGGTGCAGGAATAAGATAATCATAACGTGTTTTTATATTGAGGGATTTCTCATAATGGACATATAAATTTGATTATAATCTTTAATATTATTTCCCTTATTGGATATCATAAATATTATAATTATTTACATACCACTAAATTCCTACGTAAAATGTTTTAATTGCAGAGCTTAGTCCAGCAGAGGCAGCAAGGCAGAAATAATCTTTATCTAAAATTAAAAAAAATGACAATATTATGAATTAGAAAATGATATATATACCTTGCTCTTCTGTTCTGAAACCATACTTCAACTTGACGTGGCCGCAAGTTCAACCTTTCAACCAGTGTCTGTTTTTTATTCTGCTCAATTTACAACTACAATTAAATTATTATCTTCTACTGAAAAAAAAATTTAAGACATATCTCTGGATACTAATTAATTCAGTGTTTTTTTTTTTTTTTTATGTTTTCTTATGAAGAATAATTCGTACTTATCGTGTTTATATAACATTGGATTAACTAATAAATGTACACCGTTAGGCATTAGATATAAAACTTAAATAAGAAATTTTGAAACGCCATACACTTTATTAATGAACTAACAGTACTGGCTTGCAAGTCATGCAGCAATGTACAATTTCTCAACGTATAAAGAAGAATTCATATTTATAATAAAAACAAATAAGCTTGGAAGAAAAAATAAATTTAGTTAATCAAGTTCAGGAAAACAGATAGATTAAATTACAAAACACTATAAGAAAGTTAAGAATTATCATTTCAAAAAAAAAACTTAAGAATTAAGAACAATATTTTTACAGGCAATCAAATTTTGTCTCCAAATGATAATTTTCACTACAACAAACTTAAGAATTAGGGATAATATTTTTAGAAACAATCAAATTTCGTCTCCAATAACTTTTCAGGACAAAAATAATTTTTTAGACACAAAAATAATTTTTTTGTACCCAAATCTAACTTTTATGCACATAATTTGAATTTTTTTGTCTCTAAAGACAGTCACATACGAACATAAAGAGACAATTAAAATTTATCTCTAAATACTTTTTGAGACGAAATTAAATTGTCTTCTTATGTACGCATGGGATTGTCTTTGGAGATAAAAAAATTCAAATTATGTGTCTTAAAGTTAGAATGGGGACAAAAAATTATTTTTGTGTCTAAAATATTGTTTTTGTCCCGAAAAATTATCATTTGCAGACAAAATTTGATTATCTCTAAAAAAATTATCCATAATTCTTAATTTTGTTATTTTCGGGACAAAAATAATCTTAATTTAGACATAAAAATATTTTTTTTGTTCTCAAATCTAACTTTTATGTACATAATTTGAAAAAAAATTTTGTCTCCAAAGACAATTTCATACGAACATAAGCAGACAATTAAAATTTATCTCCAAATAATTTTTGAGATGAAATTAAATTGTGTCCTATGTCCGTATGAGATTGTCTTTGAATACATTTTTTTTTCAAATTATATGTTTAAAAGTTAGATTTGGTGACAAAAAATTTATTTGTGTCTAAAATATTATTTTTGTCCCGAAAAGTTATCATTTGCAGACAAAATTTGATTATCTCTAAAAAAAAATTATCCATAATTCTTAAGTTTGTTGTAATGTTTTCGGGACAAAAATAATCTTTTAGACATAAAAATAAATTTTTTGTTCTCAAATCTAACTTTTAGGCACATAATTTGAATTTTTTTTGTCTCTACGAACATAAGCAGACAATTAAAATTTATCTCCAAATAATTTTTGAGACGAAATTAAATTGTGTCTTATATCCGTATGAGATTGTCTTTGGAGACAATTTTTTTTCAAATTATATGTCTAAAAGTTAGATTTAAGGACAAAAAAATTATTTTTGTGTTTAAAAGATTATTTTCATCCCAAAAAAGTACTATGTAGAGATAAAATTTGATTTTCCTTTTTCAAAATTGTTTGTTACAGTGAAAGAAGAAAGTGAAACATGACTACTGTTCCTCTTGGAGTCTTGGTATTCCATGAGTTTCTTTTTGGTCAATTATAATTACAACAAAATGATCCTGGAAACATATTGGAACTTATGGTATATCATTAATATCCTATCGCTTACGAGTTACGAGCTAAAAAAATTTAATATAAACTTACGACAAATATACCTAGCAGTAATTTAATTTTTCCCTTTACAAAATCTTGTCATTTTAGGTGTACCCAAAGAAAGCCTCTCTCTCTTTATGTTTGCAAGATTGGTTGTCCATAATAAATGGGTCCAATTATCAAATTTGTTTCTTCTTCAAATTTCATTTGCTAAAATCTTATGACAACCACACATATTCCCTTACATCATAATACGCTAAATCATAACTTAACTTGTTATAAAACAAATTTACCGAATTGAGGGTGTTATGCAAAGCAAAGCTTTCTTCAAGCAAAGCTGATTGCTCCTTGGACAATCTTAGCTTTTTCCTACTGTTGTTGTTGTTGTTGTTGTTGTTTTCGTTATCATCGGTATTTACAGCTTCATCCTTAGGATGTTGAGGAAACGAGAGATCCAAGCTAACGACTTTTTTCACTTGCGAGGGATCGGATTTCAGGATAAATTTTCCCAAGCCAATGCCAAGCCCGAGCGCGGTGCAACATGAATCTCCATCATCTACCATTTTTGAAAGAGAGATATAAAAAGTATGAGAGGGAAAATATAGGTTATTGATTAATTGTGAAGGCAATGAATTGGATGTTTATAAAATTTCATTGAGATATTTAACTAGCTGGTTTAATTGGTGACAACTTACAAGTGAGCTGAGATTTAAATGATGGTGTTTACATAACTCATAATTAATGATACCAATAGGGTTGTATTATGACATGTAGTTAATTAAGATATCAAGCGTTAGAAATTGTTGTACACTGTACATTGTACTCCCTTCCACTGTTAAAAAACAAATTTAATAAATAAAATAAATGACATGTTATCATCAGAACGTTCGTTGCTAAACTGATGATAAAATGAGTGATACTAAATTTAGCAACAGTTTTTGTTGCTAAATTATTGCTAAAATTTAACGACACTCACTTGACCGACACGCAGTTTTCAAAAAATAGACTGTTGTTATCTTATTTATTTTTTCCTTGTAGTGTTTGGGTTTTTACTAACATATCTCAACCCTGCAGTTTAGGACACTGTCATGTTGGTCCCTCTAATTTATTATAGAGTAAACATCACTAACACCCCTGGAGGTTCCTAATTTTATCTAGGCGCGATACTGATCAATTAGACCCCTGGTACTTTGAAAAGTAAACAAAGTCATCCCAAAACTTTCCAAAACTTCTATGTATAGAGTGATAATTGAAAAGATCATTTTGACCCTTTTGTTAAAAATAACTCTTTTTAAAGTACAAATTGCTGTTTTCATAAGAATAAAAATTAGCATATATTCATTCGAAATCGTTGTTTAAAAATAACATCAATATATTCATCGATTATCATACCAAGCATATGTACATGAATAAGTGTACGGATTTAAAATTTACTGGAGTTAATATAAGATTTCACAAAAAAAAAAAGGCATAATAGTGATTAAAATGTCAAACTAAAACAAGTGACTGGAAGGGTCTGAAGAAGAAAGGCAAGATCACTATGGTCGTACGGCTGAGCAATAAATTCTTATTCTTTTCAAATAAATAAACAAAATATAAGTTTAATTTGAGGATGTAAATATTTTGTAATTTACTAGAATAATGAGTCTAATTATGTTAAACTACAAATGAATTGATGAAACGTAAAAACTAAATGATATATTATTCTTACTTACTTACCGAAAAATAAATAAATGGTATTATTCCTAAGTAATTATTAAATATGACTATACACAAAAGACAAATTATATAAATATATATTTTCCATATACTAATACTAATATTTTAGCCTCAACACTAAAGTAATATTGGTTAAAGTTGAAAATCGCAGCTTGAATCATACATATATATAAATATAATTGTTGTTTATTATTCTCGTACCACCGTGTACGGTAACTAAAATTTTCAACTTTCGACGCATCGTGGTATACCCAAATCCTAGCGATAATCTTAAAGAGTGAAGATTATATACTCTTATTTCGAAACTATAGCTTTTGGTTACTATCAACTTCCTAGGTTTATGTTGTTTATAATTTCTTTTAGGTAGAGATTGATTTGGTAAAAGTGGATAGATGGGAGAGTGAATTCTGTTACTGTATATGATTTTTTTTTTTAAATTAGTGAAATATTGTGTTTGTAGCTAGAGTGTATTTTCGCCCTTCATTTCCACCAATTTATTTCATTAATTAGCTCAAGGTTTCACCAGTTTATCTCAAGGTTTTCGCTATCGTCTCAAGGTTGTCTCAAGGACCAGGTTGCAAATTTTTGATATTATTGAGATATGAAAGAAACTAATGCTAAAATAGGAGGACTGCGAAAAAATTTGATTTTCTATCATGAAACTAATATAGAAAAGTTTACCTTAATTACTAATCAGGGAGTGGAAATATTCTACCCTGTTATCTATCCCTTTCCGTGTCTCATTTCTTATTTTCACTCAAATTTTAAATTTTCACAACTTATACCGCAACTTTATAAACTTTTATATTATATTGTATTCAAATTTTAAATTATTTGAACATAATATTGTTTTAGACAATTTTTTTAATATTCAATGTTTAATTTACACTAATTTATACATTTATTCCAAAATAAAATTTGTGTGAATTTTATTTTAAAAATAATTATTGGAATGTATTGATACATATATTATAGTAATTGTATAATTTTTTTCAAGTTTTTTAGAAATTTTTTTTGGATAAAATAAGTAATAGAACACGAAAGATATAGATAAATGGGATAGAAGATTTTACGTCAACTTTTGACTTTGGGATAATTATAATTTTCTTCTAGAGCACATGACACATATATATCAAATTTAAGTGCATTGCATGTTTTTCTTAATGTCTACCTAAATTTTGTATGTAGTTCTACCACGCTAAAGCAAAAAACTAGTACTTGTACCACACATATTTGAATAATTTTCCCTCACCAAAGAGCCAAAGATAAATAGCATATAACGTTCGTCATGTAAAGAATAATTAAACTTTACTGACTCTAAATAATCCAACGATAAATTCAGGCCTAAGGTTTCTTTGTAATTTATACCCGATTTCATTTTGTAATTCATTTTGCAATATCATGCTCGTATTTGTTGTTAATTTATAGGGTCGTTTTTTTTTGTTATCCTTTCCTCTAAAATATCGCGTATTCATTTAAAGTTAATACGACTCTCAGAATTACATTTCTTCTAACGTCTATAAAATTGACAAATTAGCGCTTAATTAGTCAAAATTTTGTCATCATTGGCCTTTAGCTAAGCTTTAAAACTTTGTGTCTAAAATAGCTCATATACAAGACGGTTAGGTTGATTATGAATGTCCATCAAATAAAACATTAGTATGTGTTGGAAATATTTTATATAGAGTGAATAAATTGTTAACTGGATTGAATAATTTGTAATAAGTTTAAAGTATATGGTGTTAGTTAGCAAACTTGTGAAACCATTTTGGGCATCGGCCCTTATTATTATTTCAACAGTCACTTCACTTGGGTACATCTCATATTTGGAAAATACACTAAAGGAATAGTATTTATACCATTCTGATTTCTTGGAAAACATACGATAAACATTCTGATTTTTACATACAAACAAACATAGCATACCAACGTTTAAAAAGGAAAATCTGCATTGATTTTTCTTGCATTTAGTTTTAAGTAGGAGTTCGGGCGGTTTGATTGCACACTCCTTCCGACCGCATTGTTAGAACCGTTATATCATGGGAGGACAGCGTCCATAGATACTCAGAGCGTGTGAGAGGCGAAACTGTTCTTAAGTATATATGATGACACCATAACCTCGGTTATATTTTATATTTTAGGATTTTCAGATCTCATGGTCAAACCATTTTGCCAACGAATTCTGCCATCTTCGGTGTACGATACACAACTATTTAATTACTTAAACGTAGTGATTACATGTTAACAAGAAATAGAATCGGTAACAATAATATTAAATGTTTATTTGTTATTACCAAGTAAAACACCCAACAATGGGTAACAATAAGAATTGAAACAATGGTGGAACACATATCTAGATAGTCACACCCAATAGCATGTGTATAAAAGTAATGAAATGTTCACCCTTCTTATTATGTGATAGGATTAAAAACGAAATTTAATCAAAAACTTATTATCACTGGGAACAAATTTTCTATATTATACTTTCACTAAATGACGCATATATATATATATATATATATGAAGTAAGAGGAGTCTGAGAAGAATGAAAATATGTTTAATTACTCCCAGTGGCAGAAGGATTTATGAATGGGCAATCTAATCTATATACTATTTTCTAATTATACGGGTGCTGAAATAATATAATCATCAACTTTTTAATTAAATACATAGAAAATTTTGTGTTTTTCGTAATACGGAGGGCTATTTTAGTTTCTTTTAGTCCGTATTTAGTTCATCCACTGATTACTCGTAAAATAATTATTAATTATGTAACTTACACGTACTAGCTAGTATCTTTTATTAAAAAAACGTACTCTTTAATGTTTTGACTTATTTTGTTCTGAAACAGTAAGTTAAAAGTTAATGATTGCTAGTAAGATGTTGAAGTTTCAAGGAAGATTATACACATCTACCTAGCCTATGAGCCGCCTATAATTATAATTCACTCATATTCAACCAGACAGGTTAACAAGGTGCCGGGTTAATTAATAGTCTTGATTATTTTGTCAAGTCTCTAATTATATTACTGATTGCAATTTGCAAAGGGTTCAAAGTGGGACTTGGCGATTGGGTTATGAGTTACTAAAATCAATGTGGCAATGAACAACAAGTTAACCTGTCACTCACATTTTTTTAAGAGGCTACCGTTTTGATATTATAAGAGTCTGTACATCAGTCGTTACATCGAGACTTGTTACGTTTTCGTAACGCCAATGTATTCGTGTAGTACCAGTTTTTTCCCATTGTTTGTTCCTTTACAATTAGATTTAATTTTTTATGGCTAATGCAAATTAACTAGGATTTGAGTGGTTAATACTTAATAGCTAGGATGACTTGATTTCTACTATAGATTTTTTTGTTTATAGGATTTCAGTGGTTAACTAGGATTTGAGAGGAAAAGGAAGGTTGTCGGGAAATGCAGAACATTACACAAATTTCTTATTTTTGGGAAGTTTAAAGTTTTAATCTGACAGAAAAATAAACAAAAAACAAGCCAAAATAAAATCAAAACGGTCGCTTATGAAAAAGTAGTTTTTTTTATGTATTTTGATT
The DNA here is from genome assembly GCA_963682055.1 of Primula veris. Lineage (NCBI taxonomy): Eukaryota > Viridiplantae > Streptophyta > Magnoliopsida > Ericales > Primulaceae > Primula > Primula veris. The sequence goes on from OY821747.1 coordinate 10,038,207, forward strand.
AAAATCTTTTAACACTTGGTGTTTCTACCCCCTTTTACCAAGATTAACATTTATGGTTTCGTTCCTGGACTTGGCTTGTAGAGACCTAAACAAATTGTGAAAGAAAAATCAGACTCCACTAAGAACGGGAGTCAGTTTGGTCAGTCAGTTACAATTCAACTAAAAAAAATTAAAAAAAAAATACGACCAGCTTAATGACAGTGACCAATGCCAAAATTTAAAGCAATATCATCCTCTAAAATAATTCAAAATCATTGTAAATTAATATCACATCAAACAATAGTAACAAGGCTGAAAATTAAACAAAACTAAGATCCAAAACAATGGGATCGGTCACTTTAGTTTTTCTATCCAAATTGCCATTGCATAAAAAAGGCAAAGCAGAGTTCATGGTAAGTGAAGTTATTTCTTCCGCGTAGGGACCAACAAACCAGGGAAAACCCTAGAAACCTGAACAAAGTCACGGAGAGCCTTCCCCCGCACCCCTTCAACCAAATCATTTACAGTTCTCATGAAGGGTTCGCGGTCATACAGCACGTCCTTAATAGATGGAAAATTACCATATGCTAGGAAATAAAACCAGCCGTTGCACTTTAACAGCAATGTGGACGGTTTGTCCCTGTCTATGTTGCATAGCGAATAGACAGAACGCAAGAACACGTCAGTATCGCTCCCATCACGATTACGGCGCCCCGTAAAGTACACAACATAATTTTGTATATCTTTCTGCAAAATAAGAATGTCGGTTTTGGTGCAGTTGCATATAAAGAGTTTAATAAGGTCCCAATGAGGCAAAATGGGCCGAAAACCCTGACCAGGGGTAAAGTTCGCCATGAACGAAGCCGCTATATAGCCTTCTTTAGATTTGGCATGGATGGTATTATACCTCGGGCAATAATTTCGAAAATATTTTACCCTATCCCTCTTTACACAAAAACCAAATTTCTTCAGCTGAGTCGAGCTCTTCAGTATAACCTAGCAAAGGAAACGTAAGAAATTACTTCAAATTGAAAGAGAGTAGTCATACATTGAGGAATAAGTCCTTGTGATCTGTACCTGCGCTAACAAGAATTGAGCAAATAAATTCCCAGCAGTTGCACAATTGTACAAGAGCCCATCTGTTCGCTGAAACAATTGATGTCGGGTCAATACTTGGGTATTTCTGAAACAAACAACCTCATAAACTATATTGCTTTTCCCAGCTTCCAAAAAGCGCTTGCATCTACAAGTTAAAACAACAAAAGAGGAATTAAAAGAAAAGACTCTACGTCCATGCCCTCACTGACCAGATAAAATGAAAGAACCAAAGGCACAAATAGGCTGAGAATATAACTGTTAGTCTCTATGAAATAACCATCAGTATTTCACTTAAGTTTCAGCAAGCTTAAAAAAATTAGTAAGCGTACTACACTAAGAACATTAAACTTGTTAAGAGCCCGTATACCTTTCCCCTAAAAGGCTTACACGAAGAACATTGAATCTGTAAGAGCCTATAACTTTAACAAAAAATCGACAATCGGATAATGATACGATAACAATACGTCGTCGCTTATAGTGGATATTGTATCCGATAAGTGATTTAGAGTATCATTGACTTTTTGTCTTTGACCGACCGAAATACGTCTTGGATGCTGCACCGATATGGCACTACTACGGGTATCGGATACGTCGGGAATTTGTTTTTGTTTTTTTTATAATTTATAATTTTGAAAAGTGAAATGTCATTATCTAGTTATATGATGGGGAGAATCGGTGTCGTGGTGGTGCTACGACAATCTAATTGTGGTTTAACAATATAAAAAGTGGTTAAAAGTTAAATTTTATATAAAAGTTGAATTAAATAGAAGCTGATCGAATGTGGCTACACAAAAGACTCGATCAAGTCTATTTCATGACCTATGACTCAACATGTATGGCGAATGCATGCATTTGACTGCATTATTTTTGTATTTGTATTTTTGGTATGTTATGTAAATCTAACATTTATATAAAAAAATATATATATCAAAAATAATTAACGAATCGTATCCTAAATTTTCTAAAAAAAATCGATTGGTGTATAGGTATCAGTATCCTATCGGATACGATACCCGTATCCGTATCCGTGCAACTAGAGCCCATAAACCTTTCAACAAACTATCTACCGACGGATAATATAAAAAACATATGGACAAGGATACAGATAGAGATACGGGGAATGCGGTGATTCGAGTATCAGAAATGGATTTTGAGGTTTCATTAACGTATTTGGTCTTTTAGACTTTTGACCAACAGATATGTAAAGTGTTTTTTTTTATAAATGCAAAAAGGTAAAAGGTTTACAAAGAAGGATGGTCTAACGAGGAACTAGGTGAAGTCGTTAGGACGTAGTAGCCCCCTCACCCCACCTGTTTCACATTTGTTATATCCACCAAGTGTATTTTTGTTTTATATCTATTGGATGGCATAATAGTTTAGATTTTGTACCCATTTGTTAGAAAATAAGATTCATGAATTAAAATTTCTAAGTTTAAGACATTTAAAATCATGCTGTTACCAGCCCGGCTAATTAACAAAAAACACTGGTCCAAATAACCAAAAAAGGCACTATGAATTGATTAGAGCTATAATTTTATCGTATAAGTAAAGAGTATTTATTCTATGTTGCTGGAAAGAGCTCAAAAACGTTACATCTTCCACTTTTTCTGCCCTTGGTCATGATATATACGCAGTACGCTGCTTGTGCTTTGCAGCGTAAAAAACATAAGTTTGCTATTTTCTAACATGCAAGCATAAAGTAAACTACTTTAAATATAAATGATGAAATTGAAATATGCTAAAACTTCTTTTTTGGCATACATAAGACTAATTCAACTCCTTCAATTCCAAAAATTGGACAAATGCCTTTTTCCCCATAACCATGAATGTTTACACAGGACAATTAAACAAAATAGCTTACTAATCCCTCTCTCAGAAACGTATGTGTTTCTTCTGCTGTTCCTTAAAACATAACCAGTATTTTCAATATTACTATTACTCTCAGCTACTCCGAGAAGCCCCTCAGCGATACACATATGTATTGGGATTAAATTCGACATATTCACATGCGTAAAACAAGAACAATGAATTTTAATGAACTTTTTGATACTTCTATATGCACATTTGATCAATTTTTGCTGTGTGTGTGCTGGTTGAATTTGAACCTTAAACCTTGTTTATATTAATATATGTCTTGCGTTTTAGTAATGCTTTTAAGTGTTATACATAATAATATGATGAAGGAAAAATCATATTTGCCTTCTCTACTTTCTCAGGTCCTGTTACAAACAAGTATGCTGAACTAAATGCTTTAACCACAAGTCTGCAATTTTATATCACTAATGTCTTTTGTAGAAACAGATCCTCAATTGATTAGACCTGGTATTATTTTTTCTGAGTTGTTTTTGTATTATATGAACAGTACTCATATATGGGATTTAATTTAGTACTGTAATTTATAATGACAACTTTTTCTGAAGAAAGGATTGTGCTGTCAATCTCAAAATTGCAGAAAAAGAAGCATTAAAAGCTTTAAGAAAAAGTTCCTGTTATTGATTTTTATGATATGTTTCTGTTCTATATAAACAGTTTCCATAGATGGGAATTAGGCTAGTAACTTAATGACATGTCAAAGGAAGGATGGAGCCAGTAATCTCAAAATTGCAGCAAAATAAGCATCAAAAGCTTCAGGATAAAGAAGAGGCTGATGAATTTTCAGAGATTGTTTGTTCTATATGAAATATAAATAGCTTTCTTATTAGAAAAAAAACTTAATTTGTCTTATTTTCCCGTTTCATTTTTGTTGTTTTGCAGTCCTATATAAAATAATAGTGATCTTTTCACGACATGATGTAATTTTATCTTAATTCTTTTACAAGGACTTAATTTTTATTTTATTTTTTTTGCAAATTGGAGGCTTTCGTGTCAATGCCTATGCTTTAGTGAACCTCCTACGAGAACCCCCTGAAGTAAAATGAAAAATATTTTTTGAAAAAAATGCAAACATAAACTGGTAGGGCAAACATAAACGTGTATATATATGTGTTTGTAATAATAGGGGAAGTAGAAAGGAGTGTATAGCGTATATTTCCGTTTCCAATAAATAGGTATATGTTAGGTATTAAAGGTAGTTTAGAATGAAATTGAACGATAAATTCAATCATATTCTTTCAAATACAAAATCATAATCATGAATGTTGTCCCTAGAGAATGCTGACTTGCTATGAACTTATATACATCATTTACTTGCAATCAAATCCCAAGGCCAGTACAAACCTTTGGTGCCACTTACAGATAGCAGGGTCAATTAAAAGCAAAGCCTATATTTTCTAGGAAAAGAAAGAATAGAAGAGTAGACTTACACTGACATGGACTTCACGACATCATCGGCTCCGTCTGACGACTTGGCCACCGAAGCCATAATAGTGCTCAACACATCAATAGGAAGTTCTGTTATATTCAAAGCCATCTGTTCAAAAGATAAAGAGTTATCATGATCTACACAACAAAAGTGAAATGTTTAAAAGAAATTGTTGATGAAAAACCAGTGATGGTCATATGCCTTTACTAATTGTCTTAAAACATCCTCGCAAAATGCAGCTATAAGACTGTGTATACATATAACTAAGGTTGTTTTATGCATAATTGTTTTGCTTCCTAAAATCGTCAAAGAAACTGGAAGAGCCCATCTGTCTCCTTTCTCTAATTTGTATATACATATAGATATATAAAATATTATATATATATATATATATATAATATTTATGTATATATATATAAATAAATATATATGTATTACATATATGCGAATACATAAGAAGAGTCAAAAGGACGGGTCTGTTGGTTCATTTGAAAAAAGGTATTGCGATAAGACTACGTCTCAAAACCGGCGCAAACATACATATCTCATTTCCAAAAATTTCCATTACTCTAATTTTCTATTGTTCAAATGGTGATTAGTCTACATCACAATTAAGTTTAATTTCTATTGAATTCATTTCAACATTAGATTGTTTAGATTACAACTAGTTTGTATGCTTATCGAAAGCCCATGGCAGTTCTAGCTGTTGGTTTCATTCTACTGTTTAATTATAGTATAAGAACTAGAGGTGAACATGCCTACGTAATTGACTGGCTATATTGTACCAATTCAAGGTCCTAAATCAGTAATTGATACCACATGGCTCAACTATTACTAAAAACAATGAGAAAGAAGTACAATGGCAGACCCATTGGTAATTTTAAATAAATGGAAAAGAACGCCACAAAAGTAGAAATCATTGATTGATTGCAAATGTAGGATTTTTTACGTTATTCATCAGAACAAAAATCATTAAAGACAACAAAAATATTTTGTCGTATCTCCGATATCGGAAAAAGGGAAAGTGGTGTCACCTGAATATGCTGGGGGATCTCACGTAACTTTAATTGTCAGTTTGCTCCTGCGCCGCTCTTACTGTGTCTTAATCTCTCTTGAGAATTGGAAATGTGTTTAATAGGCAACAAAAAGCGTCATAAAAAAATATAGGGTTTTTCTTTAGCTAAGCCTTGTATATAATTCTATTATTTACAATTACTCGCTCTCAAATTTAAAAGAGTCAACATTGACCCTTAATTTTTTTTCAAACAAAATAGAAGCTTAACGGTCAGCATATATCAGACTGCAATGCATTCTTTTGTTCCAAAAAGGTGTCGACATAAACTAAACAAATCAGGAAATAATAAAACTTGGTATAAAAGTAAACTGAGGCTAAATTTCAAGTCAATTATAAAAAGGAAGTAGGGGGAGGGGAAAAAAAGCTTCACCAACTTTAAAGTATAAATGAAACCTGCAGATTACAACCTTAAAACTATTTCCACTCAACTATAAGGCTTCGGAAAACAACATTGTGCAATAAAAATATTGAGAAAAAGAATTGTTAATCATCCAGGTTAAAGAATATATATTTCACTGTACTGACCAAATCTAGTTAAAAAATGTCTCACATACTCGAGTAAACGTATACAAGTACATTTGATGTTTTCTTTCAAGATTTTCTGAAAAGGAAACAAATAAATTCTTATACGATGTTGCATTGTAATATATATAACACCTGAAGATTCACACAAATTGACATTCACAGAAAGTTTTTAAGAAAAACTAGAAAACAACAATAATCAAAATAGTGTTTGTTGAGGAAAGATGAATGCAACTTTATTATTGAAGTACTTGCACAAAAAACAATATAAGATGGAAAAGGAAGAGGACCTAACTGTAAAATCCAGAACAGGAGATTTGGTAAAATGGAACCATGATAACATTAGTAAGTGAGAAACACAAGAAACCAAAGTTGTTGTATCCGCATCTTATTTGGGCTGTTTTGATGCCTCCGATATAAGAGATATCACAAAATGGATATTACTAAAAGTGAAAATAGAAATGAATTTTATAGGACTGACTGTACTCCTTACTACAACTACCGTTCAGTATAATGCATAAAACTTTACTCTTCAATCTGATCAAGTAGGTTGATATTAATATACAACCAACAATTAAAATCCATCCCATCTTACCAATTGGGGAAACACTCATGACGAATCTATTATTATCGATTTGAATACTCTATAATATTTCTTCCATGTAAATTGTATAGCAATACCAACGTTTGTTATTAAGGTAATCGTCAACAGTAGAAACGAGAGTACCACATACCAAGCAAGTATGAGCCCAAAAGACTATTCCCTTGTAAACATCATAAGTATTCAACCTTTTTTATTAAGCAAATCCACCCAACAAATCTTTAAGGTTAATTAATTCAAAACGGAGCTCTGAAAAGATCAAATACCTAACCATAGATGAAACTGAGCCAACTCGACACTCGCACTTTCTGGGTCGATAAGTATCCGACCAACATGCTAGATGTGATGCTCGTCTTGGCCGTGGCCCTTGCCATGTCAGCAGAATCAAACGGTGGTGACACCTCCATTGCATAATACCAATGACAATGGAGAATAGAGAAGAAGAGAAATCTTCACATCTGATCTCCAGTGTCATTGGTATAACGAATGAAGTTGTATTAGCGTCATTAAATTCTTGAACCATTATAGCTTTAGCACCCTCCCCTGATTACAAATGAAAAATTGTCGCATTAGAGTTGTTACATTGTTGAAAACAAAAACAAAAAAACATATACTACTGTGTAAAGGCCGAATTTCTTAGAAAATGATAAAAAAGAAAACACCAGTAATATCTGCTTGTTTTCACGCAATAGCTAATCACAACATTGCACTATATTTCACAAACCTACATAGTTGTGCACATAACAGAAGTTTACAACAATAATATTCCTATTTACAATTGTGAAGTCTGAACATTCTATTTGAGGTGTCTATTTACAAGCCAAACCTAACCAACTTCCAGTTCCACCTTGATTACAAACATACAATTAAAATACGGAAACAATGAATAGAAAAAACAAACAAAATGAATATTAGTGGGCTTGTACTCTTGCAGATTCTAAATACTAAGTTGCCCCACTGAAACTGGGATAGCAACTGAAAAAATCGAGTTTTGATCCTCTTAAAACTTTTAACTTTTTGCAGCTCCGGAAAAATTATTAAAAATCATCTCTCGAGAGACATGATATAAAAAAATTACCCTAAAGCCAAAAAATTGCTACCACACCAAATATACTTACTACTCAAAACATGTTTCCGATACAGAATCTTGTCTCTGAAATACTTCGGTACAAACTACAATTAGTCACAAGAAAAACTCCCAAAAAGAGAATCTAGTCATACTATTACAAAGTTAAGATCTTGAGTAAAAAAAACTATGCTTATTTAACATCTATGCAATTTCTGCCATTGCTTTGTTACACCACTAAAAAAATATATATTTATAAGAAAACCTGTATCTAATTTTCAACCATATTTTTTAATTTATCCTATGAACCAAACAAATAAAACAAGTCACATATCAAATCTTTATTCTTTTTTAAAGGAAAACCCAATTCAAGTAACCAAATTTCATCTAAACTTGAGAGCAATTGGAATAAAATAATCAACTCAATATGAGCAAAAAAAAGGATGGTAATAATACAAAGTGAACATGAATTAAAAATATCAAAAGAAAATAAAATAAAAAGAGAAGTGTGAGATTAGTTACCTTATTAGGGTTTTAGAGAGAGAAAGATTAGTCATGTTAACAAAATAACTAAAATGTTTGGGAAAATATTCATGGTTTTGTATTTATAGTATTTTTGAAGGATATGTTTATATATATATATATATATATATATATATATTACCAGCAAATAATAGTAGTTTAGTGAGTTTATTTAATTATCGATAAATGAATATATTATTCATTTATCGATAAATGAATTTTTATTCATTTAGATAGTATTTTTACATTTTTATTTTTTCGTATGATTATTTATTTTACATCTAATGTACAAATACGTATATAGACTATGTACATGCATCATGTACTTATAAGATTCTATGTATAGAATACCTAGAGTCTAAATACATGCAACATCTACTAATAATAATATTCTATGTATGGAATACTTAGAGACTAAGACAATGTACCTAACCTATCTACAAACTAATATATATATTTTTCTAGAGTCTTGGTTTGGTAAATAATTCATTCTAATCTTTCTTAATATTCAGTCTGATGGTTTCCGATCACCAGTCAAAACCAACAACAAAATCAACTTTGACCGACCAGATAAGGAGGGCCATATGTGAGCATAAGAAGGAACAACCAAGTCTTACGCAAAAGGATATGCAAGCATGGGTGAAGGAAAAGTTTGATTTGGATACCAGCCAAACTACAATATCAAATACACTCAATGATGAGAATGATCCAGAACCAGACGATAGTGGCGTCACACCAAATGTGTCATCAAAAGAAGCCTTTCAAGCAGTAATCACCCTACGAAACTATTTGCTACAGCATGAGCAGAATATTCCAGAAGTTGTGTTTGCACTAGAAAAAGTCGCAGATGTGATGCATTTTGGTGGAAGGAAAAAACAAACAACTTTAGACGTTTTTTTTGTGAAAAAGTGACTTCTTGTATGAACATTGTTGATTGGAAGAAATATTTTTGTTTTTAGGATAAATAAATAAATATATATATATATATATATATATATATATATATATATATATATATATATATATATCTTATGAATTTTAATGATTATTCATTTATATTTACATGGGGTCTTTAAGGATTCAAAAAAAATTATTCGTTAATGCATTTAGCGAGGTTATTCATTTAGCCCATTTGCCCAAGTCGGGACCGAAGAAAATTATCATTTGGCGAGGTTATTCGTTTATCGGACATTCATTTATCGAGGTTTAACTGTAGTGTACTGTTAAAAGTGTTTTGATTTTGTAGCTTGTACTTTTTTCTGTTTTTATTACTTAAAATTTAAGTTTATTTCACAAGAGATTTACCGAAGGGCAGATTCCGACGCCAAATCGTAAGTTTTACTAAAAAAATGTAAATCCATAGATATGTTCAATAAACATGAAATACATGAAAATAATTGGTTAAAAACATTATGAATAAATAATATTAGCATACTCTAATATAACAACGGGCCATCTCGTGTTTGTACCAATTTAGTGAATATATATATATATATTTTTGTGAGAATATCTTTTTTTTTCTTAAAAATAGAACTTAAAAAGTTTTAAGTTTTAAGGCGTGCTTTTTAAGCATTGACGTGTGAAAAACAACGTTTCTTGAGCTTTTCGAGCTTTAGCCTAAATTTGAACAATTTATTCTTTAGATTTTGAGCTTTTCAAATATGAGCGCGTTTTGAGGTGGATTTTTTAATACATGGATATAATATGCGAAAGTTAAGGGGTAATTATAAAAAATTGTTAGTGCACAGCACAATCATATTACCAATTTTTCAAAAAAAAAAATCACATTACCAAAAAACAAATGAACATCACTATCAATTGCAAAAATCAACTTTTTTACAGTTAAGGGGACTATAATAGAGGACTGATTTTGGCAATTTCACACTTCAGCCAACTAAATGTACTATATGTTTATATAATTTTTTAAGTGGTTTGAGCATGAGAATATAAAGGACAATAGCAGATCTATTAGAAAAAAAATTATTATATCATCGCAATACAAAATCAGGTTGAAGATTAAACAACAAAACTAAAATACAAAACAAGATGATCAATCCTCATAATTTACGGGTCGAAAATCAAATGTAACAAAGAAAGAGACAAAATGATGTTTATTTCTTCCACTTAGGGACCGCAAAAACCAGGGAAGACCCTAGAAACGCGATTAAAGTCACGGAGTGCCTTCTCCCGCGCCCCCCTTTCAAGGAAAGCATCTCTAGTTTCCATTTCGCGTTCGCGTTTACACACCCATTCCCTTATGGATGGATAAATACCACATAAGAGAGAATGATTATTTCCCACGTGAGGCAACAGCAAGGGTATAAGTTTTTTTGTATACACGCAACGCAGCACATTGAACGGAGAGAAGAAAGGAACACATCAGCATCAGTTCCACTACGAGTACGGTTCCCAGTGAAGTACTCAACATAGGCATGTATATGCCTACGCATGAGAATAGCGCTAGTAGTAATGCAATTCCACAGGAAGAACTTGACAAGTTCCCAGTGGGCCAAAAAAGGGCGGAAACTTCGCCCATGAGTAAAGTTGGCCATGAACGAGGCTACTTTATACCCTTCTTGAGATTTTCGAGTGCCGACATTGTACCTCGAGGTATAATTATGGAAATATTTCAGCCTTGCGCTTTTTATATTGAAACTCTTCAACTGAGTCGAGCTCATGAGTATAACCTAGGAAGAAGAAACATTAGTTACTGCAAGGGTTTATTTCATTTTAGTCCTTGACTTTAGTTTATGTCCCACTTTTAGCTCTACACTTACAAATCATACAGTTTTAGTCCCAGAGCTTTATGAATTGTGCAATTTTTCGCCCTGAGTATTATGTTCTTAAACCAATATTAATTCTATTTCTACACAATCATATTTAAATAGTCATTAGACAAGAAACTTGAAAGAAAACATAATTAAGTAGACACCAGATTGTTTTAGAATTATAGATTTCGGTTATATATGAGGGAAAAATTAAAGGTGTGGGTTTAGAGGTGAAAAATGAAGAAGTTGTAAGAGGTCAAAGTGTAGGGACAAGCCCAACATTAAAAAAAGTGAAACAAAGTGAGTGAGATATGGTACTGAAAGACAAAGATGCATGTGATATTTACCTGTGCAAGCAAGAATTGAGCAGATAAATTGCCCACACTTGCACAGTTATACAAGAGCCCATCTGTTTGTTGAAAGAGATAATGTCGGCTCCGTACTCCGATTCTTCTAAAACAAACAACCTCGTAAACGGTATTGCTTTTTCCCGCTTCCAGAAAGCGCTTGCATCTTAAAGGAAGGTAAAGCAAACAAAAAAGGAATTAAAAGAAAAGAAATAACGTCCGTGTCCTCATTTCAATGAACACATTAAAAAAACAAAAAACAAAAAAAAAAGGCTAATATAAATACATGGGTATCTGATGTAGGATACCAAGCCCAAAACACCGAACCCGATATAAAACCAATAATCAAACCCGAAATAGAAGTAAACAATAAAATAACCTTCAGCAAAGAGGGAATCTTTGAGCACCAATATCAAATAAAAAAGATTACCAAACTCTTTAACTTAAACCCAAATCCACTCTTTTCAAAATGATCAACAATGACCCTATTTATAGGAGACTACATAGTAATTCAAAAGACTTCACAATAACCTAAAAACACAAATATTAAACTGTTCACGTACCACAGGTACTATAAAAACAATATAGAGGTGTAATATGTTCATACAAGAATCGGATGCGGATTCTGAAGTTCAGTTATCGATCTTGATCTTCCAGACTTTGACCATTCTTTTAAGAAATAAGCATAGAATAAACTATCTCTAGGTATCAATAATGCTAGAACTTCTTTTTGAACACATCTAAAACTGTTTCTACTCCTTCAATTCGAAAAATAGGGCAAATGCCTTTTTCAATAACCTCAAATATTGTACACTGCATATGGAAACGATATTAGCTTATTTATCTCTTCCTCAGACATATTTGTGCTTCTTCTGTTGTTCCTTTAAATATAACCAATATTTTTAATAGTGCAATTTCTCTCGGCTACTCCTAGAAGTCCTCACAGCAATGCTCATATAAATTAGGACAGATATTGATACATTCACAAGTCTAAAACAGAAGGATGGACTTTACTTTCGGTATTCTTCTCTAAGTCATCTTTTTATTCCTCACAAACTTGAACAGGATCGATTTGAAATAGAACACGGAGGCAATAAATTACATTGTGAGTAAACTATTATTCACCATTCAAGCATTTTAATTAAAAAATATTGAAAAGGCAGCTTTTAAGGTATCGTCGCTTACAAAAAAAATTGAACCCTGATACATTTTCGGTGCAATATATTAATTCCATATTTACCCAAATTCATGTATACTCCGTTTTTTGTCTCTGAAGTTCTGTATTGGGATAAACGTCATTTTATATGCATTTGAATCAGTGTTTAGATTCTCTAGGATAGGAATGTATTTCTTTGCCTATAAAAAGGTCTATGTAAGTGTGTGAAAGGTAGTTTATACTTGTGCAAAATCATGTGGGTCACTGCTGTCCCTAGAGAAATGCTGCCTTGCTATCAACTTATGGCTATGCACATCTTTTAATTGCAATATCAAATGAGGTTTTCTACAAATCCCATGACCAGGACAAGCCTTTGAGATCACTTACAAATAGCAGTTTAAATTATAGGCTAAGCCTGAATAGTATTGCCCATTGGGAAAGAAAGAACATAAGCAGCTAATAAAGGTAGAATGGCTATGCTGTGAGGTCACATTTTTACAGCAGTCTATGTTAAAAAGTCCTTATTTACTTACCAAAATCGAGAAAGGCCTTTTTTAGACAAAGGATAACAGAAAACTTACACAGAAAAGGACTTCGCAATATCAGTGGCTCCGCCTAACGACTTTCCCACTGAAGCCAAAATAGAGCTCAACACATCCACAGGAAGATCTGTTATCTTCAATGCCATATCTTCAAAGCTAGAGACCAAGACGACAAAAGTGAAATAGTAAAAAGAAGATTATAGATGAAAAATCACTGATGCTCATATGCTATTGCGGTGCCTTAACTAGTTGTCCTAAACATATTCACATTATGCAGCTAAGAGACTTTAAATACATAATTTACGAAGGTTATCTTTTCCTCAATTTGTTCCGTTTCATAAGGTCGTTTTTATAAACTGGTAGAGCCTGTCACCTTTTTCAAATTGATGTGTGTGCATATATCCTCTTTAAAAGAATCCAAAGGATGGGTCTTTTGGTTCATCTGATTTAAGTTTTGGCCGTAAGAATGAATTTCAAAACCATATGTAAACATACATCCTGTTTTCGATATTTCCATAACTATGATTTTAGATTGTTTAAATAGTGATTATTTTAGATCACCATTAAGTCTAATTTCAACTGAACTAACTGAGACTGTTTAGATTACAAACTAGGTTTGTATGCTACGCGGAAGCAAGGTTTCAGAAGTCGCTAAGCGGATTCAAGGCGCTTGGTGGGTCCTGGGGAACTAGGTAAATCGGCAGGGTCTAGGCGAGCAAAATACATTTCGACACTTTTGTTTTTTCTTTGAATTCTCGTTTGATATATATATATATAATATGTTGTAGATATGATTTATAAGCTAAATTAAGCATTTATACATATTTAATTTATCTGCATAATATCAAAAATCAAACAAAAGCAATGATAACAATATATGAACAGTCCAAGACTCCAACATAAACCAAAATAAACATAATTATGCATATTCAAAGAAAAATTTGAAGTACAAATCTTGATAAATGATCAAAATGTTCTTTGGACCAAGTATTTATGAGTTCTTTTAGTAAAAAAATCCCCTATTCTGACAACTGTTTTACAAGGCGCTCCAGGCGACGGCCGCGTAGGCGGTGATTAGGCATTATGCATTAGGCGGACCTACGTGGGGAAAAGGCAGCTTGGGCGGCCAATTAGTCGCAAGGCAGACTCTTCCCGGTAGACCCCACCTAGCGCCTTTTGAAAACTTGATTCTGACCGGGTTGAACCGTTTGACCCAGGTTGACCCGGGTTTACGTATATCAAACGCCTAGTATTAATCGCGGCAGTAGACCAAGGCTTAGCGCATAGGCGAATCAAAGCGGGTGTTTTTAAACAGTAGCAGAAGTCCACTGCAGTTCTAGCTTTTGTTTTCAGTCTACTTTAGAAGGGAACGGTCCTACGTAATTGACTCACCAAAATATTTTAAGGTGGTCTCTTCCTCATAAGTCTTTTGAAATTTTCTCTACGGTCTAATGCATTTTCACATCAATTCATCTTGCTGCAACTATGCATTCACCACCACAATTAACTAACTAAATACTGGAAGATTAATCCTAATCTGTGCTTGTATTATCCTATATTACTGTGTAATCAAAGTTTATATGTATTATTAGGCTCGCCACTTTTAAAAAAAACAATGAGAAAGAAAAACAGTAGCATACCTGTTGGTAATATCAAATAATGAAAAGATCGCCATAAAAGTAGAAATCATTAATTAATTGCAAACGTAGTAAACTTATGTCGTTTATCACAAGAACAACCATTACAAATGAGATCTTCAATTAATAGATTTTTCATCTTATCTCGGTATAGTGGAAAAGGGGAAACTTGTGCCTCACCTGAAAACGATGGAGGATTTCGCCGTAGCTTCAATTTTGTCAAACAGCTGTTGCGGCACCCACTGTGTCTATTTCTCTCGTGAGGATTAAGAAATAATTACAAAAGGGCTTCGGATAGAAAAAATTAGGGTATCCTTCTAGTTAAGCCTTGATATAATTCTATTATACAAAAAGGCCCCCACAAAATTTAGATTCCCAATAATGACTCTTAAAACCTTAGAAAAAATTAGAGGCTTAATTTAGAATGTAGAATACTGCCAACGCGTTCTTTTGTTCCAAACCGGCATGGACATGGACTAAAAAACAGGAGATAATGGAACTTGGTATACTGAGACTACATGTCGGTTCATAATTAAAAGGAAGCAGGAAGAGGAAAAAAAACTTTACCAACTTTAAGTTTACAGTAAGCCTACAGATCATTTGCAAACATAAGGCTTCAAGAATCTACAATGTGCAATCAAAACAGTAAACAAGGACAAAACACGTTGCTAATTTTCCAAATAAAAGAATAAAACTTCCACCATATTGATCATATCTAGCTAAAAGGCGTATTAAATACTTGGTCAAAGCATTTGAAAATACATATGACGTTTTCTTCGACGATAGTCTAAGAAGGAAACAGATGAACTCTCATTTAAATTTTGCACATTAATGTATAGACGACACTTGTACATCCAAAATGTAACATATAGGAAGTTTTTAAAGAAATTTTAAGAAGAAAAAAAAAGGAAAACCGTATTAGTTGAGGAAAGATGAATACAACTTATTCACCGAGGTACTTACCACCCCCTAAACACACACACAAAAAAATGAGACTGAAGAAGACCTAATTGTTAAACAGGTGATTTGGTAGACTGGAATCCGTGAGTACTTTTATAATTTAAAAGAACAAAGGGAAAAAATTATGTCGTAGTGACATCCTATTTAGACTGTTTCGGTGCCTCTAATGTACATGTGAGATAACATAAAACGGATTTTTCTACAGATGTATAGCACTAAATTTTATGGAACTATCTGCTCTTTTTGATACTTGATAATGATATACTACAACTACCGTCTAATAAATTTACAAAATCAAATTTTGCTCTTGAATCTAAGCAACTAGGTTGAGTACACAATCATCAATTAAAATCCATCCCAGCTTACCCTTGAGGAATCTCTCATAATGAAAACATTCTAGTCGATTCGATTTCTCTACAATTATTGCTACCGTGTGAACATCAACATTAGAAACGCGTAACATATACCAAGCAAGTATAACACCAAAAGGTTATTATTCACCTATTAACATCATAAGTATTTAAAATACCTTTTTCATTAAGCAAATCCACCCAACCAGTAGTATAATACGTAAATTAAAAGAGAGCTCTCACATTCTAGGGGGACACACAACGAATGTGATCAATGTGCTAGTTACAATGCTCCTCTTGGTCATGGCCCTTGCCCTCTTAGTACTACCAAAGAGTGATATGTTCATCCCATAATACCAATGAAATTGGAGAAGATAGATAATTCGAAATCCCATCTACTATCTCTAGGGTCATTGGAATTATAAATGAACAATAGTCGTTCTGATTTGTTAGATCTCTCAAATTTCGAGCTTTAGCATGGTCTGCAGATTAGAAATGAACGTTACTCGCATTAAAGTTGTTACATTGTTGAGGGCAAAGCCAAAAATAATACAAGAATCAAACTTTAACTACTGTACAAAGATTGCATTGTCGGTACTTGATTAAACAAACAGCACAAATCTCCCTTAACTTTTGGGGCTAGAGCTAATCACAAAAATGCATATTTTGTAACTATCGTTAACCTTAAAAGGGGAACATAAAACATGTGCCATTTGTTGGTTTTTGACAACCACGGCATCCTAAGCACTATTCATGGTTCACTGTCTTAGCAGTCAGCACACTCTATTTGAGTAATAATTTAGAGGCCAAACCTAAACAAATTCCAGTTCCATCCTGATCACAGAAATTCTATTAAATATGGAAATTAAGCAGAAACAAGCAAATTAAAGATCAGTGGGCTCGTTTTCTTGCAGATTCCAAACAATTAAGTTGGTTTAGAATAAGAAAACTATGACTGTACGTGATCACTGCCACGTCAAGGATACGTGTAAATAGCATTATTCCTTTGACTAATCTCATTGATGAAAAACGTTGTTTGGTATCTCTGTGTTCAAGACTTTACTAGCATCTTCACTTATCGAGATGGCAATAGACCGCACAGAAAAAAAGAACATCTCATTTAAGAAACAAATAACTGATTTTCTAAGTCTACTGTGGTTGCTGCTTTTTGAGCTCAAGTTTTTGTTTTTTGTGCTCAAAAGCTGAACTGCAATGGTTGACCGACTACTACTTTTTTATCCTGAAAAGGCTAGAACTTTAAGCTGGTCGAACCCAACTTTTTTATGAACCTAAAATTTCAGCCTATTTGCTTAAAATCTGCAACCAAAAAAGGTTTTAAAGGTCTATGACGCCATTTTTATGCAGCATTTTCTTTCACACCATTATTATAATAGGTTTTAATCATATGCTTCATGTTTCTTGCCATTCCAAAATGGGATATTGTTGATTATAAGAAATATATCTCTTGGTATGCCTTTGTTTCATAATGTCCAAAATAAACTCATTGAAGTCAAATTATATGATTTTGGTATAATGTAATGATAACCCAACAAGGTCTATAATCAGGCTTGTTTGGTTGCAGATTTTAAGCATATAAGCTGGTTTTTCTAACTTAACATAAAATTCGGTTCATTCAGCTTTAAGCTCAATAATACAAATAAGTATTTTGCATTTAAAACAGATGTAGTTGAAACAATACAAACTTATTATATATAGGGAATAGTGTTTATTGACCGTGTGCGTTATATTTTATAATTACTTACATATAGGCATGATAAAAAAAAAATTACAATAATTAAACGAAACCGAGCCTGAACATGAGCCCTTTTATTAAAATAATTAGTCATTCTTAGAACTTATTCCATAATATTAAGTGTAATATTCCAATCCTATATTTAAAATAAATGTTTTCTTATTCAAAACCAACATGAACAGGATAAAGTTAATAAAAAGACATATTTAAATGCATAGATAAATAAATAAAAAATAGAGAAATGGAAGATTAACAAGTAGCACTGCGAAGCTACTTGTAGAGAGAGGGAAAATTACTATTGGTTTATTTATTTCAGTTTTGTACTAAGATTTTGTATAGTTTCGATTTTTTAGCTTTATATTTTCATTTTATTCAGTTTTGTGATTAGGCTTATGTTTATTTCCTAGGCCACACTAACTATAAATTTTTTAACTTGTTCCTCGTTTTCCGCTAACAAATGTTTCTCTATTATACATAACTCTTCCCAAAAAACTATAGCCGACGGTTTTTTAATGTAACTGCTTTTAACGTGTATTTAATGTAACATTTTTATCAATTATAATAAAAAATTTAATGTTTTTTTTAATATAGTTCTTTTTCTAAACGCGATGATCTCAATTTCAGCTTTTCGTCAATAAATTTCTTTAAAAAAAATTGATTATCAAGTTTTATAACTTTTGAAATTTAATTGTGTATTTGGTATACTAGGTGTGGTTCAAAAGAAAATAATTGTAAATATTCTTCTTTTCATTTTTTATTTATTTCAAGTTATAATACTTAAATGCATAGAACCGGGGATTAATCAATGATTTACAAAAACAACAAGTTAGACATTTTTGCACACAATGCCCGTTAATTTAAATTTAGGTGTTTTCATCCAATTCACTTAATTGTGTTCCTATCTTTTCATTTTTTATTTATTTCAAGTTATGATACCTAAATGCATAGAACCGGGGATTAATCAATGATTTACAAAGAAAACAAGTTAGAGTTAGGCATTTTCACACACGATGCCCGTTAATTTAAATTTTTAGGTGTTTTCATCCAATTCACTTCATTGTGTCCCTATTTCTTAAGACAAATGCTTCTTGCACCGGCTATTTGCACATAAAAAATGCACACCATGAAGGGGTTGAATTCTATTACATAGTTATTTGGAGGACCAACGTGTGAATAGTCAAAAAAATTTACATGGTTCAGTGTAAATGGAAGTGTAAATTTTCGGTGCATTTGTGCATATATCAATGCTCATTTCTTAAACCGCCTTGGTTTAAAAGCCAAATTAGTAAATACAACGATATCATTTAATTTAATTTAAACCCACACATTTGTAATGAACGGCTAGGATTTGAAATTACTGCAAACTATTACCGTTATAAAATTGTTGCTCCCTTGCTTCCCTTTTTTTCTTAATCTAAATTAAACATTCCAACTTTTCTTCATATTGGAGAATAATTACTCCACATGATGCAAAATATGGCCATGTTAATGTAAAAATAATTAATATCCCAAAAACTTACGGGAAAAAAGAAAAGAAAAATATATAAGGTTTTTAATTGAGAGTTTAAAGAAAAATTAAATATTTAATGAATGCGAGTTATAATTAGGTGGAGTATCTTTGTTAGTTATTTAGAGTCATGGGCAGTGTTGTCAAAAATTGCCAAGAATCTTTGCCAAAAAGAAAAGATAAATTGCAGTATAATATAAGTGAATTACCTTATTAACAATTGAGTTTTTTTTTTTTTATGTGGTTTGCTTGAGTAGAAGTAAGCTGTAATGACCCGGATTTTCGTAGACTACTACCGTAGTAAATAGAAATGGGTTATATCACATCACATATATATGTAGTACATATATGGTATATAAGGTTGAAGTATGCTCATTTTTATCAGCAAGTCATTTTAAAATCGTACGGCCCAAGAAGCGATAACGAAATTGGACCAAAACGGACAGTATTGATAGTAGGAAATAGAGGTGGCAGTCTGATCGGAGTACCAGGTCGTTACAATTGGTATCAGAGCTGCTATCTAGCCGATGTGGGCACTGGCAACCCCGAAAGAACGGCGTGTCCGGCGAGTAAATCGTGTCTAAATGGGGAAGAGTGTAACGACCCGGATTTCCGTAAGAAAATACTATGGTAAAGAGAAGTGAGCTATCACACATCAGCTAGATATGTAGTACTTATATGCTATATAAGATAGAAGCATCATTCTTTTTATAACCAATTCTTTTTAAAGTCGTGCGGCTCAAAAAACGAGAACGAAATTAGACCAAAACGGATAATATTGATGGTATGAAGCAGAGGTGGCAGTCTGATCGGAGGACCGAGTCGTTACAATTTGTATCAGAGCCGCTATCTTAGCCGATGTGGGCACTGGAAACCCCGGAAGGACGGCGTGCCCGATGAGCACGTCGTGCCTGAAAGGGAAAGAGTGTAACGACCCGGATTTTCGTAGGAAAATACTGTGTTAAAGAGAAGTGAGCTATCTCACATCACCTATATATGTAGTACATATATGGTATATAAGCTAGCAGTATTCTCTTTCTTATCACCAACTCATTTTAAAGTCGTGCGGCTTAAGAAGCGATGACGAAATTGGGCCAAAGTGGACATTATTGATGGTAGGAAGCAGATGGTGGCGATCTGATCGGAGGACCGGATCGTTACAGAAGCACCCAAATTCTTACTGTATAATACACAGCCAGACCACTTGCGCCTGGTCCAACGACCAAGGCTAGTTGTAAGACGGTAGGAAGAAGACTCTTCACATACTTTTTCTTTTTAAAACAAACTCTATAGAGAATGAAAGCGATCTGACTAAAAGTAAAACAACCAACTAAAGCTAATCAGACTCATTAATGTTAATAATTTAGTTAAAAATTTGTGAGAGTTGTGTTTCGTTGTTTTCCATCGACATTTTTATTGTCATTGCTAAAGAAAGAAAGCGAGAGAATGAGAGTATTTTTTTTTTGGGAATAAGAAGAGAGTATGTTACTAGAATGGTAGTATGTTATATAGTGTACTTTTTACTTGTAGTATTATTTATACTTGTATAATAAGTAAAAAAACAAACAAGTCAAATATTCCTAGGAGAAAATTACCTTAAATACTGGTTAAGTTCGAAATTGGCACTATGACTATAACACAAACAGTGAAAGTGGCATCTTTTTACATGATTATCTTTTAACTCAGAAAAAACTAACTAATTAAAGTAAGAGATCTCAAATGGTAGTTTGAAGAATGGTATTATTGATTCCCCTAAATTACGGGTGAGCTGAAATTCTAATCGATATTTAAAAAAATGATAAATTAACAAAACATACTAACTTTTAAACTAAATTAACAAAAATCTAACCAAAAACTTTTCATTATCAAAAACATACCAAACAAATTTAATTTATTTGTTCTATTCTTTCTCTCTCTCTCCTCCATTTTTTTCTCTCTCACTAATTCTTCTCTGTATCTCTCTATCTCTGATTTTACTCTCTCTCTCCTCCATTTTTCTCTGTATATTTCTTTCATATCTCACTCTATCTCTCTCCCCTCCTCCACCACTAAAATCCGTCACTAACTACCGAACACCATCTATATTATATAGACATCCATATACATATAAATACACATATATACATACGCAATATACAAATATTACGCTGGTTGATACCCCGTAATATATGAAATTGGTGAGATTATTTTCTATTTATTGAGATTTGAGACTATTGTAAAACGTGTGAGTTTCAAGTTGAAAGAGGAGAATCCATATGTATAGTATTGAGAGAAATCCATATATAGGGTATGAAATTTTAAAATTAGGGTATGAACTTTTGAAATTAGGGTATGGAGTTTTAAAATTAGGGTATGAAGTTTTGAAATTAGAGTATGAATTTTAAAATGAGTGTATGAAGTTTTGAAATTAGGTTATCAAGTTTTAAAATTAGTGTATGAAGTTTTGAAATTAGGTTATCAAGTTTTAAAATTATGGTATGAAGTTTTGAAATTAGTGTATGAAGTTTTATTATTAGCATATAAATATTTTGTGAGCTTTTAGTTATTTTTAGAGAGAGATTGGTGATTAGCGCATGCTAGAAATATGTGTGATTATCGTGCATTAGAGAGAGAGAGAAAGGTGCGATTAGAGGGAGAGAGATATTAGATTAAAGATAGAGGTTAGATTAGAGATAGAGGTTAGATTAGAGATAAAAGTTAGATTGTATGTTTTTGATAATTTAAATTATTAAAGTATGTTTTTGTTAATATAATAGGGATATGGTATGTTTATGTTAATTGCGCCAATTAAAAAAAACAATATACATTTTCTGACTATGGGGTGCTAATTTTTAGCCTACCGCTACTTTATTCTTAAATACGGCTCTAATAATAAGGAAATGCACCTCAGTATTACTTTTTTGGCTGTCCCAATTTATTGGGGCACTTTCCCAAAATATAAACTAACTTTTTGTTAATTTCCACATTTTACCCTTTTGCAAACATAAAATAAAAAGAATGAAACGATAAAGAATGGCAAATAAGTCAATTTAAACCAAAAAGCAATGTAATCACAATGTTTCATTAATATTTGTTACTTTCTGTAGTGCCCTAATAATAGAACGGAGAGAGTATAAAACAAACAAAAACTAATCAATCATTTCCACATTCGGAACATTACCGGATAAGTTCAACTTAAAGATTATATCTTTTTACGGTCAATAATCCAAAAAAACCCAAATTTTAAAGTTTTCAAGCAAATGCAGTCCAAAACTCAGACAAAAAACTAAAAAATCGCCCACACGCCCCTTTTGCAACTTTATAAAATTTGATTGAAACAAATCGAGAGAAAAAGGGGGTGTTTTTTCAAAAATATGAAATTACAAAAAGCAAAAAAACAAAAAAAAAGCTTAATTTCAGTATAATGTAACTGAATCACCTCATTAAGAGTTGACTCATCTTTTTTATAGTATGGTTTAGTTGAGGACAATGAAGCCCTTATATTCTTATAAAAGTCAGCCACACCCTTTGGCCCGATGTAGCGACCGAAGCTAGATTAGAGGTACTAGGCTCTTAACATCTTTATTCTTTTTAAAACAAATCTTGTATAGAATTGTCCCGAGATGATTTAGCGTTAGGGGCAGAACCAGAATTATTATTTTCGGGGGTCATGGTGTAAAAAATATGTCGAATAGAAAAAAAATAGGGTTTAATACAAAAATATTTTTTTTCTATGTTCAGCATAATATAAAATAAATATGAAGTTAAGACAAAGTAAATTGGAAGCTAACATGATTTGAACTTCTTACATTCTTATAGTTCAATTTTACCATTACACCATCAACTCTTTAGTTTAGCTAAAAGGTTTATCAACATATAGATGTCACAAAAATTTAAATTACATGTATAAAAAAAATTAAAAATCTTTGCCGAGGTGGCCACGGCCACCCCCAGCCTCCCTTGGATCCGCCCCTACTTAGCGTGCATGAGACAATCCACAATAGCTAGGATCTGATTTCTCGATGTTAATATGGTTAATTTGGTTAAAAATATGTGGGAATTATGTTTGGTTGTTAGGAATTGACACTGCTATTGCCAATTTGTCATTGCTAGAGAGAAAGGGAGTCTGTTAGTGGAGTGTTAGCGAGAAAGGGAGTCTGTTAGTGGAGTGCTAAAGAGAAAGAGAGTATGTTAGTGGAGTGCTAGAGAGAAAGGGAGTCTGTTAGTAGAGTGATAGAGAGAAAGAGAGTCTGTTAGTGGAGTGCTAGAGAGAAAGAGAGTCTGTTAGTGGAGTGTTAGAGAGAAATGTAATCTGTTAGTGGAGTGGTAGTATGTTCAATACTTTTTACTTAATAATAGTAGTATTAGTTATACTTGCATGATAAGTAAAAAACCAACCAACTCAACAACATTCCAGGGAGAAAACTACCATAATTACAAAAGAAGAAAAACTGGCTAAGTTTGAAATTGACACTGTTTTTATAACACACTTGCAGTGAAAATGGCACCTTAATGTACATGATCATCTTTAACTCAGAAAAACTAACTAATTACATGAACAACTCTCAAATTCAATATGTAAAACTTCAGAAAAACTAACTAATTACATGAACAACTTTCAAATTCAATATGTAAAACTAAACAAGGTCGATCCTGAATTTTTTGTTCTCCGGTGCAAAAAAAATCAAGCCTTTTTTTTATTGTAGTTCGCTTGTATGGAATTTCATAATGAAATATTTTAATAATAATTAATTCAAAATTAACTCTTAAAAAGTCTAACGAAAAAAATCATCAATATGAATAAAATATCATTTTATCTACAAACATTTTAGTAAAATTATAAAAAAAAATTATGTGAGAAAAACATATTTTCTTCACCATGTGCATTTTTCGTGCATTTTCTGTGTAGTATAATTTTTTTATACATGTAAATAAATTTAATTTTTTTATTTGCATTGTCAGGCCCTGGACGATTCTCCAAAGTCGTGAGGTCATGTGCGATCGCACATACTGCATTGCGTCTGGGCCAACACTGAGTATCTAATGGACTGATAGTAGTGTTATATACTTTTTTCAAAATGAGTGTCCAGTACGACAATTCTATGTGTTGGGTCCGAATTTAATTGATCCATATTTTTTACTTAATATTACTTATACTTGTGATAAGTAAAAATGTTGTTTAGTTATGGTACAAAAATCTTACTTTAAATTAAATAAAAGTAAACTCATTTCCACTTTACTTATTTAAAGTACAGTTATCTTACCGATTAGTTACCCGACCTATTAGTTTTATCAATTAAGTACTTAGAAACTTCATACCAATTAGATATCTCTACCTTCAAATTTCCGTCAATTTATTTGTTGGCATGCATCTGATTGGGAAAAGTTTTATACCTTGAATACTTAATTGGTAAAATCAATAAACCGGGTATTGAGACTTGAGATATTAAATAACATTTTTCCGTAAATTCATATATTGATAACACTTGAGATACTAAATAACATTTTTCCGTATATTCATATATTGATAACCCATAAAAACACACGAAACAATTAATAACCGAAAAGTATGACACTCTATAACATAAAAATGAAACAATATTTTCTCAGTATAATCTAATTATTGGAGTACTATTATAAGCATTATTTTTCGTTTATTACTATAATGTACATTGTTCCCAAATCTAAAAAAGACCCAAAATCTAAGTTAAGTTTAGTTTGTACTTTTGTACTATAGAGATATTTTGGTTGGCCAAAGTGGATATACGTGTTTTTTTAAAAGACATATAATGCACAGTATATAAATAAAAGACGCATTGCCAAAAAAAAGTCTTAAGCAATGTAAAATATTATTAAAAATTCCTATCCCAAACATTTTGTTCAATTTAGTTAGAGGTTGGATTTTTATACTATATTTTTTCTGAAAAAATGTACAAACCGTAAAAAAACTCTACAGTTTACAGTGTTTTTATGCAAACCGTACATTTAATGTACGGTTTGCATGTATTTTTTTTTTATTTTTTTTTTGTAATTTCAATTTGTAAAATAGGAAAAAATATATAAAATATGCAAATCCATAATTCACTTAGCTATATATAATTGTTTGTTGTTTGTTTATATTAATTATAGAAATTATAATAATTGTTGATATTTGTCCCATTTTTGCATTATTTATTTTTTTTGTGTAATTTCAATTTGTAAAATAGGAAAAAATATATAAAATATGCAAATCCATAATTCACTTAGCTATATATAATTGTTTGTTGTTTGTTTATATTAATTATAGAAATTATAATAATTGTTGATATTTGTCCCATTTAATAAAAAAAAAGTAGGGTTTTTATTCAAATTTGTGTTATTTAGATATTTATTACTAATGATTTGGTTATGATGTTACATGTTTATGATGGTTATTTGTTTTGATTGAGAAAAATAAAAATTGTTACGTTTTATTAATATTTACCCGTTTTGAAAATTAGGGGTTTTTATAAAATTATGTTTTTTAATTAGTTTGTTTGCCCAAATCACCAATAAAAATTGGGGTTGTTGATATTTTATCCGTTTTATAAAAAAAATTGAGTTATCATTGTTTGGTTATCATTAAATGTGTTTGGTTATAATTAAAAAATTGAGTTATCATATTGTTTGTTTAACTCAATTGGTTATCATTAAATGTACGGTTTGCATGTATTTTATGCAAACCGTACATTAAATGTACGGTTTGCATAAAAACACTGTAAACTGTAATTTTTTTTTACGGTTTATGCGTTTTTTCAGAAAAAAGTGTAGTATAAAAATCAAATCTCACTTAGTTACTAGTTTCTATTTTTTGTTATACTTTATATTTTTGTCTATATGCTCGTCTAAAAACCACCACGCTTCACTCTAACTATCTATCATCAACTAGAGTTTGAACCTATACACCCACCATTTGTTCATGGGTTGACGCCGACGGTGGTGGTCAGTCGGATCTCCGGCAAGGTCGCTGAAGCTCCGACGGACCATCATCATTGTCGCCAACCTCCACTCAAAAAAATTTAAAATTTAAAATTCATAAAAATTTGAAAAAACTTATTAAAAAAAACAAGTCAAAAAAAAAGAAATTGAGAAAAAAATGCATAAACAATCGAAAAAATGTGCATACACAATTGTGAAAATGTGCATAAACAATTCAAAAAATGTGCATACACAATCCCCAATCTCAACAAAATAAAATCATAAATAAAATCAAAATTTCAAAAAATAATAAAAAATTTATCAAAAAATTCAAATAAATAAATAAACAAGTCAAAATAAAGAAATCCATAAAAATGCATACATAATCTAAAAAAGATATATACACTATCGCAAAAATGTGCATACACAATATAAAACCTCCACTCAAAAAATTCAAAAAATCTATAAAAAAAAAAAGAAGATAAAAGTGCATGCACAATATCACGAAAATGTACGTACACGCAAAAAAAAAAAATGACTACACAATCGTGAAAATGTTCATAAACAATTCAAAAAGTATGCATACACAATACAAAAGAGTTGCATACATAATCCGAAAAAATACATACATAATCCGAAAAAATACATACACAATCCAAAGAAATACATACAAATAAAAAAATAATTATACACAGTCCCAAAAATTACATATAAAATCTAGAAAAATGAATAAACAATACATAAGTGCAAATATTTTAGACTTATAAACTAGTTCCAACACAGATTTTTACCTTTTATTACTATCCTATTTAATACTCTCTCCGTTCCTATTTAATTGTTCATTCCGAAAGTATGTGCAATTTTGACTGGCCAATAACTTGTATCAAAATTGTCGGAATAAAATTTTTAAAAAGTTTAGTTCAAATGTTAAATTTTATAATTAAATTTAAAAAATAATTATTTGGAGCACAAACATAAACTTCCAGCAGCCATAACAACACAGATAAAATTACTGAAAATTATTTACAAGGAAAACAGACTCCAATTTGAGTACTTTAACCTTCTATTAGTTTTTTGGCATTTAGTTTAAATAAAACTGAGTGGTGTTATTTAAATCCATAATTAGCCACACACACACACACACACACACACACACAAAAAAAAAAAAAAAAGTCAAATATCTGCATAAAAATGGCGACAATGACGATGATGACGTGGCAGTCTCTCACTCCCTCACACCTCCCATCACTTAACCGGTAAATACCCACTTCCCAAATCATTACTTTAAATGTTTAATTCACCATTTATTTATTAGTCTTCTACTATTTTTAAAGCTAGAATAATAATACTACCTCCGTTCCCGTTTAATTATGCATTACCAAAAAAACATGCAATTTTTACCTGTTAATAAATTGTATCATAACTGTCGAAATGAATTTTTTCAAAAGTTAACTACTAGTGTAAATGTTAAGTTATACCATAAAAATTCAAAAAATTTATTTCGACAATTTTGATACAAGTTATAAGCCGATAAATACCCACTTTCCAAATCCTGTTAAATTCACCATTAATTAGTTTTCTAGTATTTTTAAAGCTAGAATAATGCCCCCTCCGTTCTAATTTAATTGTATATTACGAAATTACGTGTAATTTTTACTTGCCAAGAAGTTGTATCAAAATTGCCGAAATGAAGTTTTAATCATTCGTTTAAATGTTAAATTAGATGATTAAAAACTGAAAATTTTCATTTTGATAATTTTGATGTACTAGTTATAAGGCAGTTAAAATTGCAGGTAATTTCGTAGAGGTCAGTTAAATGAGAAATGAGAGAATATTTTTGTGTGTATACTAATTGTTTGTTTGATAATTAATAAAATTCAGGAGAAGGTCAAGAGTGGTAATGGCATCTAGTAGAGTTACAGTTGGGGAAGGGAATTTGCCTAAGGTTGTTCTTACTTCTCCTCATGGCAGGTACATTGTTTATTGTTTATTATGCCCTTTTTCTTTATTGAATTTTCACATGAATAAATTGGCCTTTTGTGTCCTATTCATAGTTAAACTCGTTTCCTGTTTCTGTTTTCCGTCTTGTTTGCCGCGTCTATAGGGAAACTATGGTCTTATCAGAGGAGTTCATGGTTGCATCTAATAAGTGAAAAGATTAATGATTTAATGCATATATGGGAACATTTCCTAGTGATCATAAACCTTTTAGATTTTTATCTTTATTCTTATTAAGAAACAGGCATATTACTATTAAAAAGGACAAAGTGGATGAAATATGACTAGACATCTGTGCAGCAATATTATGGATCAGTTCTTGAGGAAAATTTCACTTAGCCTTTTGACTTATTAGTAGTGCGATAATATGTGGACATCTTTCAATGTACATGGTTACCTTACCATAAAACTAATTTCTAATTTTTCTATTGTTGAAATCGGGGATCAAATAGTGGTCATATCAGGGTAATAATGTAGATTTTTCATGAGCTTCTTAATTTGGTTTAGCAAAACAATTTCAGAGTGAGTTACATCACGTCATTAGGCTGAATAGCTTGTATTGTTTATTTTGTTATTGAACAAATAATGCCATTATGTTCTAGTACCCATATTCTCAATCAAATCAGTAATCATCTGGAAGACGAAATGTATAACTAATTAACGTTGTGGTTGCAGTGAAGCTGAGTTATATTTATTTGGAGGCTGCATTACATCATGGAAAGTTTCAGAAAAAGATCTACTTTTTGTTCGACCAGATGCGGTTTTTAATGGACAAAAGCCAATCAGGTTCTTTACTACCACCCCCATATGCCTCCTGATACAAATCAGTTGTCGCTTTTTAAATTTCTAAAAATTAAGCACAGAAGTATCAACCATTTGGTGTTCTGCATGTTGGTTGGATATTTTTTCTTTCCGTGTATCTTTCCCATACAAGTTTCCTCTAGTAAGATTATTGACCCTGACAAGCTTTTTTAACTCGGCCTGTTTTCCTTAGAATAAAATACGAAAGTAGTATACATACTTACTTAGTACTTCCTGTATTTCCACCGGCAGCGGAGGCCTTCCACATTGCTTCCCACAATTCGGACCTGGCGCAATTCAGCAGGTATGCAGGTTCTCTTAATTGAAGACTCTTTGCAATGTCCCTTTTTGAAATTCATCTAAATCACTGCATCTACATTTAGTATTCTGCATAAACTTGCAAGAGCTTGCCAAAGCTTCTTCACCAGAAACATGTAACTTTGTACTTCTTTTAACCTGCTGGCAAAAAGAAGGTATCTTTTAATAGACACTACAAATCTAGTATGTTCTCTAAGTTACGCCTTTTCAGCTATCATCGGTGAAGTAAGAATTGTCTTCACGTTGCTTGTCCAAACTCCGAAGCAGTTCATTTGTAAAAGTAAACACTGTTATAGGAATTGCTTATTTTCTTTACAGCATGGATTTGCAAGGAATGTGAATTGGTCAGTTGTTGATTCTGAAGATGTAGACAAAACAAATGTCGTTACTCTTGAGCTAAAGGACAGCCCTTACAGTCGTGCCATGTGGGATTTCAGTTTCCTGGCAACTTTCAAGGTCACTAGCTTTCCATTAATAAATAGTAATCTGATGTTATAACTTCTGAACTTCAGAATATTTTAAGTTTGTTACAGTTTGATAAATCCATATGTTGGTTTGCTTTGGAAGATGTCAGCCGAAAAAAGGAAAAATTGATATGAAAAGTGTTTATGCTACCTTCTTGTTTTGATTTGATGCAGTTACTTTTCTTAGTAACTTTATTTACTTAGCACAACGTTAAAGATAGTATATATGTGGTAGTACTATTGCTGTTTTCTTTCCCACAGGTCATTCTTGATGCAAAGAGTCTCTCAACAGAGCTAGTGATAACAAATACTGATAAGAAGCCATTTTCGTTCAGTACTGCCCTACATACATATTTTCGAGTGAGTATATATCAGTTTGTTTTTGAGAGATCCAATACTAGTAAGAAGTTGTAGTTTATTATTTTCATCTTATGGAATCTGATTTATTTTGATCTTATCATGCAGGCTTCTGCAGCTGGGGCTTCGGTGACAGGTCTAAAAGGTTGCAAGACCCTGAACAAAGATCCAGATCCTAAGAACCCAATAAAGGGAAAGGAGGAAAGGTCTGTGTCCACCTCATAGACTTTTTCTAAAAATGATATTTATCTACTTACCAGATATTTATCTATGCCTATTCTATTATTTCCTGTAGAAATGAATGAGTATCAATTTCGAAGGGAAGACTTACTTTAATTCAAGGGCATGACAAGTTTGTGGCATTTCATGTGTTAGCACGTATCTTTAGTTAAAAGAATTCCATTCTCTTCTCCAATCTCTATTAGCTAGTAAGACTGTAAGAGCATGCTTCGTTATGTTTCCTTTTATTTATTTATATAAATGCTTAATGCCTCTCTGAGTAGATCTTATTTCCTTGTAATCTACTAGCAGCAAGAGAAATCTCTGTTACTTTCTATTCTAAATGAGGAGTTTATGAATGTTTTCTTATATCTTGCCAATTTTGGGCACTAAGATATAACTCTTCGACGCTATGCACATGGAAACAAACTTCATGAAGACAATTCAAGATATAGAAAATTTAGAACTTAAGCATGGATTGTTAACAGTTTTGGGTGGGATGTTTTCTGAATTTTTTAACTCTTGATCTTCACAACTCAGGGATGCTGTCACTTTTCCTGGATTTGTAGATTGTGTTTACCTTGAAGCCCCTGCAGAAGTAATTCTTGACAATGGCTTAGGAAATAAAATATCGATCCGCAACCAAAAGTAAGTATTATGTTGTCTTTATGGAATAACATATGGAGTATGTAAATTAAGTGGATACTCGGATCTCAACTTGAGAGATGATTTGGGCCTTAAAAATCTCTAATTTCTATACCTCCCCTCTCAGAAGTGCCGTTGCTTCAGGTTCAGGGAAAAAAATCTTTTTTCTTTAAACGTAGAACAAAGTTTTTTAGTAAGGTCATTTGGGTTTTTATTTTTCTTCTTTCTCTGTGTAGTTGGAGTGATGCGGTCTTATGGAACCCACACTTGACAATGGAAGCATGCTACAAAGATTTTGTTTGTGTCGAAAATGCTCAGGTAAAATTTTGTAACCTCTTGTTAATTTTCTATGGTTTTTAAGGGAAAATACTATGTGAATTGACTATATGTAAGGAAATGAATGTTTTCTAGGACGAGCTTCTGAATTTTAAATTCACCATTAAAATAATAAACCCCCTAAAGAAGTTTGGCCAATGCGAATCTCTTTAACCCAATTGGAGTTTTGACAGTTAATCCACTACTAAGTTAATTTACAGTTGTTCAAACTACAAACTCAATCATTGATCATTTTCGGGCCAAAATTACGGTTAATGGGATTGTGAGTGAAATAGAGAATGAACAGGGATTTTATTACATATGATGCATTTAGTTTCTCTCTTCATTTGTATATTTCTTTCCGATGAACTTGGCTACATGGAAAAGCTTCATTTGCTCAGGAATGATCCATGTCCGCATCTGGTACCTCAAAACATACATTTCCCTAAACTTTGATGATTATGGTGTAAAAAGTGGTATGCATCAGGAGCCTTATAAATTACCTAAATTTCAGGAAACACAAAATTCACCTTTTATACAAGGAATGTTTATAATTCCCTTGGTTAATATAATAGTAATAAATTATCATGAGGTTCACATTTTTATGGTTGGAATATTGTTATGATTATTAAATGATAATAAACAAATAAAAAGAAACAATGTAGGGTTATTATAAGGAAATTAATAAGGAAGCTGGAATTTTATGTAAATGTAAATGGTTCCTTAAAAGATATAAAATATGTTAGTTTTAAGGAAATGATTAAGGTTGCTGATGCGGTTGCTTCTCCCTAAATCTTTCACATAGAATCTGCTAGCCTTCCTAAGTACATTGATCCAACGTAGGGCATATGCGGAATTTCATTTTGCTGTTATATAACAAATCAGTTACACTTATTCTGAAAACTAACAATACTCTTAATATTGTGTTCACTCCAGATTGGAGATGTCCAGCTAGAGCCTGAAAAGTCATGGGTTGCCACCCAACAACTAATTGTTGCGTAAATGCAGTTCATTCTTCTTAGAAAGTCTACTCCACAAGTTTTTCCCTGTCAAACTACGAGAGTGCTGATTGTGTTCATATTATCAAATAAAAATATAATGCTTGTTTGGTCGACTATAAGTTTTGTTGATTTGTTGTTGCCAATATACTTGGGTAATGACTGACTTGAATTTTACTAATATCAACAAGTTCCCAATTTTGACCGGTCTTTATCCCTTTCATTTTACATAGTCAATTTTGCTAGTACTACAGTCATTTAATTAATCGCTTTTCCAAGATCACTTTGTAAGAGTGCAACTAAGCATACCATAAGTGTGATTTTGAGAAGAAAACAAAGAGAATGGTCGTCGAGTTTTAATTTAGTCTTTCTAAAAGGTGTAAATTGTGAATCAAAATAAAAACACATTTCCTGGCTTTTCGACCTTGCAATCTCCATAATCGAAGTTACTCGGAGAATATTTGGGACTGTCAGGGGTGACCATGATAAATGATTGGAAAATCTCATTCTGATTATGACGTTTCAAACACAGTTTATGTGTGCATCTTGAAATTGTCTATTTTGTTGTGGTCTCCGTCAAAATAATAGTGGCCTGGTTGATCGATTTCTTCAACTGCTTAATTTAAAACAAGGCTATTAGCAAGTTAAACTCGAAGCTAGGTTGGTTGTTTCTGTTTCGAGTTTACCCCATGTGGACATAACAGCTAAAAGATAATGTCCTGCGTTTTACTTTTGCTTTTATTCAGTTATATAAATCTAAGAATTCTGTTCGCTGTACTTTGGTTTTGATCTTATTTTGAATGTTTTACAAGTTTCACGAATCGCATCTGACCAAAAATAAAAAAGTAAGGAAAGTGCGATTTGCAACTTAATTCTCCAATCCCCTTCTGAAATCAAACTTGTTAAGTGGATAAATCTTTATTGCTTTTAATCAAGACACTTTACTCATGCTATAGTTCTTTTGAGCATGTCTCAAGATACAGACTTACAGTCCTCGATCAACAATCCGGAGAATAAATTTTCATTATGTGCGACAGCTTTTAATCCGTCTTTATTTTAGAAAAACTAAATAAGAAATCATTTTTACCCGCCTAATTGCTCCGTCTATGTGCAACAGCACCTCCTCCATAAATAAGGAGATGCTTGCTCATGTAAAATTTAACCACCGGTGCACCTACAAGGTGCTAACTGTTGGTGCAAAACTGAATATATGCATATAGCTCAGAGAAGAACAAAATTTACATACACCCGTAAAAGTATACAATGTGTATAATAATCACAATTTTAATTTTTTTTAAAAGCCTAGTGTGCTAACTGCTACTACATATTTATTTCCGTTTTAGCTGAACTTTTGCAGGCCTTCTCAGCTTCTATCTTCCGTAGTGTAGTTGAGCTCATTTTATCTCCCGTCGATCCTTCAGAAACTAAATCAACTTCTATCTGCTCAAAAAAAAGAGAAACTTCAATTCCTTTCCTTTTTAACTGTAATAGAGATAAAAGTAAAAGTAAAACAAAGGACATATATGAGTTGCTTGTATGTCACAGCCATACCTTCAAAGGTAAAAAGCTTTTACCAGCTCTCTTCTTATTAACAGCCACTCCACCATGTAAAGTCTCCTTACTGGTCAATAGTCAAAATATCCAGTTTAGAATAAATAAATTTGCAACAGGGTATTTACAGCGTAGAAAAGTTTTAAGTTTTACAAACTACTTAAAAGAAACTTTTCATATATGCAATTAAGAAAAAAACGCAATATCTTCTTAACCTTCTTTACCAAAGCATAAGTTTTGTCACGATAAATGATTTTTTGTAAGTATTAAGTAGAAGGAATCAATGTACCCTGGTTAGCTTAGATGGACGAAAACAAACCTAACAATAATAGCGTCCAATTTTTCATCAACAATTGAAAGGGCCATAAGGATCAGTGATTGGTTGAACTTGCACTAGCAACTCTGGCTTAATAGATTGCAAAGTTATCAAGAAGGTAAAATGCAAAGTATAAACAGCAAAAGACTTGGATGGAGTTCCATTTCAAACTATTTCTTAATCCAAATTTTCAACCAAATCGTAACTACCAGAAAAAGCTTTTTGTTGTACTGTACCTTGATATAATCTTCTACATTCCTCATTCTTGTTTCAATTGGTTGTATTAGATCAGAGTACTGCACAACCAAAAAAAGAAGATCGCCTTTTTTCTTTCAAAATGCTAATAAGAACAAAACTTCAAAAGACATTTCCCGTAAGCTTATATATGAACTTTCCCAGGAATTCACATCTGGAAATCTAAGAAGAACAAAAGATGAGAGAATAAGAACAGTAAAGATTTGCATTTAATTTTTAATGTATTAACACCCATACACACGGAATAAGTGCACTATTATTAATATACGAAAAAATCGTGTTAAATCCGAGCTGTATACTGTTTCATGGTTGAACTGGTGGTCTCAATCAAAAATTTAATGCAGCGCTACACGCAACTTTCTTACATTATTAGCCCACCAAAATCAAAACGCGAAGCCATCCCCTCCTTAATACATGTGACCACCTCAAAGTTAGCAATATAAAATATAATCAAGGGATTGAAGTTTGTGTGCTTCGCCTTTTAATAAGATTAAACTGGCAGCAGGGTCTGTTCGTTAGTCACTGATAATTATCAATATTCAGTAATCAGACCTAACTTTATACAGTTAATAACAAAAGGACTACAAGGACCAGTATTAAGCTTAAGCACAATCTGGCCCATGAAAAGAAAAAAATAACTTGTTTTGCATGTGACTCGGATATTGTCGTTGAGGCTTTTGAGCTCTCGTTTCCCCCCCTTCTAAGCTGCAATGCATAATATAGTTGTTCAGCTTAAAACTGAACTCGTTTAGCTCTCTCAGCTATAAATTCAGTACAGGATGAATCCACCTCTTTCGGTTTCAACTAAGGCATCTTAAAAAGCTAATAAGTTGTTAATCGCGAACTAAACTCCATACAATCTAATTTACAGAAGAGGATGTACTGCCGCAAGCATCTATCTATAGTCAATTGGTTTGTACGCTATACAAACTCACTCAAGTACATTGGCACAATCATGATTCGCACACGAGAGAGCCTAAATTAGAGAAGTTATAATCTCTTTTTTCCTATTATGCTAGGTCTAAATTCTACAGCAGCAAGATCTTAATCAAAATACATAGGGAAAAAAAGTAAATTTTACGCAGTTTTTTCCCGAAATACAGAGCTGCAGCAACTTGAGCCTCTTCTAGTTTCCCCCCTATAAGTACCACCTTATGAAAAAGCTCTCTTCAAAGCAAAAAAGATAAATAGCAGGAAAAAAATAGTTTTTCCCGCCATTTACGCCAATAAAGCTTATGTTCTTTACGCCTATAACACAGTTTTAGTAAAGACAGCTTAAACCAAGTGCATGTTTGACAAAAACTTTTTTCCTTAGCTTTTTGATAGAAAAATACATGGGTGTTTGGGATATCAGCTTTTTTAGCTTTTGGGTGAAAAACCTAAAAAGCTCAAAGGCAGAGAAGTTAGAAATTGGCGGATTTTTATAGCTTTTTCACATTATATTTTCCAAAAATAAAAAATTCTAATAGGATGGGTTTGTATATCTATAACTCACTTGTAAGTTAAAATATGTGACCAATAACTTATCAATAAAATATGCGGTTGTTGTTTTAAAGAAGGGTTTAAGGGTTGGTTCAAAGAGAATAAGGAAAAATGAAAAGTTTTTTATTTCACGACTCTCGTTTGGCGCAGGGTTTAAGCAATAGACTTCAAAGACAGGATGGAGTGCCGGGGGTTGAGAGTTGGCAAGTGAAATTGTTTTACAAATATGTCATTAAAAAATATTAAAAAATCCAAAAAAATATTAAAAAATTAAAACCAAAATATTAAAAAGAACATTTTTATACAAAAAAAATATGTGTTATCATGTCTAATCCTGTTCAATTCTGTATGTCTAATTCTGTTTGATCCTGTCAAATCATGTCCAATCTTTTATGTCTAATCATGTTTAATCCTATGTAACCATGTCTAATCCTGTTTGATAATATGTAAAAAAAAAATTGTATATTTTTTTATAACATATGTACCTAATTATAAAGTATACATAAGTGAGTTTTTTATAATTAAGTTAATTGGTATGTAACTATTTGTAATTGTAAGTGTCCCAATATTTTGATTAATGACATTACAAAGAGAAAGTATATAAGTAGTAAAAGGCTAAAAGCATTTTCATTGAAGATGGTAACAACTTTTTATGTAAAAACTTTTTCGGTCCTCCCACATGAAACTAATAAAATATTAAAGTTGAATTGTATTTCAAAAAAGCGGAATCTTAGCTAAAGCGTTTTTTTCAAGAATAACATGAAAAGCAAAAAAACATTAGTTTTAAACTACCTAAAGCAGAAAATTTAGCTTTTTAAATGTTTTTTAAGTTTTGAATCAAGTTTTTTTTACTACGAAGCACATGTAAAAAGCGGAATCAAGCATTTTCACTGAAGATAGTTACAATTTTTTATGTAAAAACTTTTTCGGTCCTCGCACCTAAAACTAATAAAATATTAAAGTTTATTTGTGTTTAAAAAAAGCAGAATCTTAGCGAAAGCATTTTTTGCGAGAGTAACATGAAAAGCGAAAAAACATAAGTTTTTAACGACCTAAAAAACAAAAAATTGAGCTTTTTAAAGTTTTGAATCAAGGTTTTTTTATTACAAAGCACACTCTTTTTAAAACAGTGAAGCTTATACATGATGTTATTAGGGGGAAAAAACATTAGTCTTCTTGTTTAAAAAGTTATTTGTGCAAATTTATCAACTATAATCATGTCTATGTAATCAAGCAACATCTGTACGTTTTCCATCTAAGCTAATCTTATAATCATTTCGGGAAAGTGTAAGCACAAAAAATCGCACTATTTCAATCCCAAAAATCTATAACCTCCTTCAATTTCTTTTGTAGCTACTTTCTCAAGGATACAAAATTAACTCAAGTACGATATCGAATGTAAAAGCACCAATACAACTAGAAGGAAACCCATCACTGAAAAGCTATTGTTTTGCTGATTTAATCGGCTCGAATAGAAAAAAATAAGCAGCCTATTTTATTTCAAGATTTCGGAGCCTGTCGGCATTGACCATTTGCTCGCTTTTAAGATATCTTCGTCGTGACTAAGCACTCTTGCAGAAAATTAAGTAGTTGTGCTGAGTAAATCTCGGGAAATGTCCTATAATGGTCTACATGAGGGGATAATCCGAAATTGAAAGACCTAACTTCTCTCCCTATCTTTCTCTGCTTCTCCATGAATGCCTCTACCGACTTAAATGGAATCACTTTATCAGCGGTGCTATAGAGGTATAGCTGAGGACAGAGAGGCTGGCTATTCGTGAGAGTGGAGATAACATATCTTAATCGCCTGCAAATCGACAAGGAGCTTAGTTTGAGTTTAAGATATTCAAAGAAATAAAACTTTTTTAACTCCAGTCTTGCATCTAAAGTCTATATCATCTGACTATGCAAACTGACCCAAAGTTTCTGCGTGCATGCACTGATACACACCATTATTTTATTCTACCAGGGTAAACCACGTCTAAATTATCAATAAAAATCGCCAGATTTTGCAAGGTAACTGTTCAAAACGTAAACGGAATATCCAAACTGCCACTCTGGTGCAAAACGGGGTAATTGGTAAATGTTGGGGTATTTAATGCGAGCAGTACCTTAGGTTAGGGCACGAACTCGCATCTGGATATTATAAAATGCGTACAGATTTCAAATGTCGAATGGCAGACTCAAGGCGGAAGGTGAGACCTGTGGCCTGAGTGACTAGACGGGTAGACGGGAATAAGATATTTTGACGTTTTAATGGGCTTTTTTGGATTTTCTTTTGATAAATCATTTATACACTAGTAACTCATCAGTAACCCATTAAAAATATATATTAAAAAAACTATGTTAAAAAATATGAACTGTTGAACATAAAAAAAAAACGTATTATGTATTTTAAAAAAAAATGAAGTTTTAATTTTAAATTGAAGATCATCATTTTTTGTACCAAGTATTAATTGTATATTTTTATTTTACAGAAATATATTATCCTAGTAAACCGATTTTTCGACTAATCATGAAGATGAATGCAGCTAATCAGTAATCCCATAGGGAGAAAAAGCTCGAATAGTTTGAATTAGAAGAAAATCAAAATACTTACCCAGACACATCCGGCAAGCTAAAAAGAAAAGAAAACAATTTCTCGAAAACTGCCATAAGAACTGATTCAATCAATAAAGGCTCGTCTGTTGTTTTTGAAAGACCTGCTTCACTGTTTGTTTCTTTCCCAATTTCTGTTGATACTGATGAAGTTAATGAACTGCGCTTTTTCAGCACAGCAGTTACAAAACCAGCTGCCCAGACCTTGTAGGAATACAAATGCGGAGAGGTTTTGTAAGTTTAAAATAATTGATGCAGAACAACAATTGCAACTTGAATATCAGGATTAACAAAGACATGGTTATTAATTAACTTTGTTAGAGACTATTATCACTTAAGGGATATAAAGCATAGTTGCAGGAACCTCCTAACCTATAGACACTTCCATCCTTCCATCATCGAAAGCTCACCAAAACTTCCACATCACGTGTAAAAAGGGGAAAGAGATACAGGAAAATAGCCATAAGAAAAAATGTAGGTAATGAAAAATTATATAAGCGCTATAAACACCCAATTTGTATATGCCTACACCAATCACATCCATATCGTCCAACCCTACCAGATCGACTCAAATACTCCATACAATAGTATTATGCTTTTGTATTTTACTTTAAAAGTATTTAGAAGATTATCATCTTCTTATGGCATTTTATTACATAGAATTATTAACAAAAATTTAATTTCTCCTAGGGGCTTCGGACAGCTTTTCCTCACTTCTACTACCATTCGTTTACCCACTCCCGCTCCTGTCACCGCTCTCGCTCCGTGCAACTATGAATTGTGAAGTATGAACGGAAATCCTACAGGCGTGTGAAATTTAAACCCCTTAACTACGCATGATGAAAAACCACAGTATGTTGCATAAGATTGAAACTCA
The DNA here is from genome assembly GCA_963682055.1 of Primula veris. Lineage (NCBI taxonomy): Eukaryota > Viridiplantae > Streptophyta > Magnoliopsida > Ericales > Primulaceae > Primula > Primula veris. The sequence goes on from OY821747.1 coordinate 10,077,500, forward strand.
ATAAGACACTAGAAAAGGAGCATGGCAAGAAAAGACGCAAGGCGATTTGTTTCTGGACAGAGATTTTAGAACAAATTTACTTAACAAGTTATTTAAATGTATACAAGATTCGAAAATAAGGGAAAAGGATATCAAACTAAAAAACCAATACCAATTACAACATTGATGCCTAAAATTTACTGCAACATCGATACCTAAAAAGTACAGCTGTCACTCTATTTAAGAACAGATATGCAGCTCTGTTTGTCTAAGGGAGAAAGATATAGCTGAAATATGAAACTGGGCAAGAGAATCCAGAAAGAACAAATAACAATAAAAAATTTAAAAAAATACACAGATCATAGAGGTTAATTACTAAAATTAGATATACAAGCATGGACATACTCTGACATATACATATAACGGTGTGAAACTATCAAAACAAGTAAGCATAAGGGGTTGCAGTGCCCTACTCTAATTGAAGTAGAGAACTATTGCCCCGAAAAATTGAAGAGCATAGAAGACAAAAACTAAATCCTTCCTTAACAATAAATGATAAACATAAAATGCAATAAAACATTCCATCTAAAAAATGTTGGATTCAAACCTTGGGATCTAGTTCAGCCTCTGCCCCTGAATCAACAATGCATCCTTTGATTTTCATCAGCAGGTCATGCCTACCTCGCCAATTGTCAAGAATTTCTCCATAACTGCAGGGTACAGACTTTTGAATAAGCCCTCAATTATATTGTCCAAAAATAAGCGATTACAACAACAATAACTACGACTCTACGAGTGTTTACGATATTTGATTTTTTACTAATGAAGTTGGTATTGACATACAGTGACAATACCCCTGCAGAACATGGAGTAACGGAACGAAAAACCACTATGCATGGAGAAATTAGATGCTACTCATAGTTTCCTAAGAAAATATACCAATTTTGTGTTTGTGCTGAATATCTTAGTTTGCACATAAGCCTCTACGGCATTTCCATTACAGAAATCCTTTGATTCATCTTCTCTAGTATCATTCTGGCACTCACTTCTACATGCTTATTTACACAATTACACTATATGGACGGGGTAGTGTTATTTCCAGCCATTAAAATACTGCAACTGCAGTCGTTCCACTTACCAACTTCATCCTCGCATGATGTAAAATTCCTAAGTATTTATCTCCACATATTTTTCTTAAGGTTTTCCTATGAACTATATTTGATAAAAGAAACATAAAAATTTCCAACTAGATCTTCGTGGAAATGTAAGGAGGTCTCGAGCAAAAAGCTGTTTTTTCCCCAAACTGAGGAATAGTTGGGGTATTCAGTCTAAAACTTCTAGTTAATAAACAAAATAAAACCCACCAGTCTTGCCTTAAAACTTAAAATCTGAGTGGATGCAGCTTATAAGTAAAATAATCTGACTTGTTTGAGAGTCGAAAAAACAAGGTCAAAGGTTCTAGCTTATTCATCCTAGAAAACAGAAGAAACTCAGCATTTAAGTAGATCTACATAGCACTGTATCTTATAAGCAATAAAGCAGATTAATAAAACCAGCTAACAGTGCAGCCTAACAAGCTTATTTAAGGAGTAGGTCTAAAAGACCACAAAAAGATAATCAAATCCAGACATAAGAAAAACAAATAATCAACAAATTACGACTAAATATGAGATTGAATAACAAACAAGCTACTAAATATTCGACCTAAGCAGGCCAATATTTGGCCAAAATTCGACAAAATCTAGATAATGTAATGTACACAACTCAAAAACCATATTCATACACAACTATTTACCACATCTACTCCATCACAAGATCTGAACGTAGTACCTAAAATACATTTGAACATCTGGTGAAGATCACGCCACATATGCGTGCCAAACTTTAACATTTTCGTAACAAAACAAACAAGCTACTAGAAAACCAACCTAACACAAGCCAATATCCGATAAAAACAAACAAGATACTAGAAAATCAACATAACGCAAGCTAGTTTACGATAAAACCAAACAGTCTACTAGAAAATCGACCTACTCATCAATATACGATAAAAATCAAACAAAAAAGCTACTAGAAATTCGACCTAATGCAAGCCATTACACGATAAAAAAAAAAAACAAGAAACTAGGAAAATCGACCTACGCAAGCCAACCGGTGTTACTAAACGTATGGAAAACCACCTCCCTCTCCTCCCCTCCCTCCGCCCACCCCGCCAAGCTCCCTGCCACCTCACCCACCCTCTCCTCCAATCCCCGTCCCAACCCCAACACCAAAACATCCTTAACAGGTACAACAAACGTCACCGCGTTAAAACCCATTTCATTATACATCTCTACATAGCGCCTTAAATGCCTCGGCCCTGCCCCTAACCACCCCAACACCACCACCGTCACGTTACCATTTTTTTTAACATTTAATTTCACATTTTTTTCATCATTATTATTACAAATGTGCCACTGGAATGGAGGTGGGTTGTTAGAGGAGAGAGAGAGTGAGTTAAAATTAAAATTAAAATCGGAATTTGAATTAAAATTAGGGTTTTTTGGTTGTGTTGATAGTTTTGAATTAAAATTAGGGCTGTTTGGTTGTGTAGAGAGACAAATTTGGGGTGATTTGTTAAAATTAGGGTTTTTTGGTTGTTTAATGAGTTTTGAACTGGGATTAAAATGAAAAATGGGGTGATTTGGGGGTGTTGAGAGAGAAATGAGGGGGAAAGTGTAACAATTTGGATTGTTGGGGTAAAATGGAAATGTGGAAAGGGGTTTAAGGTGGTGGGATGATGACGTGGGGAGGAATTTGAAGGAGGAGAATGGTGGTGAGGGTGATTTATTTGTTACATTTTGTTGGATTTTAGAGAGATTGATTTTGTTTCTCAGGAGTAATGACATTTTTTATGAAAATTTTTATTAAAAAAAAAAAGAAGAATTGATCTGTTTTTATGTGTGTGTGTGAAAATATGTAACTGAGCTATATATATATATATATATATATATATATGGAAATGTTATAGCAACATACAACTAGACACTTTTTCGTAAAAACGCTCCAAATCAAGATTTGGTTAATGCAAATCTCAATGGTTTCACGACGGGAACACAAATATGCGTCTTGTTTTTTTTTTCCGAGATGTATAATGACATGTTTCGAAATTATGGTAAAATTTAAAAATTCAAAACATGTCATTATACATCTCAGAAAAAAAAACAAGACGCATATTTGTGTTCCCGTCGTGAAACCGTGGAGATTTGCATTAACCAAATCTTGATTTGGAGCGTTTTTATGAAAAAGTGTCTAGTTGGGTGTTTTTCATGATGTTCATATATCCTCCCCATATATATATATATATATATATATATATATATATGGGAAATATTACATGAACATCATGAAAAACATCCAACTAGACACTTTTTCGTAAAAACGCTCCAAATCAAGATTTGGTTAATGCAAATCTCAATGATTTCACGACGGGAACACAAATATGCGTCTTGTTTTGTTTTTTTTTCCGAGATGTATAATGATATGTTTTCGAAATTATGGTAAAATTTAAAAATTCAAAACATGTCATTATACATCTCAGAAAAAAAAACAAGACGCATATTTGTGTTCTCGTCGTGAAACCATTGAGATTTGCATTAACCAAATCTTGATTTGGAGCGTTTTTAAAAAAAAATGTCTAGTTGGGTGTTTTTCAAACAAAAACAAAACGCATATTTGTGTTCCCGTCGTGAAACCATTGAGATTTGCATTAACCAAATCTTGATTTAAAGCGTTTTTACGAAAAAGTGTCTAGTTGGGTGTTTTTCATGATGTTCCTATAACATTTACATATATATATATATATATATATATATATTTACGATGATCAGGAATTTGGTATAAAATATAACCAACTAAAGTAGCAGAATTTATGTGACGGAGCTCCCAATTATGTGCAACTAACATTGATTGTGGACGGTTTGTTTGGTGTTACCTTGTTTTTAGATTGGTCCCGGGAAGTCGAAAATGTCACCAAAAATGTCGATTTGAATAGCTAGACACATGTTACGTTCCTCCGAATACGGTATACTTATTGTTTCTGAGTGAGGACAAAGACGCAATTTTGTGTTTTTGTTTTCACTTTTTAACTTTTATGAAAGTTTATAACCTAATTCCTTAAATTTCGATTTTTCATGGTTGTAACATAAATTCTGTAATGATCATTTTTTTTAACAATTTAACCCCAACAATGCTAAATTCTTACAGAAAAGTCAGAAGACTTCATTTTAATGGTGTATTCTAGAAGTTCTGATTATTACAAACAACCCTTGTAACTTAAAAAGTTACAATTAAATCTTTAGTTTTACAAAAGTGACAATTTGTAGGAAGTTTAGTTCCTACAAAGTGTTTTATCGAAAAAAATGCTATATTTGAATAAATTATTTTATATTATTTGTAAGTATTCTTCTAGCAAATGAGAGATGCATAATTATTATCGGAGGCTAAAAATAGTTCCTATGAAACATAGCTATTGGGATAGGAACGGGAAATGAATAATAAACAAAACCAAATAATAATCAAGGTTTCGCACGTTGAAAAAGGAGCAGCAAAAAGTGGATTATATATTAATCTTGTCTCCACTAAAAAGTGGATTATATATTACTATAGTTCAAATTTGTTATTAAATTTGTCAAATATGTTTTTAGGTGAGATATTTGATTATAAAATACTGTTAAAAGTTCAAATGAAATAGTTCTTGTCTTAAAAAAAGGCTCACTTGGCTTCAAGGTGACCACTGTCTGAAAGTCACTTCAACCACACACTCAAAACACAAATGGAATATTACTACTTAGTTCTAAAGTCTTAAATAAAATAAAATAAAATGCCTTCACAGTGATTTATTCAACACCCTCATTACTAAAATGTCTCATCATCCATGTGCCACGCTGTCACATTCCACAAGGCCTGACTTACTCAACACCACCAACTTTATTTCACCTCCCAATCTTCTTCACAGTAAAAGCCCTTTTTTTTTTTTTTATATGCATATGTATTAATTACTTTTGATTACTATCTGGGAAAGTGTTTAGGTTCTTAGAACTTGTTCAGGTTTTTATGGTTTTTGCACCTTGAATTAAATTGTTAATGTTTTCTCGATTAGTACCCTCGATTCTTATTTTTCTTATTTAGTACCTTAATCAAGTTTTTTTTTTCTATTTTGAACTTTTTTGTTCATTTTGATACCCTGAACTGTGAAATATTTTTTATTTAGTACCTTGAATTCTCAATTATTTTCTTATTTAGTACCTTGAATTCTCAATTATTTTCTTGTTTAGAACCATGAATTCAGTTATTCCGATCCCACGTGCCACGTAATTGTACGAAATAGTTACGAATAGGAAAAAAAACTTGTATTCAGGGTACTAAACAAGAAAATTAAGAATTCAGGATACTAATCAAGGAAACAACAACAATTCATGGTACATACATGCTAAAAACCCGAACTTGTTCATGGTTTTTGTTTATGTATGTTTCAAGTATTTTGATCAGTGACAGAACAAGGAATCATAAACAGGAGGGACAGAAATTCTATATAATTTATTTTCATACCCTATATGTGTTTTATTTCAGGAGGGGAGGGAGGAACGCTATTTTTTGAAGAATTTGATCAAAATATATAGAAAAAATTTAATTTTCCATCAAGTTGGGGGGAGGGAACTGTCTTGTCTCCGCTTTGTTCCTTCCCTGCCTTTGATTATTTGGGAAAGTGTTTGTGTTCATGTTTTTTGTTTTATGTATGTTTTCAAGGGAGCAAGTGTGAGTTGAATAGGCGGAGCTTCGCGTTTAAAGGGATCGTAGCTGCTGGAGCTACCGTTGCTTCGTCTTCTCTATTGGCCGAGCCGTCTCTAGGTTGGTTAGCTGTTAATTTGTTTCATTTAGACAATTACGTAGCTCTTACTAAGTGGTGGAATCAAGATTCGCTCGTTTGCTTGTATAAGATGAGAAACTTTAAAGGGGAGGGGATGAAACGCTAATTTTTGAAATTTTTAATCAGAATTCATAGAAAAAAATTAATTTCTCATCAATTGTTATCAAAATGACGGGCTGCAGCTCCCGACTATCTCCAGCTGGTTCCTTCAATGCTTGTATCTTATATGTACAATAAAAAATTATACTCTGTGTAAGAACTAAGAAGTCGTATGATTCTTTTGGTAGAAAGTTGAAAAATTATACATTTTGATATATGGGGTCGATAAAAATAACTGGTAAGTGGTGTAATTTCTTTGGAAAGCACTTTTAAAGAACAAGAAGTAACAAAATGTTAAGTGTGTTTTTACTGCTTCTAAGGAGAGATGTGTATCCTAGTATTCTAATTGCCCTACAAAAAATTTGTGTAGAAGTAGACATGAGCTGAGAGCTTTCCTTTATAGGGTTTACAAACAAGTCTTTTAGTCCATGTAAGGAGTATGCGATGGACATAATTACATTTTGATGCCTAATTGAATTGCTATTTTATAGGTTTAGAAAGATTAACGGTTAGATTGGAGGTATATAATATCTGCACCGAGAGTGTTATCCTCGTCATTATGCATACATATTATCGTGCTTTATTTCATGAACTAAATTTTCATGTTAAAATAGGTTTCGGTTGGGGGTAGTGTTATCATTGGAAGATTTAGGCCAAAATTCAGAAGGTGTTAGACAATAATTTGCAATATTGGGAGATGCTGCATTGTGTCCCCACTTTAGTCATCTTCTGGGGACAAGAATGATATGATTAAAAGATTTCTACTAAAATACATATGAAATTACAAAATTTTGTCAATATAGGAAGACTATGACATCTTCGTGTGACAACGTAGTTCCTCCATGCCTTTTTGAGAAAGAATGCTACAATGAAAAGATTATGACTAAAATACAAAGTGAAACTCCAACTTTTGTTATATGTGAGAGACTGATTTTTTTGTGTCAACACCTAGTTAATATCCTGAGCGTTTACGTACGTTCTGCGGCTCACAACTAGACGGGCCAATCAGAATTGTTACCCATAGGGTTTAGGATGACTTGGCAGGAATAAGCGCAAATGAGCTGGAAGTGGCAAAAGGATGAAGTTTTAGCTGGCTGAATCGCCTCTGACAAATAGAAAAGTAATGCTGAATTCAGGATCTTATACATGTGGTTGCAAGGGTGATTTACTGATATTATATGTATAAGAAAATAGAGGGTTTACTCATGAGGATCACTACACCGTCTTTGACCAGTCAAGATCCTTGGTGGATGTTCTTAAACCTGTTTTGAGCAGATAGAAGAGTCCTTAAATTTTCGATTTATGCTGATGGAAATTCAATTAGGTTAGAACATCAGAGATGTATATTCTCAGCAGTATGCATCACTGCTTTAACAAGCTCACTTCAAAGTGAAAAGTCTCGATTTGAAACTTAAAACAAAAGCAAAGAAAGCCCGCTTTTCCGCTTTTAGCTAGCTCTTGCAAAAACGCTATAGCTAAGTTTTCGCTTTTTAAAGCACTGGTATACATACTTCAAGTTTCTTGAACTAAATTATCAAATGGTTGAAACATGTGACAGATCTAATTTTAAAGTTACAAATGTGTTAAGAGGTTATTTCTCCAAATGACGAAAACAATACTGTAAATTTTTGGTCTTCCCCTCCCATGATCAAATAGTCTGGTGGGAATGTTAGTGAGTTACGCTGTTTGAGTTTGACAGAAAAAGAAGAAATAAACAGGGAATTAAGATTAACATTCTACTCCTCTGTTGTTTGCAAAGATAAGGTTTTCCATTAGGTTCTCCCAGTTTTTCTTTGGCATGGAGAATGAGCAAATTTTGGTTAATTATCTTGATAAACCTCAGTGATGTAGAAAGAGTGGCCACATTGTTTCCGCAAGGTGTTTAACAGTCAGAATCATAAAATTTAAATCAGTTAGCTAGTCTAAAAAATACAAGTGTACGGGGTTAAATGTGGGATCATCCTTTTACTTCGGCTTAAAATTTCATTTGATGCAACATTGATTTCTCTTGCATCCTTGTCGGCACAATCCATTCTTTTGAAGAAATATTGATTGATCAGATTCTTTACTCCATAGTCTGGTGGTCTTGTGAATTACTCATTAATTAGGCCCACAAAGATATTTTCCATATTGCCCTTGATTCCAAATGGAGAAACACCAAGATCAGAATGCTTGATTGAAACTTCTTTTTGGGGAAATTTAATTTTGGATTACCTTGTTCTTTTACTTGTTTTTTAAGAAAACTTATCTAAAATGAGCAATTATGGGTGTTAAGTTAATTTCTAGTTTCTCGTCCTCTTATAATTTGGTCTTTTGGACTATTAGCATTTGGACATGGAATCTGAAAAGCTAATTGACGTCTTATTTCATGTTTTCCAAAATCTAAGTGGTTGAACGGCAGAGTTATATATTTCTTAGTCCATGTAAAAGTATGTTAGACTGTCCAAACAGATTTGTTTTCGATGGTGTTTGATTGAAGTTTTTACCTTGTAGGTTTAGATAGACTACCGTATAAGTCGGAAGGATATAATTTCTGGACATGGAGAGGTCATAGAATACACTATGTAGAGCAAGGTGAAGGAGAAGGGATTCCCATTGTTCTTATTCATGGATTTGGTGCTTCGGCATTTCACTGGAGGTTTTTCACCGTGCCCTCCTTCGTTATTTCCATTTATTCTATTTTCTAGCGTATCCTTGATTTCAAAGTCGCAATTTGTTATTCCTGAACTCCACATATTTATATTAGTTTATTTCAAGTCACAACAACAACACCCTTTTTTCCTCATTTCGGATGGTACATATTTCTCAGAACATGGAATGTATATCAAATTCATGTTTGGATGGATTTTGAGATGCTGATGCCAGTTCTTCTAAATCAGACTTCACATATCTTATCTGTTAAACTATAATGGTTATGTAATCCTTTTTGTATCCTATTTTACGCGTTTTTTTAGCTAGGAAAGGTACCGTCTTGCACTTGCAGGCAAAATTATTATCTAAAGGTCCTTGTTTTAAAATATTTTTGAAGGTACAACATACCAGAGTTGGCAAAGAAGTACAAGGTTTACGCTATAGACTTGCTAGGCTTTGGCTGGAGTGAGAAAGCACTTGTCGAGTATGATGCCTTAGTGTGGAGAGACCAGGTCATGGATTTCTTAAAGGAGATTGTGAAAGAACCAGCAATTGTTGTTGGAAACAGGTAACTGTTTCCTCATATTTAAAAAATGTAGCTTGTGTTTAGCTTCAACTGCAAAAGATAAAAAGAGCTTTTATCAATATAACAGTAACCAACATGTTTTTTGGCATAACTGCCTTTATATTGAATAAATGCAGGAATTAAAAATAAATAAAAATTTAAGTTCAGAATCTTTTCATGCCCTCGTCAACTTCTAAGAGTGATACTTAGCCTAGTGAGGTTTTTTAATAAATTGCATAAGTGGTCCTCGATTTTCCAAATTTGCAGAAAAACCCCATGAGTTCCCAATTAATGAAAAACCGGACCCCATTTCTTTTGTTCTAGGCTTCAGTTGTTCCTCTCCCCTCATTTTCAAATAGGTTCGTTACATAGTGATTGCTATGGAATTTTCGAGCAAACAGTTAAAAGATTCCATTTGTGGTCACATTTCTTTTTGGAAGTTACCATGTGTGGTCATATCTTTTCCTCCAAAAGAAAGAGGGGCAACACTTTGCATCTAGAGTTGTGTACTTGTGAGTCATTCTTCAGCGATTAAAATTTAAAGTTAAACAAATGTAGGGTTGATCTTGATGATTAATATTTGAATTATATTTGTGATCTGAAGGACTAAGTGTAGATCATTTACTTGCAATACTGCATTTCTTCCATTGTCGCTAGAATGGCGATGATGGTCATTTCAGTTTTAACAATTTTTTGATATTTTATTATTTTGCAGCCTTGGAGGATTTACAGCTTTAATGACAGCGGAAGGTATACCCGAGCAAGTTGTAGGAGTGGTCTTACTGAACTCTGCAGGACAATTTGGAAATGGTAATGCCGAGAAAAATGAGCCGGAAGAATCAACATTACAGAAGCTGATTCTAAATCCGATCAAAACACTTTTCCAGCGTGTAGTTCTTGGATTTTTGTTTTGGCAAGCAAAACAACCTGCTCGCATTGAGTCTGTTCTAAAGAGTGTAAGTATTTCCTCAGCTTATTTTTTCCATATTATACTCCTTAAACTTTGATCCTTCCTGTATTTGTAAATGGAATTACGGAGGACAATCAACAAAACTGTATTCGTTTTATACAAGCAATTGAAATTTTTGATATTTTATCTCCAGGTTTATAAAAATCCACTAAACGTAGATGACTATCTTGTGAATTCAATATCCCGGCCAGCCGATGACCCCAATGCTGGGGAAGTTTATTACAGGTCTGTCCGTATCCACGTTATTTTCTTTTCAATTTCATTATGAATCACAGAATCAAAAGTTCTTTTCTTTTTGTTTAAGATCAGACTTAAATGTTTCCTCTCATCAAGTTACTTGATCATGAAAAGAAGATCTCATTTAAATCACGCCTGCTATCACTTTCAGAGTAAAAATTTAGTGGCGTAAACAGAGTCACGTTGGAAATGAAATTGGAAACATGGGTTTTCACTGTTTTTTACAAAATTCTATCATGCTTTATTGATTTTGTACACCAGGTGCAATGTTTGTTTATTTAGTACATTTACCTAATGATTATTTCTCATGTACATTCCTGTTAATAACTTAATATCAGCATATAGGTTGGTGTGTACAAAAGAGAGAATTTAATATACAAATGTGAGTATCAACTTGATAGGATTTATGTTATTTTAAGCAGATGTGCTCTGAATGATATGTTTGCATTAAGTTGTGTGTATCAAGTGTGAATTCTCATAGGTTACTGTATAACATGAAAATTAACTGATAGGTTAGCGTATGAAATACCGCCTGCTGAAACAAAATGACTTTACAATTTGTTTTAACTTTTGCAATTCCTTCGTTTGGGTAACATTTATAATTTTTCCTCTTGGTTATCTGCAGATTAATGTCGCGATTTATGTCGAACCAGAGTAAATACACGCTAGATAGTATTCTGAGCAAACTCTCATGTCCATTGCTGTTGCTCTGGGGTGACCTGGACCCATGGGTGGGTCCTGCCAAAGCCATTCGGATCAAAGAGTTTTACCTGAATACATCCGTAGTGAACTTTCAAGCAGGCCATTGTCCTCATGATGAAGTTCCAGAGCTTGTCAACAAGGCTTTGCTCGATTGGTTATCTACGCTGCCCTCTACACCTTCTCTGCAAACACCATAATCACTTGTAGTTGTATTATTATAGCTTTAACTACATATAGACATGTCGTGATTCATTATATTGGTACAATATTGGTACTTGGCAGGCGAATTCCTACCAGTATATAGGCTGTGAGAACTTTCAATACAACTGTTTATTCTTTTGAGGTGTTAATTACCTTACTTCTGGCATGTCTTGTATGCTACACAGATACACATGTATAAACAACGTTATTAAAATTCAGTGAAGGCAACTGCAGAAGCGGAACTACATAGGGGCTAGAGGGGTCACATGAACCCGAGTTTTTGAAATTACTATTTTACCCTTGTTCTTTATAATATCCAATAAAAATATAACTAAATGTAGTGTTATTGCACATAAAGGATAATAAAAGAATGGAGGGGCTAATTTTGTATTTTATAATAGCAATAGAAACGTGTACACTATATTACATCCTTTTATAAACTATTTTCATTTAGACTTAATTATAGACGTGATCCCGTAAAATTTATTAAATAGTATATGCCCTAGTAGTTTTGTTTTGTAAGATTAATAGTCCCCTTCCATGATAAAAACATTAGACATGTCTATAAAATCTTAACTTTTAAAAATAACATATAAGATTCAGTCTGCTCACTCGCCTCCTTACTAATTTTAATTAAATGCAGAAAACACAGATTTTGTAAGAATCTGTAGAACCAGATTGCAACTGTGGTTGCAACTGCCAGTTGTAACCAGGAATACCAGTAACTTTTACTGCAAACATAATACACAAGTATTTTGTCATAATCCAATACGATAGCAAATTAAGTAAGTTTATCAAATCACCTTAACTTCTAACATGTTTAGTGTTTTTGATAATTCAGATAAACTTTTACAGTTTCTTTTAAAAAAACTCATAGAAAAATATCTGAATCTAAACTTAATTATGTTTGATAAGAACTTTTCATACGGACGACATAGGTTGATTTTGTATCTAAAATACGACCCGCTGGACAAAAGTCCTGGCTCCGCCAATGCAACTGCTCACATTTTGACCAACCTTAGACACATCTTTATAAATAAAAAATTATAGACAGCTTTTTAACCTCATGGGGTTGCATTTAAGTATACTGATACACATGCATTAATCTTTAAAAAACTGGCCTTAATTTTCTGATTTTGTGTATTGTATTATTTTTCTGGTGTGCTACAAACCCCAAAGAGACGTTAACGACCACGAACACTTGATTTTTGGCAGTATATATATATATATATATTCCGTTGGTAACGTTTTCTTTACATCAATAATAGTATAAAAATTATAAATCGGGAGAAAATCTACTCCCTCCGTTTTCAATTAGTTGTTCATTACGAAACTACGTGCAATTTTGACCGGACAATAACTTGTAACAAAATTACCGGAATGAAATTTTGATACATATTAATTACATGTAATTTCGTAAATAACAATTAATTTGAAAGTTAAGAAGTATTATAAAAAAATAAAATAAAAATCATCCAGGAGGAAGGGAAGTTTGAGTTAAATTTATGTGAAATGAAGTCGCCAGCATTGACCAAGCCCATTTCCAAGTTCTATGCACCTTCTAGATAAAATATGTATTAATTAATTGGGTAGCATATATGAATAAAAAAAAAACATATAAATAGACACTTATGTTAAAAACGTTTCAAATTAATATTTTATTAATACAAATTTTTATGATTTCACGACGGTAAAACAAATATACGTATTTTTTTTCTTTTTCGAAACGTATATTACCTGTCTGCACAATTAATGTTTTTTTTCAATTCAAAACTCATTATATAATGAGCACATCATAAGTCTTTCCATTCATCATTCCTACAAACCAAGCAAAATCTCCGTTAATTCCTCTCTAACTCAGATAAAGAAATTGTCTTCCCTTCATTAAGTAAATTAAAGATAAAAAAATGGCACAAAGCAAGGTCCTAGTCATCGGAGGAACCGGATACATCGGAAAATTCCTCGTAGAAGCAAGTGCCAAAGCCGGGAATCCTACTTTTGTTCTTAGCAGAGACATCTCCCCTTCAGATCCTGAAAAGGCGAAACTCCTTGACGGTTTCAAGAACCACGGTGTCACCCTCATCCAGGTACAAATATATCTATAAACGTTTTTTTTAAACATTTCTAGCCAAATGAGTGGCAATAGATTGATGTAACTAAATTCTGTTTTGGTAATAATAGGGAGATATCAATGACCACGGGAGCTTGGTTTCGGCAATGAAGCAAGTTGATATCGTGATATCAACAGTTGGCAAGCAACATGTTTTTAACCAGGGCAAGATCGTCGATGCCATCAAAGAAGCCGGAAACATCAAGGCAAGATTATAAAAAAAATTATTCATATTTGATTGCAATTTACTGAATTAATCAACAACTTCTAACAATTCATATTACCGACAAAACTGCAGAGATTTTTACCTTCTGAGTTTGGGAGCGATGTGGATAAGGCCAATACAGTCGAACCGGCCTCAACTGTCTATAAGTGTAAATCGGACCTCAGAAAGACCATTCAAGCTGCAGGGATTCCGTACACGTTTGTTGCCTCGAATGGCTTTGCTGGCATTTTTCTCCGTGGCTTTGGACAAAAAGACGCCACAAGTCCCCCTAGGGCAAAAGTCCTAATTTTTGGAGATGGAAACCCAAAAGGTAATTAGTTAACTACCCTTGAAAAATTGTGCAACTTTCATACTATAACTATAACATGGGAAAAGCCTAACCCAAATAACATTTTTATTTTTATTTTTGCCATCATCAGTGATCTTCTCCAAAGAAGAGGATATTGCAGAGTACACCATCAAAGCTCTGGATGACCCGCGAACACTAAATAAGATTCTATACGTAAGGCCTGCTAAGAACATCTTGTCCTTCAATGAGATTGTGGCACTCTGGGAGAACAAAATTGGAAAGACTCTCGAGAAGACTTATCTACCTGAAGAACTACTTCTCAAGAAAATTGCAGCATCTCCAGTGCCAGTAAATATGTACATGGCGCTTGCATACTCCTTATTCATCAAAGGAGATGCTGCAAACTTTGATATCGATACCGCAATTGGTGTTGAGGCTACCGAGCTCTACCCTGAAGTGAAGTACACCTCTATCAACGAGTACCTTGACCTATTCGTCTGAAAAAAATTCGAAACTCTTTGTACAATCTTTTTATTTTATATGTTTGAGTTTCTTGTTTCGCGTCAAATTAATAAGAGGTTTAGATATTGAGTCTTTATCCCAATAATGGTGCCTTCTATTTGGAAATAATCGTCTCTACAAGATAAAGTTTGCAGTTAATATGATTGTGATATAATATACTCCGCCAGCTAAACCCAAGATGATGCAGCAAATTGCGAATTATTACAGTTCACACACTTAATTAACCTAATGTGATCTATAGATAAATATATTAGACATCTATAGAGTTGTTCAGTTCGCAAATTGATACCATGAGAAACTAGTGGATAACATTATCCGTTCTAAAACAAGCTGCAAAACTAAGGGTTATGGCTTGTATGTTTCCATAAACATAACTGAAGAATTTACAAACGGGAAACAAATTAGAAATCTGGTGTAAGAAACCTAAAATCATTGTACTACAACTGTGGCACTCAATAGAGAGGTCATTCCGTCAAAAAATCCATTGAAAATAGCCATTGACATGAGTCACATAGTGTGATCAGAGTATACAAATTTTTAGTGTGTAATGAAAATTAGGAGCATAAAAAGCTCGAGACTTCCATACATGCTGCTAAGAATATTACATAAAGCTTCAATCTGCATGTGAAGTGCTGCTCCCAGTAAATTTCTTGCTAGTGTACTTCTGTAAGAAGATAATTAGAAAATATTGTAGTTACTGATCACCCAACTTTTAAGAAACTCTTAGGTAGAATATAGAAAACAGTACAGACATATTCAACTGTTCTCCGAGATCAAATGAGATGTATCTGTACTTAATTATATGCATAATTGGCGCTTCATTGCGATAACAAACAAAACAGTCCAATAGAAAAGCAGTATGGGCCAGAACACAAGTACATCTAGCACAGAGAAGAAGGTTAAGAGAAATGCCACCACAAGAACCTTGACGATGGAATACCTGCAAAAGTAAAGCATTCGGAAAAACTTCAAGTAAATAAAAAGCTTGATTGCCGAATGTGTTTCTAGGATTAAATAAGTAGGATTGAAATAAAACAACAGTTACTTCTCCCATTATAGGCAAATACTCCTATAATAATCGAAGAAGAAGTTGGAAAAACCATGTTTCATGGTGTTTTTCGAATTGGTCACGAGTCCAAAAATTTGGTCAAATTCCATGCGAATAATCTAAAGTTTAGACTCCGTACTCAAATGGTTTGAGTATCTTGTATGACAAGATTCGAAACGGTATATTGCATGACCTATTCGGTGAATGGGCGTGAATGAAAATTGACTCCGAAGTTGGACCATGGAGAGACAAAATCTGAAATTTGGGAAGAGGACATGGGAAAAACAAAGAAATGGGGAAGACACCCAAATTTTTATCCCATATCGAAGAGGAAAAACTATTTTGAATAGTTTATATACATATTCACCACTAGAGAATAGTAATAATGTGTAGCCTCATAGGTGTGTGTAGGCAAGTGCACTACACACGCGGCCCAAAAATTCCAGCAAGCTTGTAACTGATGCAATTAAAATTTAGCAGTTTTGAATATACTGCATATTTTTTCTATAGCATTTTAGAAAGAGAGAGAAGCACCCACCAACAGCTCGACCTTGACTCGTCGTCAGTTTACAGCGAGTCATCCGAGACGTTATACCTTCCGCGGGCTTGGGGCTTGTTTAGGTTCCAAGAAAGTCTGAACAAAACATACTGCATATTTTTTCTATAGCATTTTAGAAAGAGAGAGAAGCACCCACCAACAGCTCGACATTGACTCGTCGTCGGTTTCCGACGAGTCATCCGAGACGTTGTACCTTCCGCGGGCTTGGGGCTTGTTTAGGTTCCAAGAAAGTCTGAACAAAACAGTCCCAAAAATTCCAGCAAGCTTGTAACTGATGCAATTAAAATTTAGCAGTTTCGAATACTGAATTAAGTGACTATAATGGCTCTCAGCTCAGCCTATACTGCTCTCTCCCACTCTCTCTAAACACACTTTTACATTCTGAACATACTGCATATTTTTTCTATAGCATTTTAGAAAGAGAGAGAAACACCCACCAACAGCTCGACCTTGACTCGTCGCCAGTTTCCGGCGAGTCATCCGAGACGTTGTACCTTGGGATCGAAGCGCCAACGCAACTAGAAACATTAAGGTGGTTGCGCGAATATCGGTTAATGGCATACTGTTAAACAGTCGTCTCGTCTATTTTATTCTGTCCTTTTATTTCATTTATATTTCAGCAATTTCAATTCTGCAATTTATTTCAGTATTTTAATTTGCTTTACTTAGCTGTAATATTTATATTCTGTCTTTACCTTTCTGTAATTTCTTTAAAGTACTGTTTCTATTCTGTAATTTTAATTTTGTATTTATAATAGTTTCATTTCAGTCCTGTAATTTCAATTTCAATCATAACAGTCCGGCTGTTAAGTTTATGCTTTCCAGTACAGCAGTTTCTATTTATTACAATTCAGTATATCAGATTATTAATTGATAATAATCTGAACAACGTTTGCTTTAGTTTCTATTCAGTCCATACATGTTGTAATCTGTAATTTCAGTTTCAATTCTGAATTAATAAAGATTATACTGGTTTTAATTATTTCTTTTTTAATCATTTATTATTATTTAATTGTTATTTTGTACACGAAAACCAACAGAAGTAACATTTGCAACTAAGAACATTTGCTTGCTTTCGGATGTGTTTCTAGGAGTAAATTGACACCCCTTGGAAAATAAAGTTTCCTTGACATAGTTTTCTATGTATATCCGGCATCCCGTATACAATTTCAGGCTTCGCACTACACACACACCTATGAGGGTAATATAACGTCAACGCGTAAATGAAAGCCACTATAAAGCTCCATATCCACCTCAGGGGTGTATACGGTAGACATAGTCCAGGTAGTACTGTTGAAACGCCACGAAGAAATTGATTCAAACCAATATCACCTTTCGCTCCTTCCCTTCTTCCCTTCCACACGTCACTATTAAAAAAAAAAAAAACATTGACAATATATATGCCATAATTTGACGAAGAGCTGTTATTTATTTATTTTGAAAAATTAAGAACAGAAACTTAAAACAAAATAAATTTTATCGTTTGTAACACATGAAGGGAAGGGTGTATTCTTAAAATCCATTATAAGAGCAGTCACACTTGGATCTCTATTAAGGATCGATGTTTATGTAAAATTTGTAGAGTAAAAGCATAATTTGAATTTCCCCATCAGGTTAGGGAACATGCTCTCTTTGTTATCTCTCCACACAAGTATTTCATAGTATAATTAAAAAAGTAAAAACTAAAACCTATTTCAAAAACTTTTTCATTCCATAACATTTTAAACCTATTCGGCTATTAATCCAAAAGTTAGATTTGTTTACTGTTTTCATTTTACAAATTTGGAGAACAAAAATTATGAACTTTCATGCGCTGGTATAACTTTGTTATGACAATGTGAATGAAATTTTATTGATCAACTAATTTTTACACCAGTATATCATTTTAAAAAAAAACAAAAAAAAATATTATATTGAAAAATAAATTGATGTTGTCATCACTTCCAATTT
Organism: Primula veris; assembly: GCA_963682055.1. Classification (NCBI taxonomy): domain Eukaryota; kingdom Viridiplantae; phylum Streptophyta; class Magnoliopsida; order Ericales; family Primulaceae; genus Primula; species Primula veris. The sequence continues at coordinate 10,095,496 of OY821747.1, forward strand.
TCATGAGATCTTACTTTAAAATATTGTATTTTCCTTTTCAATACAATAGAAATTATTAGAGAAATGATAAACAATTTTATAGACTTAAAATAGATAGCGTGATAGATGAGAGCTTGAAAATTGTTGATATGTAAACTGAATAGCTAAAGTTAATAAAGTAGGATTTTTTAAAAAAAATTTAGAGATAGTTATAAAGAATGTGATGTAGTTGATGTTAAAATTAAGTGCAATTATCATAAAAGTTCAATTTGTTACTTCTCTTAATTGTCCCGGTTTCATTTAAAAAAAAAACTGTCTTGGTTTTTTTTAGTAAAATTGTGCATATGCATATATGTATATATGCTTGTTTTTAGTAAAATTGTGCATATGCATATATGTGTATATGCACATGAGTAATCTTACCCCACGTGTTGCGTATACGGCACGTAATGCAATAAAAATATAGAAAAAATGTATAGTTATGATATAAATATGTGGATAATACAAAAAAATATATAGTTTAAGATTTTAAAAAAATGTTTTGTTGTAAAAAAGGGATAAATAGTTTTATTAGTTTTTACTTTTTATATTTTTATATGAGTATGATATTATTGTAATTAATATAAAGGTGTAGGGGTATTTTTGGGAAAAAATGGCTAAATTGGACAGTATTATTTGACTTGAGTTGGTTTATTATAATACAATGATATGTTTGTGCATGTTTATTACTCATCCGTTCAATGCTAGATGACAGTTATTTTATGTGGTTTTATACTTTTCCTACCTTAAACTATGTATTTTTAAGGATTTAAATACTTAATTTTCAATTTGGTTACCATATTATAAGAAACATTTCAATTTAGATAACACACTATAATAATCTTTCCAATTTAGGTACCAATTAATCACGGAATCATGTCACGAGACAGCAAGTGTTTGACAAACGTTAACATGAGAGGTTAATTTTGATATTTTGTACCAAAATATATTATCATAAAAAAAATGTCCCCCAATTTCACAGATAACAAAAACCAGCACATAATCAAAATTTGGAGGGAAACGTTGTTATAGAATGATATATTTTTGTGTAGAATGACGAAATTACTATCTCACTCTCAAGTTTATCAAGCACGTGGTGTCATGTGATATGATTCCATGATTAATTTAGACAGTGGTATATATATTGGACAGTTTATTATAGTGTGATATCCAAATTAAAAAAGTTGAAACATATAAATAAATCGTTAACAGAAAGATAATTTTGTGTACTAACGCATTTTTGACATATACCAAATTAAATCAAAGATTCCTAAAGTAAGTGGACAAAAAGTGATAAATCTATTTTAATATGTTCACTGACTCACTTTAATTGAAAAAGAAAAATATCATCTCAATGTATAACTTATGAATAAAATTTAAGGTGTAGGGTGGTACTTTATTTGTCAATATTACCATTTAATTTAGCATACGTCTAAAACAAAATATATCACAAATTTAAATAATCGGAGTAAAATAATATCATCATGCGTAATATCAATTAAATCGGGATGAGAAGTCAACACCCAATCTTACATATATTCATAGACCCCCATTGACGATATAAATGTATCAAATGTCATCGTTTTTCGTCCTTTTGTTTTGGAGTCGATATGATATTTTGTTACGTACGAAGAGAAGATTTTGGACGAGCTGGCAGTCGAGTTGATGTCAATTTAGGATGCGACAACTATCAATTTGATTTCACTATCCAAAATACAATACCTTCTTGCACTACAATTAACTACAATTAAAATAGTGAAAGATTGAGTAATAATACTAATAAACGGAATAAATACATTTAGTATACTGTACTACTAGCGGTTAACGATTTAGGTATTAGACTACATTTTTAACAATTGAGGTAACAAACTACGAAATTTCGTCAAATTAAGAAAGTAATAAATTAAATCGACGAAATTCGTATCCCATATTTTGAGATATATTTGTGAGGAAGATGGAAATAATTACAATGAAAACACACTAGTACAATTTTTATGATTTTGTTGAAAGATGAAATTGATAAACGTGAGCGAGTACATAGTGTTAAAATTAGGTATTTATGGTTATATCGTTAAACGTGAGTACAAATTTGGTAAATGAGTAGTTAGTAGTTTAGAAAATGGGTTAAAATTAACAATAGCTAAATAGTGTACAAAGTTCCCTTCTCTCTCTCTCACACTAAATCGATCTCACCTGGGAAAAAACACACACTCACACACACATAGATAGATATAGAGATAGAGATAAAGATAGAGAGAGAGAGAGGGATATAAATGGGGACGTTAGGTAGAGCGATATACACAGTGGGATTTTGGATAAGAGAAACAGGTCAAGCCATCGATCGATTAGGTTCTCGCCTACAAGGAAACTACTTTTTTCATGAACAACGTACGTTTTTTTTTTTTAATTCATTTACTTATATTTATATTTACCCTAATTATATTCCCCCCTTGATTTTGATTTATTCATTCTTCTAGTATTTTTTTTTTATATATATTCTCCTTATATCCACTTTCTTACTCTATTCTCGTTTTTATTTTTGTCTAATCTAGTCTAGGCGAGACCCTCTTTTTATTTATTTATTTTGATTTTGAGCTAAAACTAGGTCAAGGTGATTATCTTTTCAATTTTTGATTTCATCAATTTATATAAGAAAAGTTTGCAATTCAGAGATTTTCTTGTATCTATTTTATATATAAAATGGGTATTTATATATCCATCGCATGCCCGTTTTATATCTCTATTTTTACTTTTTATATCGTCTTTGGTTAAACCCTATGAAATGCCGCTTTTGCTCAGAGTCTTATCACTTTCGGTTCCTTGTTCGTTATTTTTGTTAAGCTAGTAAACTTGGTCAAGGTGATTAACTTTTGAACGTTTGGTTTCGTCAATTTAAATAAGGAAATTTTGCAATTCAGAAAGTTTCTTGTATCTATTTTATATATAAAATGGGTATTTATATATCCATCACATGCCCGTTTTATATCTCTATTTTTACTTTTTATATCGTCTCAGTTAAACCCTATGAAATGCCGCTTTTAGTTTGACTTACTCTGAGTCTTATCACTTTCGGTTCCTTGTTTGTTATTTTTGTTTGATGCATCATATTAGTATTACTGTCTAAACTAAGATGTGGATCATAGAAACTATAAGCTTTGTGGATGTTCAGATTAGTTTAGAATTGTAGATATAGTTAGTGTTGTAACGAGTAATTTGGTTTTATTTATATATGTGGTGACAACTTCTATAACCTTGTATTTTACATCTTAACCGGACATAAATATGATGATGAGTGTCGCCTCGTAATTACTTCCCATGTGTATAATTCATCTTATAGCCATTACAATAAATTATTAGTAAATTTGTGGAAGGTTTAATTTGTTTGGACTTTGGAGTGATGTGCTCGTTCTCGACAACAATCAAAAGGAGCATAACAATTGAGCCTTGAATCTATCAGAGGTCTTGTACTTGGATCTTTTTTTAATACGGCTACTCACAAGTTTGCACAAACTAGGGTTAAGAGAAAGGTCGGGAAGCGAAGTTCGTTCATATATTAAGTAATATATATAGAATAAAAAGGTAGGGATAGCGAGAGCTGTTAAAGAGATATTGTAGTCTATCTTTGGCTTGGCGCCTATTGAGCTTTTTAGGATAGCCAACCGCTCCTTGACCTTAAAAATATCCACCAACCCTAGCGCATATGTTCTTTCTTTACCCACACTACAAAAGTCCTCGACTGTAGGGATCTTATTGCAATTTCCACCTTATATACATAGAATTTTATCCGCATCAGATAGTGTTTAGCTTCAGCCTTATAGGCTTGTTTAGTATTCTGTTTGAGATGTTTTGAGAATGCTACTTATTCTTTAGACCTGAATATACTTATAGAATCATCACAATTTCTATAAAAGTAATTTAAGACTGGAGAGTGATTGGAGAGAATGGGAAATTCTAATTCTAATTCTTATTCTGACGGATTTTGAATCTATATATTCATTCCCATCCGATATATACTTGTTTGAGTTAATATCGAGATGAAGTGTGATTCCATGGTGATTCTTTCTTTATTTCATTTAAAATTTTCACAAAGAAGGCGGTGGTTTGATTTGCGAGTTGGTGTGTCCATTGCGTGTAAGGACGTGATATTTCAGCTCACATGGCTTATCTTTTTCACAACTTGTGTTAGGTAGAAAATTTTAAGCATTATGGCGTATGTTTGATTTCATGAAATTAACAATGGTTGTAAATTCATGTCTTTCATTTTTAGAATGTATCAAATGCATATGGATTATAAAAGTACGTATGGATTATTTCAGTACTTACTATTGAGAATTGACAGAGACTTGATACACATTGTTTCATCTTCTTTTTATTTATTATTATATTTTAATTCTGAAAATTTTATATTTAGTGTCTAGGCACAGGACATTGATGAACGTGTACGACAAGGCTCCAGTGGTTGATGAAGATGCATTTGTTGCCCCTAGTGCTTCAATTATTGGAGATGTTCTGGTTGGAAGAGGTTCATCTATCTGGTATGGATGTGTTTTGCGAGGTAAGCAAATTGTCACTATGTTTCTCAATGTAGCTTTACAGTTCCTTGGTTTATGTGTAGTAACTTCAGATGCCAATTTAAATTAATGGGGTTGCACTGTTTCAGATTGCGTTCATGTTTCTACACAAAATTCGGTTTTTCTTTTCTCAATTGAAAAGTATTGCTTTTATTCTGACTGTCAATTAGCTGTCCTTTTGCATCAATGTGATATCAAATTGATTCGTGTATTTTGGGATGTGTTATAAACTTAGACATCGCTGTCACTTAAATGTATATATCCAGTTTGATGAATCATACCGTATTTGTTGATTGTGCTTCAAATTGCCTTTGTTTAGTTACAATGGGTAAAGGTTGGCAACATTCGTGTTGTTTTTCTAGGCTAGTTAGTAAATTTTAGCCTACTGCAGGTATTTTTACAATATTTGCATCTTAGAATTGGGAATAAACACAGAACCAACAGGAGTCTTAAAAATGTCCCTTATATCCATGCTGTTCATGATATATTTGAGCATTTTCATATGTGCTATGTGCTATCGTTAGACAAATAACAGTGATCTGGCAGAGTAGTTCATGTATAAGGCCTTCTGAATTTTAAGAAAACGCAGTTCTGCTTCACAATTTACATTTCCTGTGAAAAAACAAAAGGTATCTACTATCGAATAGTTGTGAGAATTCTACAGCTGTCTTGCTCACAGCTGAAGATAGGTCACTTGTTTCGTTCTTTTCCAGCTCCCTAATGGGACCGATAATGATCAAATTTATTGCAATATTCAGACAGGACTAGTTTAAAATGGTTGTATGGTGTCGACTGTTGAATCGATGTCCTCCTGTTTTTCATCTGATACTAACTTGACCTCCATGCCATATGATATGAGTGATGTAGGCTTTTTTTCTTTTACTATCTATAGAGTAAAGACCATTGATAGGCAGAAAGAAGGAAATAGAATTATACCTTGCATATTGTATTTCTAGATATTGGTTTACCAAATGGTTCTAGCTTTTCTTTCTCAGAAATATTGATTTCTCAATCAGGTTCTGTTTTGTGCAGACAGAATCGAGTCTATATTGTAGACAGAAGTCACAGAATAGAAATAAGTGTGTTAGTTTTGCAATTTATACCTTCGTAAGAGTTCATACTGTGCTTGTCAATGTGCGTCTGTTTCCCAGATGAGGCATAAGGAGCTGGACTTAAAACAGAACTATGTGAGAACGTATAATGACCTTGCATTATATGGAGAAATGCTTAGATGAAATGACTTTTTTGGGGGAATATTTTCATACTCTTTAACTTTTAGTGCAACAAAAAGTAAGTTAAAAGGCAGTGAACCAAATTTATATTGTAGTAAAAGTTGGCCTACATTGTTACATATACCATTGTGCGATCGGACGCAACAAGATTATCTTTGAGCTAGTAGTGGTAAATATCCATTCTGTAAGCTAAATTTTAAAAACCTAGACGATAAATTTGTAAAAAGGAATCTTCTATCTCTTGGCTGGACTGTTGATAGAAAAATCTATATGGATTGCAAGATTATTTTTCGAAACTTTAATCTTATAATTTGATTGAATGTGAACGGGTAATGAAGGTATTAATGAAGCTTAAGATCCCACACTTGATGGGTTAGGACTTGAATGTAGAGAAAATGAAATTATTAAAACTAATTGTTCAAGCCATGTGTGATTTTAAGGATTAAACAATCTTGAAGGTTATACTACGGGTCAGAGCAGGATAGAGTAGTAAAAAGATCGGTGGATACTTGGTAGGGAATGACCTAATTTATAATCTAGAATTCTAGATCGATATTTGATGTTAGTTCTTTCTTAGAAACAGAAATTCCAGTTAAACTTTGGGACGAAGAAGTGAGACGTAATATAGCACTTACAGTAAGCAATACTATTGTTGAAGTTTGTGAAGTTCTTAGGTTTATTTCCTGTGGGCAAGTTAACTATTTAATATAAAGTTCAATAACTGGGAGGACAAAAAAATTATGAACGTTGTTGTAGTACACACAAATGAGTGGTCCAAAAACTGAGGGCGTCAAAAAAATAGTGGTATTAGTGATTAAGCATAAGTTAAAAAGGATGATGGAAATGCTTTACTTTGTAGGAATTTGTGGGAAACATAGAGAAAAGAGATGTAATTTGTGCAATTGTTTGATTCAAGGTACCTTAATGGTCTCCAAAGAATTGGGTACATGGACCTCAGGAAAAGGATAGCACAAGAAAGTATATTACTATATCATTATAGCGCAATGCATGTAGCGTGGAGCATCAAATAATTGGGGACTGTAAGGGAACTTGTTATCTCTAAATTTGAACTTACATAAAGAGTGATTGATGTAGCCTGTCGTGTCTGATCAGTTTGGTTTCATTGAGTATTAGCATAAAAGTCTCATATTTTTATAAGTTGCTGTGTTACAAAAAAGTTGATTTAAATAAAAAAGAGTTGACTTGACATGTAGAGACTAGAGACGGTGAATACCTTCTTGCATAAAAAAAGATTAAGGAAAAAAGAAAGACAAAAGTAAACAGCTAATACCACAAATTTGTATATTACATGAGGTGCTGTAGCTAATACCCGATTCTCTAAAGTGAGCGTTTAGTTTTGTGGAATATCTCAACGGTTTGAGCATCTTATGAGACTATTATGGATACAACTATGGCCATTTTGCTGGTGGATGCACTTTCTAACTGCACTATCATCAAAGGGGTTGATTGAGTAGACTGTTTCTTTATAAAAGAAAAAAACAAAACTTATTTAGTTAGCCACACGCGTTTTTCATTTGTTGTCGGCATGTAGAAGATTGTTGTCTTCCATTATCTTCCTTTCAGTTCGAACCAAAAAAAATATATTGCCTACTCAACTTACTTTAAACTAATGATTGTATGCATTTTAATGTAACACCGTGGCTCTGCTATATGCAGGTGATATGAATAACATAAAGATTGGAGCAGGAACAAATATACAGGATAATTCTCTTCTCCATGTATCCAAATCTAATCTAGCTGGGAAGGTTCTTCCTACCATAATTGGTGACAAGGTGACAGTTGGTAAGCGGTGTTTGTTAAATTATTCAATCAAATTTGAATTTGGTTTTGCAGTTATTTTCTGTTTGGGCATCTTGCTTTATTTATTATCTTCACGAATTTACAGGTCATAGTGCTGTATTAAATGGATGTACTGTTGAGGATGAGGCATTTGTTGGTATGGGTGCAACCCTACTTGACGGAGTGGTTGTTGAAAAACATGCCATGGTTGCTGCTGGAGCCCTTGTGAGGCAGAACACAAGGATCCCTGCTGGAGAGGTTTGTGAACTTTTTATTATACATTTGAAATTCAAATCTCAAGGGTGCCTTTCGATGAGTAGATCAAGAGCCTAGTATGTTACTTGGTTAGACTTTCAAGTACATTTTGAACAAGCAAGGTTGCATTTGTCATTCTATGCTCAATCTGTTCTTACCACGTCAAACTGATTTATGTAATAATGGGTTCGTTGGTCTCTTTACAAAATCTGGAAGTGTCTACTTCACATGACAAGGCTGAACATGACCATATATGCCTTGTCCCGCTTATATGCAAGTGGTATTGGTCTGGTTTAAGTAACCGAAATCGTAGCTTTCATTAGCACAATCCTAGCATAATTATTAATATAATTGAAGATAAATAAAATACTTTTGAACATTGGCTTTTTCCTTGGCGGCATCTAATTTTGCTATAACTCTATTATTAACCCATTCTCTATTGACTAAGTTGTCAACTTTTAACCTTCAGAGCAAAGAACTCTTGTATTTAAATAAACGAGGCTATGTACTTGGGTATTTTAAAGTAATGTAGTATATAACTTGGTTTGTAATTTTTTATGAAACAGATATGGGGAGGTAATCCAGCCAAGTTTTTGAGAAAGCTCACAGAAGAAGAGGTAGCTTTCATCTCCGAATCAGCCACAAACTACGCAAACCTAGCACAAGTACACGCTGCTGAGAATGCGAAAAGCTTTGAAAACATTGAAATGGAGAAGGTACTTCGCAAGAAGTTTGCTCGTAAAGATGAGGAGTACGATTCTATGATTGGTGTTGTTAGAGAAACACCTCCCGAGCTCATCTTACCTGATAATGTCCTCTCTGACAAAGTACAAAAAGCTTCCTAATTGTCCTGCTGTTGGTTCAATATTTGTTGCTTGCCTATTCAGTTCTAATAATTCTTGTGGGCCACAATCGAAGTGTTTGAGGTTTAGTGGTCGTACACTTTTTTGGTTAATCGGATACATTTTTTGTTGTTGATTAAGAGTGGATGCTATTGGTTGAACACTTACCAATGTATTATCATCTGGTTAACTTGGCATATCTGTACTTTCAGAGCACGGTGACTCCCCATATGCTTGTCTTCAGAATAAATAGGTACCTGAATTCAGCAATAACATTATTTATGTTTATTTGAAGTGCTTATTTTCTTTTTGCACGTTTTGACCTGTCATGTGAAATCTAGCTTTGAACAGTACTTCTATGAATGAAGTGATGTTGGAAATGAAATTGTGAAAAAATAAAAAAAGGAAATGAAATTGCGTTGGCTTCTTGTGCTTTTGTATACATTGAACCATCTTGCCTCTATTTTTATAGAAGCTTTTATCTGAGAATATGCGTTCCCCCTATATTTTTAGGAGCAGAAATTGATTTGTTCACAAGCAGTATTTGTACATTCATTGTACGTACATAAGTTTTCCCCTTTGAGGAAATAGAAAAACTAATGTGTCAAATAAAATAAGACGAGCTGACGAAAAATAGGAGAACAATTGAACAACCGAGATTGATTTATTTAATTCGAAAGCCGAGTTACAAAGTGAAAGAAAAACAACACAACAGGTATACTATTTCCTTCATACCAATATAGGTACTAAAGAAAGCGCTACAAAACGGAATTAAAAATATTTTTAGCCCGAAAGCCTACGTTTCTACTTCCAAGTACTTGTCTAATACTTTGACTGCGTGTCGTTGATTATTTTCTTATCAACATGAAAAGCTTTCGCAAGTAAGCCTATAGAAATAGAAGGGTTAGATCCAAATACATTATTTGCAATACGAAAAAGTCCTGGATCTTGGCTATTGAAACCTTGAAGGGCAACTGCACTACAGTTCCCAACATTGCGTTGATAATGGATTAGGCCTTGCGGATTAACCCACACGTCGCCAGTTTGAAGTATTTTTGTCATCAACTTGTTCTCGGGGTTGGAAGTGATAAAGGCTACTTCTATGGTTCCTTCAAGAACGGTAAAAATCTATCTGGCTCGGGGATTAACATGGGGAGGGTTTACGCCCCATGGAGCAAAATCCAGGCGGGCCATAGAAATACCAAGTGAATTCAATCCTTGCAATTCGGTTGCAAACACTTTCATTCCTACCGTTCCATATATATTTGTAGTGTTACCTGCTATCTGTAGGCCACTGTAAAAGAAATCATCGGCGTCTACAAGCTTCGGATCCTTACAAGCCAGACCATTTACTCGAACTAGTACATATTAAGAAAAGAGGTATGTGTGTGTTAGAATATAATTCTAACTTCGATATGGCATCGTGTTAATTCATTCAACAATCTTATACAACCAAGGGCGAGTGATGCAAAAAGAATTAGAAATAGATACGTTATGTGAACCTTGAACCGCGACGGCAGTAGTTTTGAATGTTCATTTAGTTATCAGCTATCACTACTGTCTGTAAATTTAACGTTACCATTTTATTTGTATAATATTGTTTTTATTAATACTACGAAATGATAGTATTTTTCTATATTTAAAAGATAAGTGAAGGAGAAAACCTATGGAGCTCTAAACTACACTTATCATCTAAAAATAAACTTATTGCGGTATAGTAAACCAAAACATGCTACTCATATCATTTCCATAATCCATTGTATTGATCAAACAAAATAAAATTACTCCTATCTTTTACACTAATAAGTTGTTAAGACATAATCATTATTAGCTCCATCGAAAAGCTAGAAAATAAATACCCGAGCTATTTGTATCTGCAACGCAGAAGTCTTGCAATGAAGCATTGTCAGCCAAAACGATGCAGAACGAAATATATAGTAAAGCTAATACGAAAATTTGAGAACCCATCAAAAGATCAGTTTACCCCGTTTTGAATATTACGGAATTACGTAGAGAAATTTGAGATTGGAAGAAATAGCATAGAAGGTGGCTTTTTATAGCTTACGATATGTAAGACAGTATAGGTGACCTATATGATTAGCTAAATAACTTACAAGAGCTGCAAGATGCCAAATTAATTATAACCATTGTATTACATTTAACTTAAACAGTTGGATTTATCAGTCGAGTTAATCGATTATCTCTTTTCTTCGTGTAAATTTTACTATTGCACATCAAATATGTACGTTCTAAATTAAAATATCCTACTATTTCCGTCATTATTACGTTTTCTCTTATGTTAAAACCCATTCAAATTCCTTTTGCTATATATCTAAGACCATTGTTTTTGTCTTAGATTTGTGTACGAGTAAAATATTTGGAAATACAACTGTACTTGTATATTGTATCAATATCTCACACACACATGTATCATTTTTCCGTTCTAACTTCTAAGTATTAGAAGACACGAACAAGGAAATAACAACAATGATCACGTTGATAAAGAAAAAAACATAATTTACCAAGGACCACTTCAACATATATATGAAGAAATTAATTGTACAGGAAAACCTTTAGTACCAATTATGGAGATGTTTTGGAGGCATTGCTAGTGTTACATTATTCATTATATTTTGGAAATTACTCTTTTTTAGATAGATACTAGCTATTCTAAGTTTTTTTTAGTTTTTTTTTGGTTTCGGGTGGGTTGTTTTTTCCGAATGGGTTGTGTTTTTCAAATAGAAGAGTATTTGATGAGGAAAAATAAATCTCGGTTAAAATATGAAAAGTAGATGGCAAACGAGCACACCCAAAACCTGTTGAAACATTCAATTGCTGGCAGCTTAACATTTTCCTTAAGCAAGTTCACATAGATTTAAAGCAATGCTGTAAAATATGCTAGATCAGTCTTATGGGAACAACAGAACAGCAATGATAGCTTGAATTTTTTAGCTTTTCCCTAACTTGAGGAACACTGTCTGTTTCGGCATGATCAGGATGTTCAATTTTTTATTTTATTTTGTGATTACGTGCCTAGCAGAGGTGTCGAGAAAACACAAGTGAATCAATATCAGGCAAATTTGAAAATCCCTTATTCCAGCTGTATATGCAATCATGAACTCAACACGACTAACTCAAGATTGAGTTTTAAAATTTTGATCTTTAGCACATGGAAAACTGAAATATAGAACACAACTATAAAGCTAAATAGCATAACATTGAAATCAGAATAATCTAGCCAGTAAGCCTATCAGAAATGAGAATGTAACCGGTTATATCGATACACCTCAGAGATCACTCAATCTTCCGAGTTCTGCTTAAAGAGCGACAACGTTAGTTAGCATCATCTATTACTAAAAAGCTCAACAGTTAGAAACACATTGAAAATAATGATGTCATTCCTCATGGTACAAACGTTCTGACCATTAATGGAGAAAAATATGGTCTAAACATGAAAATCTTTAAAAAGTTTCTCTGTGCCCTAATTTTATCTACAACATGGACTGTCACATAATTTATACCTAATTATCAGAAAACTTAATTTTTATTATTTTCAAGAATTTGTACATGTAGCGTCATTAGTGAGCACCGGAGTTAGACACAAAAAATGAAAATAGGTCACATAATTGAGCATCTGATCTTAAAAAAGATTTTAACCATGAGTTTTTATACTTAAGTCTCAAACTTTATGCTACTGGTTATCTTTTTGTTTAATTGTCTGATTGGAAATTTGGAACTGAAATGCATTTTTTTCTCTTTTTTCATAATTGAGCTCTTTTCGAGCTCTTTTGCTTCTCGGTATAGTCATGTGACGAAACCATTGCAGTCTTCATAAAACTTACGTAGATGCGACCTTTGAAAGATCCAACACCAGTGAAGGCCTTAAGTGATTGACTGGGAATTGGGGTGTGTACTAAATCAACACCAGCAAGATGATCATTAATTATATAGCCCCTTTTCTATGTGGTCCAAAACATTACATCTGTAATTAATGAAGCTCATACACTATTGAATATATATGTTTTGTTTGTTATTTTGGACTAAAATGTCACTTGTAGGTACATAGGGACTCAATTGAATATTCAGCAATACTTGTTTTATTGATTTTCTTTAACCAGTTTATATTTGTCACTTTCTGTAATTAAATGACTGATTTGTAATTCGTATGAAACTATTCGGGACTATATAAAGAACCGAGATTTTTTGTAACAATTAATTCATTAATAAAAATCATTATTTTCCACCGTATCTCTATATATATACTTACATATATATATATATATGACGAACTTTAGATATTGATCGTACTCCGATTACTTTGTTGTTTTCCGATCAGCAGAACGTGACCTTCTACGTACATGTACTTACAAGCATATGTGTTACAGATAGAGAGTCAGCATGCATCCCGATTTCCTTTCAGTTTGCAAATTGTATTGTCTTGTACATATCCATTTACCACTCTTCTTATAGAGGATGGACATATGTGCTTTTTTAAAAGGGCATTCTTCTCAAAATTTAAGGACTATTCACTAAAAAGGCCACTATAACTCAACTTTAGCCTAAAATATAAGCCAAGCCTTACAAGTGCTCCAATATATATCCTCCTGGACAATTTCCCTAAATAACCATATTTTAGGAATAGTAATATAATATAGATAATAGTAGTTATATGTCACATTTTTCAAGATTTTTTAAATTGAGTTATTGAGCCGAAACTTTTTTAATTTCAGTCATCCGGTCCAATAAAAAAGAGCTTAAAAGTTGTTTTTAAGCTTAAAAAATAACTTATAATCTATACGGGAAAGATATTAAAATGTAAAAAAAAATGTTAAACAAAGTTCGGTTTTTCAGATTTTTATTTTAAATAGAAGGAGGTGTATAAGGAAACTTATATTAAAGATAAGATAATAATAGTGTAGTGATAGTAATAACTAATAATAATAGTTAGTATTATAATGGTGAACAAAATCAGTAAGGATTAAGGGGCTTGTGACTCAAGCTAATAAGATGTTGACATAATGATAATTCTACTCAACCTAGTACTAATTTCAAAGATACTATCAAAAGTGAAATGACGCAATGTTAAATAAATACAGTAGTACATTTGCCATAAGTTATTTAATTTTCCAGTCGTGGCACTAGTGTTGATAGACGGATCATTTGTTGGTTAGATAAAATAGGCATATTATTAAAATTTATTTATACGTGGGAGCCATAAAACACTACAAAGTTGGATTCTTTTACATGTCAAAAATGAACAAAATTAATTAAATTCTAAACATGTCATTTTTCCACGTCAGGATTGCACAACTATGTATATATGGTATATCCTGCACCTTACTTTATGTTTTATGTTAATGTGTGGTGTACAAATGGCATTGGTTTTGGACCGAAAAATTCAAAGCAGTCTGTTTTGAATTTTTAAGACAGAAAAATCAATTCCAAACGGATCATTTACTATATTTTTGAGTTTATTAATAAGTGTTAGATTTTTAATATGTGACACAACTAAAATAATAGTGTACTAGATTCACGATAGTGTTAATCGTTCGGTATTCATTCCAAAATGCACTATTATTTAGGGTGTGTCAACCAATAGTATTTTTTAGTTTTAATTTTAAATTAATTTTAGGATAGATATTTTTGGGTTCATTAACATGTGTTAGATTTTTAGTATTTTTTAGTTTAATAGTGAATTAATTTTAGAATAGATATTTTTTGGTTCATTAATATGGGTTAGATTTTTAGTATGCGAGTGTTGTGCATCAGTCCCACATCGCCCAGAGTATCCGTGTGGTATATGAGCTTAAAGATCCATTTACTATCAACAAGGCCTTTTAAAGCCGTGCGGCACAATAGCGAGGACGAAACTCCATAGTTAAGCGTGCTTAACTTGAGTAGTACCAGGATGGGTGACCCCCTGGGAAGTTGTGCCAAAGCGGACAATATTGTTCATACAGGCGTGGCGGTTCGGTCCGTGGGGCCGGGTCGTTACAGATGGTATCAGAGCCTCTATCTGGCCGAAAATGTGGGGACTAGCACGTGTGTATGAGCCCCTGAAGGACGACGTGCCCGACGAGGACGTCGTGCCTGAAGGGAGGGTGATTGTGACAACCCAGATTTCCAGAAAAGAAATTCTGTGGTGCAGTGTTGTGCATCAGTCCCACATCGCCCAGATATGAGAGTATCCGTGTGGTATATGAGCTTAAAGATCCATTTCCTATCAACAAGGCCTTTTAAAGCCGTGCGGCACGATTGCGAGGACGGAACTCCATAGTTAAGCGTGCTTAACTTGGAGTAGTACCAGGATGGGTGATCCCCCTGGAAAGTTGTGCCAAAGCGGACAATATTGTTGATACGGGCGTGGCGGTTCGGTCCGTGGGGCCGAGTCGTTACAAATACAGTAATGGACTAGATTTTAATCATTCGATGTTGATTCCAAAACAGTAAAACAAATTGCATTATTTAAAAAAAATGCATGTTTTGATGACCAGACATGCATTTTTTACTGTATTTTAGAATAATAATACATCAAAATGCATGTTTTGATGACCACACATCATTGCCATCTAATAAAATGATTTACCAATCAGCCATTAAATTCAACATTACTCTTTTGAGACTTCTAATTATAAGAAGTTAATTTACAAGATGTTAATAGTTAATACTGATGTACCTGAGGCTAAAAAAAAAAAAAAGTACTCCCTCGTTACTATTTAACTGCATATAATTTTGACCGGTCAAAAACTTGTATCAAAATTATCGGAATGAAAATTTTTAAAAATTAATCAAATAGTTCAAATGTTAAATTTTATGATTAGATTTAAAAAAAAATTCATTTCGACAATTTTGATACAAGTTATAAGCCGGTCAAAAGTGGACGTTGTTTCGTAATGGATAATTAAATGGAAACGGAGAAAGTAGTTCAAATTCAATAATATCATAATAAAATTGCACTTTACACATCTCTGAAGTTTCGAGCTTTAAATGTATTAGTTTTAAATGTATTAGTGACGGTATGATTTATCCCACTAATTAATTGAAAATCCACGTAAAAGTAAAATATTTGAATGGGTTTGTATAAATCTGTAAAGTACATTTTTATCTATCAATGATTCAATGTAAGTAACGAGTTATGCTTATTATAAAACTAGTCATTAGAATTATGCAAAATAAGTATGGCATTTTATACGTGTGCTGCTTTAATATTACATTGTATGAAAATTGAGATATCTAATTTTCTTTTCGATTTGGCGAAATTAAACATATCTCAAAAAAAATAAGCAAAATTAAACCGAACTACTCCAGGCACTATTTTATTTCCATTAAAAACTTGAAAGTATTACCACAAATGAAAGCAATCTTTATATGACGACATCAGAAAAAGAAACAAAAATTAAATATTTTTAAAGATATTTAAAATTATGGGAAGTGAAATACAGCTAATAATTAAGCCCAAAAGACAGGCAACACTTGGGTCTTTATTATACCAACGTGTGTGCCCCCCCCCCCCCCGGTTGTACGAGGCACAACATAATTCCAAACCATTAAAAAAGGTTAATAAATAATGGTCCCCAAAATGTACTCAATTTCTATTTGGTTCCAAATTTTTATTTTGAAAACTCTCATAGTTTTCCTGAATATTATTTGTAAAGTTTTTTATTTGTATAATCAATGGCAATATTTCACTAAACTAATTTGATGAGAGTGGTAAATCTAAAAAGTAGTGTAATCGTGTTCCTATAGTGAAAAAAACCAAGTTAATCGAAATGGAAGATTGCAATGAGATACTTGTTACCATTCCTTCAACTTAGCAAATATCATTTGTGCGTAATTCATTTCTTTTCCGTTAATTCTATTTTCACATCTAGTATCTCTCTGATCACCTACTGTCAACGCACCTATACACTTTAATACTATTTCAACGATTCATATACCCCATCTTTGACTAGCTTCACCATTGTAAATTACGAAACACCCGATTTATCTATCTCAAGAATACCTCATTCAACATCTAACGTATATTATATTCGATAGTTAAACCGAACTCAGGCGATCGATCAGTCATCGCATCCAACAATTTTATACCGCAGACGACCACTTAATTCATATGCCTCCCTCCGAAAAACTCTTTATCATGACTAAACATTTGATGTGTTACCGTTATCACATTTACCAATTCATAGTTCATGTATTGCTATTCATTTCCGCTCTTATCTCGACAAGTACATTACCAAATATTTTTACGCCTAGACATTTAATAAGTTCAATTTTTTTAGGCAATTGACACAATTCCAGACCAATACCACATATTGTGCAAAATTGAACCACATTCAAGAAATTATTTTCGTGGGAGGTTTGGTTTTATCCTATGTATGTGTTAATATCTAATGTTTATATACCGATATCGATTCGTTAACTCCCTCCAATTTCAAATAGATTGTATAAAAAATAAAAAACCATATTCAAAAAATTCAAATTAATTTCGCTAATGAAACAAACCACTCGTTCTTCCAAACATGGCGTAAACCGAAAAAGTAAAAACTAAATAAATTAAGATTAGTGGGTTCGACTGAGTGTGTGTTTAAGAGATTATGATTTGTTATACAAATAAGACCAGCGACGCAGTTTGTTGCTCACTAACTCAAACTAATGTGTAATAATTTTACTCTATTCAGTTTTTATAAAATCTTATAAAAGTTTTGTAAAGTTAGTTTGTACTTCAAAATTCAGAAATTAGCAATGTTATCTAAAGCTGAATTAAGACAAAGCTACGGGACCATCCTTAAAAAAAACAAGAAATTCAGCTAATTGTCCCAAGATCCCAAACAAGTATCACATAATTGACCAAACTAACTCATATTCAATAAATTCAAATCGAGTTGACTTATGATTTCAAAACTCAGTAAACTGAAAAAAGTAGAAAAAATAACCAATCAAAGGCAAAACTACAGAACCATCCTTAAATTTCACAAAATACATACACAAAACAATAAAAACCAAAAATAAAAAACAAAATAAAAAATCCCTTCCTATTCTACTTCAACTCTTGGTGTGTGTTTAAAATCCGAAAAATATCATGGAAAAGAAAAAAAGAGAAAGAAAATAAAACAAAGGAAAATTAATTTGAAATTATTTTCCGTTTATGTGTTTGTAATGTTGGAAAATCAAAAGAAATGAAAAGAAAAAAACGGGGATAGAGGGGGTAGTCTCACTTTTCCCATTTGTTTTTATTTTCCTTCCACTTTTGGAAGTGAAATGGTTTTTCTTATTCTACCGCTTTCTTTTGTTTTCTTTATCTATTGATTTTCTTAAAACACAAGAAATATTTTCTCAAAAAATAATTATCATTTTTCCATAAGTTTTTCGTCTTCCAAAAACACTCTTCTTCAAGTAATCTCACTAATCACTTCCCCTTCTCCACCTTTTACACTACCCCCCTCCCCATTTGCAAAAAAAAAAAAAAAAAAAAAAAAACTCAAAACAAAAGAACTCCTTTTTCAATTTTCTCTCATGTAAAAAATGGCAACCAAAGTCATGATGTTTTTGGATTTAAAAATGGCAACTAAATCAGTCATTATATTAAAATTTGGTTGTATAAACTGAAACAGAAAAACAATAAACAAATCAAGACAAAACTACAGGACCATCCTTAAATTTCACAAAATACATAAATAAAACAATAAAAACAAAAACCAAAAATAAAAACAAAAACAAAATCACTTCCTATTCTACTTCAAGTCTTCAAGTAGTAGTCTCTCTCTCTCTCCACCTTTTTCCCACTTTCACTCAGCTCCCATAAAAAAAAAAAACTCAAAAACTAAATAAATTAAACAAAAAAAAAAAACTCCTTTTATATTATTTTCTTATGTAAAAAAAGCCTCATAAAATGGCAACTAAGACAGTATACGACGACGTTTTTGGCTTTAAAAGAAAATCCCAAACCACAACAGCTACACTTTCCCCAAGGATAGAGGACTATGCCGAGATTTTCGGAGGATTCTTACGTGGCGCCACCTCGATACCGGTCCTGGATCTCCCTCCTGCTGACTTGGTAGGAGTCCCCGTGTCGTTCCGGGGCAGGTGTTTCGACTACTCGGAGGTGTTTGGTGGTGTTGATGAGGGAGAGGGTTTTGCGGTGTTTGAAGAGGTCGTTAAGCGGTGTTGTGATGATGATTCTGATCAGGCTTGGTAATGTTTATCATTTTATTTTTATACCTTGTATGTATTTATTAAGATACGATTAATTAAATAGGAACAGAGGGAGTATATTCTTAATGGTTTTTTATTGTTGTTATTTTACGGTGTGACGCAATGAGTAAAGTTGATGCCATGTGTAGCGACGGAACTAGAAACTTTTAGGGGGAGGGGCTGAAATGCTACTATTGATAAATGAGGGGCTAAAAAACTAATTTTGGTAAATAGGGATGAACGCTACTTTTTGAAGATTTTGATCAAATTAGGTAATTTTTTTTATTTCATATTTTTTTTAATTAAAATAGGGGGGCCGTAGCCGGTTTCCATCTAGTTATTTTCCTGGTCATGTGACGCAGAAATGGCCCGACCCCTCCTGGACCCGTGCATAACTGCAGGTTTAGCACCGGGTTTTCCTTTTTAGTAATTTGAGTTAAGTTTATTTAGTGTACGAGTTTTTGAAGTTTTTTGTAGTTGCTTTTTTGTTTTTTGTGCATTTATTGTTTTATTTTTTTGTTTTTAGCTCTAATGGAATGAACAAGTTAAGTTAACTTTTGTTTTTTTTATGCATTTACCATCTTAATATTTTTGGTGTTTTCAGCTTTATAACGTGAGTAAATGAAGCGTATTAAGATCCAAGAGCCGTGTTTTTCCCCTTAATTTGGTAAAGGAATAAGACTAGTTGTTCGATTAAATTTGGCACTGATCAAACCAGGTATATGTGTTTAGGTACAAATAGTTTAATGTCTGTTTATGAGGTGCAATGTTGTTAGTTGACTCAATTTGAAATTTTATTTTTTATTTATTTTTTGTTAACTAGGTGTTTTAAGCTGAATGAACTATTTTTTTTCCTTTTACTCAACTAAGTTGGATTTAAAAAAAAAAATTAATGGTGGGGAAAACCCACTTTTTTATTTATTAATGATGAGAAAAATAAAAAAGTGGGGGAAAGACCCCACAAAACAAAGCAAAAGGTGTCCGTAACAAAGTAATTGAAAATACAAGGATTAGATAGCATAAATCTGAAATTTAAACTTGAACAATTAAAAAACTTGAAGTAAACTAGTAATTGTACGTAAACTGAAATCTTAACTAAGCTGGATTATTTACTAATAATTGTACGTAAACTAGTCGATTTATTGTCATTAATGGAATGTTACTATGCTTATGTATGTTAGCGGAATGTGAATCTCAATTTTGGGATTTTGTTAAATGTGTTTTTTTAGTTAACTTTAGTTTGTACCTGAGAAAACTAAAAAAATGGGAATTGAAGTATATTTAAGATTTTATAGTAAAAAATATGGAGATGAAATGAGGGATTATGACTTCTTCATTAATGAAGTATTATAAGAGGGAACTATGCATAAAAGGAAAAAAAACAGAATTAGACAACTGAAACTGATCAACTGCAGCTGGCAGTTGTGTGTGCCAACTAACTTAACTAATTAGGTTGGTCAAGAAGCTGATTAGGTAATTAGTTATAGTCCCATAACAAAAAAGACTGGATTGCCCTTGTTGACGTTTGTAACCGATATGGAAAGATGTTTGTTTCAACTTTCAAGTTGGTATTTAGCATAGCGCCCTGAATCCAAGGAATATTTCTTAGCGTCTAATACGTTATTACCTAATTTTTTCACACCCTCTACGTATGATGTTACAGTTCTTTTTACTAAAATGTGCTACTTTAACGTTCAAGTAAACCCTAAACCTCAATATGTTGATAGGTTTAGGCAAATTTGAACGATTCTAGGATGGTTTCGTGAAAAAATATAATAACTGAAGAACTTATATACTCGACTAATTAAATACGAAAATATAAATTTTCTGAAAAGAATTTTTTGTGGTTAAAGTTATATTTATGTAATTTGGATATGGAGGTATTCCATATGTGATTCTCATCCAATGTGCTTGAAAACAAGCACTCAGCCCGGGACAATCCACATTTTTTTTGGCTCTAACTCTATGTTAAAACTTATTGGTTCATCGCCTATTTGCAAATAATGTGACAACTATAACTACTACAAGGCATGTTATGGATAGTAGGATTTTATATAACTGGCATATATGGAAGACTTGTGCTTTTATGATAATTATTTGTGTGAGTGATGTAAACACATGGCACTCATGGAGTTCAGCTCATCGTCCATGACAGGTGCCATATTTTTTTCTTCTATTTGTGCTGCCTATTTCTAGTATTACTCATTGTTTTTCCTCTAGTTTCTTATGGACCTAAGTCTCAACTTTCGTTCATCCAGAGACGATTTCATGCTATTATTATGGTTGAAGGTAAAATTTAAAGTATTTATTAGGAGAAGGATCTGACAAATTGTTTCAAATCCATGTCTTCAAATTTCTGGTAGCACCATACTTCTCAACATCTTAAAATTCCTAAATCCCATACTTTGGAATATGTTCATTTTGTTTGGTCTAAATGTATTGCCACATGGAGTTTTTTCTGAATCAATATTTGGCCGCTTTGAAAAACTATATTTTTTTTTTTGCCCTGAAGGTATGAAAGATCCATTCATAGCATGGTGTCATTCAATTTATTGTCTGAACTAATAGACAACTTTTCCGTTTAGATGTCAAAAATTCAAGTTTATCCTCCCCATTGCTATGTTTTTCTTTCTTTTAACTCTATATTTACATTTACTCCCTGGACCCATTGCTTTGTTCTTCTAGAACTATCTTTTACCTTATGTTCACATCTAACTTCAAAATAGGTAACTAGGAAATTCTATAGTGGTATGGGAATGATTTTTCTGCACTGGCTAATACTAGTCATATTTTGAAGGTGGTTCGAGAAAGATATATATGGTGACCATTTTTTATATTTGATTAGCTTTTTTTATACTAGTAGTAGTAACGATGGAAGATGTGCTTCAATTCAGAAACTTTCTATTATTAAAGGAGGTTTTTCATTTATTTTTATAGGACTCCGGCTCAGAGTGAGACACTATCGGATGATTTGGAACCATTTGCATGCACAAACAGTTACCAAAGCATCTCAAATGCAGATTTTCACCCCTCAAGTAATGACATTAAGCAATTCAAAGTATCATATAACAAGGTTTTTCATACAAGCGAGGATGATATCGTGAATGGGGTGGCTCATGTTGCCCAGTTGAATGATGTTCCTGGATATTCATTCTTGGTTGATGAACCCCCTCCTCTACAGAAAATGGTGGTATGTTTTTCTTTTTTCATTTTTATCATAATCTGTTCTCATTCTTGTTTTCACTTGTTATTGTTTCAAGTCATGAAGAGTTGTAGTATACTCTAATTAAAAATTGCAAGAACTAATTCCTAAAGTTTTTAAAAGTATTTTTTTTTTCTCTTGGAGTTCTTTAAAAAAAATTGTTTTTGGAAAGAGTCCACTAAACGTGTTACTTCATGAACTTTCTATTCTTAGAAGTTAGAAACATAACCAAATTCAATGGTAATGAAGGGAGAAATATATTTGCAGGTGACTAACAATCTCAAACACGAAGATTTTGGTGTGGGGATAGAAGAAGGAAAGCCATCAAGGGAAACCACTTTGTGCGACAATAAGCCATTTGTAACTATTTCTGATATCAGCCTAAAAACTCGTCCCTCTCATTTGCCCCCACCATCGAGGCCGCCTCCTGTTGTAGGTCCGAAGAATAGAGACAATAATACACAGAGCTCCAAGATAAAAGTTTCTAGAAGCTTCTCTTATGAAGAGACAACCTCGGCTGACAACTCACCACTATTTTATGATGTCGAGGTAGATGCCAGCACATCTGCTGCGGTTTCAGCTGCAGCAATGCAGGATGTAATGGAAAAAGCTCAAAAGAAGCTAAAAAGTGCTAAATACAAGAAGGATAGAAGTAAACAAGCTAGCGAAAGAGACTTAGGTGCAGTTAAAGATTTGGCTGATAATTCTACAAAACATGGAAAAGGATATGGGTTGTTGCAAGAATCATCAAATGAGGGAAATGTTGAGTGGAAGCAAGATGAGGAATTTTACGAAGTAACCGAAACAAATGATCATAGAAACATGATCAGCGTCAGAGATAATCAAAGAGTTGGCGTGCATGACTTTAGGGCGAGTCAAGTAATTTCACAACAAGAGGAGTTAAACAGGAAAATGAAAAGTGATGATGGTATTCTTGAAAAGATAATAGTAGAATCTGTTGAAGGTGAAGGTTTTGTCAAAATGACAAAAGTTCGAAAAAGCGAAGATGAAGATGAGAGCAAATGCAAAGTTCATTTAGGTCTGGAAGAAAACGGGATTAGTTTGGAAGAAAATCTTGAGAGGGAGGCAAAGGAGAGAGCACAAAATGAGAAAAGAATAAAGGACAAAGTAGAGAGGGAAGAGAAGGAGAAAACAAAAAGGGAGGCTTTGGAAAGAGAAGAAGAAGAAAAGAGACAGAAACAGGCTCGTGCATGCGAACTTGAAGCGAAGATATTAAGAGAAGCTAACGAAAAGGAAGAGAATGAAACGAGATTGAGATTAGTACTTGAGGAAAAGGAGAGAGAACGTAGGTTGGCTTGGGAGAGAGAGGAAAAAGAAAAGAGCGAGAAAGATGCTCGTGAAAGAGAACTTGAACAAAACAGATTACGAGAAGCAATTGAAAAAGAAGAGGCAGAAAAGAGATTGAGATTAGCTCTCGAAGAAAAAGAGAAGAAATTAAGGGAGGCTTGGGAGATGGAGGAAAAAGAAAAGAAAGAGAGAGAGACTCGTGAAAGAGAAGATGAAGAGAAGAGATTACAAGCTGCAATTGAGAAGGAAGAGAATGAAAAGAGGCTGAGATTAGCTTTGGAAGAAAACGAGAGGAAGATAAGGGAAACTCAGGAGAAAGAAAAGGAAGAAAGAGAGAAAGAAGCTCGTGAAAGAGAGGAAAAAGAAAAGAAAGAGAATGAAGATCGCGAAAGAGAGGAAAAAGAAAAGAGAGAGAATGAAGCTCGTGAAAGAGAGGAAAACGAACGAAGAGAGAAAGAGGCTCTTGAAAGAGAAATAGAAGAAATGAAACTGAAAAAGGCTCACGAAGAGAATCAGAAGAAACAAAAGGAGGCTTACGAAAGAGAGGAAAAAGAAAAAAGGGATAAGAAGGCTCGAGAAAGAGAAATTGAAGTGAAGGTACAGAGAGAAGCTATTGAACAGGAAGAGAATGAAAATAGATTAAAAATTGCTCTAGAGAAGGAAGAAAATGAAACGGAAAGATTATCTCGCGAAAAAACTGAAGCAGAGAAGAGGCTTAAAGACGATGAGATGTGGCTAAATACCGAGGGTGTACCAAACAGTACTCTAAAAAATGAAGAGAACACGGAGAAAGTTAAAGAAGGGTGTGAACAAAAGGAAGATGCACAAGTAGAAGAAGTTTATGAAAGAGAAGTAAAAGAGAAGAGATCAGAAGAACCTTTTGAGCACGAAGCAATTGACAAAATGTGGGAAGAGGATTACAGGTTAGATGAAAATATAGCAATTTGTGGGGCTGCCAGTAAAGTGGACAAGGACAGCGGAGAAGCGAAAACAACCAATGGACTGTTTTTAGTAAAAGATACGATAGACATTGAGGTGCAAGTCGGGAATTTAAAATCATTTGGTGTTGCTCAAGGTAATTTACAACATAAAAATAGTGAAATTAGAGTGGATGAGGCCAAGGAGTCACTTCATGTGCATGACATTATGTTCGAATTTGACAAAAAACCATTAAAGAAGACTGCTAGTCTTATGAAACCAAATGTTGTCGATTATCATTTGGGAGAAAGAGGTGCTACTCTGAAGAAAGTCCAAGAGGGCAAGGACAAAAAAGATGCAAAAGTAAAAGTGCAGAGCCAGAACCCAGAACGTAAAGGGAAGAGTCTTGATGATGTCCTCATTCGAGAAGAGAAAGAGAGAGAAGAGAGGATGAAAAGGGAAAGAGAGCAGGAAAACGAGCGACTACGGAAAATAGCAGAAGAGAGGGAGAGAGAGAAGGAGAGAGAGAAGGATAGGATGGCTGTTAACATGGCGTCTCTGGAGAGGGAAAATGCAGATACTCGGCTAGCAGAGGCTCGGGAAAGGTCAGAGAAGGCAAATGCAGAGGCAAAGCTGCGGGCGGAGAGGGCAGCAGTAGAACGAGCCACTGCTGAGGCTCGTGAACGAGCTTTTCAGAAAGCAAAAGCTGGCAAAGCTACTGTTGAAAATCGAGAACGTATCGTTAGGAGGACACAAAGCTCTTTGCGATCTGTAAGTATTTGTTTTTAAATTGCATTAAATTTAGAGATTCGAAATCAACAAGGCTTTTCTGTATTATCAGGTGTAATGGTGATATATTTTTGTACAGTAAACATGCATTTAATTGTCATCAATAGGCTTCCATTTGGTAGGCTTACATTTGATTAGAAAGTAGCTTTAGGTATAACTAGTAAATGAATGTATAACTGCTTGACTTATGACTAAAATTAGGAATAGACATATTTCTTGGAACAACTTGTAGTAGAACTGGCTAATTCTATTATTATTTTACCAATTTTGCACAAAAAAAGTAAAAATGATCTATATACGATCAACAGTTAGTTTTTAGTGATTACCACGTGCACTTTCAAGTCACCCCAAATAAGTATTACTCCTACTTCTTACTTTTTCACCCACAAGTTTTCATTATTTTTGGTGAGATACAATCCGTGGTGCCCATATGTATTTATGATACAAATAAATCCATGAAGAGTTTGAATTTTATATATTCACTTTGATGAAGATTAGAAATCATGTTTTTGCAATCATTTTATGGGTATGGTATTTACTCTAAATTCAAAACTATCATACAAATTGTGTCAGAAATTTGAACTCTTAAAGCTATTAATATTTGCTTGAATGACAGGTATCAAAATTCAATGATTTCAAATTTACTCTTTCCAATAGCGACATTGTGATAGTAGAAAACATGAAAGGGGTGTGTAATAACTAATAGGTAATAATGGCCTTTAAACTGAAATGGTATATTGTTGGCTTTTTGTAGGATTCATGCCAGGGTGTTGGGTCTACTAACGGATCGAAAAATGCT
The DNA here is from genome assembly GCA_963682055.1 of Primula veris. Lineage (NCBI taxonomy): Eukaryota > Viridiplantae > Streptophyta > Magnoliopsida > Ericales > Primulaceae > Primula > Primula veris. Next base: position 10,121,421 of record OY821747.1, read on the forward strand.
TCTTCTTCGGTTAATGGTGGTAAGCTTTATGCAGAAGCGTCTCAAATAGCTTTCTCGTTTTTTGAACTTTGTTCACATGTTTCAGTTATTCCATATAGTTTAAAGACTGTATTGGAGTATAAGTAACCCCAAGCTTTTGTCCAACTCCCCCTTCTTTCTTTGGCTTTCGCGTTACAACTACCAAATTCTTAAAACTTTGGAAATGTTGTAAGTGCCTTATTTTCATAATTTGCCTTTATAGAATGGTGTGTCGAAAATGTAGGACCACATTGAGTAGCTATGGGATTGTGCTTTACAATTAGGGTTAATTTTTTTGTATACAGAACTCACTTATTTCTTTTATCTGATACCACCTGTTTACAATTCGTACGTTTAAAAGACTATGCCCTATCCTTTAGAGAGGTAAAAACTTTAATTTTTCTGGGTATATAAGATTAAAATTAAGTTAATGTTACATCATATCTGACTTTGTTATATTCGTAATCTGAAATTAATGTATGTGTATGTATCAGCACATACGCGTGCGTGCATGCATAAATGTTAAATTTTCCTGTATGAAGCTTTTATATTCAACTATAATTTGTAGGAGTTGAAGTTGAGTCAGCTGAAAGGTGCAAAGCTAGGCTAGAGAGGCATCAAAGAACTGCTCAGCGTGCAGTATGTGCTTTCAATTTTATTCCCCATTTTGTATATTCTTTTTAATTGTGTAGCCCTTTGAATTTCACTCGGATGGTTCCATAATATAAACTACCTCATTTTCAGGCAAAAGCGTTAGAAGAAAAGAACATGCGTGACCTTCTTGTTCTAAGAGAGCTAGCCGAAAGAAACGTAACTTCTCAACAAAATTCCTGTTTTGTAAAATCATGAACTGTATCTGTATTTCTTTAACTAATATCAGATTATGCTTGCAGAGGTTAGCTGAAGGTTTAGATGCTGAAGTGAAGAGATGGTCGAGTGGGAAAGAAGGCAACTTACGTGCATTGCTGTCAACACTGCAATACGTATGCAAATAAATCCTCCATTTCTGTTATGTTAGCTATTACTGCATTTTTTAATATAAAGAAGAGCATATGGGGTTTCTTTTAATGCAAAAACATATTCTTTTGCTGTTTGAATCACTAAATTGTATTTTTTTAATATTAGATCCTTGGTGCGGATAGTGGTTGGAAGCCACTCCATTTGACGGAAGTTATAACCTCAGCAGCTGTAAAATCAGCTTACCGTAAAGCTACTTTATGCGTTCACCCTGACAAATTACAGCAACGCGGTGCTAATGTTCATCAAAAATATATTTGTGAAAAGGTGTTTGATCTTCTAAAGGTACATCCTTTTTGCTTTTACTAAATATGACTACAAAATGACCATGTTCCCAAAAATTAATTTTAACCACAAGAAAAACTTTAGGTTACTACAGAAAGGACGGTGAATTAACATTATTGACAAGTTTTATCTTAAAGTTGGTTGATTGAGTTATTTGCATGCTCGCTGCCTATCTTAGTTAATATCTGATTGGCAGAGATTGACCTTCAACTTTTATAACATGTAAGAGACCTGATAGCAGGGTGGTTTCTTGTGAAAATTGTCGTGGCCATGAACCCCAATATTAGTTTTTAGAAAAAAAAGTTTGAGACAACAATTCCTATATAGTAAAAATACTGTCTTTCCTGATTTTATTTTGAAAAGCCCGATGTTCATGTTTTCATTTTGCTTCGAAATTATACAGTTTATGTCAAATGAATTATTTACAGGCAGCTTGGAACAAATTCAACTCAGAGGAGCGGTAGACAGTAGCAGTTTTCTGCCAATTTTTGTCTAGAAGGGTACACTACATAGCTTATTTTGTTCGAATATTGCTTTTTGGCTGTCCAAACTTATTTTATTTGGGTCAAGGATGTAAGGTTATATAAGGATGTTATAGGAGATTATTTATTAGTGAAATGAGGAGGTTGGTTGTTATTTACTTTAGGATTTACATGTTTGTGCTGGATGTTCTTAAATGAATCACAAATCAGGGTCAATCTTCTATTCATATTATCATATGATTTTTTCATATTTCACTAACATAAAGTTTCGGGGAAAGATTAAATTATTTTTGAGAAATCGTCATGGAAGTGATCACCAACAAAACAAACATAGTTATATATATGTTTTTTTTTAAATGTCACGTTGTGAGGGTCTGATAAGAGTAGGTATTATTCCCTGCTCAAAATTGCATCCTTGCAGATATATTTAATGCTTAAAAAAAGAAAAATAGGGAATTACATCAATAAAATGTCATTTCACATTCTTGCTTCTGCCAGTCATTAGACTTATTAATAGTCACTTGAGATTCATATAAGTAGACAAACATTTAAAATAAGGACACTATGCAATTTCAAATTGGTAATTAATTATATTTCATTTCAAAATAAAATAAAATAAAATGGTACGTAATTAATTAAAAGATCATCTATACAATTAACACGTCTCAACATCAAAGATAACAAGTACCACCACCAGCCATCTTTGCTTTTGGGAAAAAAAAGTCTTAATACTTCCATTCACCAATCTACAAAAACCTGATACTGCTAATGTAATTTACTTAAACGATAATAATCTAATGAATTTTTTCTCTAATCTAGGTACTACACCAAATATCATCATTAGAGGTGGTAAAAAAACACCTTTAAAGATTCAAAAACCGCCTTTAAAGTCTTTTGAGGCGCTTGTTGAGGCGGTTTTCAAAGGGTCCCCTATGTGGGTGTTGCAAAAGGTCCTAAGGTGGTTTACAAGCACCTCAAATAATAAAGGCGGTTTTTCATGTACTTTTGGGACGGTTAACAAACGCCTTAAAAGGTGTACATTAAAGGCATTTTTTGACATTTTAAGGCGTTTTAAAACCACCTTTAAAAAATCGAAATACAGTCCCATTAAGGGACGGTTAAATTTTAACGCCTCAATATTGTATTTTAAGGCGGTTCAAAACCACCTCTAAAATTTTCATACCGCCTCTAAACTATTCCATATTCAAATGATAATATGCACCATATACTTTTACGTTGCCCAAATAAGATATAAAATTAATTAAATCAAACATCTTTAAAAGATCTAAGGAATAAAAAAATTCCATTAATCAAATAAAAGTTAAGATAACATTGTCAAACTATACCAGAAAAAAAATCAATCAAATATTTATAAAAAGTCCTAACTCACTTTCGTAGGAATCACGGTTGCATTTAGCATATGCAACAAGCCGTTAAACCCCTAGGTGTCCCTAGTGGACGAGTGTTGTCTCGTGAGGGCTTACATAGATGAACACCCACAAACATCTACGTTAAACACTATAAACAAAAAAAAAATATCATACTTTCTGTATCAAGTCTAATAAACATAAAAAAAAATTACAGCCAAGAACTATTAACAATAAGATGACCCCAGTTCGTCTACATCTATAAGACAAGAGGCCTATCTTCAAACCTTTTTTACATCTCCTTGACCTGAAAATTAAAATAAAATAAAATATATGAACGTAGTGTAGAATTTATGTCACGACTAAAGAACCTGAAAGTCTTAAGTTAATTTTTGTTTAAACTTAGAACAAAATCAGTCAAATATACTTACATCGTGTGAACGCCAAGGCACAGCTCTTTTAACAGCTTGTCCTACTTTACGGATACCCGGACGGCCAATCAACAGAGGTTCATTAGGTAGTAGCGCTTTAACAACTTGCACCTCCCAAAACCCGTCTCCAATTGAGGATCCACCAACTTTTGTGTGTGGGTCTTTAGATAGTATAATACCCTGAGCGATGACTTTTTTGGGCACAACGTTATTTAGAAGTTGAACCTTCATCCCAACTTTATGATAAGATTAAAAAGGCATAGAAAAAAATCAATACAACATATACGAGATTCAGATATAAAATAGAAAGAAAACCAAGATAAGGAAACTATTTACGATAAAATCAAACACGGTTTTTTTCTTTTATTTATACTAAATTTCATAAAAAAACCATAAAGATGAACCGCATACAACAATGTCTTTGTATTTAGTCTATTGCAATGCTGACTTTTTTCTATAGTTCCAAGAAATAAAAAAGATGAGATTAATAGAAACAGCCAAAGCAAAATCATGTTTGGTTTAAAAAGTGATCAAAGAAATATTATCGAGGATGAAAAACAAAAAATTCAATCCATATTTCATAGGACAAAGAATAACTGACTAGATTTTGAGACATTCCCCAATAATTAATTCTTGTACTATAATTCCTAAATGATAGATAAAAATCTATAAGAAAAGCGTCTCCCATATTCCCAATAAGAAAAACAATCTTTAAAATACAAAAAAATATATAAACAAAACCAATAGATCAATAACTAAAGTATTAAAGATTAGTCTTCTGTATCCAATTGTACATTATTTTTTATACACATTATCTTACCTCAAAGAGGAAACTGGTAGAATATACCGACTGATTATAAGAGCTTTCGCCATCTGGAACTTGCTGCAAAATGAACTCTATAAGGTAATACAATGTAAATTCAACATAAGTTACAAGTATAATAACATGGTACAAGTCAACTACAAAAATATTATTCGGTGTGTTCTTTTATTTTTTGTGTTTAAATGTTTTTCATTCCTTCATTTCTTATTTTTTGTTTCCTAGACTTATGATTTTATAAGGCTTCTAACCATTTTTTTTTAAATCAACATAACGAGTGGGTTCCGCCTCAATTACAATTGTATAAAAAAGAAAAAAACACATACAAAACATCACCTGATGAGAGACAGAAGGCGGAGATTTTGGGCCTTTATATCCCTGATCATGGATCGCTAAGCTTTCCAAATACTCAACTCTTTGACGCAAGTCATCTCGCTCTTCTTTCCCCTCTTGTCTCCCCTCTTGTCGTGCTTTCTCCATGTCATGATAAGTGTTATTTTTCTTTCCAAATACTTTACTTGGGCAAGGCCCTATACCTTTGGTACGAACACGACCGTGGCTATCAATTCCTAGCACATCAGTGAAAACTTTTTCCCTAAATTCAGGCGTTTGATCAACTTCAGGAACATCTTTTAGCTTCCCATTAAAAGCGGCCTGCAACATGAATTAAGTAAGAAAAGTTGACCGTCTTATTTTTCATCATTATAACTTCTATTTTAGAAGGCTCAAATTCAATAATTTGAGATGCATACTATTGCTTCAGCAGCTGCTTCATCAACTGGTTTACCACCTTTCATGTGAGTTGCAAAGTACACCTCAATTCTGTCTCCTTTTTTACCTTTCGCGATCATCTTAATTACAAAAATACATACACATTAGTACTTAAAAGAATATAGCATCGGAAAAAAATGTAATATTTACTAAACATGATTAAACATAATAAGTAAACTTACCTCGGCGCGTACAACTTCGTGTGCCTTTCTGCCAGATGTATGTGCCATGGATTTTTCCTTTTGGTTCTCTTTATTAGTTTTGCTTCTTTCCTATTGTTAGGAAAAGAAGAAAAATGTTGATAATTAATATATTTCGACAAGTAGTGAATATTTTTAAAAAGTTTAAGCAAACATTATGTTCCTGCTGTAAAATACAATCCTAGTAGAAATAAAGCATTTCACTTAAAATATCTTCAAAACACAATGTGTTAGCTCCCCAATTGTAACCGAAGAAAAGCCATGATATTAATGCGTCAAACAGTCATTTCAAAACATTGAAACCTGAAATTCATCAACGATATGTATAACACTTGAATTTGGTACATACAAAGAAAGTAAATAACAAACAAAAAACTTAGACCCTGTTTGCAAATTAAATGGTAATAAGAAGGTTGTTATTTATTATCCCAGATGTATTATTATCTATATATTGAATATTTTAATCTGAATATAAAAAATTATAGGACAATTAATCCAAGAAATTAGTTTATAGTTCATACTATTATACAATGAATTTTACGAATGACAGCAGCAAAGTTATTATTTATTCGCTAAATTAGAAATCTAAAAAACACATTGAGACATTTCAACAAGCACATGTAGTGCATTCATACTTCTCTTTTATCTAAAATAAGTAAGAGTTTTGGTCTTTCGTCCTCTTGAATTATCACGCTAATTAGACTCAAGGTATCAAATTTGTGAACTAAAACACGACAAAGAAAATTTAAGACAATTAAGTAGTACTACACGGTAGGAAAAAATCAAGATCCTTTTTTTGATTACAAAAAACCAAACTTTATACAAACCTAATTAACAACTCAACAATCCATGTCTTTCGAAGCCTGTAATTATCTTTGTTTATATTGTAAGAAAGACTTTGTAATATATTTCAATAACCAAGTTATAAAGAAAGACCAGATTAACAATAATTTCCATAAGTGGTGATAGAAAACTTATAATTACCATTGCCACTTTGCTGCCTTGATATTTAACAAATATTTTCCATTGTTTAGCATCCACTCTCTCTGGCACGTTTGCAAGTCTTTCAACATCATTATCATATGTGGAGTAGTGATCCCTTTTCAACCTCTCTTTCCAATGTCGCCATTTCTTTCCAACAGACTTCAAACAAGTATCTTTATAAGCATCTGGAACTTCACAATTATCCTATAAATGGAGTATTTTTAAGAATGTTATTGACAATGTTAAACCCATACCTCTAAAAGTACATAAGATAAGTATATAATAAATGGAACTTAATTACTTTAACATCTTGCCAGATTCTCTGTTTAAAGGTTTTAAGTTCTTTACACCTCCAGTCGGTATATATGATAGGACACAAAGTGGCACTTCGAGCGATAATGCCTAATTGACTAGCCAATGGAGCAGCAGTATCTCCAATAGGTTGATTGTATTCGTTCAATTTGACCTCGAGCTTTTTCCCTGTACCCCAATCCCGATATTGCCAAGCATAACCTCTTTTCCTCTTCCTTGTTGTTTGGCTTGAGGAATCACCTGGATGTTCCAAATCTACAGTAATAATCCAATAAAAAAACATACACTACAAAATAATATTTGATTTAGTGAGAGTCAAAAGCTGTCACAAGCCTGTCGCTAATTTAAAAAGTTGTCACAAATCTGTCGCAAATTGACTAAACTGTCATAAAACCGTCGCAAAAACCGTCGCTAATAAGCTCGTAACAAAAAATACCGTCACTAATCCCGTCGCTATTTGAGTATTTTTTTGTAGTGATATGAAATAAAAGGTTGAATGATATACAACTAACACTCTTTAATATCATCCTTACGTATATGTCCCGTTCTAACAAAAAATATATATTTATATTCGCATCTTAATTTATGATGACTTTTGAAGTTTATAAAACTCGAGAAAAAAAAAATGTGGTACAACTCATTATTCTTGAATACTTACCAAACTGACAACAATATACTTCAATGGTATACAACATTTAGAGTAAGTTCCATCCAATTATCCAAAAATAGTGTACAACGATGTCCATTTTGAGAAAAATGTAGGCGAATCCATGATTTCAATAAAAAAAAGGAGGCGAGAAATATAAACTCTACGAAGTCTCAGTTTTCAATTTCTTTCCTAAAAAGTTCTACTATTGATCAAGTTAACATATAGGGTTTTTTGGGTACTTTTAATCTGAAAAAAAAAAAAAACTGTTTTTTTTTAAGTCTGCTATTGATCAAGTCTCAGTTTTCAATTTCTTTACTAAAATAACTGATTCGTCGAAGCAACAATTGTAGCATTCTGCCACCAATTTGTTCTAAGGGTAGCAGCTATTAAGGCATTGGAATCATTCAGAAGAAACACCTAAACTTCAATTATAACTTCCCATATTAATAATATGGAAAATGAAATTGCCTTATAGGAAAGTAAGGGTGTGTGATTTGCATTTTCTGTTTTTCCTAAGTGAGATTGATGCACCGGTTAAATGCATAAATGTTTGATACTGTTGTGATAAAATTCCAGTTTCAATATTATATTTTCAGCACTCTTTCTTTTTTCGATTGTCTATCTTTCTATCAAAACTATCGAAGATGCTTTAAAAGTCTATTCAAAATTTAGTGATATTTAAGACAAGTCCAGCAAGTTCTAATAAATAATCAAATTAATTAATAAAACACATGAGTATGATTACTGAGTCTCATGGAGAATAAACAAATTGGAAACGAATGACGTTGGCTTACTAAGTTGTACACTCCCTTGAACCTTTGTAATGGGCTTACTTTGCGGAGTATCTGAACCAACTAATTCAAGGTTCATTAACTTAAAGCTTACTCAATAACTCAAATAAAGGAGACTTGAACATAGTCAATACCTACTATTTATGATACTGAAAGAAAATGGTAAAAACATATATATAGAACCTGTTGTATTGTCGTTGTTTTCGGAAGACGTTGTGTTTGGAGCAGGACGAACATTTTGAACCTCAACACGAGAAGATGACGGTTGTGTATTATCAACCATTGGTCCAATGGGCCAACGGACTCTCGATTTTCCCATCACTTACCTGTGAAACACAAAAGAATGGAAAAAGGCAAACAAGAAACTTGAAACATGAACTACCAACATATCCTTGAAAATTGAAATAAATATACCAAGTAAACAAAAAAAATATAAGGGAGTTCATTTATTTGCTAACTAGAAAAAAAAGACCAATAAAACTATATCACTCATCATCCTCGTCCATATCATCATCACTACTATTATCATCTATATCTTTATTATCACTATCGTTATCACTATCAACTAAAATTTCTTCATCACTTAAAAGGTAGTCGTCGGAGTAGTAATTATCGTCATCTTCGTCTTCATCATCAGTATCATCATCATCAATTGTATTGATATCAATTTCAATTCCTTCTTCAGCCTGTATATTTGAATTGCCATCATCCTCTGATTCTAGGAGTGTTTCTTGTAATTGTTCAACAATAATAGGATCAACTTCATGATTTGACGCAACGTCTTCGTCATATTTATTATCTAGTAAATCATACACATCTCGCGGAAACATCTTCATTACCAACTGCCATTCCTTCTCGATAGGATCTGGTATGTACCAAACTTGTTTTGCTTGTGAGGCGAGAATATAAGGTTCATCCGAAATACGATTCTGCTTATATAAAAGATGTCTAAAATTCACAAGTGTGCAACCAAATTCATCTTTCTTAGCACCAAACTTATTATCAACCCACTGACATCTAAATAATAAAAACTTGAAATCATTCGAATATCGCAACTCTATAATATCATCTAAAATCCCATAAAAATCAACGTCGCCTAAGATAGGACGATTATCTCGTGAACTTGCAAAACTATTGGTTGCTGCGGTTAGCAATACTCCACTATTTTGGGTGGTCAACTTTTCTTCGCGTTTTTTCGTTCGAAACTTAAGTCCATTAATGGTATAGCTAGTGTATTTTCTTGCCCACTTGTGTGGTTGTGCAGCTAACAATTTCACTTTATCGGACAAGCCCACATTCGAAGATTGTTGTAAATCAAGAACCTAGTTAAATGATAGACATTAGATACATATAGAACAATAATTCTATTATGAAAATTTGTGTTCTGGTGCATTGGACTTACATGCTCCCTGAACCAAGTTGGAAAATTTTCATTATGCTTTTTCAGAATGTCACGTTCACTAGAACGATGGTTTTCCTGCCTAAGTATACGAAGGTGCGTCCTGCATAATTAGATAACTTCTATTACGGTCAAGCTATCATACCATAAGATTGAATAAATCTTTATTGTATTTTTTCTTACTCCATGAATGGTGAAACCTCAATTGAATTCGACAGGATATATCTGTGAGCTTGCTCCCAGGAAACATCATCAAGAAAGAACCTTTTCCCTTTTTTTTCAAGGGCACTACCTTGTTTACCCTCATAGTTTCTTTGTGGTCTATTTAGTTTTGTCTCGACATCATGCAAGTACCGACTACAGAAGGTCAAGCACTCTTCTGCTAAATACCCCTCGGCAATGGAGCCCTCTGGATGCCTTCTGTTACGCACATAGTTTTTTAATGTAAGCAGGAACCTGAAAAAGGATATAACTAGTTCAGGAATATTAACAGATATAATTTCCACATTATATTAAAAGTTCATAATATGAAGTATTACCTTTCAATCGGGTACATCCATCGATACTGAACTGGTCCAGCAATTTTTGCCTCATATGCCAAATGAACTGGCAAATGTTCCATTACATTAAAAAATCCTGGTGGAAAGATCTTTTCAAGTCGACAGATAGTCACTGCAATTTGTTGTTCGAGTAGCTGCATTTCCTCTAAGTCTAAAACTTTTGAGCATAACTTTCTAAAAAAGTTGCTTAGTTCAACCAAAGCATGAGCGACATGTTTTGGGAGAACTTTTCTCACAGCAAGAGGTAATAAGTGCTCAATTAGAATATGATAATCATGACTTTTAAGCCCTGAAATTGTTCCGTCTTTCAATTGTACACGACGAGATATATTGGAAGAATAACCATCGGGTCCTTTAACACTTTTTAACACATTAAGAAATGTGCTTGTTTTCTCTTTATTCATATAGTAATCAGCGGGGGGCAGAATTACCTTTCCATTATTTTGTTCTTGGGGATGAAGTGTTTCTCGGATACCTATATCTTGAAGGTCATATCGAGCTTTTAAGTTATCCTTAGATTTCCCTTTAATATTTAAAAGCGTCCCGACGATATTTTCACAAACATTTTTTTCAATATGCATCACATCAAGATTATGGCGAATTAAATTATCCTTCCAGTATGGCAAATAAAAAAAAATGCTTCTTTTTTTCCAGTTAAAGTTTTGAGTGTTTTTACCATTATTCTCATCACCATTACCTCTTTTTCTTTTGCGATTGGGGGGATTTTTTTGTTCAGTCTTTCCAAACTTGTTCTCTATCAACTCTACTTGTTTAAATATGTCAGAGCCAGATAGTTAAGGGGGAGCAGAACCTCTTTCCTTAGTCCCATCAAAATGTGTCGCATCATTTCGAAAGTTATGCCCTTCATCTAAGAACTTTCTATGCCGCATGTAACAAAATTTTCCGCCGTATTTTAACCATCGAGAAGAAGTATCTTTATTGCAACAAGGACAAGCCAATGCTCCTTTTGTGCTCCAACCGGATAAATTCGCATAAGCGGGAAAATCACTTATTGTCCACATCAAAGCTGCACGCATGCAAAACATTTGATCACTTGCTGCATCATAGGTAAGTGAACCATTAGTCCATAAATCCTCCAAATCCTCAATTAAAGGTTGTAAAAGTACGTCGATATCATTTCCAGGCGAACGAGGACCATCAATAAGCAAACTCAACATAAAAAATGGTTGTTTCATGCATAACCAAGGAGGTAAATTGTAAGGCATTAACACAACTGGCCATGTGCTATGAGGATTAGTTAATGACTTAAAGGGACTAAAACCGTCTGATGCTAAACCCAGTCGAACATTTCGACAGTCACTAGAAAAATTATGGTGCTTCGCGTCGAAGTCTTTCCAAGCAATTGAATCGGCTGGATGTCGTAGCTTTCCATCTTCAGTGCGCTCTTCTCCATGCCATCTCATTGACTTAGCAGTTTTAGATGACATAAACAATTTTTGCAGGCGTGGTCTCAAAGGAAAGTATCTAATTTGTTTCGCGGGGATATTTGTTACTATCGGATTCTCATCCTCTGGACTGCGTTTACGTTCTTTATATCTAGACTTTTGACAGTAATCACATTTATCAAGTCCTTCTTTTTCTTTCCAGTATAACATACAATCCCTCGGGCATACATCAATTTTTTTATAGCTAAATCCCAATGCCTCATTGAATTTCTTAGCATCATAGTATGACTTAGGTAAGGTTTCACCTGCAGGAAACGCTTTTTTCAATAACTCAACGAGCATGTCAAACGATTTATCACTCCATCCATTAAGGACCTTTATCTGCATAAGTCGAACAACAAAAGACAATGTTGTGAAAGAGTCACAACCTGGATACAACTCCCGTTCTGCATCTTCTAAGAGCTTAAAAAAATTCATGGTTTCTACATCAGGCCCATTGCTTGTACTATCTTGCCTATCATTCTCAGTAGATTCTTGATGTTGATCGTGAAATACATCATGAACCAAACCAAACATGTCATCTGCTGAGTTTGAATCTTGGGGATTAGGAAAATTAGCAGAAGACTCACCATGCATAATCCAAACCCTATACTGAGGTAAAAATCCTTTGTCTAAAATATGCGCTTTCACACCCTCTTTTGTTTCGAATCTTCGATTTCCACAACGTCGACATGGACAATATATCTTTGATTCGGGATCCTTGTCAGCATAAGCAAACTCAATAAATTGTGCAATTCCTTGAAGATAGGCGGCACTCATTCTGTCTCTAATGTCGATCCAACTTTTATCCATAACCATTACTTTTTCTTTAATTCTCTAACCTAAAATAAACTCTGTATTTTATTGTTGAAACATTGTGTGACTAAGTTAGCGACTGGCAATCAAACATATAAAATATATCTATGAAATACTTTGTTCAAAACATACACCATTTTAAAACTAAAACTATTTCAGATCTTAGTTTGAGAACATCATTTTTCTAGAGACATTATAAAGACATGATCAGTAAATAGTAGTTTGAGTTTTTTTATTAAGATATTGAGCGCTCCTATTTATTTTCAGTGTATTGATTTTTTTTTCTATGTCAATTATATAACAATGTGTAACTTTTCATGACCAAACACAATTGCACACATGTTAACTCATTAAGTAAGCTAAGATATCTTTTTAACTTAAAAAAACTCGGCTATATTTGTTCCAATATTGAAATCAAACAACAATAGGGTTCTGAAATTTGATGTTTACGGTAACTTGAGAAAGAAACTTGCTCCAAAACCTTATATAGAAAAAAAAAACTTTCATGAGAAAACAATTCATACCGGAAAATAGAAATAGAGATACACAATTAAGGTTTAACAACAATTCTAAAAGCTTATAAACAAACAAACACCAAGTTACACTGTCATAAATCACTCGATGACGAACCCTAAATACAATTTATACATGTAATTTTTCATCAATATATTAATTTTACACTCAAAAATATTTTATACAATTACACAAAATTCAATCAATGTGAAGAATAACAACTTAAATTAAGACTAACACATTACAAACAAAAAATCAAAATTTTAAAACTAAAGCTATTCCAGATCTTAGTTTGAGAATATCATATTTCAAGAGACATTATAAAGCATCACCAATAAAAAGTAGTTTGAGTTTTTTTTATTAAGCTATTGAGCGGTCTTATTTATGTCCAGTGTATTGATTTTTTTCCTATGCATAATTATATAATGATGTGCAACTTTTCATGCCCAAACACAATTACACACAGGTTAACTCGTTAGCTAAGCTAAGATGTCTTTTTAACTTAAAAAAAGTCGGCTATATTTGTTCAAATAGTGCAATCAAACAACAATGGGTTTCTAAAATTTGATGTATACTGTGACTGAGAAAGAAACTTACTCCATTAATATTTTGTAAATAATTTAAACCTTATACATAAAAAATAACCTTTCATGAGAAAACAATTCATCCCGGCAATGAGAAATACAGAAATACAATAAAGGTTAAATTTCAATTCTGAAATGTTGTAACCAAAGAAACACCAAATTACCGTGTCATAAATCACTCGATGACAAACCTTATATATTGTACATGTAATTTTCATCAATACATTAATTTTATGCCCAAAATATTTTATACAATTATACAAAATTCAATCATTGTGATGAATACCAGCATAAAAAATAAGACCAACACATTACAAACAAAAAATCAAAAATTGAAAGTAACTAAACCAACCAGTATCTATATTAGCAATGGATAGCATAACAGGTCATGGTTGGTATGACATTCTCCCTTAGTTAAACAGCAGCCCTAATTACCAAACATAACCAATATCTAAATTACAAAATTCTATACCATAATAACCAATTCAGATATCATGCCACTAATTATGTATAACTTTTTAAGTAATTTACATGCCTGCTCGTGCAATTGATTACTTTTACAACAATCCTATATCTACTCCATTTTTTTTTTAAACCCAAATCTGAATTCTTGACATAAAAAAAATAATTACTTTGATTAGTAACAATATCGGAGTATTCATGTAACACGTGTAAGTAACTAATTGAAAATTATGCCGGTTAATAAAAGCTGATTACTAACCTCTTTTGTCGAAATTATGTGATGAGAGAGAACTGAACCCGGCCTCGGTTTGATTAAGGATGTGTATTTAAAGAGACGTGGACATATTAGAGTATATAGTGCTCGATTGATCATAGTAGAGCATGTATAGGAGTAATTGGTAATAGTGGAGAGGGAACGTGAGATAACTGGTTTTACTTTGGAGAGTACAACAATATGTATAAGTGTAGAGATAGATAGATCTTTTTACTTATTTAATTTTAATGTTTCTAATTTTATGCGGAGTCTTTTATGTATTAAACCACCATTAAATTGGATTAATTGAGGTGTTAATAGTAAACCACCTTTATAGCCTATTGAAAAAACAGCGGTAATTTATTAGCACCTTTAAGTTATACTTTAGAGGTGGTTTAGCTACCACCTTATAAAAAACCACCTTTATTGCTCTATTTTCTAGTAGTGTACGTACATTTATGTGTTCATGCCTTTTCGTGTGATATCCGATCCATTTCATTTACTACTTGCATGTTATCGTGTTGCGAAGTCTTGTACTTCCAACAACTATTTCAATAATTTAGCGATTTACAGTGCAATAAATAAATAAATAAATAACGAAAAATAACGATTTAATCTCTTATATTAATATTTTTAAATCCAGCCCCCCCTATAGTGATCCTGGCTCCGCCACTTGACCTGACAACCTATTAATTTACGGATCCAATGACCACCAACTTAGGGTTCACTTGGTTGTAACTTTTTTAAGGCAAAAAGCTACTAGAAGTACTTTAATTTGATTGAATAAGAAGCTAGTTGTTTCTTCTGCTGTTGTATAATAAACAGTCGCAAAATAAACTTTGTACAGGACTGCAGAAAATCATAGTAAGATTGGGATCCACAATCAATTAAATAAAAGTTTTTGATAGCAACTTTTCATTTTGATGGAAACCTAAAAGTTTGTTTAATATATAATCAGTAGCCCTCAAGTCACGTATTTAGTGGCTGCTACGTTTCAAAACTTAGTGATGAGCATAATATACTAAGTTGTTTCATTCGACTAAAAATCGAAAATACTATGGAGGTTGAAAGAAAGAATAACACACCTTAATTAATCACTATATTGCTATACTATGTTTGATACAATTTTACTACGTATTATCTAAATTGTAATTATACTACTGCTGAAGTTTTCAATTTCACGTATTACTAAATATAATGTATGTTTTTATTATCATTGATGTAACATGAGTATTTTCTAATTTTTTCTATAATGATATTAACAACTAGTCTCAGTCAATTATGCTTAGCTATTGCATTTTAATGGTAGCATTGCCGGTATGATCACATTTTAAACAGAAAATATCTCATATTAATATTAACAAACACTTGACGTATTATATACTATATTCACTTTTGTTCAAAAATCTTACCTAAAAACAAAAACAAATCAGTAAGAGCTTTAAATAATTTACACTTGAAGAGTATTGATTATTTGATTTAAAACTTTATTTTGGCTATTCTTTAAGATATATCAATATTATTTTTATTCAATTGTACAATCCAATCAAACACAAAATAAAGTATTTATTAAAGATATGGCAAGACTTGTTTTATCTAATTTCTCTAATTATAATATAAAAAAAATCAATGTTGTACATTATAATAAAATGTATTTGTTTCAATCTATAAAATGTTTAGAATTGAAACTAGTGTTTTACTTAAAATGCTATGAATAAAGCTAAGAAAAAAAAACTTCTTCTCTTGGAATGGTACCAAAGTTTGGGCTAAATTTTTTTTTCTCGAAATTAGATTTCGCTAAAAAAAACTTAAAATATTTACTAATAAATCAATTTTTTTTACCAGCAACCAATTTTATTTTTTTTTCATTTTGAGTTGGTTTATCAAATTTATCATGTGGCTATTGAGGTCGGATTGTATGTCCTCTACTCTCTGTCCCATTTCATGTCCCCTTACTTATTTTCGTTAAAATTTTAAATTTTCACAGCTTATTTCGCACTTTTATAGACTTTTATAGTATATTCAATGGAAATTTCATAATATTTAGCCATAATATTGATCGAAACGAATATTTTTTTCACTAATTAATTTATACTAGTTTTTTAATTTATTCCAAATCAAATTGTGTGTGAATTTTCTCTTAAAAATAATTGTTGGAGTATGTATAATCGTAATTGTAGAAAAAAATTCAATTTATTTTAACAAATATTTTGAGTTAAAAAAAGTAAGGGGAAAGAAAAGAGACAGAGAGTAGAGGGCGAAGGAATTGCACTCGTGTCTATTCCTAACACCACACAGGAAAATACATATTTCTTTTATATTGATATCAAGAAAGGTTAATAATGTTACTTTGTAACTTGAGTTGATTTCCTATTATAATTAAGAAAAATAAATTATTATAACATCATGTAATTTGGAATGATGAATTATCAACACCATTTAAAAAAAAAAACACCCAATAGGGACCAAGTTTTATAACTTTCAATAATAATACCTTTCCACTTTCGTAACTAGTTTCATTATGTTACTCAAAAGTTTATATTTTTCATATCATTTTTTTTTTGTCATAGATACTGAGTTTTAACAAGAAGTTAGCTAATTTGTTGCCGAAAATACATGCATCAGCAACTAATTTGAATTTATTGTCAAAAGTTAACTCTTCCGTACCGAAATTATCTTTCATGCCAAAATTATGTGATTTAGCAACAAAGCAATACTTTGTTACTAAGGTTGGTTGCCAAAAATGTTATTTTTTTTTTTAGTGATTTCATTGCGGTATATTGCCCAAAGACGGGTATATTAGCGCTATTGTACATTCACGCTTACAGGTCAACACATACCCACATTTTATATGCAATATGCCACCCGACCTGCATACCGAAGCGATCTAACTTATGATAATGCATTCAAAATAGTTCACTAGTTAAGATAACTATATATTGAAAACGTATTGAAATGAATAATTTCTCAAATCTCACAACTGATTGACTAGCACTCGACAATAATCCAAACAATTCTACGAAAAATGACAACTTACATGCATGTACATTTTCTGCTCAACCTACTATACTGGATATTAATATTAAATAATAGCCTTACAAAACCCCAACACCACAATCACTTCAACTTATATGACACGAGTGCATGCAATAGAATATGATTTACTGTTAGATCATTTGGATATAGATGTCTGTTTTGGATATAGATGTCTGTTTTGTGCATTGTCGGATTAGTTGAGCTTTGGTTTTCATTTTATAGGTGATGGGTTGATAAACCAGTATGACGGTCTTTTTTAGTTACGTGCGTCCATACGATTTTATATACTGGGAATAAAATCTAGTCACTTTACATAGGCTTGGTACAGCGTGGATTAGTTTTACTCTAATGGATGTTTTTAGATACGAGAGTGACTATAAGTTATGTTACGAAGGGTTAGACCTGCTTCTTTCAAGAGGCTCGTAGTTAGTAATCGATATATGACAGAACTCTTGTTTGGGTGGCACCTAGTTTAGAGGGCTCAAGTTTCTATAGGCTTGGTTGGCGGATACATGCTTTTATCTGTTATGATTTCTTTCTCAGATAATAGGGACTGCTAGACTACCTTTCAGTTATATTACAGAGGTTGAGCCCTGAGCGTTTTATGAGATTTTTAGGTGGTTAAATAGTTTCTTGATGTTTGGTGATAAATCTTGTTGGATGAATACCGGTTAGAGAGCTAAGACTGTTAGAGAGCTATGACACGGTTCCACTTAATGAAACTAGTTTAGACATGATACAAATTAGTTTTTTTCCTTTTTTATTAACAGGTTGAGGCATTGGTAAATGTTTGTAGGTTCGAACATTTTGTTGTATTGGATTGTTTCTTTATAATGTACTTTATTGTTTTATTGTATATGTGAGTTATGTCGCAATTTATTATATGTTATGATTTTTGTTGGTGATTAAAAAAAATAGAATATGATTTCATCATGAAGATTTAATTCTTCAACCAAATATTTAGTTATCATAAACTTCCTCAAGGTTCAAACATTTAAAATGATTTTAATAAGTGATTTGCTGTTCTTATGGTCGCATGAAATATTAATCAAATAAAATGTGCAAATCTAAAATAAAATTCTAAAAGAAGCATAAACATCTCAACAGGTTTAAGGTTACCTCAAACTTTTGAAAAATTATTAATCTCGAGGAGTCATTTACATGTTTGTCGAGTCTAATAAACAAATACAATTTATACTAATAAACATGTCATTCACGTTCATGTGGAGAGTCCAAATAGTTTTTCCAAGGATAAATATTGTTTACTCTACTAAGTATTAAACTTTCAATTATATCAAAACGAATACTGAGGTTGGTTGTCAAAAATGTATTTTATTGTAGTGATTTTGCCACCCCAAGACGGTATATTAGCCATTATACCCCTACAAAATAATATTTGATTTAATAATAATCAAAAGTTGTCACAAGTATGTTATTAATTTAAAAATATGTCACAAATCTATCGTAAATTGATTAAACTGTCACAAATCCGTCACAAAAACCGTCGCTAATAAGCTCGTAACAAAAAATATTATCACTAATCCCGATTTGAGTATTTTTTTTATAATGTATACCCACATTTTATACAATATCCCACCGACCTGCATATAGGTCAAATAGTGTACACGGAAAGTCATCTAACTTATGATGATAAATGCATTCATAATAGTTCACCGGTGTAAGATAACTATATGCATAGCTATAAACGTATTGAAATGAATAATTTCTCAAATCTCACAATTGATTGACTAGCTAGCACATAACAATAATCCAAACCTTTCTAATAAAAATGACAAGTTACATGTACATTGTCTGCTCAACCTACTATATATACTTGATATTAACATTAAATAATTGCCCTAAAAAACTCTAACCACAATCACTTCAACTAACATGACACACGAGTGCATGCAATAGAATATGATTTCATCATTCAGATTTAATTCATCAACCAAATATTTAGTTATCATAAACTTTCTCAGGGTTCAAACATTTAAAATGATTTTAATATGTGATTTTCTGTTCTTATGGTCTCATGAAATAGAAATCAAATAAAATGTGCAAATCTAAAATAAAATTCTAAAAGAAGCATAAACATCTCAACAGGTTTAAGGTTACCCTCAAACTTTCGAAAAATTATTAATCTCGAGGAGTCATTTACATGTTTGTCGAGTCTAATAAACAAATTCAATTTATACTAATTATAAACATGTCATTCACGTTCATGTGGAGAGTCCAAATAGTTTTTCCAAGTAGTCCCATTTTATGCAGTTAAACTGTACAATATTCAGTCACATTTACAACCATGGTTAGATGATACATTTTTAATAACTAATTTAATTTTTCATTATTTATCATATATTAAACAAATTCATATGTAATAAATTAAAAATAAATTTTACAACACAATAAAAACTCAAATAAAAATATAGAACTCTAATGGATACTACCCTAAATTTAATTATTAATCAAAATTTGAGAAAAAATAACAATTGAATATTTATTTTTAAAAACGGAACTTTGTGCCGTTTAATTGATTGACTGCAAAAAGGAAAACACATGAGTCAATGTACGTATTTCATATGTAAAACACATTAAGCATTATTCAATTTTATACGTAATTTATTTTAGTGATAAATACTGTTTACTCTACTAAACTTTTAACTATATCAAAACGAATACCAACTAACGTGTTTATACATTAATTATATTGGACTTCCATATTCGCTCAAAATGAACAGTAGTATAACGTGTTTAAGGTACGAGGCAAAAAAAAAAAACACATGCGCACACATGCCATTTTTGTGAGGTATTTTCGTCTCGTAATTAACACTACATAGAATGATATAATAAATAATTTTACCTTTGTATATATTTTTAACATTTTGTATACTAACATACCAATCTGAACAATTTGGTACTAAACATTGGTATATCATTCAGTTAAGATATATAGTATAGCCAAATTAATTGGATGGTTGTTAGACAAATATGTGGTTTCTTTCTATTACATATTTATTTAGGTCATAATATCGCCAAATTATTTATGCAGGAAAATATGAAAATTCTGTATATTTTTTGTTAAACAGGTAAGTTTGTTTAAAAGTTGAAAGTTTAGTATATATATTAAAGAGAATTTATCCCTTTATTTTATGAACCTAACAGAAGAGGAAAAAACTAAATGAACTTTTTTTTTGAAATTAAAAACTAAACGAATTTGAATTGTTGTAATCACAGATTTCTCTTCCATCTAATACGATTGAACTAAAGTTGGACATTTATTACAAATTTTCAGTTGACTTCTTATGTCACATTTCACTGAGACAAGTATATGGAGTATATTTGATCATACTTTTGTTGAAGGATCAAAAATCAAAATCCCTATCCACCTTCCTTGAGATACTGCAAGTACCTTGAATAAGCGGGGTTTGAAGTTGTTTTCTTCCAAGAGCGCGAGTCAAACAAACCAAACAACGGGTGTATTTTTCCTGCTTTTTTCGCTTGCTTTGCCTCAGATTTCTTTTCAGGGAGCGGAGCTAATTTTCGTACGGAACCCAACATCTTGACCGGCAAGGATTTGGTTCTATATAACTTGGCTTCCATAAACCCGTCCACGGACTCATCCATCACACGCTCATATCCGCGCCCACTTCGTGTACTAAAATTTCTAAACATGATATCAGAGAAATAAAAAAATGATTATATGCTCAAGAGAAGAATAAAAGAGGAGATAACTGTGAAGGGAAAGGAGAAACAATTTTGATTATATAGTTGGAAGAATGGAATTATGTGGAAATTATTGGTAATGTCGTTTTCTAGAGGTTTATGCTATTTTTTTTATTGATCTTTGTAATGTGTGGAATTATTTTAGCCACGTTTGGAAGTTGGGAAAGTTGGGTTTGAAAAGTTTGGCTACATGGCTTTGAATGAATTCGTTGAATAATCTACAAATGGTATATATTAATATGGTTGGTGGATTAATAAATATATGAATAATGCAAATAATTACGCAACATGAGTCATGATATATTTTTGAAAAGGAAATGGCCTTTCACTATCAAAGATCTTTATGTACGACCAAAAGACTAAATATATATGTGAATATAATATTTTTGCTTGAAGAGAACGCATAGCTGAAAAGTTGGCATTATTTCATTCTAGAGCAAACGTAATTTGAAAAAGTTAACTTTAAATATATCTAACCTCTAATTTCATTAATTGTAGTTACACGAAGTAAACTTGCTTGTAGTTAAATTCGTGACTAACTATTGTAAAATAGTACTAGTAATTAAGTAACATACATTGTTTTTTTTTGATACAAACACGTACGTAACTTGACTTCATGAAGGCACATTATTAAAAAAAAAACTAAAACTACTCTTGGTAGCATCAGGGACGGAACTAGTATGATATTGTTGCTATTAGAATTTTAAGAAAAATAATATTTAAAATAATCGAAAGCAAAGTTTAAAAGTCTATTTTGAAATGTTAAAAAAACCGAGTTGCTAATTGTAAAAAACATGGTAAATTTAAAAATAGAAATATTTTTTTTTGTTTCCTAACATTAAAATGAGATATTCGAAGAGTATTTGTACATTTTAAGAACAAAAATAGGAATATAGGGTTGTTATTGAAAATAATGAGCAATGAAGCACTACAAAATAATGTTTGATTTAGTGAGAGTCAAAAGCTGTCACTAATTTAAAAAGTTGTCACAAATCTGTCGCAAATTAACTAAACTGTCATAAAACCCTCACAAAAACCATTGCTAATAAGCTCGTAACAAAAAATACCGTCACTAATCCCGTCGTTATTTAAGTATTTTTTTTTGCAGTGAAGTGTTACTTATGTAACTACTAAATAAACATGAAAAAAAATAAAAAATAATAAGTTGCGATAGTAAATAATCGAACAAATGATCTCTTGTTTAATTTTAGGGAGCATTATCAACTGAGGTGTAAGCATGATCATATATCTTATGCGGGACTATTAATATATATAACCTAATTTTTTAAAAAAATTTCCTATAAAAAAATTTGTTTTTAAAATTTCTGGAATGACGACCGTTTCCCGGCCCCCTAAATCCGCCCTGTGTAGGATTGACGTGGTCTTGCCTTTTTTATATTACGTTATTTGTTTTTGCAATCAAATTAGGAGAGATCAAACTTTTGATGTGGAGTTGCCTTTAGAAATTAGTGTCTTTGTACTAATTAAGTAAGGGTCATGATCTATAAATATACATCTACTAAAAAAAAACTGCACCAGTTGGTACTTGGTATATTGTAGATTTGTGAAAATCCGATTTTCTGAGTTCAGTTAATTTTTGAAGTTCAAGTTTAAAAATTATAAAGTTCACACCGTACTCACTTGCTATGGTATTTACATATTTACATAGTTACATACGCACGTTTTTTAATGTATGAATATTCAATTTGGTAAATGTTTGCTTCAGTTTAGTTCCTTCTAGCTATAGTTTATAGTTTATAGGTTAGATAAAACGTGCAACAATACCTAATTAACTACTTATAGCTCAAAAATAGGAGATACGACTTAACTAACTAAAGATATATCTAGCATATAGTTCCAAAATACTCGAAATAAGACCTTTCTGGTATTGTGTTTCATTTCGATGTAATTAGGTAATTTGGCCACTTATATAACATTTACATTTAATTAAAAAAAATACTGGAAATAAGACAAATTCAAATGAGTTGTGTTTTATCATTACATCTCAAAACTTCTAACAGATAAAATAAATAATATTTTTAATCAGAACAGTATTGCAGAATAGTTTGTTTAAAATTTTAATAATCATTCTTCATCTTTAACCAAAAAACACCCTATCTCTATTGCTGATTTATAAAACAACGTAATCTTTGTATAATTGATCTGGATTCAAATTCTCTAGAGTTTATAGTGCACTCACATCCTCTACCTCGAGAGTTTCATGTAACGGATGAAATTAAAGCAATTCAATGGTCTAGATTTATGCGTGAGTTTTATAAAAAAAAATTAATAAAATTTAATATATAAAATAAGATATATTAAAATCATTGATCTTTTTTCCTATTTTTAAATAATACTTAAATTTAGGGTAGTATAAATACGATTCTATAATTTTGTTTTGCTTTTTATTGTGTTCTAAAGTTAGTTTTTAATTTACAAAATCATAATTTGTATTTTATATATTAAAACTATATAAAAAGAAAATTACAAAACTCACGCATAAATGTAGACCATTTGATTGTTTTAATTTTATTCGTTAGATGAAATTTTAAAGGATGTGAGTGAATTATAAACTTTAAAGAATTTGAATCCGATTAATTTGGCGTTGCCTCTTTTATACTGCGTTTTTTTTTTTTTTTACAATCGAAGTCCTTTTATTTAGATGATTTAGGAGAGATCAAACTTTTGATTTGGAGTTGTCTTTAGAAATTTTTTCCAAATAAATTTTAAAAGTACTAGTTTTGCCCTTAATATTCTTTAGGGCTTGGTTTGTTTCCCTTAATAATCCTGACATAGTGAGAGTATCAAATCCCATAATTTTCTCGAACAAACTTTTAATTTTTAAATAACCATATATTTATTTCTACACTAAAATGTTCTTCTATATTATCGTTCTATTATAATAAACCAACCCAAGTCAAATGAGTCTGTTCAATTTATCCATTTTTTTTTCAAAAATACCCATATGTTTTTTTATTAATTACAATAATACCATACTCACATAAAAAAATATAAAAATTAATAATTAATAGCACTATTTAGTCTTCTTTAACAACCAAACATTCTTTTAAGTTTTATCATCTTATACTATTTTTTTTTATTATCCACGTATTTGTATTATAATTACATTTATTTTCTATATTTTGATTATACTGCGCGTCACACACACAATGCGTGGGGCACGATCACTTGTATTATAATAAGCCAAGACAAGTCAAATGAGCATGTCCAATTTAGCCAATTTTTTTCAAAAATACCCCTACACCTTTATATTAATTACAATAATATTATACTCACATAAAAATATAAAAAGTAAAAACTAATAAAACTATTTATCACTATTTAACAACCAAACATTCTTTTAAATCTTAAATTATGTTTTTTTTTACTATCCACGTATTTATATTATAACTATACATATTTTTTATATTTTTATTACATTACGCGCCACACACGAAACGCGTGAGCACGATTAGTAAGTAGTTATATATGTAAACCACTAGTAAACGAATGAATTTTTTTCTTAACTAATGTAAAATTTGAGACGTATACTGTTAAACTAATTTAATAATGTATACTGTTAAACTAATTTAATGTTGTATACTGTCCACTTATATGCATTATTATGTTTTTATGAATATTTCTTTCTACATTACAATAACTTTATTCTAGAATTTTCTGTTAGCATAATGTAAAATTTGAGCATATTCATGAATATTGTTAAACTAGTTTACTTATTATTCTGTCAATTTATATGCATTTTTGTTTTTCTATAAAAATTACTCGTATACTGCGAAAATTGTTTACAATTTTGTAAGCGTATAATGTTACTATTTTAATTTTGTATACTCTTAAATTATTTAAATTAGTATAATGTCAATTTATATGCACTTATACTTTTTCATTAAAAAAAAGTTGTTTACTTATTATACTATCAATTTATATGCATTTTTGCTTTTCTATTAAAATTACTAGTATACTGCGAAAATTGTTTACAATGTTGTAAGCACATAATGTTACTATTTTAATTTTGTATACTGTTAAACTATCTAATAATTTTATATACTCTTAAATTATTTGAATCAGTATAATGTCAATTTATATGCACTTATACTTTTTCATTAAAAAAAGAAGTTGTTTTGTCCACTGTCAAAAAAGAGGGAAATGAGGGAACCACGGATAATTGTTGTTATTATTTTGGTAGGGGTGATTTTGACTTTTACATTCTAATTATGACTAGAGAGAAAGTAAGAATGTAAAATTTCTCAAAAATATATTTATATATCAGAACTTAACCAAGGTTCATCCGCATTGAAATTTCTCAAATTATAGCTAAAACTTAAAATCTGGAAAGAAGATAAATTCAAATAAGTTGTATTTTATCATTACATCTAAAAATTTCTAACAGAAAATAGATAATATTTTTAATCAGAACAGTATTGCAGAATAGTTTTGATATTATTTTTGCTCTAAAAACATGTTAATTTCTCTGCAATTTGCCCACCTTTGCCCTTTTAACTAGCTACACGTTCACCTTGAGGCTGCCATGTTTCTTTTAAGAAAAAATAGTATACCATGTAAACAGTTCCATCTTTATTTATTTATTGTTCTTCAGCTTTAAGTATATATCTAATTATACACACACGTATATATTTGTATACATATATTTACTAAAATAATAATAATAATTTAATCAAACGAGCTCTTTGACTTAGCGAGTCGAACAACCCGTTTCTAAGCTCGACTTGTTTAATAAACGAAACCTATATTTTTGCACATACTCGGTTGGTTAACAACCGGACGTAAACGATCCGAATACAAACTTATTCATGAATGGATCGGTTCATTTAGAAAAGCAAACTCTTGTATAAAAAAAATGTATCGATTTACTGGGTTAGGTTTTTGTTAGTTTATCGGTTTTTCATATGTATTTTGTACTTATTTTTCATTTTAAAAAAAAAAATCAATGTTCTATTTTATTTGTAAATGTTTATTCAAAAAAATATGTAAAACTTGACATTAATATTTTTTTTTTTATGTATAATTGTTTGTTTGATATTTTATAAAATAATAATATTATTAAATATCAAAAAAAATATAAAAGGTCAAAATTTTCAAAATACATGATTATTTCAAAATAAACAACAACAACTTATACTTATTAATATTATATGGTGCCCTCCTCCAAGGGTCAGGGAGAATATTAATAGTAGTAGTATTTTATAACAAAACAATCCATCTTTGAATTAATTCATATAATATATATAAAAAAAAGCAGCAAAATATTTAATCTACCTGTTTTCACCCCTCTTTCATTTCCCTTTTCTAGGTCTCGAGCTCCTTTATTATTAATAACCAATTTAATCGTCTTCCTATTTTATTTTATTTTATTTTGATCACATATAAAAATCACCTGCTACTTTATTCTTATTTTCTCACCTCATTAATTACACGAAATGAATTGAAGACGATGCTTTTTTGTTCTTCTACATGTGTTAATAAGGGTAAGGGTTTTTTAATTCTTTTTTTTTTTGTTTATTTGTTTGTTTGTAATTATTGTTATTGTGTTTATTGTTACTCTTTAAAATGAAATATTAGGTATATATAAAAACTGACTGGTTTGTAGTTTTTTTATGGAGCTTATTGATTATTATATTTATTATTATTATTCGGTTTGTTGTTTCTCTTTAATATGGAAAATTAGGGCTATTTTACAATGGAAAAACGTAATATTGACCGATTTTGAAAGTTTTTCACATGTGTATATAAGAATATAACATTGTTATGTGATTTTCTTTTGAATTTGGTTATTTTGAATATTTAGATACAAAAATATGCTATATTATAGTGACTTTGTATTATTGGGATGGAGGGAATATTATATATATTTCCTAGAAATTAAGAGTCGGCCTAAAAAATAGAGATTTTGAATCATAGAAATTGAATTTTTGGGAAAATTCAAAGCTTTCTTAGGATGCAGAGTTTTTGTGTCTGATTCGTAAAAGAATGAATTTTTTTTAAGTTAAACACATAGTTATACAATGAATTATTTGAAAGTTTGGTTATTTTGAGATATTGTAGGTAAGCATATTGCATCATAATCCTAATTTTTTGTAAAAGATCGTTTTTTTGGTATCGGGGGAAGAATATATAAGGATATACCGCCGAAGGGAAAGAGACGTATATTTCGAAGAGAAATTAGAGGCTAAGCAGCTTTGGATTCATATAATTGAATTGTTAGGATTTTTGTTGTTGATGATTTCGATTTAAATATGTGGAGGAAAGTAGTACTGGTTTTAGTTATTGTTGTCCTAAGCTAATAGAAAGGAAGGTCGTATAGGAATGCAATAAGAGCAACTTTATTACTATGGAAATGAGTGTTGGCCCAGTAAGAAATTATACGATCGTAAAGTGAATGTATGAGAGATGCAGATATTGAGATATAAGCGTGGAAAGACTAATGAAGATGATTTAGGCATGTAAGTATGTAGCAAAAAGACCAGTGAGGAGGGCACCGATTAGAACAGAGTGTACGTATTAGTGTGGAAATTCAAAGGAATGTAGTGGTTGACCATTGAAAATTGGATGCAAAAATCCAAGTGATTCGTGAGGAAATTTGTATCAGGCAAATGCAAATGGATAAACAAATAAATTTATATATGAACTTATGGCGTAAAGAAAAAGTACAGTTGGAAGGCAGCATAGTTTCTGATATGATTTCATATAGGTTACCCTAAATTCCTAGGATTAAGGCTCATTTTGATGATGATCTCCGTTGTATATTATTATAGCAGATTAACTACTTATCTTGTGAAACTACTGAACTATTTAATTGGTACACCTTTTGTGCCTATGCATGATAACATTTAGATTTAGTTTTGTTTCCATAGGCATAATGCTAACTTGCTAGCTTATTAACGCTCTTCAAGTATATGACTCTTATGTGTTCGTGCTTTTTTTGTTGATAAGTAAATGTAGGCAGAGAAATTTTGTGTACATGAAGCACCTTCAAGGTCTATTAGGAACGGATATAGTGGTTTAGATTTTTCTATGAATTTAAACAAAGACTTTGGGCAGGAAAAAAGGAGAAATCATTTCTGGAATCCCAAAAAGAAATCTAGAAAATTTATTTTGGAAAGCAAAATATGAGATTTTAAACCCTTAAAAATAAATGATTTAATTTTTCTTCTCCATTTAGTTCCTGGGCCCTTTTTCTTTTGATTACTTCCGCTTGTAAATCACTGTCTAAGTAGCAACACATACACGATGTCTCGTCACAAAAAAAGGATAATTGTTACCCCACCTTTAGCTATAGATACCATGACAGAAGGGTGAAAGGAACGCCAATCGAGGAGAAATTCATTTTCTGAATTGAATTTATTTATTCTTTACATTTTCCTGAAGTAATCTTGTCGTTCCCTTTTAAGAAAAAAATCTTGTCTTCCTTCGCTTCCTTTTAAAATTTATAGTCTTTACATGCCAGTGTCTCCTGTGTGCGTATGTACATCTTACGTGATGATGATTTTTTTTTTCTCGACTATGTAGAGTCATGCCGACATACACTACTACAACTTTGGATAGGCTGATTGAATCTGGAGGGTCAAAATCCATGAAATTGAATTATGAGAAAAACTAAGGCTATTTTAGGATGCAGAGGTTTTGTGTCTAAATCGTAAAAAAATGAATTTCTTAAAGTTAATCACATAGTTATACAATATAATTATGTGAAACTTTGGTCATTTTGAGATATTGCAGGTAAAATATTGCATCGTAATCCTAATTTTTTGAAGGAGACTGTTTTTTTTGGTATAGGAGGAGGATCATGTATGGAAATACTGCCTAAGGGGTAGAGACGTAGATTTCGTTGAGAAATTAGAGGCTAAGCAGCTTTGGATTCATAGAATTGAATCAAATTGAATAGAATTGTTAGGAATTATTTAAAAATAAATAATGATTTCAATTTGAATATGAGGAGGAAACCATTACTGGCTGTAGTTATTGTTGTCTTTATGCTACTGTAAGTCTGTAATATAAAGCAAGGTAATATAGGATCTCAATAAGACCAACTTTATTACTATTGGAATGAATGTTGGCCGAGTAAGAAATTGCACGATTGTAAAGTGAATGTATACAAGATGCAGATATTGAGATAGCTGTGGAAAGACCAGTAAAGGTAGGATCAGGAATGAGGAGATCCGTGTTATTTTAGAAGTGGCCCTAATTGAGGATTAGAGGAGAGAGAGCCAATGAAAATGATTTAGGCATGTACATGTGTGACAAAGAGACCAGTGAGGAGGGCACCGATTAAAACAGACTGAAGGTATAAGTGGAGAAAATCAAAGGAATGTAGTAGTTGACCGTTGAGGACGGGATGCAAAAATCCAAGTGATTCGTTAGGAAATATAATCGATAAACAAATAACTTTAGATATGAACTAATGGCATAGAAAAATTCGCAGTTGTAAGGCATCATAGTGTCTCATAATGATTTCATTAGGTGACCCCAAATTCCTAGGATTAAGGCTCATTTTGATGATGATGATCTCTGTTCATTAGTATGGCCTATTAAGTATTCATTCTAGTGAAACTATTGAAATATTTAATTGTACACTTTTTGTGCCTATTCATGATGACATATTGACATTTAGATTTTGTTTTGTTTCCTTAGGCATGATGCTAACTTGTTAACAACTTTTCAAGTATATGACCTCATGTTTCCTGTTTAAATTAGTACTCTTATGTGTTCATGCTTTTGTTGTTGATAAGTAGATGTAGCGCAGTATGGGAGAAATTTTGTGTACATGAAGCACCTCCAAGGCCTATTAGGAATGGATATACTGGCTTAGATTCTCCATGAATTTAAACAAAGACTTTGGGAAGGAAGAAAGGAGAAAACATTTCTGGAATCCATAAAAAAAGTTCTAAATATGTTATTTTGGAAAGCAGAATATGAGATTTTATACCTTTTTTTTTATTACTACTTAGTAGTGTCTGGGGGATTTTCTTTTGATTACTTCCGCTTTTAAGTCACTGTCTAATTAGCAACGCATACACGATGTGTCTTTACCAAAAAGGATAATGGTAACCCCACCATTAGCTATAAATACCGTGACAGAAGGGTGAAACTGAAAGGAACTCCAATCGAGAAGTAACTCATTTTTCTTTACATTTCCATGAAATAATCTTATCTTTCTCCGATTCTTTTTAAAATTTGTACAGTCTCTCTACATGCCACAGTCTCCTGTGTGTGTATGCACATCTTATCTAATGAGATTATTAAAATGAATTTTATTTTATCGACTATGCAGAGTCATGCCGACATACACAACTACAACTTTGGATAGGCTGATTGAATCTGGAGGGTCAAAATCCATGACAACAGCAAGGAATGTTCCAGCTTATAAACAGGAGAGGACAGAAAGGGTTTCTAATTCAAAGCATGAGAGGAGAAATACAATATCAACGACGACAACAACCCAGTCAATAGACCAAAAACATCCTTGGGTTCGTATAACACCAGCACTTTATGCCACCCCTGAGCCAACTCCGCTTCCCGATTCCCCGTCTTCTTTTCCTCCATCACCGTATATCATCAACCACAAGAGGCGTGGGCCGCGTCTTCTCAAACAAATGGTGGAGGTGAAAAAGGTTGATCAAAATGGTAAAAGTAAAGAAGAAGATGCTGTTGACTTGTCTGAGGCTGAAAAACCTTCATCTTCTTTCCCTGCATCTACTGAAGCTGAACAGCTGGATGACATGGACAATAATATGGCGACACAATATGGGTTAGTTGAGAAAAATTGCGAGCCAGAGTTGGGTGAATTGAGGGTGGAAGTTAGTGGGCTGGATGATTTTTTTGATCCTCAAGATTCTCTGAGTGCTAAGAGCAACAGTGAAGGGGAGGGTGGAAACAGTTTGGATCGTTCTTTGCATCATTCTATGAGTGCACCAATGGCTGAATTTTATGATGCTTGGGAAGGTATATCTTCTTTAATTTTAATGCCTCTTTTCAAAAGCACATCTTATCTGTTTGTCTCCTTCCATGATCTTAAATGTAGGCTTTAACTAATTTTATCGTGTCAACTTGAGCTTAAATATAAAGTGCTTGGTTTTGGTTTTACTTATATTTTGAATCTTCTTTGTGACTTCCAAATCTAGCAGTAAAAGTTTTTATTTGCTGTGTCTGTTGCACAGTTTTAAGAACAAACAACAATAGGTACTTTTAGTTTTTTTTCTCAAAAACAATGAATGACTTAAAGTTTTGTGCTATACTTAAACCTGCTACACCATTTCTAGAAATATTTTTAAGATCTTTAATATCATAATATAACCTTTCCCTGTATCATGGTTTCCATGCAATTTTATATGTTGTCAATTGATCGCTTTTTGTTATCTCTTATTTAGAGTTATCCACTGAGAGTGGACCACAGCCTCTTCCGCGGGATATTGAAGCTGAATTGCGTGAAATGAGGTTAAGTTTGTTGACGGAGATAGAGAAACGTAAGCAAGCAGAAGAAGTTCTCGAAAGCATGCGAACCCAGTGGCTAGAAATTCGGGAACAGTTAGCTCTTGTTGGGATAAAACTACCTGTGGATTTGGTTGTTGCAACAGATGCTGAACAACTTGACCTTAATGAAGAGATGGCTCGCCAAATATATATTGCTCGGTTTGTGTCAAATTCCATTGGAAGGGGGATTGCAAAAGCTGAGGTGGGGATGGAAATGGAAGCTCAAATAGATCTGAAGAACTTTGAGATTTCACGCTTATGTGATAGGTTGCAATATTACGAAGCTGTGAATAAGGAGATGTCTCAGAGGAACCAGGAAACTATAGGTGAGTTAAAGCATACCTTTGTAGTTTCCGCCTTACTAGTTTGGTTGTATGCATACTGTGCTTGAAGGATTTAGATTCTCTAAAGTCCAACATATGGACTGCATCTCACCAGTTCACGGGTTAAGTAATTGACGCATCATCAAAAACAGATCTACAGTCGATATTTGGCTCAAATATTTACACTTAACAGCAGAATTGTCATGTTATTTGTAGATGTTGAAGGTGATAATAAAGAATTAACCAATGAATGACCGTGAAAATTAATATCGAAAAACCTGGAAAAATAATAATTGATGTGGTTAGTTTTTTAAATTTTCTTAATAAATTCCTTTTGTCTTTGGAGTTTTGTCTCTTTTCAAACGTGCCTTCAGGTCAAGGGAAGAAAAGATTGATCCAATTTCAATATTTTGTAAAAGACTACCTGTAGTTAAGTGGGAATAATTATCGATCTCGGCCCTTCATTTGGTCTGATATTCTGTCAGTTCCTACATTAGGCTGTAGAGAATCATTATCCGTGCTGGAAGTAGCTTGTTCATGCTGCCAATGTTACTGGAGGGTTTTATTGTTTGTGTTGGAATACATGTCTATAGCAGCCTTTTGATGGTCTGTATCTGAGACCTGAGGAACTTAAACAGTTGAATTCACATGGCATTTTTAATTTATATATTAGATTTTGTTGAAAATTGTCAGTCAGTGGGAATATCAGAAATGCGATTGAAGTTTTTCTGGTGGTAAATTTAGAAAGCCACGGTAACTTATACATCCTTTTTGTGAGTAGTTTTACCCAGATATTTGCCATATAACCCTAAAATATTTTAACTACCTTGAAGTCTGTTTTCCCATCTTTATTTGACTTACTCTTGGGCATAAAACTGTTATGTCTTTCTTTGTGATATTGCTAAATTTTGAGTTAAAATTTGAACTGTAATATTGCTAATGTAGATTGACGGTCGCTGGAAGTAGTTTGTTCATGTTGCCAATGTTACTGGAGGGTTTTATTGTTTGTGTTGGAATACATGTCTATAGCAGCCTTTTGATGGTCTGTATCTGAGACCTGAGGAACTTAAACAGTTGAATTCACATGGCATTTTTAATTTATATATTAGATTTTGTTGAAAATTGTCAGTCAGTGGGAATATCGGAAATGCGATTGAAGTTTTTCTGGTGGTAAATTTAGAAAGCCACGGTAACTTATACATCCTTTTTGTGAGTAGTTTTACCCAGATATTTGCCATATAACCCTAAAATATTTTAACTACCTTGAAGTCTGTTTTCCCATCTTTATTTGACTTACTCTTGGGCATAAAACTGTTATGTCTTTCTTTGTGATATTGCTAAATTTTGAGTTAAAATTTGAACTGTAATATTGCTAATGTAGATTGACGGTCGCTGGAAGTAGTTTGTTCATGCTGCCAATGTTACTGGAGGGTTTTATTGTTTGTGTTGGAATACATGTCTATAGCAGCCTTTTGATGGTCTGTATCTGAGACCTGAGGAACTTAAAACAGTTGAATTCACATGGCATTTTTAATTTATATATTAGATTTTGTTGAAAATTGTCAGTCAGTGGGAATATCAGAAATGCGATTGAAGTTTTTCTGGTGGTAAATTTAGAAAGCCACGGTAACTTATACATCCTTTTTGTGAGTAGTTTTACCCAGATATTTGCCATATAACCCTAAAATATTTTAACTACCTTGAAGTCTGTTTTCCCATCTTTATTTGACTTACTCTTGGGCATAAAACTGTTATGTCTTTCTTTGTGATATTTCTAAATTTTGAGTTAAAATTTGAACTGTAATATTGCTAATGTAGATTGACGTTGCGACCACACCAGGCTATTCATCATCTTTTCCATATTTAACACGAAATACATACTTTACTAATTTTAGCTAGCCACTTTATAATGACATAAAACCTCAGGCTTTCTATCATGATAGAATATTTTTCTCATCCTATTTCATTTTTCATTTAATCTTTTAATAATTCAAAATACTCATTATCCATAATCTTTAGTATATATACTATAATACTACATAGTGAAAAAAAACACAGTGAGATAACTTACCCTGCGAAATGATCTAAAAAGGATCTGTACGGATGGAGCTATACACAATACGGAGTAATTTTTTTAAAAGGAAAATATAAATTTGTGAACGGTTTTTTGAGATTTTATGTATGTCTTTGCATGGTGGGTATTCAATAACCAATAAAAAGAGATAAAAATGATACTGCGGTAAAATAGAAGAGAGGGGAAATAATAGTGTTCTCTCTAAAAAAAAAAGTGGACCCCTTGTATTTGTAACTTACTTTTCAATTTGGTTGATCATTTTTGCGCTATAGGTAAAAAGCACTAGCCGCTTTATCTAGTGTTAGAAATGGCTATCCAGTTCATAGCCTGATGGATCATGTTTTTTGTCATAGGTTATGCTTATTTTAACTAAAGTAAAGAGTATTGGTGGCCAAATGTGACTGCCCAAAATCTAGTCTGGGAGTGAGTATTTTTAGAGATAAGCATCGGTTTTTTTCTTTACATGTGAAGTGTGAACGATTTCTGGAAGTTCTATCGAGATCTTGCTGGGCGGCAAAAAATAGTCAGCTAAATTTATGTTTTTTTAGATGTCAGCTATTTGCATCTGTCAATATGGTCATCACACTAGAAACTAATAGTAAGATGTTTGGTAATGATGATATGATTTCTAAGGTTTAATATCCATTTCTGTTAAACTGGCTTTCCTGATGAAAATGTTGATGTCAATTATCTTGATCTCACTTTTACTTTCTTCTTCTATCCAAAAATATTAGTTACATTTCTTTGGGTGTTCCAGAGGTTTTGCAAAAGATTCCAAGGTAGAACCTTTGGTCCGTTGGAAGAAAATATTTCAAGAGAAAAAAAACTCTGTTTCCTAAGTTTCTTTTGTGCTTGTTTAAATGATTCGGCCAAATGACAGAGCTCTCTTCTTTATTCCATGTTCAGAAACTGC
This sequence comes from Primula veris, assembly GCA_963682055.1. Taxonomy (NCBI): domain Eukaryota; kingdom Viridiplantae; phylum Streptophyta; class Magnoliopsida; order Ericales; family Primulaceae; genus Primula; species Primula veris. The sequence continues at coordinate 10,156,158 of OY821747.1, forward strand.
AAGGCGTCTCAGGCAGAAAAGGAAGAAGAGGCAGATGTGGATTTGGGGTGCTATTGCTGCTACAATCACCCTTGGCTCTGGAGCCTTAGCTTGGTCTTATGTGTCAACTGAAAAGGAATCGTCTTCTACCACTGATTCCCATGCTCCTTAGCATGAGCATGACCTTTTACGGAAATGATGATAGTGATGATGAATTATCATACAAGGCAGCTGAATGTGATTATATACAAAAAAGAATAATACACGGGAGGCTTAATAATCCAGCTCCGATATACCAAAAATAATACTTTTCTAGGTTGCATAAACCCATCTGTTGGATATATAGTTTGAGCAGTAAATATTTGGAATGGGTCAGTTTTGTCAAAAAGATTGGTTGATGGTTTCATTTTGGTTTTATGATTGTTTCTATTTTTCCATGGTTCCCTTTATTTCTTAATTCTTATACTTTGTTGCGAATGGCTCAAGCAACCAACTGAATCATCTTCAAATGGCTGGATTCTAGGTATGTTGAGACGTGTGTTAGTTTTGGCTGCTACGCAAACCCTGTGTCTGGTTGAAAGGCTTGTATTCACAAGGCTGTATCAGTCAGTGGTAAGTTTCTCGCTTAAATCTCCAAGTTATATCTACGAGTATTAAACACTATTCAAACAACCATTCAATTGTTTGGAGTTGATTATTTTTCTGGTCATCATACCATTATATCAAAATTATGTTTGTGAGCTTTTCATTGTTTTTATTTATTTATTTTATTTCTCTTTGTAGATTCTACTTAGGTATTGTATTAGTTCTCAGCTTCTCATCTTCCTTACCCAGTAAAGGGTTTCCCGAATAAGATGTGGTCAAATTTCTTTCAGCCACCCAGTCCCTTAGGAAGGAAAACCAATTCATCTGTTAATCTCTGTGCAATTAGACAATATCTATCGAGGTTAGACCATTAAGCATTCTGTCAAGGACATAGAGTAGCTATGTCGCCTGGGAACCATCTAGTATGATGCTTGATCATATGATAATCTCAGATTTTAGCAGCGGATTTCTAATTGTAGTCGTATCACCGCTTGTCATTTGCTCAGAGAAAATTGGTTAGCTGATATCATCTTCTGTTATGCCTCGGCGGTGACGTGATAACCTATAAATTATGTCCGTAGGTAATTGCTTGTTTGTGTCCACCAGACACATAAAGCTAATTGCTTGGCATACATTAATTATACATCTTTGGTAGAATAATAGCGCTGTTCTTAATTATTGAATGGAATATTGAAATTTACTATTTTGCAGTGGGTGGTTTTCACATACGATGAGTTACTATAACCTTTGATGAGATTTTGAGTTAAACAACAGAAGCCCATGAAAAGTTGTATAATGTGATCATGAGTAGGTTCTAAATGCATCACACCATGTCGATTGTCGGTGATTTAAGGTTTGTTAACCGATGATGTTAGATAAATATCCTTATCTAATGTACCACAATATGTAAATTTTCATCATAATTGATAAAAGTACTGTTAAATAAAATTCAATAAAATACATATTAATATCAGTTAAACATAAATAAAACCGATCAACATCACTGTCCTTCACAATACGTTGATAAAAAGTTTTGATATGACGTTGATATATGTTACTGTATTTCTTTGTTTTGAGGCTAGAAAAAGAGTGCAAACATCTTCAGATGCCTTTTTATTGTTTTGTGGCCCGCCACCCACTAGAAGTTATTTTTTCACTCATTTATTTATTTATATCTCAGTTGTGCTCACATGGGTAATGTTACAATTAAATACAAAAAAAGGACTACGACTAAATCCAACCATATCATCCTCAATGCTTTGTCTCTTTGATTAAAGAGTAAAATGTAAATTACCCCATTTACTATGAAACTTTTGCATCTAACCCCCAAATTCATTTTCAAAATAAAAACAACTTTTTATTCACTTGTTTGTTTTACAAAATTATTTGTTTAATATGTGTAGTTAGTCAATGCACATGAGTTCAGATAAAAATATCGTAAAAGAGCCATCAAATTAGGCTTTATATTAAAAAAATATTATTTTATTGAGAAAAAATATTTCTTTGTGTCATTCCATAGAAAAATTACTTTATGTGGATGAATATCGAATAATTGATTATAATAAATGAAAAATCAACCAAAAATGATGGTCGAGCATAAAGTTGGGACATAATTGGAGGTTAATTGTAAAAGTTAAATAGTTGATGGGGATTATTTGCAAATGAGCCATAGTTTCAGGGGGTTATTTGCATTTTACCACCCTTGATTAAATGAATACCTCTCAAAGTTGGACATCTGTGTAGCATATGGTTAATGCAAGGCCATAACAAATTGCGTCAATTATTTAATGCATGACCGACTTATTGGGATCATCAAACTAAACCTTCATCACAAGAATCATCATTTGTGTCAAAAACATTGGAAATTTGTAATCACTTTACTTTGTAGCACACGGCCATGAGATTTTTGTTGAAAAACAAAATGGGACATTTTTTCCGATTATCGTTCAAGTATGAAATTTCTATAAAATATATATTAATAGTAGTTTAATTGAATATTAACTTTAAAAAAAATTGTGTTTTTTCACTTGTATTTTTTTTTTACTAGCATATAGTTACAAGTATAATTTTTTTTTATACATATTTATTGTTTTTGGTCGATGTTGTAGGGTCCTGAAAATGCATCAGAATTGTGAGGTCCGGTCTAGTCGCACCTCTGCAGCCCTCAGGGCCACCACTGTTTTCTATGCTTATTGCACTCATATTAGTAGCAACCACAATTTCATCAAACTAAACCTTATTCACATGAATCATCAGTTGTGCCAAAAACATTGGAAATCCGTAATCACTTTACTTTCTAGTATTTTCTTGCTCATTCTACTCATATTCGTAGTAACCAACTATATCATCAAGTGCGCAAATGACATAGGAAATTCGTAATCAGTTGTAGCATCAAGCATGTGAATGTGGTTATGTCTACAAGCAGTATTTGATGCTAGAAAATTAGTAAAAAATGAAATGCTGGTTAGTTTTGTAGAAACTGTATTTCTGAACAAGTTGATGTTTATATACTTGTAGTGGCCATGTCGCGATACGGTTTTTTAAAGGTTCTCTCTATCATTGCCATCTAGAATTTCAAACGGAACGAACCGTTCATGAACAAACTCGTAATCGACGTGTAAATACTTTGGTTCATATTGTTTATATAATATAAAATTAAACAAGCATCAGGAATATAAAAAGAAAACTAACACCAAAGTGTTTGTTTAGTTTTAGTTCAATTGCATCCCTCTCCCTTTCCTTGCATCTTCACACACACAAACACACATAGATACAGTGAGAGATGAAGCTGTGGGCACTAACACTAGTTGTAGCTGTTTTAGCCCAAGTAGAGGCAAGAGATGATTTCATAAGAACAAAAGGTGTAAACTTAGTGCTAAATGGTGACCTCTACTATGCAAATGGTTTCAATGCATATTGGCTAATGTATGCAGCCTCAGATCCATCACAGAGAAGCAAAGTCTCGTCGGCGTTTAGAGAAGCCTCTAGACATGGCTTAACTGTTGCTAGGACTTGGGCTTTTAGTGATGGTGGGTATAGGCCTTTGCAGTACTCTCCTGGCTCTTACAACCAACAAATGTTCAAGGTTTGCTTACATCTCTCCGTTTTCGATGTTTTCCACTTATTGCAGCTTGAAAGTTTACACAATGTACTCGGGGACGGAATAAGAAAGTTCGCATGGGAGGGGTTACTATACTATCATTGTTTTAAAAAGTGCGCTTTGTAAAAGGCCTCTTTTGAAAGCTTAAAAAAAGTTTAGAAGCTTGTTTTTCCGCTTTTTAGCGTAGTTGCGAAAACGCTTTAGCTAAAATTTCGCTTTTTTAAAACACTAAATATTATACACATATATTTCCCCAATACTTTGAAATATGTATGCATGTAATGTATTTTCATAGTACTGGGGCCACTATTTTCATAATATTGGGGCTGCTATTTCTGAGAGACTTTAACCAAATACAAACATTTTTATTTTATTTTTATCATAATGGGAGGCTGTCCCCGTCACGACATAGTTACTTCCCTGAATGGCTGAATACTTGAATTCTACTATAGGTCTTATGTGAATTCTACTGTTTTAGAATAAGACCACCAATTGCTACTAATTTTGCAATTGGGAACTTATTCAATTTTTCGAATGAGTAAGATTAGCACTTTGTGCTGTTACGCGAATTACACTTTTTTGGTGGAGGACAACCTTGTTCTGTCTGACTTTCGCAATTGAGAACTTATCCAGCTTTCCAAGTGAGTAGCTTTGCTACTTTTTTCTGGCAATACTGATACTCTTTGGATGATCTTTTAACTCATTGTTTTATTTCCGATTTAAGCAATAGAAACGACCAAAAGAGGGTTTTGCTCCATGATATACCTTAAAATCGTTGTTGTTTAAATTGTCCACTATGAAACTACGTGTAATTTTGACCGGCCAAACTTCTACCAAAATTGTCGGAATGAAAATTTTCAAAAGTTGATCATATAGTTCAAATGTTAAATTTTATGATTAAATTTAAAAAAAAATTCATTTCGACAATTTTGATACAAGTTATTGTTGGAAAAATAGGAAAAAACATGTAGTTTAAACATGTTTTTCCAAACTGGTCAGGGACCAACTTTGAGTCAATTTTTAATGCGACTCCTCAGTTTTTCTGAGGCCATACTCTATGCGTTTGAGTAGCTCGTGCGACGAGCTTCGCAACGGTATATCGCATGACCAATTCGGAGGAATGGTGTGAATGATAATTGGACTCGAATGTTGGTACTCGAAAGAGGGAAAAACCGAAATCTGAAAAATGGGGTAGAGAGTGGGAATAAACCATGAGGGTTATCCCACATTGGAAAATCAAGGTTGATTTTCACTCTATATATACAAACCCATCCCATGTAGTTGGTAAACTAATTAAGTCAACATACCCATGAGTGGGTTAGTGTGTACCACACACGCGCGCGCGCGCTCGCTCGGGCCGCGGGCCGCGGGCCGCGGGCCGCGGGATTTGGGATTTGGGATTTGTCTCGGGTCTCGGGACTTTTGCATATTTGAAAAGGGACTTTTGCATATTTGCAAGAGCAGCCATCCCCTCACATTCTAACATACATTCAAATCAGTATCTTCCATTTAGAACCAGAGAGAACCACCCACCAACAGCTCGACTTAGACTCGTCGCCAGTTTCCGGCGAGTCTTTCGAGAGACGTTGTACCTTGGGATCGAAGCGCCAACGCAACCAAAAACTTAAGGTGGTTGGGCGAATATCGGTTAAGTGCATACTGTTAACAGTAGCCTCGTCTTTGTTTATTTTTCAATTCTGTCCATTTTTCAATTCTGTCTTAATTTCTGCAATTTAGTTTTCTGTAATTTTAATTCAGTATTTTAATATTCTGTCCTTAGCTGTAGCTTTTATATTCTGTTTGTACTATTCTGTAATTAGTTTAAAGTTCTGTTTTATTGCAGTAATTACATTTCTGTAATTTAATTCTGTAATTAGTATAGTTTCAATTCAGTCCTGTATTTTCAATTCATAACAGAACAGTCCGGCTGTTAAGTTTTTACTTTCCAGTCCGGTAGTTTCTATTAATTACAAAACAGTACATCAGATTATTAATTGATAATAATCTGATAACGTTTGTTTTATTTACATTTCAGTATCTACATGTTGTAATCAATTTATTGTATTTCATTTGGAAATTAATAAAGATTACACTGGTTTTATTTAATTACTGTTTAGTCCTTTATTTATTATTAATTGTTATTTCGTACACGGAAACCAACAATCTTAACCGATAGCCTGTTGTTTCTTTCGTGTATTGATTAATACAATTATTTATTTTTATAAGGAATAATGCTTTCTTGTTTTCAATTCTAAATTATATTAGAAATTGAATTACAAAGAATAAATTCCAAACAGTTTTAATTTAATTTTATTTTCTTGTTGATACCAACCGTTTTGGTATTCAATAAGAATTGTTTCAATCCTTTTAATATCAACCGTATTGATATTTAAAGGGATAAGAGTTTATTTTATTTTTGTTTGGTAATTCTTTTACAAACCCAAATTTTAGTTTTGGTGTTTGTTTATAGAATTGTTTGTACACGTATCTCATACGTTTTGTGTTGTCGTTTCAGATGACAAACACGTCGCCTATTGAGTTGCCTATCGGAAGTGAGCATGACCCAGTGGTTGGTGGAGATGTCCATAACACTGGGGGCGATGCGATTGTGGGGGCTAACGCCGATGACGCAGTTGCAGCGGCTGAGGCCGCGGCGGCTGCGGCTATGGCGGATGCTACGGCCAAAGCTGAGGCTGCGGCCGAAGCAGCGGCCACGGCCAAGGCCGCAGCTAAGGCTGCGGCAAGAGCCAAGGCTGCGGCCAAGGGCAAGGCACCGATGTATTCGGCTGTGCCTACTTTGCCGACTTCTCATCTGGAGAAACCGGAAAAATTCAGGAGAGACAACTTTAAACGTTGGCAGCAAAAGATGCTGTTTTATCTCACCACCCTGAATTTGACCAGGTTTCTCAAGGAGACTGCTCCCGTCCTAAGCGAGGACGATCTGGACGAGCAGTCGTTCTCTGCGGTTGAGGCATGGAGACATGCCGACTACCTATGCAAGAACTATATCCTGTGTGCTCTAGATGACACGCTGTTTAGTGTTTTCGAGCCCAAAGCTACTGCAAAGGAGCTGTGGGAGACTCTCGAAAATAAGTACAAGGTGACTAACGCTGGCACAAAGAGATTTGTTGTCACGGACTTTCACGAGTACCGTATGACTGACAGCAGGGGTGTCATGGAGCAAGTTGAGGAGCTCCAACTGATTTATCACCGCCTTGAGGCTGAGGGGCTAGTTATTAATGAGCCTTTCCAGGTGGCACTCATGATTGAGAAATTGCCGCCGTCTTGGAAAGACTTTCAAAACTACCTGAAGCACAAGCGGAAGGAAATGAGGTTGGAGGGGCTCATTGAGAAGCTCAATATCGAGGTGAGCAACCGTCGCTCCGTGAGGAGAGTCGGTGGTGCTGTCATCCCGATGGCAAAGGCCAATGTGGTCGAAAGCTCCAACGTCAAACGGAAACGTTTTGACACCGGAGGCAGTGCTGTTGTCGCAAAGAAATTTGCGGGAACCTGCTTTGTGTGTAACAGGACCGGCCATCGTGCCGCGGACTGTTATGACAATAAAGGCGCTGCTAAGCCTAAGCCCCCCCCCCGAGAAACTTCAAGGGCAAAGGGAAGAGGAAAGCTCCAGCTCAGGCTCATCTGGCTGAGGGAGGACGAGATGACGACCACTTTATTGCTGTGGTCTCTGAGGTCAATCTCGTGGGGAGCAACCCCAAAGAGTGGTGGCTGGATACTGGCGCCACAAGCCACATCTGCTCAACTAGGTGGATGTTTAAGACCTACGAAGTGGTAGAGGGAGAAAGCTGCTTCATGGAAAATTCTGCTACTTCCAAGGTGGAAGGAAAAGGAATGGTCGTGATGAAGATGACCTCGGGAAAAGAGCTGAGGTTGACAAATGTGCTTCATGTTCCAGATATCCGCAAGAATCTGGTATCAGGATCGGTGATGGTGAAGAACGGGTTTAAACTAGTTTTAGAATCCGATAAAATTGTAATCACCAAAAATGGTGTCTATATAGGCCGTGGCTATATGACCAACGGCATGTTTAAGTTAAACGTAGGGACACCTGCTCCCAATAAAGGTGCTAAAGCTGAGGCTAGCACAAGTAATGTAATGACTGTTGCCCAAGAGGCCAATAAAAATTCCGAGTTTAATTATTTATTTGAGTCATTTCATTTGTGGCATGGTAGATTAGGTCACGTGAATTATAATTCTTTAAAGAAATTAATTTCACTAAAACTAATACCAAATTTCGTTTTTGATAAGCAACACAAATGTGAGATTTGTGTAGAAGCAAAATTAACGAAATCATCGTTTCAACATGTTGAACGAGAAAGTGAACCTCTCGGTCTAATACACACAGATGTATGCGACTTAAAGTTTATACAAACGCGAGGAGGGAAAAAGTACTTTATCACCTTTATAGATGATTGTACTAGATACTGTTACGTTTACTTAATGAGAAGTAAAGACGAAGCAGTAGAGAAATTCGCTCTTTATAAGACCGAAGTTTAAAATCAACTCAATAAGAAAATTAAAACATTGAGAAGTGATAGAGGCGGTGAATATGAATCACCGTTTGAACAGATATGCGCTGAAAGCGGCATTATACATCAAACCACAACCCCATACACTCCCGAGCAAAATGGGGTTGCTGAGCGTAAAAATAGAACGCTAAAGGAAATGATGAATGCTATGCTAATCAGTTCTGTTGGTCCGTAGGAGTCTAAACCTTAGAGGGGGGGGTGAATAAGGTTTTCGTACGTTTTTCGCGGAATTAAATCTATGGGTATTTAACTAAGTTAATTAGTGGTTTTTATAACCTAAACTCTTTCGTTACCAAATTATTGCTAAATAATCTAAACAAGCAATAAATATAAGCGATAAATAAATACGAAAAGTAAAAGTTAAGGGAAAGAGATAACGCAAGATTTATAGAGGTTCGGCAAAACGCGCCTACGTCCTCTCCTCGGTATTTTCACTACCGAGTGTTTCACTAGAATCTCGTTCCAAAGGTTACAACCTAACGAGCTTAATCAACCGATTAAGCTCCCCCTCACTTAATGAGTATCCCGAAATCAAAGCCTAGAACTTTTAAGCTACACTTGCTTGAAAAGCTTCTACCCGATCAATCATTCACTAATAAGTTTATAATACACTGTTTTACAAGTTTGATTTGAATAAATCACTCACTAACAAATATTATCTCGATGTTTATAAGATTACAATGAGAATATAATCAAGAATAATTTATGAATAATAAGTGAGAAGTTGGAAGTATAAGCTTGAAGAATTTCTTAGTAGGATTTGCTTAATTGTTGTGTATGCTTAGATGAAAACTTCCTTGAAGATTTTGGGGCTCTTTGTAGGGTGAAAAAGTGCAGCAATTAATTTCAGACCGTTGCTGGTTGTTGAGTTCATTCAATGCAGTTTTGCAGCAGTTCGCCCCATTTTCAGGAATAGCTTAAAAGCTGGAATTTGAAATTATACAGAAACGATCGGTCGTTTCTGAAAAACGATCGGTCGTTTTTCATCTGTGCTCATTGGAAGGATTTCTGACTAAAACGATCGGTCGTTTTAGGGTAACGATCGGTCGTTTTTAGGTTGAGCTTACTGGAAGAATTTCTCACTTTGATGATCGATCGTTTATGGTATATGATCTGTCGTTTTCTGTGTTCTCGCAATTGTTTCGGTTTTCTCAACAAACTTCGAAACCGCGTAACTAACTTGTTTCAAATCCGATTTAGGTTCCGCTTGAACCATTGGCTTCGTAATTACGCAATTTATCATTTTAAACCTTTAATACACTCGATAAATAATTAGTACACAAAACGAGCTTTTATCATGTTTTACAATTTTTGTTATCATTAAAATAATCGAATTGAAGAACATCGTTCAACAATCTCTCCCTTTTTGATGATGACAAAATATTGACTTCAACATACTATGAGCTCTTTTTGTTTAAACAAGAATAACCGAAATGTATAGATGACGTTTTACTTGGATAAAAGTTTTTTGAGAAAAAGCAAGTAAATGTCATAACATCCGATTTTAAAACGACGTTAAAACAATGCTAAACGAATAGGGATTACGAAGAACTATATGCAAGCGAAAATTTGGCCATAGTTTTGCCTAAAAATGGTCAATCGCCACAAAAGAAAAACAATATATATAACCCAATCAACTAGCAATCTATGCGCACCAAATGCAATAATATCAAATAAGATACAAACGCATATTTAAAATTGCACTCACACAATGCCATATACACAAGAGCAATATAAGAAGAAACGCATCATAATAACCAAGCAAAACCGTTTCGTACTTATTACATAAAAAAAAAACTTGTTCAACTAAAATGGAAATAGTAGAAATACAACGGAAAAACAAAAGAGAGGTATTTCTCCCCCTTTGACATCATCAAAAACATAAAAAATAATATATCCGTCTAGTTGCGGTGGGAAGTCGCATCATCTTCGTCGTCGTCATTGTCGTCGTTGATGTTGGGCCCGACAAGGTTGGGAAAAAAGCCATTGAACTCGGCCCGTTGCTCGGTGCTCATTCGATCAAGTTCGTTGAGTTCGTCTTGACCCGGGTTCATGAATCGAAACATCCGACGTGTCATTTGAGCATTGCGATATTGGTTGATATAAAGGGCGTTGTAGAATTCGTCGGTTCGCGGTGGAGGGTTGGAGGATCCGATTTGGGCTTTTCCTTTGCCCCGAACTCTAGAGGGACGAGAGGAGGTAGGTAGATCGGTGGGGGGGAGGGACTCGGAGGAGAGAGCTACGTCCTCACGAGAAGCACGCGGTGTGGCCTTGGGGCCGACATACTCTTCCTCTTCGGGGGAAAGAGGGGTATAGCCGGGGCCGGACACCCGTTTATCGGACCAAGTAATGGTCTTGTCGGTAGTATTGAACTTAATGGACATTTGGGAAAGATAGGATTTGTCCCAAATATGTTTGTCCTTGTTTTTGAACAACGTTCCACCGGGAACGAGATGTAGGTCCTTTAAGATGGCCGAAATCAAGGCACCGTAAGGTAGCCCATTTTTGGATTTCGTTTTTAACGAATCCATCTTAAAGAGAATGAGTGTCGCGAAGTCAAGCTTGACTCGGCGATGGATACACCCAAGAAGGAAGATGTACTCGTTAGTAACATCCGTAAAATTGGAGGTATGAGGGAGGACGATGTGAGAAAGGATGTGGTAGGCTAGCTTGTTGCGGAATAGAAGGCCATGGGCTTTGTTGGAGCGATTATTATGGATAGGATGAAAAATTTCATCTTTGAGATCATTGAAGTTATCGATCTCGAGAGTCTCACAAAGCTCTTCACTAGCCTCATGAACACCGTCATTATCTAGGCGTAATAAATTTCGTAAACAGTCTATACCGTAGACGAAAGGTTGTCCATTAAACGATGAACGCAAGCGAAGTGCGCCATCATCCCTATCAAGAGCGAGATTGTAATAGAATTCATAAACGTTTTCTTTGAAAAAGGGCTCTTTTAGAGTAAGAAGAGTATCGAGCTTGTGAAAACTTAAATCTATCATAAGAGCAGGAAAGCATTCCCGGAAAAGAGGCATGTCGAGAGTGAAGTTAGACAATATACCTCTTGTACCCATTTCGGGTGGATAGAGAGGAGGAAGAGGGCCGGAAGAAGAACCGGGAGCGGTGGAGGAAGAGCCGGTTCGGCGACCGCGAGGAATACGGGGGCGAGTGGGTGGAGGCACGTACTCGTCCTCGGGTTCATCAACGAGATGGGGTTGCTTCGATTGCTTGGTGCGAACCATATTAGAGTGATTTCGGATAAAAAATGGAAAATTTGGGTGATTTTGGAGGAGGAGGCGAATTGGAGAGTGAGAATTTGAGAGGTTTGGGTTGAAATTAGGGTTTTGAAAAGTTTTGTAGCACTGGAAAGCACAAAAACGATCGGTCGTTTTTGTGTGACGATCGGTCGTTTTGGAACCAAAATGTTCCAGTGAGTGCAACATAAAAACGATCGGTCATTTTTAAGGAACGATCGGTCGTCTGTAGAAAAACGATCGGTCGTTTTTACAGACGATCGATCGACTGTAAATTGGTTACAGAACAGGATTTATTTGCACTTAACGACACTGATTTGGCATAGAAAATGTAAAAATACTTAACTATATATAAAATCAATCAAATATATATAAATATATATATGTATATATCACACATCAAACATGCCTAACTCTCGGCGAATAAAGCAAAATTGTTCCTCATTAAGGGGTTTTGTAAAAATATCGGCTAATTGCCTATCCGTACTTATATATTCAAGTGTAATATCCCCTTTTTGGACATGATCCTGTAAAAAGTGATGACGTAAATTAATATGTTTAGTGCGAGAGTGTTGGATCGGATTTTTCGAAAGGTTTATAGCACTAGTATTATCACACAATATAGGTACACTATCAAATGATAATTCAAAGTCGTTTAGTTGTTGACGCATCCAAAGGATTTGTGCGCAACAACTACCCGCGGCGACGTATTCCGCCTCCGCCGTGGAAAGCGCAACCGAGTTTTGTTTCTTGCTATGCCAAGAAACTAAGGCGTTTCCTAGGAAATGGCAAGTGCCACTAGTACTCTTTCTATCTAATCGACAACCGGCAAAGTCGGCGTCGGAATAGCCAAGCAATTCAAAAGAAGTATCATGCGGATAAAACAATCCTAAATTACATGTACCTACTAGATATCTAAAAATGCGCTTAACGGCTATAACATGCGATTCTTTAGGGCAAGATTGATACCTAGCACACAAGCAAACACTAAACATGATATCGGGTCTACTTGCGGTTAAGTATAAGAGGGATCCAATCATACCTCTATAGAGCTTTTGGTCCACGCTTTTACCCGATTCATCCTTGTCTAGTTTTGTTGCCGGACTCATCGGAGTTCCTAGCGGCTTTGCATCGCTCATGTTGAACCGTTTGAGCAAGTCCCTCGTGTATTTGGCTTGATTGACGAAAATTCCGTCCTTTGTTTGTTTGATTTGCAATCCAAGAAAGTATGTGAGTTCACCCATCATGCTCATCTCGAATTCACCTTGCATACACTTAGAAAACTCCTCGCACATGCGAGCATTAGTAGCACCGAAGATAATATCATCAACATATATTTGAATTAAAAGCATGTCTTTTCCATCCTTTTTAATAAAAAGAGCAGTATCTAAAGTACCACGAGAAAAACCCTTTTTAATCAAAAATTTACTAAGTCTTTCATACCAAGCCCGGGGTGCTTGTTTTAAACCATAAAGTGCTTTACGAAGTTTGTAAACATGATTAGGAAACTCGTGATTTTCAAAACCGGGTGGTGGTTTTACATAAACTTCCTCATTAATAAAGCCGTTTAAAAATGCACTTTTAACATCCATTTGAAATAATTTAAAACGTTTAAAAGAAGCATAAGCAAGCAACATTCTAATGGCTTCTAGTCTTGCTACGGGTGCGTAAGTTTCATCGAAATCGATGCCCTCTTCTTGGTTATACCCTTGAGCTACTAGTCTAGCCTTATTTCTAATAACTACCCCGGATTCATCCATTTTATTACGAAATATCCATTTCGTACCTATAATGGTTTTCTCACGCGGTCTAGGTACTAAGGTCCATACGTTACTACGCTCGAATTGATTTAATTCGTCATGCATAGCTAATACCCAACTCTCACCGAGTTCCGCTTCATGAATGTTCTTGGGCTCTAATTGAGACAAGAATGCAAAATGATTAACTATATTTCTTAATGAAGAACGTGTATGTACTCTTTCTCCCAGGTTACCCAAAATTAAATCTTGCGGATGGTGATTGGCAAAACGCCATTCTTGAGGCAAATCCTCATGAATATGTACGCTAGATTCTAAGTCCTTTTGAAGTCTCTCTATAGTGACTTCTTCATCAACGGGTTCAACCTCTATGCTAGGCGTTGACTCTAAGATAGATGTAACATGATTAGAAGAAGATGCGTTATGAAAAATATCATCATTAATATTATGAACAATTAAAGGCTTATCAATCATCGGTAAATTCTCATCAAACGAGACATGTACCGACTCTTCCACCATTAAAGTTCTTTTATTTAAAATACGATAAGCTTTACTCGATATTGCATATCCGATGAAAATTCCTTCATCGGACTTAGCATCGAATTTTCCTAGATTATCCTTACCATTATTATGAACATAGCATTTACAACCAAATGCACGTAAATGAGAAATATTGGGCTTTCGCTCATTCCATAATTCGTAAGGTGTCTTTTTCAATATGGGCCTAATTAGGGCTCTATTTAGAATATAACAAGCGGAATTTACGGCTTCGGCCCAAAAATACTTTGGCAAATTATTTTCGCAAAGCATGGTCCGTGCCATTTCCTCTAGGGTTCTATTCTTCCTCTCAACTACCCCATTTTGTTGGGGCGTACGAGGGGCCGAAAAATTATGATCAATGCCATTTTCATCACAATAAGTTTGAAATGGAGTATTCTCAAATTCCTTACCATGATCGGTTCGGATACTTTTGATCATATAACCCTTTCGTGTTTGGAGCTTTTTGCAAATAATAGAGAATTCTCTAAATGCTTCATGCTTATGAGTTAAAAACATTACCCAAGTGAAGCGACTAAAATCGTCAACCATGACGAAAGCATATGCACGCCCGCCAAGACTAAGTGTCCGGGAGGGGCCAACTAAGTCCATATGAATGAGCTCCAAACAACGAGTAGTAGAAATAATATTTTTAGACTTAAAAGAAATCTTTGTTTGTTTGCCTAATTGGCAAGCGTGACAAAGTTTGTCCTTTATATAAGGAGCTTTTGGTAAACCTATTACCAAATCTTTACTAGAAAGTTTAGCAAGTAAATCAAGACTTGCATGACCAAGTCGTCTATGCCACAACCAACCATTGTCGTTGATAGTAACAAGACACTTAACTTCATTTTCCACCGAACTATTCAAATCAATCATATAGACATTATTTTGTCTTTGACCCATGAGAATAGTTTTATTATTTGAAATACAATGAATGATGCAATGCGATTTTTCAAAAATGACTTTGTGACCCAAATCGCAAAGTTGACTTATACTTAGCAAGTTGTGTTTAAGACCATCCACAAGCAATACATTATCGATAACAACATTAGATGGTTTAGAGATACTACCAATACCGATAATTTTGCCCTTGCTATTATCCCCGAAGGTCACAAAACCTCCGTCTTTAGGTGCAAGAGTGGTGAATTTTGTTTTGTCTCCCGTCATATGTCTTGAGCATCCACTATCCAAGAACCACTTGTCCTCGTTGATTTTTGACCTCAAGCATACCTACAAGACAAAACGATCATTGGTACCCTAATCCATTTTTGGGTCCTTGAGGGTTAGAGTCTCGACCCTTTGGAATCCAAACCAAATCATTTCTATTAACCTTATACCTATTAGGGCAATATATGTAATTTTCATAGTGATCACTACGGTTGCAAGTAATACATTTAACATGCGATATAGGTTTAACAAAACGATTATAAACTAAGTTCCTTTTATATGAGTTGATTTTATGAGAGTGATTTGGTTGTCTACTTTCATTTTTAGCCGTTTGTTTGGTGAATAGGTTTTTATGCTTAGCCGTTAAGAGTGGGTTGTAACCTACACCGGTTTTATCATACGCGCCTTGTTGAGAAGCTAATATAGTACTTAGCATTTTACTACCTTTAGTGAACTTAGAGAGAGTAAGTTCGGCGCTATCCGCCTTAAGTTTACATGACTTAAGGTCATTAACTAACTTATCATTTTCTAGGGTGAGTTCGGCATTTTTAGTTGTGAGTGAGTCATTTTTCATAGCTAAATTTTCAAGTTCATCTTGTAGAGTAATTAGCAATTTTCTAAAAGATTTGTTCTTACCTCTAGCTTTTTCTAAAGACTCTAACACATCATTAATATCAAGACAATCATCACTAGAAATAGAGGAGTTAGAGGAGTGATAGCTTACATCCTCGGTATCATCGTCTCTAGCCATGAGACATAGATTTGCGACTTCTTCATTGTCGCTATCGGAGCTATCATCATCGCTCCCCCATGCGGCCAAGAATGCCTTCTTGTTTTCCTTTTTCTTTGCGAACTTGTCCTTTTTCTTCAAGGGACATTCGTTTTGCATATGGCCGGGTTTGTGACATTTGTAGCAAATGATTTCGTCCTTTTTGCTAGATTTTTCGGAAGGCTCTCCCTTATACTCCTTTTTCCGAAATCGTTGTCCACCCTTCTTTTTCCAACTTAGGAATTTGTTGTAGCGTTTGGCGAAGAGAGCCATCTCATCATCCTCACTAGATGAATCATTTTCGCTATCGTCATTTGTTGTGCATTTGAAGGCAATGCCTTTCTTCTTTTTCGAGTCATCCTCATGCTTTCGAGTCGTCATGTCGAGTTCATGAGTGCTTAGGGATCCAATGAGGTTGTCGAGAGAGAGAGTGTTCATGTCCTTGGCCTCTTGTATGGCCGTCACTTTTGATTCCCACTTCCTTGGAAGACTTCGAAGGATTTTCGTCACCATCTCCTTGCTAGAGTATACCTTTTCAAGTCTTTTAAGATCATTAGTAATCTTAGTAAAACGAGTGTACATAGAAGCAATAGACTCGTCATCATCGACTTTAAATAATTCATAATCATGAATAAGCATGCTAATTTTAGAGTCCTTAACTTGACTAGTTCCTTCGTGCATAATAGCTAGCTTATCCCACATTTGCTTAGCGGTGTCACAACCGGAAATCTTATCATATTCACTAGGCGAGAGCGCACAAGTGATAGAAGTCATAGCCCTACAATTTAGGGAAAATGCGAGGCGTTCATCGGTGTCTAGTTCCTCTACAAGTTTATCTTCGCCATTTCTCCTAGGCGTTCTATAGCCTTTACTAATACTAATCCATTGATCTATTTCATACCCACATAGAAAATTTTTCATTAGGTCTCTCCAATAGGGATAGTTAGTGCCGTCAAAGAACGGGGGCCTAGTTATGGATTTAGAGTCGGCGTACGAAGACATGTCGGATCTTTAAACTACAAATCGTTAGATTTTACAAAATATAAGAGCTAGGCTCTGATACCAATTGTTGGTTCGTAGGAGTCTAAACCTTAGAGGGGGGGGGGGGGGGTTGAATAAGGTTTTCGTACGTTTTTCGCGGAATTAAATCTATGGGTATTTAACTAAGTTAATTAGTGGTTTTTATAACCTAAACTCTTTCGTTACCAAATTATCGCTAAATAATCTAAACAAGCAATAAATATAAGCGATAAATAAATACGAAAAGTAAAAGTTAAGGGAAAGAGATAACGCAAGATTTATAGAGGTTCGGCAAAACGCGCCTACGTCTTCTCCTCGGTATTTTCACTACCGAGTGTTTCACTAGAATCTCGTTCCAAAGGTTACAACCTAACGAGCTTAATCAACCGATTAAGCTCCCCCTCACTTAATGAGTATCCCGAAAGAAAAGCCTAGAACTTTTAAGCTACACTTGCTTGAAAAGCTTCTACCCGATCAATCGATCACTAATGAGTTTATAATACACTCTTTTACAACTTTGATTTGAATAAATCACTCACTAACAAATATTATCTCGATGTTTATAAGATTACAATGAGAATATAATCGAGAATAATTTATGAATAATAAGTGAGAAGTTGGAAGTATAAGCTTGAAGAATTTCTTAGTAGGATTTGCTTAATTGTTGTGTATGCTTAGATGAAAACTTCCTTGAAGATTTTGGGGCTCTTTGTAGGGTGAAAAAGTGCAGCAATTAATTTCAGACCGTTGCTGGTTGTTGAGTTCATTCAATGCAGTTTTGCAGCAGTTCGCCCCATTTTCAGGAATAGCTTAAAAGCTGGAATTTGAAATTATACAGAAACGATCGGTCGTTTCTGAAAAACGATCGGTCGTTTTTCATCTGTGCTCACTGGAAGGATTTCTGACTAAAACGATCGGTCGTTTTAGGGTAATGATCGGTCATTTTTAGGTTGAGCTTACTGGAAGAATTTTTCACTTTGATGATCGATCGTTTATGGTATATGATCAGTCGTTTTCTGTGTTCTCACAATTGTTTCGGTTTTCTCAACAAACTTCGAAACCCCATAACTAACTTGTTTCAAATCCGATTTAGGTTCCGCTTGAACCATTGGCTTCGTAATTACGCAATTTATCATTTTAAACCTTTAATACACTCGATAAATAATTAGTACACAAAACGAGCTTTTATCATGTTTTACAATTTTTGTTATCATTAAAATAATCGAATTGAAGAACATCGTTCAACAAGTTCTGGGTTAACCCAGAACATGTGGGGGGAAGCTGTACTTTCCGCTAACTATGTTTTAAACAAGTTACCACATAAGAAGCGAGAAAAGACTCCATATGAATTATGGAAAGGTCATCAACCCAGTTATAAGAACCTGCGGGTTTGGGGTTGTCTCGCAAAGTTCCTAGTTCCCACTCCTAAGAGGATGAGAATTGGTCCTAAGACGGTGGACTGTGTGTTCATCGGATATGCACAGAATAGTAGTGCATATCGGTTTCTCGTGCACAAGTCGGACAATCCCGATGTGCATGTAGATACTTATATGGAAAGCCGAGAGGCCTCTTTCTTTGAAGATATCTTTCCCCGAAAATTACCTACATCTGTACCAACTGAAGAGTTGAATAGTGAAGGAAATGTGGGGGCAAGTGAACCGACAGAGGAAGAGGAAGAGGAAGAGCCTCGGCGCAGCAAAAGGGCAAGGAAGGAAACTTCTTTTGGACCTGATTTCCTAACCTTCATGGTTGAAGGTGAACCGGCGACATATAAACAAGCTATGTCAACACCGGATTCCCAATATTGGGAAGAAGCTATTCAAAATGAAATTGAATCAATCATGCAAAACCACACTTGGGAACTAGTGGATCTTCCGAAAGGATGCAAGCCCCTAGGTCACAAGTGGATCTTCAAGAGGAAGTTAAAGGTTGACGGCACGATTGAGAAATACAAGGCGAGACTTGTAGTAAAAGGCTTCAGGCAAACGGAAGGTGTCGATTATTTTGACACGTATGCCCCGGTCTCCAGGAAAACGTCTATCCGAATCGTCATTGCTCTCGCAGCTTTGTTTGATATGGAAATACATCAAATGGATGTAAAGACGACATTTCTGAATGGAGAACTGGAAGAAGAGATTAATGGAACAACCGGAAGGGTTTGTAGTTCCTGGTAAAGAGCACCAAGTGTGCAAACTTGTAAAGTCTCTATATGGACTCAAACAAGCGCCAAAGCAATGGCACGAGAAATTTGATAGAATTATGCTATCAAACGGTTTTCACATTAATGAGTGTGATAAATGTGTCTACTCTAAAGGAAGTGGAAGAGACTGTGTTGTAGTCTGTCTCTATGTGGATGACATGATCATAATTGGGAGTAATGATAGAATCAGCTCCACAAAGAAAATGTTATCACAACACTTCGATATGAAGGACCTGGGTATAGCTGATGTAATACTTGGTATGAAGATTACCAAAACATCAGAAGGGTATGCCTTGTCCCAAAGTCACTATGTTAAACAAGTTTTAGACAAGTTTGACAAGGACAGTAAAGCTATGTCAAGAACCCCAATTGAGTTCAACTGTAACCTGAAAAAGAATTTCGGTAAAAGTGTGAATCAATTGGAGTTCTCTCGAGTCATAGGCAGTCTCATGTATATAATGAATTGCACTAGACCAGACATAGCAAACTTAGTGAGTAGACTGAGCAGGTACACCAGTAATCCAAATGAGGAACACTGGAAGGCCATAATGAAACTTCTCAGGTATATAAGGTTTTCAGCCGATTACGGGCTGCACTATACCAGATATCCAGCGGTACTGGAAGGGTATTCAGATGCCAACTGGATATCAGACTCCAATAGCACAAGATCCACGAGTGGATATGTGTTTATAATGGGAGGAGCTGCTGTGTCTTGGAGATCCTCCAAACAGACATGTATTGCAAGGTCAACTATGGAATCAGAATTCATAGCGTTAGACTTAGCAACCGAAGAGGCAGACTGGCTGAGAAGTCTATTGGAAGGAATTCCAATGTGGCCGAAACCTGTTCCCGCAATAAGCGTGCATTGTGATAGTCAATCAGCTATTGCGCGGGCTTAGGATCATATGTATAATGGAAAGTCTCGACATATACGTCGGAGACATAAATCCGTAAGAGAATTGTTATCCAATGGTGTGGTATCCTTAGATTTTGTAAGATCAAAGGAAAACATAGCGGATCCATTAACTAAAGGCTTGACTCAAGTGGGAGTCGAGACGTCATCGAACGGAATGGGATTAAAGCCCATTAAATTGGTGGCCCCCCCATAGGCAACCCAACCTAAACAGAATCTTTCTTGATAGGTTCAAAGGGAAACTGAACTGTGGGGGCAACCGAACAAAGCACTCGGGAACCTGGAGTTCCCAGCCCATCTCCGCGATGACAGAGTGATAGACCTGTACCATTGTAAGGGTGAGCTTGAGGCTCTTAATGATCCAAGTAACTCGACGGTCGAGTAAAGTGAGTCAGGACACTTTCGACTTGGAACACCTATAACTAGTGTGTAAGGCCGGTACCATGTGATGAGCTTGGGCTAATTCACTAGAGCACTGAGTTGAAGTTGCCAAGGCAGTCCAGACCAAATATGGACAACAACTAAAGGGCCTAGTAGGTGGGTAGAGAGGGCACTGTGCGGGTGCCATTCTGGGATACACAAAGCTTGATGGTTCAAAGCTTTACCGCTACCTAATAGCAGTATTCTGGGTGGTACTCCGCTACGGCAGGTTCAAGGCGCGCGCTACCTGACCTTAGGCAGTGAAATTTTGCGGTTCTCTTGATTTGCATTTAGGACATGGACTTTCGAGCCAATTGCATTCATGTGGGGGATTGTTGGAAAAATAGGAAAAAACATGTAGTTTAAACATGTTTTTCCAAAGTGGTCAGAGACCAACTTTGAGTCAATTTTTAATGCGACTCCTCAGTTTTTCTGAGGCCATACTCTATGCGTTTGAGTAGCTCGTGCGACGAGCTTCGCAACGGTATATCGTATGACCAATTCGGAGGAATGGTGTGAATGATAATTGGACTCGAATGTTGGTACTCGAAAGAGGGAAAAACCGAAATCTGGAAAATGGGGTAGAGAGTGGGAATAAACCATGAGGGTTATCCCACATTGGAAAATCAAGGTTGATTTTCACTCTATATATACAAACCCATCCCATGTAGTTGGTAAACTAATTAAGTCCACATACCCATGAGTGGGTTAGTGTGTACCATACACGCGCGCGCTCGCTCGGGTCTCGGGTCTCGGGACTCGGGACTCGGGCCTCGGGCCTCGGGTCACGGGACGCGGGATTTGGGATTTGGGATTTGGGGAATGTCTCGGGTCTCGGGTCTTGGGTCTTGGGTCTTGTACTAAATCTGAAAAGGGACTTTTGCATATTTGCAAGAGCAGTCCCTAGAGTTCCAGAAGGTTTGAAACTCCAGCAGTAATTGGAGGCGGATTCTGGGGATGTAACTCCCAGAATTAAATGACCAATAAATTCTGCGGTTTCAGAATTTCCTCTATAAAGAGGCAGCCATCCCCTCACATTCTAACATACATTCAAATCAGTATCTTCTCTCTAACTAAAAAGCTGCATATATTTTTTATTCATAGCATTTAGAACCAGAGAGAACCACCCACCAACAGCTCGACTTAGACTCGTCGCCAGTTTCCGGCGAGTCTTCCGAGAGACGTTGTACCTTGGGATCGAAGCGCCAACGCAACCAGAAACTTAAGGTGGTTGGGCGAATATCGGTTAAGGGCATACTGTTAACAGTAGCCTCGTCTTTGTTTATTTTTCAATTCTGTCCAGTTTTACATTCTGTCCATTTTTCAATTCTGTCTTTAATTTCCGCAATTTAGTTTTCTGTAATTTTAATTCAGTATTTTAATATCCTGTCATTAGCTGTAGCTTTTATATTCTGTTTGTACTATTCTGTAATTAGTTTAAAGTTCTGTTTTATTGCAGTAATTACATTTCTGTAATTTAATTATGTAATTAGTATAGTTTCAATTCAGTCCTGTATTTTCAATTCATAACAGAACAGTCCGGCTGTTATGTTTTTACTTTCCAGTCCGGCAGTTTCTATTAATTACAAAACAGTACATCAGATTATTAATTGATAATAATCTGATAACGTTTGTTTTATTTACATTTCAGTACCTACATGTTGTAATCAATTTATTGTATTTCATTTGGAAATTAATAAAGATTACACTGGTTTTATTTAATTACTGTTTAGTCCTTTATTTATTATTAATTGTTATTTCGTACACGGAAACCAACAGTTATAAGCCAGTCAAAATTGCACGTAGTTTCGTAGTGGACAATTAAATGAGAACGGAGGGAGTAGTAATTTACTCCATTTTTAATTTCTTGTTAAAAATGCAGTGACATTTCAATACATTTGTTAAGTTTTTGGGTGCGTAATCTGAAAATTACTAAACAACCTTACAGAAGCGGAAAACAAACTTACATCATACGGAATGAATTAAGATGGTAATTTGCAAAAGCTGAATATGGCACATGGTCGTCGATTGGAAAAATCAAGCTATATAATGCTCAACTGGAGAACATCTAAAGTACATTGCGGTTCTGTTTTACAGTAATTTAAAGAAAGAAATGTCATTATAATCTCTCACAATTCACAGCAGACCTTCAGTTCATGGATTAAAAGTTCTTTTTTCTTTGAATTATTCATTTCCCCCTTTTTTTTTGTTATAAAGAGAAGACTTAAACATTACTAAGCATGTTCATGGTAAATTAATGATTCGTCAATAATAATATATTCTTTACACTCAGGCACCCGAAATTGACTAAGTTTCTGACCTTAGGCCAACAGTTATTTCAGTTTGCTTTATTATACTGATCTTGTGGAGTTGTGGTAATGTTTGTTTTATGAAGGGTTTGGATTTTGTGATAGCCGAGGCCAGGAGATATGGGATTAAACTTGTCTTAAGCTTTGTGAATAATTATGAGAGCTTTGGAGGGAAAAAACAGTATGTTAGCTGGGCTAGAAACCGAGGACAGTACCTGTCATCTGATGATGATTTCTTCAGAAGCCCTCTTGTTAAAGCCTTTTACAAGAACCATGTCAAGGTAATGTCCTAAATCTCTCCTTTCCTCCTGAAAAATTTAGTAATTTACTAAAAATATGACACACAACCACTTTCAAACGCCAGTGTATCATGTAGCCGTAACTCAGAAAAGGATACAGTAAGCGTAAAAAATAAGCCTTGGATACGTATTAGACCGTTTGGATACCTTAATTATAAAAGTTAGTCTTGGAGTGCGAAAAGAGTATGAATATGACAGCTTTTAAACTAAATTACTGAGACAGTTGTAAAAGCGAAACTTAGGTACACATCAGAAAGATGGAGGTTAATTTCCTTTTGATAGAGTTTTAAGTTTTCAATTTTGCATATGGTGACGTGTTCAGCATACTTTTATCCTTGCTAATTTACAATGTGATCCCTTTTTCCCTCTTTTCAGATGGTTCTGAACAGATATAACACATTAACTGGAGTTCTATACAAAAATGACCCGACAGTCATGGCTTGGGAGCTTATGAATGAGCCTAGATGTACTTCAGATCCATCAGGGAGAACAATTCAGGTGAACTATTTTCATATTATCCGTAATTCTCACCTCTTCTTCCATTTATTAGTTGTTACTATACTGCTTTAAGGTAATTATTATCTATGCATTTGTTGTTGATGTTTCCTACCCTCCAAAGATCAAATAATACTAAAACAGGCTACGTAATGTTTATTGGACAAAACTTGATGCATATAATAGCATGTCTTAAACAGATTCAACAAGGACAATTGGACAAGGAACTAGATGATCAATTTTGTTATTTTATATTTGCAGTCTTGTAGCTGCTAGATTATTATGCAAACAATTATAAGCATGTTTGTAAGGGTAAAGTAAAAACATTTCAAAAGAAATGCTAGTTCTTATCGAGGTATGCTGGTTCAGTTTGGAGTGTTTTGTCATTGTGGTCTCTTTGGGCTGGGCTAAGAGTAACAGGGACTTGATATCCATGATTCCTCGACACTCAAGACACAACACAAAGAAAAAAAATATTTTCATGAATTTTCAAATGGAAATACACTTGCATGTGTGCAGAATGTAGGATTAAAACTCATCTCCCTATTAAGGATATCAAGGAAATATGGTAAATAGACTAGTGGTTAGTTGTGGTATAAAGAAAACTTCAGCTAGGCTCAGATATGACCTGCGAAATGCTTATACCAAGTCCATTTCACCCTAAAAAATTTCAACAACATAAATTGGGAATATCATCCATGTCTTGGGTATTCACATTTTTTAGTGCAACTTATGACAAAATGCTTGTTTATTTTGTTTTAATATATAGGCTTGGATAAAGGAAATGGCTTCTTTTGTGAAGTCCATCGACAGAAATCACTTGCTAGAGGCTGGCCTTGAAGGATTTTACGGAGCAACAACACCTCAAAAGAAACGTCTCAATCCTGGTTTCGATATAGGAACTGATTTCATCACAAATAATCGCATTCCTGGAATAGATTTTGCAACCGTTCATTCCTACCCCGACCAATGGTACATATAACTATATCTGAACGGCATTGATAAAATCAAATTTTTTCCGACCACTTATTTTTTTATTTTATTGTTGCACGAATAGGCTGTCGAGTTCAACCGAACAATCACAACTTTCATTCTTGGACAATTGGCTCAACACCCACATACAAGACGCACAATACATTCTACGAAAACCCATACTCATCACCGAGTTTGGAAAATCATGGAAAGATCCCGGGTTTAGTACTTACCAAAGAAACCAGCTCTTCAACACCGTGTACCACAAAATATATTTGTCGGCCAAACGAGGTGGTGCGGCCTCAGGAGGCATGTTTTGGCAGCTTCTCGCTCAAGGTATGGACTCTTTCAGAGATGGGTACGATATAATATTGAGCGAGAGCCAATCCACTGCCAGTCTAATAGCTCAACAGTCTCGCAAGCTTTATCTGATTCGAAAAATATTTGCGCGTATGAGGAATATCGAGAGGTGGAAGAGGGCAAGAGCGGCTAGAAGAGGTGGAGGTCGAAATAAAAGCAATCCTATTGGGAAACATTAAGTCATAATATGTAGAAGTTGAAGTGCTACTACTATATTTTATTATATGATTTCTCTCTTAGAGATGATTTATAGTTCATCCAGGAGAGGATCTTGATAGATGATGAATAGTTATGCCACATAAACCTATGTATTTTGGTAACTTATTTTTGCGTTTTACATGGTCTTGAAAATTGATCTAATTATGAATTCAGTCTGATGACTGTTTATTAGAAAATGTATGCGTTAAGGTTCCAGGTTTCTTTTAATGAAGAGATTTTTCCATTGTGAACCATCTTCCCACAAAAATATTTGCAGTAAAAAAAAAGGCAAAAAAAGAATGCAAATAGAAAGTTTAACCTTTCTAGAACTGGACGGTAATTAGTTTGAACTTTGAAGACTATTCTGGGTTATATCCGGATATCAGATTTGCCATTAGTGAACACACTTGGCTTACATCAATCAAGATAGAGATAGAGACAGTGTACCAAATAACCAATTGCTTCAATTAATTATAAAGTTGAGGAACTTTCAGTGAAAGTTATAGTTACAGTAAGATTCATTTAACCATATGATTTTTTGATAATTTAGTCACAAATTATGTACTAAATGATCATTTTCTCATGTTTCTATATATAATACAGGGAATGCATAAATTAAGAGCCTCAACAGCCTCAAACTCAGGAACTCCAAACCAATAAAGAACTAAATAAATAGTATACCTCTTTTCATATTAAATCATTTCAATGAATAGTAAAACTAAGAATAGAACGAAATCCGAGACCCAAGAACAAATATTTTGGCTTTCTTTGTAAGTTTGATGGATGTCTACCAAGATATATCGTTATATTGATGATGTTTCCACAAGCATATATGTTATGCCACAATCTGGATTTTTGAAATGAGGTTACACGATCTGTATTACCTTTTTTCTTTTCTTTTAGTGCATCTGCATTACCTTAGTCAGGCTTAGGCCACATGGCCCATATCGATAAATTTCTGATTCTGGCATTAACTTTTCCCGTTCGTATCAAGACTTTCAGAGAAAATGGAGGTTCCTGTACACACTCGGGCAAAAGTTAAACCTCATTTAAGTTCACCATCTGCTTATTACTCATGAAATAGAGTTTTCAAATCAAATTGTGGTACCTAATTATGTACAGTAACAATCCAGCCAAATTCGCAGCTGCCCCACTAGCAACAGTACGTCGGACCCACAAATAAGATACAAACGCCTCGAATACACGTGCATCCCATGACAAAAACCACAAAATAGAGACTATGGTTTCTAAAATGGCTCCAATAACCACTTGGTTTGTGTAGTGAGACCATCTCGAAGTCTATGTTTGAGCTCAACTTTAACGGTGTCAAGGAGCCCTAATTTACAAGATAAAGAAGATAGAGAGGGGAGCGGCTGAGAAATGTTTTTCACCATATGTTTATTATTACTGTGTATGTATAAGCATATTCTATTAGGGTTAATTGTGAGCGTTGGATTGTAATAGTGTGTTAGAATATTAACCGTTAAATATATTATTTCAGTATTAGTATGCGTAATAAGATGATGCCACGTGTACTGCATCAATGGTGGAGATGAGACAGTTTAGTAACTGCACTATAACCTCCTTAATTTCAAATTATTTCGTATTAGTATAAATATATGAGATTTGTAACAATTTAGATTATCAGATAAATAAAAATTAGTTTCTAATTTCGTTCTTACTTATTCCGTTCACTTTCCGACCAAACTACGGTCTGATTACTACAAATTGGTATCAGAGCGGTCTCGAGCCATGGTTGGAAAACGCTCGCAAGCATCACAACAACCCCAATCCACATCTACACCATTTTCAGAAACAAACCAACCATTACAACAACCCGATGAAACAATTATCCTAACCACTGACTAAAAATCTCTGTTTTAAAATTCGTGCTACATAGCGCTATGTAGCGCGAAATAGCACTTTTTTGGTAAAAAACGCAACGAAAAATCACGATTTTGGGTGGAATTGCGCTAAAGGACCAAAAGCGCAAAAATCGCGAAATTCTGGACCAAAAGCGTAAATAGCGAGTTAAAAAAAAACAGCGGATCTAAATAATAAATATATATTGTGCAATTTTCATAAAAGTGTTTACAGTCCAGATGGTTAAGACTGTGCTGTATTTTCCAGCAGACCTGGGTTTGAAACTCACCAACAACAATTTTTTTTTTGATTTTTTTTATTACTATCTAATATAACTATATTTTTTTTATTTTTTTTTGTTATATATTCTAAAGTTTAGTGCATATTTAGGCAAAAAAAAAATACACGCAAAGCGCTATATAGCAACGCTATTAGCGCTTTTAGCGTTTCTCTCGAAAAAACGCTACGATAGCGATAACGCTATTTAAAACACTGCTAAAAATTAGACCAACTCCAGGCATTATTACAAATGAGTTTGGCTGAACAAAGAAAAATCAATGAAGATAAGAAAATTATGGAACAACAAATTACAAACATGAACATTCAAATATAGCAAATAGGCCTCTCTCACGACAAGGGAAAAAATAAGGAAGAGGAACAACTTGAATCTTCATCAAACAACGAGCACCAAAACTTCAAGGCATCAAATATTGAGGACTCGAACAATCTGGTAAACAATTCAAATTCTTTAAATGTTAGAACAGTAAGACTAGATTTTTCCAAATTTTTTGGTGACAAAAGTATGGAATGGGTGTATAAAGAAAATAAATTCTTTAATTTATATCACACACCAGAAAATAAAAAAAATACTAATTGCTAATCTACATTTTGAGGATAAAACTTTAGTTTGGTACCAGAATCAAGAACAGGCTGGATTAATCACTAATTGGTCAGAATTCATTGAACATGTAATTAAAAGATTTTCTGATAACTTGCATGACAAATATCCTCTAGATTTATTAATCAAATTAAGACAAACCAGTACTGTTAAAAATTACAAAGAAGAGTTTGAATTAATTTCTAATAGGGTAAAGGATCTGACAGAAAATCACAAATTAATTTACTTTATAAGTGGATTAAGGGATGAAATTGAGTTAACGGTCAAATTGCAATTTCCGAAGGACATTGACACTGCTTATATTATAGCAAATCTACAGGAACAAAAAATTGGATTAGAGAAAATGAGTAATTACAGAACATTTACAAGTCAATGTACCAAATTTTCAACTCCAAATTCTCAATCTACTTATGTAAAATCTCAAGAAAACCAAAGTGTCAAGAATTTACCTCTTATCAAAAGGCTAACTCCTAATGAATTAGAAGAAAGAAGGAAAAAGAATCTTTGCTACAACTGTGATGAAAAATGGGTTAGGGGACGTGTGTGTGTAAAAAGTAAAATTTATTTGTTGCAAAATGATTCTGATAATGAAGAAAGGAAAGAAGAAAATATAACTAATGAAGAAAATGACAATCAACCAGAAATAACATTACAAGCTATAACTGCTATCACTAATTCTTCTTCGTTAAAATTTGTGGGAAAAGTTTGCGGTCAAAAAATTGGTATATTGGTAGACTCTGGAAGTACTCATAATTTCTTGGATCCTAAATGGGTTAAAAGACTAAAATTACCATTTACATAGAGTCAAATACTTGATGTGAAAGCTGCAAATGGGGAAAACTTAAAAAGTGAGGGAATGTGCAAAAACTTAAAAGTTTTAAAATTCAGAATCAAAACTTGAGTATGGATTGTTTACTTTTAAATACGTCTTTTGAAAAAGAAGGAAAAATTATTTGCCTTGAGGGAATTAACACAATAAATGAGATTTCAGAACTTCACTATTCAAAAGGTAAAATCGCTAAAAGTAAAGGACTTATCTTTCAGTTGTATCTTGTAGAAGAACCAAAAGAATACTCATCCACTGTACTTCCAACCTTGCTCAAAATTTTTGATGATGTGTAGTCTGAACCAACTACTTTACCACCTGAAAGGAAAATTGAACATAAACTAGAATGACAACATTCTACAAACCCAATCTCAGTAAGGCCTTATAGGTACTCATACTTCCAAAAAACTGAGATAGAAAAGATAGTGAATGAATTATTAAAAAATGGGTTCATTAGGCCTTTTCAATCACCTTTTTCATCACCTATAATTTTAGTTAAGACGTCTAATGGAACTTGAAGGATGCGTGTTGATTATAGAGCATTAAAGCAAGTCACTATAAAAGATAAATTTACTATTCCTGTGGTGGATGAATTATTAGATGAACTAATGGGGCTGTTATATTTCTAAAGTTGGATTTAAGATAAGGTTATCACCAAATTAGATTGAATGAGAATGATATTAAAAAAAATAGCTTTTAGAACTCATGAAGGTCAATTGAATTTTTGGTAATGCCATTTGGTTTGACTAATGCTCCCGCTACTTTTCAAAACACAATGAATTCTATGTTTAAGCTTTACTTAAGAAAGTTTGTATTGGTGTTTTTTGATGATATATTAATCTACAACAAAACTAAAGAAGATCATGAACAACACTTAATAATGGTACTGGAGGTAATGAGAGAACATAAATTCTATGCTAAATTATCCAAATGCAGATTTAATCAATCTAAAAATTGATTATTTAGGTCATTTAATATCTAAAGATGGTGTTAAAGCCGATCCTTCTAAAATAACAGCTATGTTAGAATGGCCTATACCAAAAAATATTAAAAGTTTAAGAGGATTTCTTGGTTTAACTGGTTATTATATAAGATTCATAAAAAATTATGGGGGAATAGCTAGTGCGCTGACTGATTTATTAAAAAAATATGCTTTTTCTTGGTCTAATGATGCAAATGATGCTTTTAATAATCTCAAAGTTGCTGTTACCACACCACATGTACTAGCCCTACTTGACTTTACCAAAACCTTCATAATTGAATGTGATGCATCGGGGAACGGAATTGGAGCCATGTTACCACAAGAAAAGAGGCTTATTGCATTTTTTCTAGTAAAAGTTTAAAAGGAAAAATGTTGAGCTTTTCTACTTATGAAAAAGAATTGTACACCTTGGTACAATCAGTTCAAAAATGGAGGCCTTATATTTTCATACAAGAGTTTATAGTAAAAACGGATCATCAAAGTTTAAAATATTTGTTATAGCAAAAAATAGGCACTCCAGCTCAACAAAAATGACTTTCAAAATTGTTAGGGTACGATTTTAAAATTGAATACAAGCAAGGTATCCAAAATAAAGCAGCAGATGCTTTGTCTAGAAAAAAATGATGGGCAAAATGGTTTAAACTCTCTAATTGTTACTAGCCCAATGAGTGTACTTAAAAAAGAAATTAAAGTAAGTTATGAAAAAGATAGTAAAATAGCTGAAATAACACAAGACATTTTTAATGAAACACTTTAAGCAATTTGCTATAAATGGGTGAATGGATTGTTTTTTTTACAAAAATAGGTTATATATACCTAATGTCACAGTTTTAAAAATTAAAATAATGCAACTTTTACATGATGATCCTTGTGCTGGACATATAGGAGTAAGCAAAACACTCACCCAAGGTTACAAAGAATTTTTCTGGGTTGGAATGAAAAAAGATATTAAAAAGTATGTGGAGACTTGTGATATATGTCAAAGGTGCATGTATGGCAAGACTAATACTTATGGTCTTCTACAACCACTACCTATGTCAGAACAAATTTGGGCTGAAATTAGTATGGATTTCATCAATGAGTTGCCAACATCAAGTAATTACAATTGTATATGGGTTGTGGTTGACAGATTAACTAAGTACGCACATTTTATTCCACTTAAACATCCCTTTGGAGCCTCCGATTTAGCACAAAAGTTCTTAAAGGAATTTTTTAGGCTACATGGAGTACCTAAAAAGATCGTTTTTGATAGAGATACTTTGTTTACTAGTGACTTTTGGACGGAATTGTTCAAGTTATTGGGTACTAAGTTACTTTTAAGTACAACTTTTCACCCCCAAACAGATGGACAAACAGAAATAGTGAACAAAGCCTTGGAAACTTATCTTAGATGCTACACTTCCGATTACCCTAAAAAGTGGTCTAATTGGATTTATTTGGCTGAATTTTGCTACAATACAACTACCCATGGTACCACAAAAATGAGCCCTTTCAAAGATTTATATGGTTATGAACCTCCAAAAATAAGTCATTACTTACTCGACAAAACTACCAAACAAGACCTAAGGAAATTGCTACAGGAGAAAGAAGAAATATTATCGAATTTGAAGAAGAATTATTTAGAAGCGCAGAACAGAATGAAACAAAACACCGATCTCAAAAGGGTAGATAAAAATTACGAAGTGGGAGAGTATGTGTACCTGAAACTCCAGCCGTATCGACAACAAACAGTGGTAAGAAGGAAGCATCAAAAGCTAGCACCTAGGTATTTTGGTCCATATAAAATATTAGAAAAAATTAGATCAGTTGCTTATCGTTTAGATCTACCAACAACTAGTGAAATACATCCTGTTCTCACATATCTCAATTGAAATTACAAATAAGGGATAAAGAGAAAATTGTACTTAATTTACCAAAAATAGATCTATATGGTAGATTGAAGCCACACCCAGTACAAATACTTGCACTTAGAGAGAAATCCAGAGATAGAAGAACGTGGGATGAAGTTTTAATTCAGTGGGGTGGTCAAAACGAGGAGGAAGCTACGTGGAAGAATTTTAAGAACTTATTAAATCAATTTAGTGATCTTGCAGGCAAGATCGTTGATAAGAATGGAGGAATTTGTAGTGAGACCATCTCACGAAGACTATGTTTGAGCTCAACTTTAATGGTGTCAAGCAGCCCTAATTTACAAGATGAAGAAGATAGCGAGGGGAGTGGCTGAGAAAT
The DNA here is from genome assembly GCA_963682055.1 of Primula veris. Classification (NCBI taxonomy): domain Eukaryota; kingdom Viridiplantae; phylum Streptophyta; class Magnoliopsida; order Ericales; family Primulaceae; genus Primula; species Primula veris. Next base: position 10,187,846 of record OY821747.1, read on the forward strand.
GTTTTACATTTTATTTTTATTATTACTGTGTATGTATAAGAATATTGTATAAGGGTTAATTGTGAGAGTTTGATTGTAATAGTTTGTTAGGATATTAGCCGTTAGATCTATTATTTCAGTATTAATATGTGTAATAAGATGATGCCACTGCATCAATGGTGGAGATGAGACAGTTTAGTAACTGCACTATAACCTCCTTAATTTCAAATTATTTCGTATTATTATAAATATATGAGATTTGTAACAGTTTAGATTATCAGATAAATAAAAATCAGTTTCTAATTTCGTTCTTACTTATTCCGTTCATTTTCCGACCAAACTACGGTCTGATTACTACATTTTATCGTATGAAAAACTAACATTTATTATACATGACAAACTAACGTATAATACAGAGCAACCATGTATAGGATACGTCTTCAGACCTCATAAAGGAAAGATTCCGTTTATCGTATTTGAATATACATAATATTATTCTTACTTGATACAAGAAAGAATATAATGGTGAAGAAGATAGCTTGTGAGTGTTCCGATGGCATTCCAGGGTCGGACCGTAGGGTAGGTACGGGTCAATCATAGTTGAATATCATTCAAGTATATCAATTTTTTTGGCAAATTAGAGGCTACCAAAATGAGGTTTATTACTTTATTAATGGCTATTTTTTGGGAGTATGGTGGAATAGCAGATAATGGAGGACTATTTGGATGCTATTCAATGGGAATTGGAGACTTTTGAGAGGTCGAAAAGCCCAAACAAAGGCAGCTATAATCCGTTGCATTTTGCAGCTTTTTTGGAGTTGTAAGAAGTACAAACTCTCTCATAGATATAGAGGAGTTCACTACAAATCATTTTTGCTTTTTCATCAAGCTAATTAATTAACTGGTTATAGTGCTGCTACAACATTTATTGGCATTTTAGGTTTTTCATTATTTTAGTAAATAATTTATACTGAATCCTAGTAGTGATTGTTTTTTTTTCTAAGTCCTAGTCAACTCATTGTAATCTCAGGTTTTTTCTTCTGCTCGTTTGGTTAACACATACACTAGCTTTTGAAAAAAAGAAGTTTTAATGAACAAATTATCATGAAACGAATACAAACATTGGCAATAACATACACTTGCTTTTCAAAAAAAAAAAAGTTTTATTGTCATACAGAACCTTTGAACGCTCAATCAATCTCTTATTCATAAATTCTACGTGTATTAGTTTCCTTTTACTTCTTAGTCAAGGAGACCGTGACGCTATAATTATCAGGTGCCTCTTTAGCAAAACAGCTGCAGAGGTTCTCACAGAACTTCTTGAAGATCTCATCGATGATAGAGTTGCCAAAGTGACTCACCAATAGGGGTTCTGTCACTGCCCTTATTTACTTTGCAACATAAGAACCCGCATAGTAGGAGTCATGTACTTTTCTTGGGTTAGCTCCCTCGGTCAAAGAGACTTTTGACAGATTCAAGGAGTTGATTGTGAAGGATCCCTCGCTTTCGACTATATTTTTGACTTCAGAAGGGCACGGTGTTTAATCGGGGATGTTGAATGAATGGATTTTTTTCCTTTTCTATGATACCCTTCATATTGTTATTCATGAAAAAAAAAACCAAAAAAACAGGTCAATTATATCCATATTTACTTTGTTTTGTTTAATTTCTTAGGGTCGTAAGAGTAGAATTAAAATTTTCAAGCTATACATTAGTAACACAAAATTTGTAATGCACAACATGAAAATTACAATTAGACATTTCATTTGGCATTAATAAAGTTCTTCAATAATTTAACGTTATAAATGTTATTTATTTAGAAGTGTAGAAATATGAAATTTAAAAGGCATATAGGCAATTGTTAACAAAACAAAACCTTGAAATGCTAATTATGTTTAAAATATTTTGAATATTTTCAAGTAACTTCTAATTGGCTGCGACAAAACCAAGCAACCTAGAATAATCTGAAAATTTGTAACTAAAGCAGCTTAACTTATTTCCTATGTTATCAAAAATCAAATGTAAGGTCTCCTCCACTTGGGAGAACTTGAAAAGATTTCCGTAAACAACAACCTAGTCCGAAGTATAAAATTAAATTTTTGCACCCAAAAAAAAACTAAGTGGTGTCGGTTTTGCCAAAATTTCGGCATTTGTCTCATGAACAATCGATGAGCAGAAGAGTGATACCTGTACAACCATTTCAGTAAGTCCTATGGTCAAAATTTCCCACATGTAGGAACCCTCACTTGCAGAATCATCACTTTTTCGACCCCGAAATGTTAAAACCATGCGTCCACCGGCCACAAGCTCTGCCGAGCGACACTTCAAAAACAAAGAGAAATCTCTTTGAAATTGGTTATAATATGATTTTAACACCTGCGGAGGGCTGGTGCTGGTCATGCAAATGCTTCCCTTGTTGCTCTCAAGTCCATCAGGGACCTAGAAAACAGTGAAACCGGATTCTGAGAAATAATGAAATACTATAACAGACAAATAAAAAGTACACTCCGACTGATGTTTTACATGTGCTCCCACAATCCACAAGATGGTAATTATTCTGCAACAACTTATTAGAGCAAGCACTACACTTTCCTTTACTTTTTCTTTATATTTTGAATGAAAACTTCTTTTTTTCATTTTACGTAACTAATTTATATTTATACAGTACTTCAGCTTTCCTAAAAACTTTCTCATTTTTGTTTTATATCAGTTTTTTATCTTCTTTTGTGATTTAATATACATACATGTGAAAAAAGTGAAAAAGTAGAGGAGAGAGCAAATTTAAGAAAACCATTTGGTTTATTTTATTAGGAGAACATTTTAGTTATTCAAAATTTGATAAACATTATAAGAAAGTTACAAAATAAACTTTTTTTGGGGGTGAAATTGGTCAAAATCTAAGGAGAACTAGCTTTTGAGGAACCTATAGTGGTTGCTTATCTGTATTTTTGTTAAATTGACATATGATGGTATACTAAAATACACGATTTATTGTCGGTTTATTATTTATTTATTAATAATGAATGATTTATTTGAGAATAAATGTGAGTAATGTTGTACATATTATGACTAATACACGAAAGATCAAATCATTGTTTATTACAGAGTATATATTTTATCGTTCACAAATTTAGATGGAGTGGACAACTATCGGTAGGGGTGGCATTTTTTACCGATTTGTATCAACCGACCGCTTTTCGAGTTGAACCAATCAAGTCGGTACCAAAAGTTTGGTATACCGACATTATGGTACGGTACAACCGAACCGATCTTTGAAAGTCGGTTTGGTTTCGGTATTCGTTTGGTAAGTTCAGTATGCTACCGATTCAAACCGAAATATTAAAATATACTATATAGACAAATAAAATAAAACACTTATATACACTTAATTATTAACGTTGTTATAATATACTTATATTATTTTTTCTAGTGAATATTTATAATATTTTTATGTATTTATAAATTTTACTAGAAATGTTTAGTAGTATTTATTCTTTTATGCAAAGAAACAAGAAAGCTAACAATAATATAAATAAATATATATTTTTAATCTACTATTTTTAAAACTTTATACTATGATTTTTTTCCCAAATTGCACAATTTTTCTATCATCAATTGTAAACTCTAAAGTTTGGTATAAAACTGAAATCAAACCGAACCAACCGAATAGTTGGGTATACCGAAAGTTCGGTATACTGAATTTTTTAGTTCGGTAATGGTATAAAAATTCTCAGACCAAACTAGTTTGGTAAGGTATCAGTATTTAGTCAAAAAGTTCGGTACCGAACCGATGCCATCCCTAACCATCGGTATAGTTGTACCATAAAATTTTAGCAGGTCTGTCTTGACTAGAGAGAACGGTTGAGTTCCGACTATTTGTGCTAGTATATTTAGAGTAGATTGAACATGACAAATTGGTATTATTTTATGGTACTGACCGGAATAAAATAATTATATCTAATGAATTATTATGATTACTTATACTCTTAATCATTAGATTATTTTCAATACACATATTTATAATGTATACTACTTTGATTTGCAATTGATGAGATTTGTTGTGGTCAACAAACACATACATTGGACAATAACATTATTTATATGGTGTGTGTCTATAATCGACAGAATTCACGTCTTTAACAAAAAATGATTATATCCCTTCGAGAAACTTATAAGTTTTGTTTGTGTCAAATCTTGCAAGTGGATTTTATATCCGACACAGCAAATAAGTTAAGTGGTAAGGTCGAGTAAATAATATGTCTAGTAAATTAATTATTAGTAATTTATTTACTCGATTGATATCTGTAATCTTAACCTGATGAGATATTGAAATATTTAATAATGCGCTGTTAAATATTATTTTGAGAAGGATTTAGAGGCAATTATATTGTCTACTGGAAATGAATATAATAAACCGACAGAATATCCTTAGATAATATTATATTAATCTGGTTAATAATAGGGAAGATTATAATAGGGAAAATTACCAAAAGATACAACTATTTTAAACTAATTACTAAAAAATTATACCTTAACACTTTATTCTCAAAACATACAACTAATTAAAATTATAAATAATAAATCATTTCTATTTTTTTTAACAGTCTATCTCTCTATCTCTCTTTCTCTCTTTCTCTCTCTCCCTCTCCGTGCTCTTTCTTTTAAAAATAGAGAGATTTTTTTCTTTCTTTATCTTTCTTTAAAAATAGTTCAATCTTCTTCTCCGATCAGTTCACAAGTTTCTATCCGAGTTCAATCTTCTTCTCTGGTCAATTCACAGGTCTTGGTATTGTCTTCTCCGATCAGTTCATCCGTCAATTTTCGGTTATTTTGATCATCATCTTCAACAATTCACTGGGCAATATGTGTCAATTTTCTCGTCAATAGTCATAAGTTCATCCGTGAATTTTTGAGGTATTTTTTTATTTTTTAAAAATTATTCTAATTAAATTTATATGCTTAACAATAATTGTAATCATGGTTCATTATATACACTTTAATAATACGGTGCATAAACTAGTTGAATTGCATATACAATAATTATTGTATGAATTATCACTATTATGTATGCACTTTTATCATTGATAGTGCTCTTTAATACATGTATACACAATACATTATTTATACACACTCTTTAATACATGCATACAAAATACATTTTGTATTCATTGACCGTGCCCCTTTGTATTTTTGTTATTATTCATACACAATATACTGTTTATACATACTTTTTAATCATGCATACACAATATACAGTTTATACATGCTTTTTAATACAAGCATACACAATACATTGTTTATCCATTTACACTTTTTGTGTGTTTTGTTTATGTTGTTTTGTAGTGCAATAGGCAGTATTTTGATGATGTGCAATATAGATGTTGTCACGGTTGGTAGTTCTAAGATGTTATAATTGCAATTCAAATCGATATAAGTTTTGAAAATTTGGTGGCTAAAATTTGTGATATTTGGCCGCATTTGGATAAAAGTGATGTGTTGTTGACATATTCTATTCCTCGATATGAAAAATACCGATTAACTTGTCAGTATAGTGTTTATACATGCTCTTTAATATAGTCATACACAATACATATTGTATACATATTATTTAATACAAGCATACACAATACACAATTTATACATGTTTTTTTTAATATGTGCATACACAATACATTATTTATACATGTTCTTTAATACAGACATACACAATACACAGTTTATACATGTTTTTTAATATGGACATACACAATACACTATTTATACATCCTTTTTAATACAGGCATACACAATACATATTTTATAAATGCTCTTTAATACAAGCATACACAATACACAGTTTATACATATTTTTTTAATACGGGCATACACAATACATTATTTATACATGCTCTTTAATACAGATATACACAGTACACGGTTTATACATGTATTTTAATACAGGCATACACAATACACTATTTATACATGCTCTTTAATACATGCATACACAATACATATTTTATACATGCTTTTTAATACATGCATACACAATACATTGTTTATACACACTCTTTAATATAGTCATACACAATATATTCTGTATCTATTGACACTGTCCATTTTTTATGTTTTTCTTATTATGCATACACAATACACTTTTTATACATACTCTTTAATACAGGCATACACAATACATAATTTATACATATTTTTAATACGGGCATACACAATACATTATTTATACATTTTATTTAATACATGCATACACAACACATAATTTATACATGTTTTTTAATACGGGAATACGCAATACAGGCATACACAATACATTGTTATACATGTTTTTTAATACATGCATACACAATACACTATTTATACATGCTCTTTAATACATTCATACATAATACATATTTTATACATGCTCTTTAATACAGGCATACACAATACACAATTTTTATACATGTTTTTTTAATACGGGCATACACAATACATTATTTATGCATGCTTTTTAATACAGACATACACAATACACAGTTTATACATGTTTTTTAATACGGACATACACAATACACTATTTATATATGCTCTTTAATACATGCATACACAATACATATTTTATACATGCTTTTTAATACAGACAACACAATACACAGTTTATATATATTTTTTAATACAGGCATGCACAAAACATTATTTATACATGCTATTTAATACAAACATACACAATACACAGTTTATACATGTTTTTTTAATACGGGCATACACAATACACTATTTATACATGCTCTTTAATACAGACATACAAAATACATATTTTATATATGCTTTTTAATACAGACATACACAATACATTGTTTATACACGCTCTTTAATACAGTCATATACAATACATTCTGTATCCATTGACACTGTCCATTTTTTTGTTTTTTTTCTTATTATTCATACACAATACACTTTTTATACATGTTCTTTAATACAGGCATACACAATACATAATTTATACATGTTTTTTAATACGGGCATACACAATACATTATTTATACATGTTATTTAATACATGCATACACAACACACAATTTATACATGTTTTTAATACGGAAATACGCAATACAAACATACACAATACTTTTTTTAATCATTTTTTGGGCTTTTTCGGGTTCCCGATTTTTTTGAACTTTTTTCATTTTTTTGTGATTTTGGATATTTTTGGGGTTTTTTTATCAATTTTTTGTGTTTTTTCGGTTACCGACTTTTTTAAATTTTTTTTCAGCATACACAATACATAATTTATACAGGCATACATAATACATAATTTATACATGTTTTTTAATACGGGCATACACAATATATTATTTATACATGTTATTTAATACATGCAAACACAACACACAATTTATACATGTTTTTTAATACGGAAATACCCAATACAGACATACACAATACTTTTTTTAATCATTTTTTGGGCTTTTTCGGGTTCCCGAATTTTTAAAAGGTTTTTCCAGCCTTTTTTGGGTTTTTTCGGGTTCTCGACTTTTTTGAACTTTTTTCATTTTATTTTTTTGTGATTTTGGATATTTTTTGGGTTTTTTTACCAATTTTTTGGGTTTTTTCGGTTACCGACTTTTTAATGTTTTTTCAGCATATTTTGGGTTTTTTTGAATTCTCGACTTTTTAGAACTTTTTTCATTTTTTTTGTAATTTTGTAATTTTGTAATTTTCTTGTTTTTTTTTTTTTTTGTTTTTTACCATATTTTTGGGCTTTTTTCGGGTTCTCGACTTTTATGAACTTTATTTTTATATATTTTTGTGAATTTGGATTTTTCTTGGTTTTTTTTTTATTTTTTGCCACTTTTTTGGAGTTTTTTCGGGTTCCCGACTTTTGAAAGGTTTTTTCAGCACTTTTTTGGTTTTTTCGGGTTCTCGATTTTTGTGAACTTTTTTCATTCTTTTTGTGATTTTGAATTTTTCTTTGTTTTTTTTTTTTACTTTTTTTAACCATTTTTTGGGCTTTTTCGGGTTCCCGACTTTTTAAAAGGTTTTTCCAGCCTTTTTTGGGTTTTTTCGGATTCTCGACTTTTTTGAACTTTTTTCATTTTTTTTGTGAATTAGGATTTTTATTGGTTTTTTTATTTTTTAACATTTTTTTGGATTTTTTCGGGTTCCCGACTTTTTTAAAGGTTTTTCCAGCATTTTTTTGGGTTTTTTCGGGTTTTCGACTTTTTTGAACTTTTTTTATTTTTTGTTGTAATTTTATTTTTTTCGGTTTAGAAGTCATTTTAACATTAAATGAGGTAGTATTTTGTGGAAAAAAAAATGATGATTTAGAAAGAGAGAGGAGAGAGAGGAGAAAAAGCAATTTTTTGGTAAGTGAGGAGAAATATATATATTTTTCTATTTGGGTCAATTGTATGTTTTGGGAATAATTTGTTTGGATTGTATGTTTTGGTAATATTTTATAACACATTGTATGTTTTGGGAATTGACCCTAAATAATATTATAATCCTTCCGTCCCTAAATAAGTGTGTGTCTGTTTTCCTAATTTATCAATAAAAAAATGATAAAAATACTATAATATCCTCAAATATTGCAATGAATACATTCCAAAAATTGACAATAATAATTATTTAATTTAAATTAGGGTTATATTTGTAACTTTCTAATGCAATTAATAATAGCTCTTAATATTTACCGAAACACATGGAGGACACTTAAAAAGGGACGGAGGGAGTATAATATTTATTAATTAAGTACGAATCTGAGTAAGATTAGAGTTATAGTTATAGTTAAGGTAAAAGTCTATCCCTTCTGCAATGGGTCTTGTTATAGCCTATAAATATTGCTTCTATGCTAAGTAAATTATGATCAGATAATAACTCTAATATTAGAGTTAGGGTTTCTATCAGTTTTGAGAGTTCAACTCTCTCTAATGGACCAAGAAGTATAATAGGAATACGGCCAAAGATTGAGTGTGACCAAGCCTGCCTTATGAGGTATTTCTGTATCGTTTTTATACAATTCATATACTTTATAATTGGATCAAAATCCAGATTTCCGTTATTTGTCTTATCTACCCTTCAAACAATCAGCTAGTCTTCTCATATTTGGTAAATATATTTTCCGTTTAGCATAGTTTTATATAACTATCAGTCTATATACGTTAACGTTATGGGTGAAGCCGTGAAGGTAATTTGCACGTTGTTAAGTGCTGTGGTTCATAACTTAAATACAAGCCAGTAAAAATATTAATCTAATTCCTTTCCAATATTTATGCATATAATGAAAAATCACATGCGAAAGCCACATGAGACTATAAGAAGAGTGAACAAAGTGCAGACTTTTTGATGGGAAGAGCCTTCCATAGAACGAACCTGGTACACCATTCACGAAGCACGTGTCCAAGCCCAACACTTCGTTCCAATCTTTTTGAAAACTTGCCAAAGACTTGAAGATGATGTTAAAATCCGTATCAGGAAGATCATTTAAGTACACTTGAAATTCGGGTTTGTTCTTTTTTAGTTTCTGGCTAATGTTATAAGACGTTTTGATAACTTTGGAGACCACAAGAAAAGCGTTAGGCCCAGAGGAGCAACCCAAATCCGCAATGTGTAGAGTCTTGGTGTTGGTGCTGCTTAGAACATCCATGATTGCTTCTTCTCGTATGGATTTTGTTGCCAATAATATTGCTTTCTGTCCAAACCAGGTAAACCATTATTAAGATTGATATTTAAGGTTCCCAGTAAAGAATTACTTAATGGGCAAATAAATAGGCTTCTATTCTTGTTAGAAAATCAGATATACTTAAAAAAAAAAAATGTAAATCGCACACACATTTTGATAACGGAGTTCATCCAAAATGACTACGTATCCGGACCGCTACACGTGGCACTTATATATATATTATAGGGAGGATTACAACGTAATCTACATCGATCACAAAACTATGATTCTCTCACAACTAGAACCATCTCTCTATAATATTCTCTCGAATATGTGATTATAAATATAGAAGATTAGTGGGGCATATATATAGAAGCCATAGTTGGCCTTGTTACAATTCTTAGTGATATGTGATAATTAGTAAACATGACCAAAATGCATTTGGCTCCACAGCTCAACAATCTCTCACTTGGAGTCAAATGTCGAGTGCTTTAAAAGAACTATGATTATCCCCGGCCACCGAACTCACTGTGCTGCTCTGAGCAGAATGCTCCTATTGGTATCTTTGTATAGTAATTAGGACTCTTCCATCGTCTTCCAGTTACTCATACTTCACTGCAACAGCGACCCTGAGTCTCAAACTCGCAAACTTATGAGGTCGCACATAGCCTCATTTTGTCTATTGTAACAGTCTTCGTTAGCATGTCAGCGGGGTTCTTGGCGCCCTCGATCTTTTCTAGCACGAAGATTCCATCTTCTAGAACAACCTAAATAAAATGGTAACGGATCTTCATGTCCTTGGTGCGTGAATGGAATATAGGATTCTTAGGTAGCTAAACTGCAGTTTGACTATCACATTGCAGAACTCCCTTGTTGGCTTTCTAACCGAGCTTCTCTAAGAAACCTTGCAACCAAATCATCTATTTGCTTGCTTTCGACAGTGCAACAATCTTTTACAGTTTAGATGTCCAACTCACAGAAGTACTGCTGTAGGTACAAACACATCCCGTTGTGGTCTTTCGGCTGTCCAGATCACTAGCCATGTCGGCATCAACATAGCAGTGCATGCCTTCCAGAAACATAATGCTGAATTCACTATACCCGAGAGATATCTCAATATCCACTTCACATCTTCCCAATGGTGCTTACCCAGATTACTCATCTAACGACTGACAACTCCCACTACGTGGGCAATGTCCGGTCTTGTACACACCATAGCATACATCAAGCTACCAATTGCTGAGGAGTAGGGTATGCTCGACATACAATCATTTCCTTCCTCGTCCGAGGGTGATTGGTCTTTCGAAAAGTTAAAGTGTGCGGCTAGGGGTGTGCCTACAGCCTTGGCATCACTCATACTGAATCGAGCCAACACTTTCTTCAAATACTCGGCTTGTGATAGAAATAATCACCCATCCATTCCTCGGGAGATCCTCATATCGAGGATCTGATTTGTGGCTCCCATATCTTTCATCTCAAAATTTTTCGCTAACTGTTACTTACCTTGTTAATTTCTACAAGGCTCGACCCGACGAGCAACATGTCATCTACATACATAAGTAGTATGTTGTACGAAGATTTTTTGAATTTCTTCACAGAATAGCAGTGATCACTATCACTTCTCTCAAACCCGGTATCCACCATGAAACTGTCAAACTTCTTGTACCACTGCCGTAGTGCTTGTTTTAGTCCGTACAAACTCTTCTTTAGTTTGCAGACCACTCTCTCCTTTCCATTTTCGGCAAAGCCTTTAGGTTGTAGCATGTAAATATCTTCTTCAAGATCTCTGTGGAGAAAAGCAGTTTTCACATCTAGCTGCTCAAGATGAAGATTCTCATTGGCAATAATGCTCAACAATAGCCGAACAGTCGTCAACTTTACGACCGGAGAAAAGATCTCAGTGTAGTCAATTCATTCCTTTAGCTGAAACCCTTTGACTACTAATCGTGCCTTGTACCGTTTTGAACCATCTTGTTCCTCATTTAGTCGGAACACCCATTTGTTGGTAAGTGCCTTTTTCCTCTTGGGCAGTTCAGCTTAACTGTCAACTCACATTTTTCGTCAGCGACTTCATCTCATCATTCATAGAGAGCTCCCACTTGTTTGAGTCTTTCAACTCCAGAGCTTCCCCTCTACTCTCGGGCTCACCTGTATCATTGAGTAGTATGTAATGCAGAGAAGGAGTGTAACGCCCAGGCCCCACGAACCGAACCGTCACGCCCGTATCAACAATATTGTCCGCTTTGGCACAACTTCCCAGGGGGGTCACCCATCTTCGTACTACTCCAAGCTAAGCACGCTTAACTATGGAGTTCCGTCTTCGCTATTGTGCCGCACGGCTTTAAAAGGCCTTGTTGATAGGAAATGGATTTTTAAGCTCATATACCACACGAGTACTCTCATATCTGGGCGATGTGGGACTGACGCACAACACCGCACCACAGAAATTCCTTTCGGGAAATCTCGGTCGTCACAATCACCCTCCCTTTAGGCACGACGTCCTCGTCGGGCACGTCGTCTTTCAGGGGTCCACACACATGTGCTAGTCTCCACATTTCCGACCAGATAGAGGCTCTGATACCATCTGTAACGTCCTGGCCCCACGGACCGAACCGCCACGCCCGTATCAACAATATTGTCTGCTTTGGCACAACTTTTCAGGGGGGTCACCCATCCTGGTACTACTCCAAGCTAAGCACGCTTAACTATGGAGTTCCGTCCTCGCTATTGTGCCGCACGGCTTTAAAAGGTATTGTTGATAGAAAATGGATCTTTAAGCTCATATACCACACGAGTACTCTCATATCTGGGCGATGTGGGACTGACGCACAACACCGCACCACATAAATTCCTTTCGGGAAATCTGGGTCGTCAAAAGGAGAGTATCGGACAATAGGTCTCTTTTCGCGATGACCTCGGCCCAATTCAGGTTGAGGGGTTTGAGGTAACACCTCGTCCTCTTCAGTATGTTCTGGTAAGTTTCCGAGCACCACTGGCTCATCTTCAGTGTTATCTTCCAACTCCAGCATTAGAAACACATTCTTGTCAACTATACCACTTTTCTTGGATGGGAGCGCGTGTTTTTCCATCATCACATTTTGTCAATCTTTGTACAAAATGCTTTCGTTGAAAAGGACATCCTTACTGCGAATGATCTTCTTTGTTTGACCATCCCAGAAGTGATATCCGAACTCAGCTTCACCGTACCCCACAAAGTAACAAACTTTGGATTTCGAGTGAAGCTTGGTACGATCGTTTATATCGACATGGATATATGACAGACAACCGAACACTCGTAGACATTCATAAGAGATATGCTTTCCTATCCAGACTTCCTCAGAAATTCTCTTTTCTAATGACACTGTGGGTCCGCGGTTAATGAGATAACCCGCATTGCTTACTTCATGTGCCCATAGGGCTTTGGGTAGACCACTTTGTAGCCTCATACTTCTAGCACGCACATTGAAAGTTCGGTTCATTCTCTCGGCCATGCCATTTTGCTTTGGCGTTCTTTGGATGGTCTTCTCCATCCGAATGCCTTTTTGTGCATAGAACTCTATGAAATTCCCATCAATGTATTCTCCACCGTTATCAGATCTCAAATATTTCAGTTTATTCCCGGTTTCTAGTTCGACAATGGCCTTCCATTCTTGAAATTTCATAAATACTTCAGACTTGTGTTTCAAGAAGTAGACCCATGTCTTCCTCATCGAATCATCAATGAAGGTCACATAGTACTGAGATACTCCTAGTGAGGTTACTGGGGATGGCCCCCATACATTAGTGGACTAGTGCTAGCTTTACAACTTGGGAGCTTTTCCACCTTTCTGGAAACTCACTTTCTATTACATCCTGAAGATGCAACAATCACAAGTGTCAAGGTTGACAGACTTCAAGCCTAAAAATTTCATGTACTTCGCTAACGCTTTCATCCCCTTCTCACTTATGTGGCCCAAACGTCGATGAAACAGTTCAGAGAAGTTTGGCGATACAGCTGCCGTAATTGTACACTCATCATTGGTCGTCATGTATAGTGTATCAATCTTGCTCCCTCGTGCTATCACCATAGCTCCTCGTAAAACTTTCCAAGCTCCACCGCTGAATGAAACGAAGTGTCCTTCTGTATCGAGTTGACCTACTGAAATCAGATTCTTGGTCAACCTTGGAACATGCCCTACTTTTGTTAGCTTCCATACCGACTCATTTCAAATGCGGATCTTCACATCGCCCATTGCAACAACATCCAACACCTCTCCGTTGGATAGATACAATTTACCGAAATTACCCGCAATGTAATTTTCGAATAAGTTCTTCTGAGGAGTTGTGTGAAATGATTCTCAAGAGTCTAGAATCCACGAGTCTATATTTCTCTGTACGGAAAGCAATAAACAGTCACCCGAATCCTCGTCGCTCGTAACATTTTGCCACATGATCTCTGCCATTTTTCTTCTTCGGCTGCTTGCACTCATGGGCAAAGTGCCTTATATCCTGACAATTATAGCATTAGAGATTCTTCTTGCTTCGATCGCTATTTCTTCCACCTCGGCTCTGCCCCCTTCTGCCTCTCGATTTTGAATGACTACTTTCGTCCAATCTGTCCTTACCCCGGCATATTGAACCGACTTTCAAGGTTGCACAATCATTTGAGCATTCACCCATATCTTGTCTCCTGAGTTCCTCAGCGAGTATTTGATCTCGGATGCTATTATAAGTTAGTTTATACTTTCCAATTGAGTTGCTGACAGCAGCACGCATGAATTTCTAACTGTTTGGTAGAGAGGCTAACAATATTAGGGCTCTTACCTCATCTTCAAAGGTTATCTCGACCGTATCCAACTGATTTACGGTGTCCATGAATTTGTTCACATGATTTGCGACAAGTGTGTTCTCATCCATGCGTAGGTTGAACAACTTACACATGAGATGTACTTTGTTGTTTGCAGATGGTTTTTCGTACATGTCGGTGATGACCTTTGTAACGATTCGGATTTTCACTGTTTATTATGAGTTTTATTAATTAAATAGTGATATTAAGTTAGTGTGTGTATTTATTTTTATATGTAATATTAAATAGCAAGTGTATAATAATTTTGGGTGTTTAAGTAGCTCATGGCAACCATGTGATGTGGACTAAACTAGTAATTTACTTAAAATCTAATACCTAAATACATATATACTTATATACATACACAACCACACACATATATACATATACATAAATACATACATCGAATACATATATACATAATAGATCAGAGAGATAGAGAGAGAAGACAGAACAGAGAGAGAGTGACCGAAGTTAGCGAACTGGCTGCCCACTCCGATGAACAGTCCGACGAGTATAGGCGGTGGTGATGGGTAGTGGAGGTGCTGGCTTTTCGGACAGCCGCTTCGGAGGCTGATATCGAGATCTTCGGGTGTCCATTTTTCGCTATCAAATATATTTTCTTAACCTACTCATCGAGATCTATCTACTTGTGTATGTCTGCTACTTTAATTTTTACTTTTATAAAAACCTAATTTTGGGATTTTAATAATAGTTAGAATTTATATTAGTTTTATTAATCTGTAGCTCATTTTAATTACGTTTAGGGGCTGTTTATGGACTGTTATTAGGCTGTCCAGATTTGGTTCTGATGGATCAGTGGGTTTTCGGCTCGATGGGACATTTTTACAAATGAGCTCTCGTTTGTTTCGGTAAGGGGGAAGAAACCAATCTAAACTTTAAGTGGCTTAATTGTTTTGATTGTTTGACTTGTGTGATTATTACTCTAATATTTTAATTGCTCGACTAAATTAGTACCACTAATATGTTATGCGTCGAAGGTTTGATAAGTGACAAATTGATTTAGCGATTATGTTATTTTGATAAAATTGATTTGATCATCAAAAGTGGATTATTATTGTGCTTGTGTACCGAATGTATTTTATTGTGATTACGACCGTTTGTTTTGTTGGTTACGTGTTGATCTGTAACTATATTCGTTGAATTGGACTGGAAATGAAAGGTGTTAACTTGGATGTGTTGACTCAGAAGTGTTATCTGGTGATTAATTGATTTGCATTTATCTATTTTTTCGTTTGAATAAAGTAAGAATGTGTGTGTATAGTAGATGAGGTTCCTACGATCAGTTGTGTGTGTATCGTAGAGGGGGTTCATACGGTGAGATGTAGATGATGTTCCTACATTGGGCTATAGATGAGGTTCCTATAGCTGTAACTTGCGTAAGAGGAATATCGGTTATCTTGAGGTTAGATACCTCTGAAACCGGTCCCAATTAGACGCGGTGCTCCGTCTAAGAGGGTGAGGGTCTCATTGCACAAAGAGGTTCTGTGACGCGGGGAATCGGTCCGAAGTGTGTGTTGGCCAAGTGTGTGTGGTTGTGTTTTAAATATCTTATGTGTTAGTCTTGTGAATAAGTTGTGATTAATTTTTGATGTGTTTAATGATTGTATTTATTATTGTGCTGATTCGGTTATTTAAGTGAGTTTATTATTTGCTTGTCGGCTTAAGACATTGTCTATGTTTGGTTATAATGCATGTTTATTATATTGGTTGAGATGCAACTGCTAGGTTGTGTGTGTGCCCATTTGTTTAAAACGAAGATTGTTTTCTTATCTCATTTTTTTGTTTTCTGTATATTTTTTTTCCGATCGATATACAGGTGCTGACTTATGCTATGACGAGGCTTAGAGTGCTTTCTTGTGGCTCAGTTATCCGATTACACGTAATCGTGCACACGCTAAACTTTTATTCATGCTGGAAATATTTTATTTAGTTGAGCCGTGTTGGCCTAATAATCGTTTATTGATGGTTTATTCTGCAAAACACTTTATTCATTTATTCTTCTCCATGATTTGAGTTTTGATTGTCAGCTGGGTTGGATATAAATAATCACCATTGTTGGATTTATTTTAGAAACAATGCGTTGGCAACTTTCATTTATTTATCTCATGTTATTTGAACATGTTGATTTTTGTGGAAACGAATAGATACGCAAGGTTCATGTTGAGATTTCTAAAAATGTTTTTTTGTGTTGTCACATTTGAGCATTGTTGCATATCCTTAGGCCAATAGTGACTTCGATGTGATTATCGATATGCCCTTGAAAGATCTGTTTGCTGTTATTATTTAGTGTATTGACGAATGCTTTCGCATGTTTTGTCATTCAAACCTTTTTATTTTAATTTACATTCACAACCCGGGTTTATCCAAAATCTGGGGCGTGACAACCTTCATCATCTCCCTTGCGATGTTATGCGCCACGCTCCTAGATAGTGTTAGTTGGATCTGTTAGGACCAGATTTCTGGTCTAAATTCTATTTGTTGTCTATTGGTTTTCACTAAATAATCCTATCTGTTTATTATGTGCTAAGACAGTGTTGTTAGGTTTCAAGCAATGTTGCAACCTCAGTTACAACCTATTAAGACAAGTGTTGATAGGTTTCAAGCAATGTTGCAACCTCAGTTACAACCTGCTAAGACAGCGTTGGTGGTTTCAAGTAATGTTGCAACCTCAGTTGCAACCACAGTTCCAACCTGCTGTCCTGCAGAATTCTGTCTAGTTTTGTAAATCTCCATAACTATTCTTTAATGGTAATTATTTGTTTTAAAGTATGCAAGATATATTCTCATATGCTCTTAAAGGTTTAGTTCGTCTATATTGAGAATATCAAAGTGGTATGGAAAGATTTCCTAAAAGATATAAAGAGATTAGTTTATACAGTTATGTTTCCTTTACATAGATAACTCTATATCTCTATTCTTATGCAAAATCCTTATCACTTGTTTCAATCTTTGTTCCTTATCAATTCAGTATGATATGTTTAAGATTGAATGAAATATGAAGTTAAATGTTTCATATGTATATTTAAAGATATTATCTCTAAAAGATATTATCCTATATGTTTCCTTGTTATAGGAAAAGACTAACTCCTATTTTCAAGCTAGTTATTAAACAGGTATTAACCAATGATGATTGGAGTCAATCCACGCTGAAGAATCACGTAATGTTTGGAAAGATTGAAGCCAATCAATAAAGTCAAAAGAAATCACAAAAGACATTGAAGATAGAAGATTGTTTTTACTTGCTTATATAGTTGATAACTTAACTTGTAAAAAGTGTGTGTTCTAAATTATAAAGAACTCATTCTTGAGAGAATACACAGTGAGCTTTAAAAGAAAAACAATGGTGGGATGCCATTGATTTATAATTGATAGTTATAAGGTAGGAGCAATATAGAGATAGGCAGAAAAACCTAGAGGGAGTCTGAGAGTTTTTCATTAAGACTTGAATCCTATATTGTAAGCTTTTTATAATATCATAATCTGGGTAAGTGCCCCGGAGACGTAGCCTAGTTAGATGAACTCCGTTGTTAAATGTACGTGTGATTTACTTCAAGTACATTTAAACAAACTGTTCTGTCCATTAACACACTTGGTTCCAACTGTGGTTGCAACATCACTTGGAACCCAACTGCAAAACTGCAACTAGAACAGCGGATAGAAATTTCAGGATCAATCCCAACATTTGTCGGTCTAAGAGTTTCCATACTTCTTCAGTGGTCGTGGTCGGCTTTTCCTCGAGAAGAAGTGGTTGATGCATCTTCCTCCCGTATAAATAGTCTTCTATTTCTATTCTCCATAATGTGAAATCCTTTTTATCGAACTTCTCGATCACATGTGCGTTCCTGTCTTTTTTCGCCGTTGATCTTCCTCTCGATATTCGAACCTTGGTTCTGGAATCACGTGCTGTGATACCACTTGTTAGGAAATCAGATGTATTTAAAGAAAGAAAAGAATGTAAATCGCACACACGCTTTGATAATAGAGTTCATCCAAAATAACTACGTGTTCGGGCCGCTACACGTGACACTTATATATATATATATATATATATATATATATATATTATAGGGAGGATTACAATGTAATTTAACTCGATTACAAAGTTATGGTCCGCACCAGTTTTCATATCAAAATTGGGTATTTACGAGTTAGGGAGAAAGTTAGGCAAAACTTGTACTAGTTTCCTATAAAAGATAGCATAACTACTTTTTAAAAATTATCAGGTTTTATGTTGCTTGTTAGGATATTTAATTTGCTTATATCAACTTCTTCATTTGGAATAATGGGATATAGTATTTAAAAAACAAAAATGTAAAGATTAAATTTGTGTTAAAACTGTCACCATATTAGGGGAGAGGCCGGATCCACCATTCTACCCCCTTCAACATCAAGGTTTATAATATCTGGTGTCTAAGAGCACTTTGTCACAACTAATAATGGTTACATTACCCCAATAACATCATTAAAGTTGAGTTAGATACAAAGTTATCAATTCAGTCAAAGTATCCTAGGTAGCACGCATACTTTAGAAATGCAGACGTCGTCATACTATACGGGGTACGTACCAGGTAATGATGCTCCTTGTTTATGTACCAGATACTAGAGAAGTCGAAAGCAAAATGAAAGTTAGCTCGAAAGGGAGGAGTGGCATGGAAAGACATAATTGGAGAAATTAGTGTAACTAGCACCTAAACAGAAATGATAGTTTCATATAGCAAGTTTTTCAGGCTTATATAATACTAGGCGCTCTCTGCATCGACATGTATGAAAATCAAGTGTGTTTTGGTAACTAATAAGTTAACGAATTAGCAGTGAATGCCGTAATAGGAATGTGAGTTTCGTATCAGTCCGGATGAAACTTGTCACCTGCATCGTAATGGTAATTAGGCTCTCTAATGTATTCTATAGTAGGAATTGATTTTTGACTTCTCAATTTAAAAGCTTGAACAAATTTGGAACAAGATCATATCATTAACTTTTCTAATTGCTAAGAAAGTGTAGAAGCAATACAATAATTATACTCTCCTCTAATTGTATTTATCCATCCTGACTTGGGCAAAGCCGCAAAGGTGTTAAAATTATCATACTGATTAACAATATAATATATTAATAAAGTGTCTTAGTCCGAATGCTATAATAAATAAAGTCTTTATATGTAATATGGAGGTCTTTTAGGGCGAACAGAGAAGTTTAGGATAAAGAAGATACTCGCTAGATGTATTACAACATAGTATTACATGCAAACTTGAAGTATGTATACAACATTGATAGTTGCATAATACCCATACATAAGTTTGTAAGTTTTAATGAACAAACACACCAACGATACTTAAAAAGATCAGCTCATGAAACGAAGACAAACATGCACAAGAAACATCAGAGACTCCATGGAACAAATACCCTATCGAGCTTTTAAACGCTCAGTCACTCTCTTATTCAATAAAACCGATACGTAGGTATTGCTTTTCTTTTACTTCCTTGTCAAGGAAACGGTGACGTTGTAATATTCAGGTGCCTCTTTGGCATAACAGTCACAGAGGTTCTCACCGAACTTCTTGAAGGCCTCTCCGATGATTGAGTCGCCAAAGTGACTCGCCAATAAGGGTTCTGCCACTGATCTCATGTACTTTGCAACATAAGAACCAGCATAGTATGGGTCATGTACCTTTTCTGGGTTAGCGCCCCCGGTCCAAGGAACTTTCGTCAAATTCAAGGAGTTGATTGTGAAGGATCCGTCCCTTTCGACTATGTGTTTGACTTCAGAAGGACATGGAGTATATTCTGGGATGTTGAATGAATCGAGTTTTTGCTTTTCGATGATACCCTGCATATTGTTATTTGATACATTGAGAAAAAAATGTTGATCAGATGTGTCCATATTTATTTTATTTTTGTTTAGGATTGTCTTTGGCACATGTCCACGGTTCAATAATGGCCGCTGTAACGAAATTTTCGAAGCTTTATTATAGTAGTAACACAAAAATCGTAATGCACAGAATAACGATTAAAATTAGACACCTCGTTTTACAGCCAAAAAGTTCGTCATACCTTGAGAACAGTCATTTGACATCACAGATGTTTCTATGCAGTCTTAAAAAATGAAATTTAGAACGTACAATGACAATTGAGAACAAACAAAAGCTTGAAGTGTTTACTATGTGTTAATTTTTTTTTATATTCAGAATTATCTTCCAAGTCGCGTGCAGCAAATTTTAAGAATAGATTACAATTGTTATTTGAACATGTATAATTAAAGCACCATCACTTTTGTCGTAGGTTAGCACGCAACGCAAGAGTACATTTCATTCTCCTTCGCTCGTAAAAATATGTAGAAATTCCCTTAAGGAGCTAACTCAAAGTGTTAACCATACATTTGAACCAGAAAAGCTAAATGATGTTATTTTTGCAAGGAATTTCTCCATTTGCCTCGTGACTAATATTAATCGATAAGCAGAAGAGTCTATAAGTACCTGGGACACCATTTCAGTGAGTCCTATGTTCAAAATTTCCCAAATGTAAGAACACTCCTTGCTTGCAGAATCCTCACTTTTCCTACCCCTAAATGTTAAAACCATTCGCCCGCCTGCCACCAGCTCTTCTGAGCGGCACTTCAAAAAGAAAGAGAAATCTTTGTGAAATTGTTCATAGTATGCTTTTATCACCTGTGGGGGGCTAGTGCTTGCCCTGTAAATGTTTCCTTTGTTGCTCTCCAATCCATCAGGGACCTGGAAAATAGTTTATGAAACCGGATTCTTAGAAATAATGAAATATATAAGAGAAGTGCAGACTTGAAAACAAGTCAGGGAACATTAATCTCTTTCCTTTCAATACTTGCGCTATATTTATTTAAATAAAAATCACCTGAGAGAGCCACATGAGACTATAGGAAGAGTGAACAAAGTGCAGACTTTTTGATGGGAAGAGCCTTCCATAGAATGAACCTGGTACACCGTTCACAAAGCATGTGTCCGAGTCCTGCCCCAACCATTTCTTCGAATCATCTTGAAATGTTGCTAACGACTTAAAGATGGTGTTGAAATCCGTATCAGGAAGATCATTCAAATAAACTTGAAACTCAGGTACGTTCTTTTCTAGTTTTTGGCTAACAGAGTAAGAAGTTTTCATAACTTCGGAGACCACTAGAAATGCATTAGGCCCAGAGGAGCAGCCCAAATCTGTTATGTGTAGAGCCTTTGTGTTCATGCTGCATAGAAGATCCACTATGGCTTGCTCTCGAATGAATTTTGTTACTGAAATTACCGATTTCTAAACAAAAACAAGTAATATAGTCGTATTAAGATAAATTTAAAGATTCCAGTTTCCAAAAAAAGAAGAAGTATCAAATGGCAAAGAAACAAGGAACAAATCCAAATGACACCAACTACAGCTCAACCATATAAAAGGAACACTTTGAATGTTGCTAGAAGCTAAAGATCTGATATTCAAAACTCAATTTTTTGATTGTAGTAATTAAATGAATCTGTAAACTTTCAATGATATTGCGTCTTTATTAAAATTCGGAAATGATGTGTTTTAATTAGGTTCTATGTTGGGTTTGTGGAGCTCAAATGTAGTTTTCTTGAACTTACTGACAGTATCGACTTACATTTACTTGATATTTATTTTGTTTTTAGTTAATGTTTTATTTTAAAACTGTAGGCGCACCTCAGCTATTATGTAGATTTGAGGTTATTTTTGTTTCCTCATAGAGAATATGTTGGCATCAGCGCGGAACTAGAACCAAATGTTTGGAATTGTAAAAATAGAAGCACATAATATTTTTTAAATTGTAAAGAATGGAAAAGCAGGATTTTTTTTTTTATCCCGATTTCTTAATTTTTCTTTTTGTACCATTTGTTTTTCTTTTTGGTCAATTTTAACATTTTTTTCAAACTCTAAAAAAACCCACAGCAATAAATGCACGTTTAGTCACGTGCCAAAAGTTTTCAGTATTTGAAAATTGACCAAAAATAAAATAAAAATAAGAAACCAAGTTAAAATAATTAAAAATTAAGAAAAAAATGGTACGAAATGAAAAATTATAATAATAATAAATGAAATACTTGTAAATAAATTGAAAAATAAAAATTAACATTTGTTCTCTTTAAATTAATTATTATCGTCACCAAAGTTAGGGATATACTGTTATTATAAAATCAACTAAAAATCGTAAAAATGCATCATATTTTGTTAGCTCACAATAACACTTATTAAATCTTAGGCTAGAAAAGGTTAGAAGTTCGAATCTCCCTCCAAACAATTTAACAAAAATAAATCATCATTTGGCAGACTTGTGATTTAATTAAAATATTATAGCTATTATATATAGGGGTGGGTTAGGGTCGAAACCCGAGCCGTAAACGCTCAATCCGTATCCCGACCCGATTACTTTTGTAAATGAAAAAAAAATCCCAACCCCGACCCAACAAAAGTCGGGACCTGACTTTTTCGGGACACGAATTTTCGGGATCCCGTAGGGTCGGGATAGGTTTATCCCGAATCTCCCGACATATTTTTTTATTTTACGACGATGTCATTTTTTATTAACAATTTTCACTTGATAAGTCTCTGAACATGTTATTAGCACGAAACATAATTCTAGTTTAAAAATAACATTCCTAATAAATGAAAAAAAATTAACATGTAGTAAAAAAAATAGTGTGAAACTATAAATAATGGAGTAGATAAGAAATTGATACGTTTTTTATCAGATTGTTTTATTATTTAGTTTTATTCACACAAGCAACAATTATCATACTAAATGAGATACATTATCTTTATAATTTTTATAATCGGAAAATAATAATCATTTATCTTTCTTAAAAATAACAATATAATTTTTTAATTTAAGTATATTTTTTATTTTAATAGTTTCATATATTCAAAACTACAAATCTATATTATACTTATATAATTATAACTAATATATAAAACAAAAAAGATTGTAGTTCATATGGTAGAGTGCTTACCTCTATGTTAGAGGTACAAGATTCGATTCTCAACACTTGCATTTGATATAAATTATATAAATTAATTAAAAAATCGGGTCGGGTCGGGACAACCGACGAAATCAAAATTGTCACCCGATTCCGATTCCGAAGGTTGTCCGGTCGGGACAAACCCGACATTTTTGGGTCGGGACATGGGTCTGGTCGGGATTTCGGGATTTTTTCCCTAGCCCTAATTATATATCATTATATTATAATAAGTCAAACCAAGTCAAATGAGACTACCTAATTTAACCATTTTTTCAAAATGTATATAAGTTTTCACCAACTGCATGGACTGAAAACAAGAATGTTATAAATCATAATAAATCAAAAACCTTTAAAGATTAATAGTTTTGTGCAAGCAAATAACCATTCGTATCTTGGATGTTAGAATGAGTAACAACTTTTTGTTAATTAGTATCAACTTTTGTTAGTTTAATTTAGTTGGTTAGAGTTTAATCGGTATCAAGCTCTTTCATGCATGGTTGAGATGCAACCAAATACTTTCCTAATGTCGTATTTTCGTAAAATTAACATGTCGCCATTTGTATCTTAACGATTAAACAGTAAACCACATAGTCCATCACATATGTATAGCTAGTGTATCGAAGATGAGTTGTATATGATAAGAGTAAGAGAAGTGAAAATATATATACTCTGATATATAATATACCTGAAGGGATGAGTTTTTTGCATAGCTTGTATCTCCATTTCCTCCATTCATGTAAGGCATTTTAGTTACAACTTCCATATCTATTTCTCTTTCTCTATCGTCCACGCCTCTTCTTTAAAACCTTGAATGCTCTGAATAAATGTGATCCTTTAGGCTTTATATAGCAGTGAACTTCTTGGACTGTCACAAAAAAGTACTAATTAATGACGTAGGAAAACTAGCTCTTGGACTACCTAAATAAAAAACAATTCCCTATAATATATTTTTACCCTACTTCACTTTCTTTTTAAGTATATTATTAATATTTTATCTGTCCCAACATAAGTATCCTGCTTCGAAACAGTGAAATTTAAGGATTTCAGCCAATTTCACTTAAAATTCAATAAAAAGTATAAAAAATTTAAAATTTTCAAACAAAAACTATTTTGTACGTAAAATATGAGAATATGAGTGTAAGTTCCCAATAATATTCTTTTAACTTAAATCATTTCGTTTTAAGTAAATTAGCACTGAGATTTATATGGTTATATCATTAAACCAAATAAGTTAGGGATGATAAGTGTGGTTCAAATATATATACTTTATATGACTAAAAACAGATTAAGCTTGAAAACAAAAAATCCCGACAAATGATCAAAAAGTAGATTTATATTTTGTATGTGTTAATTAAATCACAAAATTTATTTTTAATTAATTAATAATAAAGTTATAACAAATAGAATATATTTGTCTATGATGGTTAATTATGACGTCGACATATGATATCCTTTTAACTAAAATTCACTTTATTAAAGTAAAGTAGTACTGAGATTCATGTATGATTATTAAATCGCAAAGTTATAACCAAGTAAGAGATTATATTTGTCAATAGAATAATGATGGTCTGAAGGAGTTATTTATTATTGTCATGAATGTGCTCTTTTACCAATTATTTGCATATATACAGAGAGAAACATTCCTTCTGACCAATATTTTTTTTTTCCTTCAGACCAATTAAAAAGCCATAATTTTGCGTCAGAAATGATAACATTAATCCCATAATAAGCAGTAGTATCACATTGATGAACTAGGGAAGGAACCAGCTACGGATAAAAAGAGCTAAACCATTCTTCATATTACAAAAAATAAAATAAAAAAATTCATGTATTTAATTGAAAATTTATTGATTATTGTCTTTCTACGTCCCCAATAATTACAAAATATTAAATACATATAATTCATCTATTGCCGTATATAAATCCTAGTTCATCACTGACCACTACACATTCTATCGGCGTTTACAATGTAGAAAGTTGATGGATAATCCAAGTGATCTACACGTGAACCATGCAATACTATTCAACAATCAAGTACCAAGGCTTATTAAATGATTACTTTTCCATTTCAATGTTCACAAAAATGTCTAACTGAAATAATATATCTACTGGTACGTAAACTCAATAATCAGTGGGAAAGCTAAGTGTATACTATCGGGATTATGACATCCCTCTAATTCTAAAAAAAATATTTTTTTTCTTATTTTTATTATATATTTTTACTAACTTTTATCAAAAAATGATAAATCGCATCCCCATAGATTTTTATTTCACTTAGTATTAGTTTAATATAATTTGGGCATCCCCAGGCTGGCTTTGTTCCTCAAATGTATCAACCAAGTACTTAAATTCAATAATTGCTAAAATCGTGTTTCACGCTCAATGCACATATTTTGATGGGGAAATTCATTAAATATGTGTATTGAGGCCCACTTTTTTAACTTGTTATGTACTCATTTCATTTGCTCTTATTCTTTTGGTTGTTGCCTTGCTAGGGTTAATTTTTCCTCCCTGCAATTTCAGTTCACGAAAAGAATTAACGTGTTTCATGTTGTCCATCCGTGATAGGAAAAAAAAAAAATTGCTCTCGCCAGTGCCTCAAAAGTTACCAAGTTAGGAAACGGGGGCGGGATACGATACGTAAAATGAAAACGGAAAACGCAAGCCAATTTTATGAAATATGCCCAATTTTATGAATAATACAATAATAAAGTGAACAACTAATTAAATTCTTACGATTTAAGAGATAATTTAACAAAAAATTTGCATTTACTCTTTTATTAATTTGATTTCATCATATTTTAAATGTATTTTTTTAATTTTATTAAAAAAATAAGTGTATTACAAGTTTCTTAAATGTTTTATTATGGTTTCCGAGAAGTATAATTTAAAATTTTAAAAAAGATTCGTTTAAGTTTCCGAAACATTTCGGAGACGTTTCTCCTAAAATTTTGAAACAGTACTGTAGCTGTTTCCGAAATACGTTTCCGTGAAAACACGATACGTTACCTAAACAGAGTTCCTGGGTAACTGTGCTCAAAACATAAACCAAATCAAATGTTTGCATAAAACATTACGGTATAAGTGGTGGACCTAGCAAAAAGATTCCTCAATTTTGCTGATTATCATTTCTGTCAATTACTGATATTTTTTCGTTTTTAGAGAGTCTGTTTGGTAACAGATTTTTTTATTTGATTTTTGAATTTTAAATTTTAGATTTTAAAAATCTATGAGTGTTTGACATGTCTGATTATTCAGCTTCTGAAAATATGATTTTTAGGCTGAAAAAGCTAAAAAATCCAAATGTTTAAAATTTTGCTTTTCAGTTGAGAAAACAAAATTTTAGAAAATGATTTTGGACCAAAAAAATTGTTATCAAACGGACTCATAATACATTCTTGACACTTTTTTGCAATCAATTTCTCTCTATGCTTACTAAACTAAAGATTTTTTTCATGAGGAAAAAATGTGTAAAGAATGGAAATTTGAATTGAATAGTACTTAGGTTTAAAGAATACCAGATTAATCTTCAATAATCAGCTTTTTTGTTATATATAAATTGAGGGAAACTCTCTGATTTTATTAATAAAATTTTAAAATAAGTGAAACAAAAAAATTGAAAACAAAAAAATTGAAACCAAAAAAACAAAGCTTGAAAAAACTTATAAAGAACACAAACTTCTAAGCAGCTTATTCTGGCTCTTGACGAAAATCTTAGTTTCTCTCTTACTTTTAGTAATATTTGCGCCTCTCCATTTGATTTTTCTTACTCGTGTACAACTCTCTTCATCATAATAAAACCAACCTGCAATTTGGCTCGGAAGAAGATTTACAACATATACTAGATCTAAAATATGATCATTTAAAAAATCCGCCCTTTATCAGAGTTAAAGTCAATGTACATGTCTGATTGAGTGAAAATCTGTTAAGATTTTAGTCTAATCAGTAGGAATATAGTGGTAAGTTAGACTTCACCTATGTTGTTATGGGAACTTCTAAAACAGGTCTCACTTCCTTATTATTCTGCTTTCTGTACTTGTCCCTTTACATAAATTTTCTCTAAATTATCGAATTTTTCTTGATGTACATGACTGCTAACATTATATTGGAGTATTATCCTTTTCTTGATTTATCGAACCACTACCTGTTCATTTTTATCACTTGTAATTTGATTATCGATATTAGCTTCATCCCAACTTTTTTGCCCCAATCTTTAGAATTCTCTTTGATAGTTTTTTTTCTATCATTACTTCATCTCCATTATCTTTTGCTTTTTCAGTATTTTTTGTTTGTTTTTCTTGCTCTTTGAACATGCACTTACTTTCTTCATGACCTTATATATAATAATAGAAACAATAATTTGGTAGATTTTCATACTCACATTATCGTTAAAATCCACCATCTTCACCATATCCAAATTGGAGCCCTTCCAGTTAACTCGAGACAAAACAACTTTCACACAAAAGCTTCATCAACTCTAAGTGGGTTACCAATCGAAAAAATGTTTAAGTTGTCATATAAGTGTATGGGTAGTTTGGGCAAATTTATCCAAACATGTTTAATAGCGGATTCTACATCGGGATTGAATTTGTAATACCACTTAAAAGTTTTCATCGGATAAGAATCTATAAAACATACTTTTTTCATCCAAATTTGTTGAAAGTCATTTTCGTGAAAACATTTAATAAGAATATGCTTATTATCAATAATTCCAATTTGATAGTTCTCTTTTAAATCCAAATTTTAAAAAACTTTTTTCATAACTTCAATTTGTAGCTTACTGTGTGAGAACTTGCCAACAACGGTGTATTTGAAAGTTTCCGATAATTGTTGAATATCCCCATTGAAAAGTAAATCATCGGTTCAATCTTTTAATGCTACTTTAGGTTTTATGTATTTTGATCCTACGATTGCCGCACAAGTTTTGATAGCCGATGGATTTGGGGATATGACTTGTGCGTTTATAAGATTAGATTTAATGTTAGGTCTCTATGATGAGGAAACCATGCCTGCCGACTAGGGTTTTGGGGTCAAAATTTACTATTACAGTGTGAATCATATATAGAACTCTTCGTCCCAATTTATAATAAACAATGGGGATACGTGCAATTTTCAAACGCGAAATTGATGCAATTTAAATATCGGATAAATTTCCATATATAGTTAGTCATATAGTTAATCTGCTAAACTAAATGAAAAACTTTTAATTATATGAATAATTTTTGAAATTTACAATTCTGACATTCAAAGTGTAACAAGTTTGCATTGCGAAATTGCAAGTATCTCCATTGTTCCTTATAAATGGAACGGAAGGAGTATATCACTATCATAATTCACATGTGGTCAGACAAAAAAAAACTTATAATAATTAATTTATCCACTTGTAGACAAGCCAATTTCCTCGCCAAACAGCTCCTCTAACCCTCAGGCATGCTCGTCATAAAGTTTTCGCCTCGTTTAGGTGGCGTGCATGAGGCGAGGCTCCCTTGACGTAATGTAATAACCCTTCTCGGGTGATATATGCTCTGGCGTTGTGCCCTCTTCACGGTAGGGGATCCTCACCAAGATTGTGTCCTTGTTTGGATAGGACAGATACAATTTGGTCAATCATATCTTCCTAGTAGATATATTATATTTGACATTGATTTGGTATTCATTCCTTTCAAAATTATTAGCTTTCATTTAGTAGTGGTCAATAAAAACAAAACTATTTAAAAATTGGTCGATTATTTGTAAAACTAATTAAGTACTGGTTACCCACCTAATTAACTAATAAAAATAAAAAGGAAAAAATAGAGAAAACTCAAAAAATGAATTTTTTTTTAGAAAAATTAGAAAAAACCGAAACTACGCAAAAAAGATGAAAAAACCATTAAAAAGCCGGAAACCCAAAAAAACGGTAAAAAAACAAAAAAAAAACAAAGAAAATTCCAAAAAACCAAAATCACTAAAAAAAAAAAATGAAAAAAATTTCAAAAAAATCGAGAACCCAAAAAAACTCAAAAATGGTATAAAAAAAACCCAATAAAAAAAATTTAGAATCACAAAACAATGAAAAAATGTTCAAAAAAGTCGAAAACCTGAAAAAACCCCGAAAAATGGTAAAAAATTAAAAAAATAAATCCAAAAAATCGAAAATTACAAAAAAATGAAAAAACGTACAAAAAATTAGGGATCCCGGAAAAACCCCAAACAATGTAAACAAAACCAAAAATAAAACCAAAAAATTAAATATCACAAAAAAATGAAAAAACGGTCAAAAAAGTCGGGAACCCGAAAAAAACCCGATTTTTAAAAAAAACTTAAAATAACTTGCAATTGCTTTCAAACAACTCAAAATGGATACAAATGGCTTAAAAACGACTCAAACTGTTTTTAAAATTATCCGAGCTATTTTTTAAAATGACTCAAACTGTTTTAAAAATTACTAAAAATGACTCAGACTGTTTTTCAAATGACTTAAATAAGACTCAGACTGTTTTTTAAAATTACTTAAAATAACTCAGACTATTTTTAAGATAAATTAAAATGGCTGAGACTGTTTTAAAAATAACTCAAACTGTTTTTAAAATTACTCAAAATAACTCAGACTGTTTTTAAAATTAATAAAAATAACTCTGATTGTTTTTAAAATTACTCACATTGTTTCTAAATTATTTAGACTATTTTTAAAATGATTGAAAATGACTCAGACTGTTTTTAAAATGACTTTAAACGACTCAGACATTTTTTAAAATGATTTAAAACGATTCAGACTATTTTTAAAATTGCTTAGCCTATTTTTAAAATGACTCAGACTATTTTTAAAATAATTTAAAACACTCGGACTATTTTTAAAACGACTCAGAGTGTTTTTTAAATGACTTAAAACGACTCAGAGTATTTTTTGAAAATGACTTAAAAGTGTTGAACCATGGGTTCAATAATTGATTTTGATTATACATTTGATTATGTATTAATGATTTTACGATTTCTCTATTCGATGATATAATGTTTTGTCTTTTCCAAAAATAGAAAATGTATATTTCAGGACTTTAAAATGATAGATCATTCGATAACGAAGCCAACGGTTGAAACGGAAGTAAATTTGAAGTCCGAACAAGCAAGTTACGAGCATTTCAAAGTCGAAAGTCCAACACATAAATCTTCAGGTGCACCCACCGGTGGTTTTCTCAGATGATACCCACCAGTGGGTATACAGAATCCACCGGTGGGTCAATGTTCCAGAACCAAGCAAGATTTCACCCACCAATGGGTTAGAAGACACCCACCGATGGGTCAAAGTGCAGATCACAAAAAAACAGCTTTTTTGCTTTTTCGAAAAGTGAAGTATCTATTGGATAAAACCCAAAACCAGTCCCAACGGTCAAAAAAAGATCCAAGAGGATTTTTGGGTTACAAATACACATTAATCTCTCTCCCAAAAACACCAATGATACACACAACACTATCTAAGATCAACCAATTATCACCATCCCTCAACCTCTCTTTATCTTAAACACTTAAAATCATCCTTATTGAGAAAAAGGTCGAAAAGAGGGGAATTGAAGAGAAAGCAATTCAAGCTCAAATCAAGATCAAACATCGTCAAATCTCACAAATTAGCTTATTTAGAAACAATCAAATTGTGGGCGTTGTTTTATTTTCAATAAATTTGTAAATAACACATTATAAGCTCATTTGGGAGTGAGTGTTTGGGTAGAAGCTTTTAAGCCAAAGTATTGGTTAAAAGTTTTAGGTTAAAAAATTGGGTACTCATAGATTGAGGGGGAGTCATTGACTCGTAAACGTGTTCGCTTGCACTTGTATCAAGAGTAGAAACCTCGAGTAGAGGGTGAGCAAATCGATTGATTAGCTCGGTAGGATTTGTAATATTGGAAAGAAAATTATAGTGAAATATAGCGTGAATACCGAGGAGAGGACTAGGCGGGTTTGCCGAACCTCTATATATCATGGTGTCAATTTATTTTCCCTATTCTTTACTTTACACATTCCTTATTATTGCTTATTTTCTTGCTAGCGTGTAGTATTTCTAGCGTTTCATTGACTTTTGTTAAACGCTTAAGCTTAGAATTGCGATAGTTGGGTTGTTAGTTGTACTTATTTTTAATTAGGCGAAATCCGCTTAAAATCTTATTCACCCCCCTCTAAGGTTTAGCCGCACGGGCCAACAAAAATGACTCAAACTATTTTTAAAATTACTTAGTCTATTTTTAAAATGACTTAAAACGACTCACACTTGTTTTAAAATGACTTCAAACGATTCGTACTGTTTTTAAATTATTCAGACTGTTTTTAAAGTGACTTAAAACGACTCACACTGTTTTCAAAATGACTTAAAATGCCTCAGATTGTTTTTAAAATCACTCAGACTATTTTTAAAATGATTTAAAACGACTTAGAATGTTTTTAAGATGACTTAAATCGACTTAGAATATTTTTAAAATGACTCAAAACGACTTAGAATGTTTTTAAAATGACTTAAAATGACTCAGATTATTTTTCAAATGAATTAAAATGATTCAGACTGTTTTTAAAATGAATTAAAACGGCTCAGATTATTTTTAAAATGACTTAAAACGACTTAGACTATTTTTAAAATTACTCAGATTGGTTTTAAAATGACTTAAAACAACTCAGATTGTTTTTAAAATGACTTAAAACAACTCAGATTGTTTTTAAAATGACTCGGCCTATTTTTAAAATGATTTAAAATGACTTAAAACGACTCATCCTATTTTTAAAATGATTTAAAATAACTAAAACTGTTTTTAAAATGACTCAAAGTGCTTTTAAATTGAATTAATACGATTCGGACTATTTTTTTTTGCGTTTTTGAATTTTTGTTGATTTTAGATTTTTTAGGATTTTTCAAAACTTTATTCGTGTTTTTTCGGGGTTTTGGCTTTTTAAAGTTTTCTTGGATTTTTTTTTTCATTTTTCCATTTTTATTTTCAGAAAATTTTCCATTTTTGTTTATTTTTTAGATTTTTATCGATTAATTAGGGAAAATTGACCAATGATTAATTAATTTTAATTTCATAAACCAATTATTAATAAAATTGTATATAAGGTAACAATTCAAAATTTAGCAAATGATTATTGGTATCTCTTGAGCATACCTCGTATCTAGGGGATGACATACATGCATGTTGAACTCTCTTTGAGTTGGGTAACATTACTAGGCAAAGTCTTTTATTTAGACTTTATAGAATAATAACCATACAAAACTACAAATTAACCCCTATCAAAAGTACCACTTATCCAGAAATAATCAAATTTAATTAAAAAAAAAAAACGAATTAAGACATTATTACAAATATAAAAAAAATACACATTATTTATTAATTATTTTACAATTAAACTTTCGTGTAAATGATGTTCTTATTAAATGAATATTAATAAGTAAAGGCACAATGTTAAATCTATAAACATTGACAAGTACATACACGACCTTAATGAGAATTGTTATATATGTCCCAGAATATGAACGAAAAAAATATATTTAAAAGGAAAAACAAATAAATGATCTCTACATTAGTAAGCCATGACCTTGCAGCATCAGGCTCGGCACCCCCATTAAATGTGGGACGGTCCAAATGCTGAAAGTGTTTTAATTTCAGCCGTTAACACTCTTGTTTCTAACACCCTCCCGTATTTCGTTCTAATGTACCTTGACTCATATGACGCATTGTCTCCGCCATATC
The DNA here is from genome assembly GCA_963682055.1 of Primula veris. Classification (NCBI taxonomy): domain Eukaryota; kingdom Viridiplantae; phylum Streptophyta; class Magnoliopsida; order Ericales; family Primulaceae; genus Primula; species Primula veris. The sequence continues at coordinate 10,220,996 of OY821747.1, forward strand.
CTTCATGAACTGACACTACAAGAAATATGACAATTGACAACATAATTTTATGTTGCTATATGAGATATTATGTTACTGTTTTGATGTTAGCAACAGAACACCAACAAAATACAGTATGATACCGTTTGGCTTGTTGCTGATTTGATTTTCAGCAACTGCATTAGCAACAAACTTTTATACCAGCAACATAATTGCAACACAAATTTTTATGTTGCTATTTAGAAGAAAAAATGCAACATCATTTGTAACAAGAAAATAGTGTGACAAATCTGTTACTAACTATTTAAATATAAAAATACTACTCCTATAAATTATGTTTTTTAATTTCTGTTGCTCAAGCTATTGAAATTTAATTATATTTTATAAATATTAAATTATAATAATTATTTATTATAAAGATAACAAAGGAACACTTGGAATTTCAAAATGAAACTTTATTCAAAATGGAGTATAATTTCACATAACGAACCACGAATAACTACACATAAATGTCGATTCTAATATTACAACAGGCTTGAATACATTCCAAAACACATATAGCCATATGTACCAACAATTGAAGATACAAACCGAAATACCTATCATACTTATTCTTAGTTCATCGGATGGTTATTCACAAACATCTAGATGCCTCGATATTGAAATGGCAGCTTCTTCGCAAGGAAGCTAGAGCCTGAAGTTTTCACTGCTTTGCGGTCTGAAAAAATCAAAGGTTGCCTGCTAAAGTCTTGCAAATGTTTCGAGAAACTTGTTCACACAATAATTTGATGCAATGAGACTCAGAGATTTTGTTGATGAAGGACGAGCTCTGTGATCATCATCCTTAGACGTATCCTTGCTTGTATTAGCAAATTGACAACCTTCAAATATATGAACATCGTCAATGAGAACGGAAATCAAAAGACAAGTTAGGCACACAACAATAAAATGCTACTCAGTTTAACATTTACTACGACTTTAATAAATGTTGTAGCAGTACATATGTTCAAAAAGATTCCAGTTAATAAACTTATGTTGCTAAATTCTGATACAATTCCATTGCAATTTACATTATAAGACAAAATTTTGATTATAGAAACATATTTTTATGTTACTAACTTTATGGGAAAACCGTGTTGCTGAATTGATGGTAGTTTTGTTGCTGTTTTCGACTAGTAAATTTAGCAACTTTTTAGCAACAAATTACCGTGTTGCTAATTTTAAGTTGCTAAATATTTGGTAATTTTGTTGCTGAAATGTTCCTATAATTTATGTTGCTGTTTTGTTTGTTTCTGTTGCTAATCAGCAACATAATATAGCTTCTTTTTTCTGTTGCTATACAAATTATTTCTTGTAGTGTGAGTCATCATTGCATCACTGGTATTCACATTACCCTCCACATTCGTAGTTTGATCCCCTTCCTTTTCTTTCCAAGTCCTGAACCTCATGTTCATCTTCATTGATCGGAGGAACCTCTTCATGTGTAGACTGGAGAATCATCTTGAACCTCTTTATCTAGTGGAACATCATAACTAACTAGTTCCACCTAGACCTATGTACGAGTAATAGAACGATTACGTGAGGACATACGATCACAAGATGGATCAGGTATACCTCCACAAGCAAGTGTACGAACACGTGCAGGGATACCACCTCGTACGTGTAGCCTTTACACTCCGACCAGCATTTGAATTGCCACGAGTTGAAGCATGAGCATGAGTAACCCCACCACGAGCCACCTACCAAATAACACAAGAAAAGTGATAAAGACCTAACTCCTTAGTCAAGGACAGAAAAGCGATCTTACACGAACGAATATTTAATAACTAAATACGTAAAGAATACGATACTTATATCATACAAAACATGATTTCTCAAATAAAAACATATATATGCATATTTTCATAAAGAGACATGCATCGCTTAGTCCAAAGTCTCAAACACATTCCCGTGTGAGGCTATCTTACCCAACAAGTCACTAATGCTATCGCACCCCGGCTGGCTTTGATACCGTGATGTCACACCCGGATTTTAAAATATGAATAAAAAAGAAAATGATTTTAATTTCAAGCAATTGCTGATAGTGAACCATCAGCTATTCGAACTTCAAGATTACCTGAAGATGGAGTATACCTAGAAAATGGCTGAGAGGAGTCATTCATATGATCAGAGGCCCCGAGTCTACTATTCACGGACTATATTGGTGGGATTGGGGGCTAAAAGAAAATAAATTATCTGCTTTAGCAACGGCATATGAAGAAGATACATTTGAGTTTCTGGATTTATTAGTCTGGCCTAGAAGTGTTGGAGGTTGCTCGATTTGATGAATAGTTAAACTCAGTGTTTGTGGTGTACATTTGACATATTCAGCTAGATGACTACATTTGACATATTCAGATTTACGTTGTAGCTTCCAGCATGTATCACGTGTATGATCCTACTTCCGACAATGATAACACCAAAGTCTTTCCGCTCGTTCCCCTCACCTGTTGCTATATCGATTATTAATACTGTTTAATTTCATGCTAACTGAGGCTGTTGTCTTCATGTCAGGTTGGTTTGTCTCTCATCGTTACTTTTTTCTTTGCTTTTCTCGCGGCTTACTTAATTAGGCAAAGATCTCCTGGAGTGATGGAAAATGATCCTTCTCCCAGTACTCAACCACAAAAGCCGTAGAGATGTGAGTTAAGGCTGTGAAAGAAGTCAAATACACGTTCGTTATCGAGCATCTTCTGGTACTTGGTTCAATCTTCATAGCAACAGCAATGCCAATTATTATCATAAAAAAATTCCAACTCCTGCCATAATTAAGATGCAAAGAGGGGATATGAACCGTTTACTACCCTCTAGTTTACATAATCAATAAATAGATTTTTTAAATGGAGAAGTATAGGATAACTATGATATTTGTTATGGGTATTAATATTACAGCTCATGACATATTGACATACAAATTTGAAGCATACATAATTTAATTTTTTTCATAGTACTTAACTTTGTAATAGTTTCTTACATTTCGCTTCGAGCTTGTGCCTCATTTCTTATGATGAGGACCTAACTTTCCGTTGATTACCTTGTAGCACTCGGGAACTCATCGGTACTTTGTGCTTTATAATACCATATCATTTGCAGGAAAAAAAAAGAACTTAATTACAAATTACAATGAACAAGCACATCAATAATAATGAAAACAATCACCTCATGAAAGGAATAAACGAACAGGTTTGAGCCTTGTCCTTTGTAATACACACTTCATTTCTGAAAAAGAAAGAACTTTAAATGAACAGGCACACCAATATTGAGGAAAACAATCACCTCATGAAAGGAATAAACAAACATGCGTAAGAAATATCAGAGACTGCACACCAATGCCCGATCAAACGTTTCCACACTCATTGACCATCTTATTCATTAAAAAGTGTTACGCATATCTTCTTTGTTTCCTTTTACTTCTTAGTCAAAGAAACCGTAACATTGTAAAATTCAGGCGCCTCTTTAGCATAACAGTTGTGAAGGTTCTCACCATACTTGTTGAAGGCCTCATCGATGATAGATTCGCCAAAGTAACTCACCAACAAGGGTTCTGCCACTGATCTCATGTACTTAGTAACATAAGAACCCGCATAGAAGGGGTCATGAATATTTTCAGGGTTCGCGCCCCCAGTCCAAAGGACTTTAGTCAAATTCAAGGAGTTGATTGCGATTGATCCGTCTTTTTCATCTAAGTATTTGACTTCAGAAGGACATGGTGTATATTCTGGGATGTTAAATGAATTGATTTTCTCCTTTTCAATGATACCCTGCACATTGTTATCTGAATTTGATAAATGTAGGAAAGCCAAAAGAGACAGGTGAACTGTGTATCTTTATTATTGTTTTATTTTCTAAGAATTGAAATTAGCACATGCTTACTCTTTAGAATAAAAGGTCGTACGTACAAATAAAACATTTCAAGCATTAAAGAAGTAAGAAAAATTCGTATGCGGAGAATAATGAACTCAATTGAACGTTGTTAAAACCAACTCTCAAGTGTTGTAGAGTTTCTCGATAGCTTAATAGCTGAACTCCAATATATGGTGCTATTACTGCTGTCTTATCTTTATTTGTAGTTTGATTTGTGTAGTTTGACATATTTGGTGATGTTGAAAGCTATTTGTGGCGAAAAAATACAATTTGACATTTCCTTTGACATCTCAAAAAGTTCACGAATCAATTGACATCGCAAATGTAATTATACAGAGTAAATATATGAAATTAATAAAGGTCTAATGACAATTGAATACAAACAAAAACTTGAATCAAAAAAATTGTTCATAAATTCTCCTTTGGTAACTTTTTGTAAACAAACATCTAGTGGCATGCGACAAAACCCAAACATATATATCGATAAGAATAATCGGAGTATTTAACCAAGAATGAAATTTCCACTCCCCTCCAAGAAACTAAGAGAGATTTCCATAAACAATAACCTAATAAAGTGTTCAATCATTCATGACCACCAGGGGTGGCCCTGATCTCAAGAGGTGCGACGACACCGGGTGTCACGATTTCAGTGAATTGCCGAGGGTCCCACAACGCCGATATACCAAAAAAATAAATTTTATATATGTATAAAAAATATATACGTGCAAATATATGCGAGTAAAGAAAATTACAAGCAAGTAAAAGGCCCCAATTCTTTTTATTTTACTGCTTTTTTTTTTTTTGAGAATTAATTTTGATTATTGTATCATTCAAATATTTTATTAAGAAATTTCATACGAAAATGACAACTGAAAAAAAGGTACCAATTTTTTTCTGCACCGGAAAACAAAAATCTGAGGGCCGCCCCTGATGACCACTAAGAAAACTAAATGGTGTTATTTTTGCTAAAATTCGGCGTTTCCGTCAATGACCTATATTTGAGAGCAGATCGAGAGTACCTGGAAAACCATTTCAGCGAGTCCTATATATGACCAAAATATCCCAAATGTAGGAAGACTCCTTACTTGCAAAATCATCGCTTTTTCTACCCCGAAATGTCAAAACTATGCGCCCGCCTGCCACCAGCTGCTCTTCTGATCGGCACTTTAAAAAGAAAGAGAAATCTTTTTGAAATTGTTCATAGTATGCTTTTAGCACCTGTTGGGGGCTAATGCTTGTTCTATAAATGTTTCCTTTGTTGCACTACAATCCATCAGGGACCTTAAAAATAATTTGTGAAATTGGATTATGAGAAATAATGAAATATGTAAGACAAAAATAAAAAAAATTATATCCAAACATATTTTGTATATGCTTCGATAGAGATAAAAAATATTCTACTTCATTTACAACCACTGATTGATTTCTCAAACATAAGAAACACAGAGTAAAAAAATGAATGGTGCATAATTTTCTCAAAAAACACTGTTCTTAAATTCTACAAGGTTATATTTGGATTTAGTTTACATAATTTACCATAACGTTTTTCCGACAGCTATGCTAAAAACGCAAATAGCGCAGCAACGAAGCGATTTGCGGTGCATTTTTTTTCCTATTAATATAGCAATACAATATTAGATAATTATATAATTTATGTTAATTATATTAACACTTAATAGTTAAATACAATACAATGTGTAGACCGTTATAATTAAGTAAATACATAATCCAATACAACTAATTTGATCACGAGTCATTCTTTAATCATAAAATTTGCAAACAAAATATTTGTAATACTCTACTTTCGATATATTAACAACTCACTTGCAAGAAAAATCACTCATTTTATCTATCATTCTCTCTATAAAACAAGATAAAAGCTCATGATATATATTAAGTTTAAGTATAATTTAGTTGTAAACAAACACGTGCGTACAAATTTATTAATTATTTTTCTACATAAAATAAAAGCCTATAATCCAGAATCGAAATATATAATATAGTATCTTTCTAGATAAAAATAAACAATAATTAGCAAATATTCAGACTTGAATCTATGACTCGATTAGCTTATCTTAATTAATAAGAAAAATGACCGACTCTTCCATGATTGACCTCCATTCGAAGGCGACGAACATCGGGATTGGATGGACGTCGGGGTTGGGTGGCGGTGGATTAGAAAGAAAGAGAAAGTGAAAATATTCATTTGTTTGTCTAATACTGTTAGCACATTAATTTTAGTGTTTACAAAACAAAAATATATCCCAAAACAAAACTGCAATACTGTTTGTTTTTTAAATAACTGGTGATTAGGATTTCGGTCTAAAATATCGTATTTTTTACGCTTTTTAGACCCAATAACACGATTTTTTTTCTTTTACCACCCAAATAGTGTTTTAGCGTTGCGTTTTTCTTTCAAAAACCACTATATCACATAACGTTGCGCAACGTTGCAAGATTTTTAAAAGACTGATTAGGATAATACCTTATTCAAATTGATAGAATCACCAGACTTTGGAGTATGCATCACATTTAAGTTAGAATCAGTGCACAGCCTTATTCTTTCTACGTTTTTAGGGAAACTATTGCAGAAACTAGGGCTGGGCAAAAACCGGTGAAAACCGACCCAGACCGGAAACCGAACCGGACCGAACCGAAAAAAACCGAAACCGAAAAAACCGAAACCGAAAAAGACCGAAACTGAGAAGACCGAAAACCATTCTGGCCGGTTTCGGTTCACTGCATAACCGAACCGAAAAAAATCGTAAAACCGAAAAAACCGTAAAACAGAAAAAATCGAAAAAAACCCGAAAAAACCGAAAAAATATACTAATTCTATACCATACATGTACAAATTAATTTCTTTGGTTAAATAAAGAAACAAACAAACAAAATAAAGGACCAGTAATGTAAATGTTTTTAGGGCTTTCTTAATTCCTTATCAGTTATTACTCTCACTCTCTCATTTCTTAGCCGCATTCTCTTTCTGTCTCTCTCTGTTCCAAATTTCCAATGGTGAGCATCCATACCATCCCTTCTGTTGTTTGCATTTTTATTTTTACATAATTATTAAAAGTAGTAGATCATTGCACAAGGCACAAGGTATGGATGTTTAGTAAATGATTAGTTATAATTATGGATGTTTGGACTTTTATGAATGGAAACATATTGTTTGGTTGTAGCTTTATTGGAAAAAGATGGATTTTTTAATCAAAACCGGTACCGAAAAACCAAAACCGGTACCGGAAAACCAAAACCGGTACCGAAAACCGAACCAGAACCGGAACCGAACCGAACCGGTTTGTTTCGGTCCAGTTTGGTTCGGTTCACATTTTCAGAAAACCGAAAACCGAAAATAACCGGACCGAAATTAATTTCGGTTTTGGTTCCGGTTTTACCAAAAACCGGACCGACCCGGACCGTGCCCAGCCCTAGCAGAAACGCTTTCACATTCTTAAACATTGAATTTAGCTGATTCTGTTAGGCATATGATGGTTCTTTAAATTTGATAAAAGGTTTCTTGTTTCTACTCATTTTATAATCAGTTATGTACACATGCCTAATCTTGTTGTTTCTATTTCCAAAGCAATTGCTGAAGAGGAAATTTGTTCTGTCGTCACGGACTCAGGGTTGCATCACTCATTGCTCTTGAGTAAGTGAGAATTTTGTGTTCACTATTTTGTGACACCTTTATTAGTTTTAGTCCAAATTAGAAACATTAAAAAGAAGGTTTTCAATTCCTAAATTAATATATTGCATGAAAAGAATTTTAACTTGTTTTTTTGTTTTTTTGTTTTCATTGAATTATTTTTTGTTTTCAACAAATTCTGCATTAAATAATGCATGTTATACCTGAGAAAATGTGCAAGCCAGTAATAATCAATCTCGTTCCTTAAAACATTTATGTGTATATATTTAATAAAAATCACCTGAGAGAGCCACATGTGTACATTAACCCAATAACATCATTAAAGTTGATTATGTACCAAATACAAAGTTATCAATTCAGTCACAGTACCCTAGGTAGCACGCATACTTTAGAAATGCAGACGTCGTCATACTATACGGGGTACGTACCAGGTAATGATACTCCTTGTTTATGTACGAAATACTAGCGAAGTCGAAAGCAAAATCAAAGTTAGCTCGAAAGGGAGGAGTGGCATGGAAAAGACATGATTGGAGAAATTATTGGAGAAATCAATGTAACTAGCACCTAAACAGAAATGATCGTTTCATATAGCAAGTTTTATAGGCTTATATAATACTAGGCGCTCTCTGCATCGACATGTATGAAAATCAAGTGTGTTTTGGTAACTAATAAGTTAACGAATTAGCAGTTAATGCCGTAATAGGAATGTGAGTTTCGTATCAGTCCGGATGAAACTGGTCACCTACATTGTAATGGTAATTAGGCTCCCTAATATATTCTATAGTAGGAATTGATTTTAGACTTCTCAATTTAAAAGCTTGAACAAATTTGAAACAAGATCATATCATTAACTTTTCTAATTGCTAAGAAAGTGTGGAAGCAATACAATAATTATACTCTCCTCTAATTATATTTTTCCTTCCCGACTTGGGCAAAGCCGCAAAGGTGTTAAAATTATCATACTGATTAACAATATAATATATTAATAATGTTTCTCAGTCCGAATGATAATAAATAAAGTCTTTACAATGTAATATGGAGCTCTTTTAGGACGAACAGAGAAGTTTAGGATAAAGAAGATACTCGCTAGATGTATTACAACATAGTATCACATACAAACTTGAAGTATGTATACAACATTCATAATTGCATAATACCCATACATAAGTTTGTAAGTTTTAATGAACAAACACACCAATGATACTAAAAAAGATCAGCTCATGAAACGAAGACAAACATGCACAAGAAACATCAGAGGCTCCATGGAACAAATACTCTATCGAGCTTTTAAACGCTCAGTCACTGTCTTATTCAATAAAACCAATAAAACCGATACGTAGGTATTGCTTTTCTTTTACTTTCTTGTCAAGGAAACGGTGACGTTGTAAAATTCAGGCGCCTCTTTAGCATAACAGTCACAGAGGTTCTCACCGAACTTCTTGAAGGACTCTCCGATGATTGAGTCGCCAAAGTGACTCGTCAATAAGGGTTCTGCCACTGATCTCATGTACTTTGCAACATAAGAGCCCGCATAGTATGGGTCATGTACCTTTTCTGGGTTAGCGCCCCCGGTCCAAGGAACTTTCGTCAAATTCAAGGAGTTGATTGTGAAGGATCCGTCCCTTTCGACTATGTGTTTGACTTCAGAAGGACATGGAGTATATTCTGGGATGTTGAATGAATCGAGTTTTTGCTTTTCGATGATACCCTGCATATTGTTATTTGATACATTGAGAAAAAAATGTTGATCAGATGTGTCCATATTTATTTTATTTTTGTTTAGGATTGTCTTTGGCACATGTCCACGGTTCAATAATGGCCGAGGTAATGAAATTTTCGAAGCTTTATTATAGTAGTAACACAAAAATCGTAATGCACAGAATAACGATTAAAATTAGACACCTCGTTTTACAGGCAAAAAGTTCGTCATACCTTGAGAACAGTCATTTGACATCACAGATGTTTCTATGCAGTCTTAAAAAATGAAATTTAGAACGTACAATGACAATTGAGAACAAACAAAAGCTTGAAGTGCTTCCTGTGTGTTCATTTTTTTTTATATTCAGAATTATCTTCCAAGTCGCGTGCAGCAAATTTTAAGAATAGATTACAATTGTTATTTGAACATGTATAATTAAAGCACCATCACTTTTGTCGTAGGTTAGCACGCAACGCAAGAGTACATTTCATTCCCCTTCGCTCGTAAAAACTTGTAGAGATTCCCATAAGGAGCTAACTCAAAGTGTTAACCATACATTTGAACCAGAAAAGCTAAATGATGTTATTTTGTCAAGGAATTTCTCCATTTGCCTCGTGACTAATATTAATCGATAAGCAGAAGAGTCTATAAGTACCTGGGACACCATTTCAGTGAGTCCTATGTTCAAAATTTCCCAAATGTAAGAACACTCCTTGCTTGCAGAATCCTCACTTTTCCTACCCCTAAATGTTAAAACCATTCGCCCGCCTGCCACCAGCTCTTCCGAGCGGCACTTCAAAAAGAAAGAGAAATCTTTTTGAAATTGTTCATAGTATGCTTTTATCACCTGTGGGGGGCTAGTGCTTGCCCGGTAAATGTTTCCTTTGTTGCTCTCCAATCCATCAGGGACCTGGAAAATAGTTTATGAAATCGGATTCTTAGAAATAATGAAATATATAAGAGAAGTGCAGACTTGAAAACAAGTCGGGGAACATTAATCTCTTTCCTTTCAATACTTGCGCTATATTTATTTAAATAAAAATCACCTGAGAAAGCCACATGAGACTATAAGAAGAGTGAACAAAGTGCAGACTTTTTGATGGGAAGAGCCTTCCATAGAATGAACCTGGTACACCGTTCACAAAGCATGTGTCCGAGTCCTGCCCCAACCATTTCTTCGAATCATCTTGAAATGTTGCTAACGACTTAAAGATGGTGTTGAAATCCGTATCAGGAAGATCATTCAAATAAACTTGAAACTCGGGTACGTTCTTTTCTAGTTTTTGGCTAATAGAGTAAGAAGTTTTCATAACTTCGGAGACCACTAGAAACGCATTAGGCCCAGAGGAGCAGCCCAAATCCGTTATGTGTAGAGCCTTTGTGTTCATGCTGCATAGAAGATCCACTATGGCTTGCTCTCGAATGAATTTTGTTACTGAAATTACCGATTTCTAAACAAAAACAAGTAATATAGTGGTATTAAGATAAATTTAAAGATTCCAGTTTCCAAAAAAAGAAGAAGTATCAAATGGCAAAGAAACAAGGAACAAATCCAAATGACACCAACTACAGCTCAACCATATAAAAGGAACACTTTTAATGTTGCTAGAAGCTAAAGATCTGATATTCCAAACTCCATTTTTTGATTGTAGTAATTAAATGAATCTGTAAACTTTCAATGATATTGCGTCTTTATTAAAATCCGGAAATGATGTGTTTTAATTAGGTTCTATGTTGGGTTTGTGGAGCTCAAATGTAGTTTTCATGAACTTACTCACAGTATCGACTTACATTTACTTGATATTTATTTTGTTTTCAGTTAATGTTTAATTTTAAAACTGTAGGCGCACCTCAGCTATTATGTAGATTTGAGGATATTTTTCTTTCCTCATAGAGAATATGTTGGCATCAGTGCAGAACTAGAACCAAATGTTTGGAATTATAGAAATAGAAACACATAATATTTTTTAAATTGTAAAGAACGGAAAAGCAGGATTTTTTTTTATCCCGATTTCTTAATTTTTCTTTTTGTACCATTTTTTTTGGGTCAATTTTAACATTTTTTTCAAACTCTTAAAAAACCCGCAGCAATAAATACACGTTTAGTCATGTGCCAAAAGTTTTCAGTATATGAAAATTGACCAAAAATAAAATAAAAATAAGAAACCAAGCTAAAATAATTAAAAATTAAGAAAAAAAAATGGTATGAAATGAAAAGTATAAACAAACGAAGGTATAAAAGGTAAATTAAGAAACCTAGCTATTAAAAGAAAAATTATGAACAAACAAATGTATACATGTATTCCAAATATGCGTGTCATGTACCAACATGGTATATATAATTTATTGTCATAGCTCTATTCAATTGTCTCTTATTTATTTTTTAAATAGTACTAATAACAGCACATAAAAAGTCATAGTATGTTACTACATTAATAATATATAATTTTGAAATGGGTTGCCAACAAAAATATTTAAGCTTTTGTCAAAATACATTATATATAAATTATTTTAAAAAGCACTATTAAAACAAATTAATTTCTGAAAATTGTGAGACTGCGATGACAAATCCTGGTCATATTGATGTTCCGCACCTGGTTGGCATTATACTCGACATGATCTTCAGTTACTGACTCGTCATCGGGGCTGACCCCAGCTCTTACGACATCTAAGCGGAATATAGGTTTTGGTGTCTTTTTTCATTTTAGAGTGTGATTTTGATATGATTCTATGACTCCTATAACTTACATTTTGAATCATATTATGTGAAAAAAATTATAATAATGATAAATGAAATACTCGTAAATAAATTGAAAAATAAAAATTATCATTTGTTCTCTTTAAATGAATTATTATCGTCACCAAAATTATGGATATACTGTTATTGTAAAATCAACTAAAAATCGTAAAAATGCAGCATATTTGGTTAGCTCACAATAACACTTATTAAATCTTAGGCTAGAAAAGGTTAGAAGTTCGAATCTCCCTTCAAACAATTTAACAAAAATAAATCATCACTATGGCAGACTTGTGATTTAATTAAAATATTATAGCTATTATATATAGGGGGTGGTTTAGGGTCGGGACCCGACCCGTAAACGCTCAATCCGTATCCCGACCTAATTACTTTTGTAAGGGAAAAAAAAATCCCGACCTCGACCTGATAAAAGTCGGGACCCGACTTTTTCGGAACCCGAATTTTCGGGATCCCGTAGGGTCGGGATAGGTTTATCCCGAATCTCCCGACATATTTTTTTATTTTACGACGATGTCATTTTTTATTAACAATTTTCAATTGAGAAGTCTCTAAACATGTTATTAACATGAAACATAATTGTAATTTAAAAATAACATTCCTAATAAATGAAAAAAAAATTAACATGTAGTAGTAAAAATAGTGTGAAATTACAAATAATGGAGTACATAAAAAATTGATACGTTTTTTATCAGATTGTTTTATTATTTAGTTTTATTCACACAAGCAACAATTATCATACTAAATGAGATACATTATCATTATAATTTTTATAATCGGAATATAATAATCAGTTATCTTTCTTGAAAATAACAATATAATTTTTTAATTTAATAGTTTCATATATTCAAAACTACAAATCTGTTTTATGCCAAATTAGCTCAATAACATATGTAAGAGAGAGAGAGATAATGAGGGCCAAAACATATGTATTCAAGTGTGTTGTAGGTGTACCAAACTCCATAGTCATAAGCTCTTTATATAGGCTAGAGGTTTGGAGGTTACAAGCTAAATGTTAATGACAAGAACTCAAAGGTTGTAACATACAAATGAGCAAATGAAATGATATGTAACTCTTATACTAATGGACAATCCATTATCTACAACACTCCCCCTTGGATGTCCAAAAATATATTTAATCACATTTGAGCTCCTCCGTCTTGTAGATTGTTGGTACGAACTAACCACTAACAAACGCCCCGTTAAAACCTTGCAAGAGAAAACCCATTGGGAAAAAACCTCTCGGCGAAGGACAAAAAGAGTACGATTTGGTTAGAACAATAGGGGTAACTACATACATAAAGTGCCTCATCAAAACTTTGTCAGAGTAAACCCAATGGGAAAAACCTCTGATCCAGGAAAAAAAAGTACACTGTGATTAGAAGTATTCGACTGGATACTCCCCCTGATTTAGGCCATCATTAGTGAGGATTTTCTCGATTTAGTGTCTGAGAAATCGAGCATACATCAGGATTCTCCCCCTCACTTGCACACGACAGGGTGCAAGGACATGTCACTTTAGGATAGCTCAGAAAGCTTTCTAAGACCAATTGCTTTGACATGTTTCTGAAATGAATACTTTGGCAGTGACTTCGTCAACAAGTCTGCGTGATTATTCTCTGATCCAATATGCCTAACTTCAATCTTTTGAAGCGCTTGCTGCTCATGTGTAAAGAACAACTTTGGCGAGATATGTTTGGTGGCATCACCTTTGATGTAACCATGTTTTACTTGATCAATAACAGCGGTGTTGCCCTCATACATAACAACTGGTTCATCAGAATCATAAGCTAGATCACACGTACTTCGAATATGGCCAATAACTTCTCGAACCCATACACACTCTCTAGTCGCCTCATAGAGCGCGAGTAGCTCAGAGTGGTTCTTCGAAGTAGCCACCAAGGTCTGTTTACGAGACCTCCACGATATCGCCGTGTTCCCAATGGTAAAGACATAACCAGATTGGGAACGTCCCTTGTGCGGGTCTGATAAGTAACCCGCATCGGCGTAACCAACAAGGGTCGTGTTATTTCGAGTGCCAAGGGGGTTGGACTCACTCGTTGACACGTAGGGATAGAACAAACCCATATCCGTAGTACCCTTAAGGTAACGGAAGACGTCTTTAATGCCATTCTAGTGGTGGCGTGTTGGCGCGGTGCTGTGTCGAACTAGACAATTCACAGCAAACGAGATGTCCGGTCTAGTACATTGAGCCAAGTACAATAGTGCGCCTATTGCACCCAGATATGAGCACTCAGGACTCAATATCTCTTCATCGTCCTCCTTTGGACGGAAGGGGTCCTTATTAATGTCTAGAGAGCGGACGACCATGGGAGTGGATGACGGTTTTGCGTCGTGATGACTAAACCGTCTCAACACCTTATGGGTGTAATTTTCTTGATGGACTAAAATTCCATCTTTACGGTGCTCGATCTGCAGGCCGAGGCAATAACGTGTCTTCCCAAGATCTTTCATCTCGAATTCCTTTTTCAGGAGTTCGACAGTTTTGAACAACTCTTTCGAGGTTCCTATGAGATTCATATCATCTACAAAGACTGCGATAATAGCGTATCCTGAAGTGGATTTCTTTATGAACACGCATGGGCATAATTCATCATTAACATATCCCAAGCCGATCAAGTATTCACTTAGACGGTTATACCACATCCGTCCGGATTGTTTCAATCCATATAGTGAACGTCTCAGCCTAATAGAGAATGTGTTCCGTGGCCGGAAACTACTTGATTCAGGCAACTTAAGTCCTTCAGGAACTTTCATGTATATCTCTGTGTCCAGATCCCCGTAGAGATAAGCTGTGACCACATCCATGAGCTGCATATTCAGTTTTTCGGAAACTACTAAACTGATTAAGTAGCGGAACGTTATAACGTCCATTACGGGAGAATACGTCTCCTCATAATCAATTCCAGGGGATTGAGAGAAGCCTTGCGCCACTAGGCGAGCTTTGTATCTAACAATCTCATTACTCTCATTACACTTCCTTATGAAAACCCATTTATAACCAACTGGTTTAACATTGGGTGGTGTTGGAACGACAGGTCCAAACACTATTCGTTTCGTGAAGGAATCCAATTCAGCCTGGATTGCTTGTTTCCATTGAGGCCAGTCCGTTTTTCGCTGACAATCAGCAACGGTACGTGGTTCCATGTCATCATTGCTCATAATGTCAGTGGTCACTGCGTATATAAACACATCATCGATGACAGTTTCGTTTCGCTTCAAAATATTGTCTAAACTAGTATACTCGACGGATATTTCGAGGTTATTGGGATAATTAGGAACTGGTGTTACATCAGGAACACGCTCCTCTAATACATCACCGTGATCCTTAATGATCTTATGTGGCAAAATGGATGTAACAGGGTTTCTCCTCCTCCGAGGCAGAACATCCTTGGAACCAACCGGTCTTCCTCTTTTCTTGGGAAGAGCGGCGGACTGTACGGCCGACGGCAGCGTCCTTTGCTCGGTGGGTACAACCGGAGCAACATGTTCAACAGGAACATGGCATCTCACAGGAACGTCTATCCTTGCAGGCACATTTGCAGCAGGTATATGTGATCTCGTGACATTTGCTAGGTCATTAAATGCGTCTGGCATTTGATTTGCAACATTTTGCAGACCTAGGATTCTCTGCACCTCCTTATCACTGTGTGCATTAGGGGGATCGAGATGAGACATAGTGGGTACATGCCATGTTAATTCACGTCGTTCCTCATCAACATTAACGTACATTTCTCCCCCTAATGACGGGAAGATAGTCTCATCGAAGTCACAATCCGCATGTCTAGAGGTAAAGGGATCGCCTGTCAAGGGCTCTAAATAGCGTATTATGGACGGGGATTCATAACCGACATATATTCCCCATTGTTTCTGAGGTCCAAATTTTGAACGCTTTGGCGGCTCAATTGAAACATTAACTAAGCACCCAAACACGCGTAAATGTGAGACATCGGGCTCATATCCAGTTACCAACTGGTACGTAGATAGTGGTTGGGTGGCCATGGGCCTCAGATGGACCAACGCAGCAGCATGCAAAATTGCATAGCCCCATGCAGAAATTGGAAGTTTGGTGCGCATTACCAAAGTTCGCGCAATCATTTGCAAATGTTTAATGAAAGCTTCTGCAAGACCATTTTGGGTGTGAAGATATGCAACTGGATGTTCAAGATCAATTCCCAACGTCATGCAATAATCATCGAAAGTTTTCGATGTGAACTCCGCGGCATTATCAAATCTAATAGACTTTATTGGATAATCCGGATGGTGAGCCCTCAACTTAATGATCTGGGCAAGTAGTTTAGGAAACGCTGCGTTTCTTGTGGACAACAAAGCTACGTGTGACCATCTTGTCGATGCATCAACCAAAACCATGAAATATTTAAATGGTCCGCATGTTGGTTGGATTGGTCCACAAATATCTCCTTGAATTCGTTCAAGGAATTGGGAAACCAATTTTGTTGGTTTCACTTGAATTGGTTTGAGATTTGTCTTTCCAATAGAGCATGCTTGGCATAGGCTTTTCGGATTGATCACGAAATTTTTTCCTCCAAGAGGATGCCCATGTGATGTGTTCATCGTTCGAAGCATCGTATTTTGACCCGGGTGTCCCAGGCGGTCATGCCATAACATATAAATGCTCTCATCAATCGGCGCCCGCCGAATGATTAGATTGCTTTCAATGTTTCGTATCGTGGTAACATACAAACCACTTGAAAGACATCTCAACTTCTCCAAAATACGCTTTTGGTCGTATTGAGTGGAGGTGATGTAAAGGTATTCAATACCATTTTCACGAGCAGTTTCAATATGAAACTTGTTTTCTCGGATATCCTTAAAACTCAACAAGGTTTGACTGGACCTCGGAGAATATAAGGCCTCAGATATGGTCAAAAGAATACCATTTGACAACAAAACTTGGGCTTTACCAAAGCCTTCAACAAGGGTCGACGGGCCCGAAATTGTTGTCACTGAGGTTACTTTAGGCGTAAAATTGATAAAATAGCATTTATCTTTTAAAATAGTGTGTGTAGTACCACTATCAGCCAGACAATCAACTGCCCCACAATTCATGCCTAAAAGTAAAAATAATTTAAAGTTGGTCACACTAATAAAGGAATCGCTTAACGAAATAACTTTAAATTATTGCGAGAAAAATTTATTCATAATGCAAAACCACTTAATCCAAAAGAAACAAAATCCAAGGAAAAAACATAATCCCGAATGAAAATTAAAAACATAATCCAAGAGCTAAACAAGTGCTCAATTATTAACGAAAAATGAAGATTTTTTTTTTTATTCTTCCATTTGAGCCACGAAGTCCGGGGTCTAAAGAATTTCATTTCCGCTCGCTTCAACCATATTTGCTTCGGTATTTCTACCCCTATGATAGTTTTGAACTTCTTGGGGAGTTGCCTTGTAGGTCCTTTGCATATGACCATAAACACCACATTTGTAGCATAGAATTTGCGCTTGAGCATTTCCTGTTGCTTTGGGACGACTGGCCCTGTTGTTGTTTTTCCTACCACGAGACTGCCTAGGAGCCAAAGGTCTTCGGTTCGGACGATTATCCAAACCTCGCTTGGCTGGGCGAGCATTACGCTCCCCATGATTCCTTGGCTGACGGGACGAATGGCCCTTTTCTCGGTTTCCATATCGTGGAGGTGGTCCACGAACAATATAAGCATCAGGCCTTGGAATAGCCTTTGTCCCAGCAGGACGAGAATTGTTGTTCCTCATTAAAACGAGGCTATTTTTCTTGTCCAATAACAGCTGGGTGATGAGCTCAGGGAACTTGGTATACTTAGACTGACGATATTGCTTTTGGAGCAAGTTGTCAGAGGTAGCAAAATGTGGTGTAGGTCTTCTCCAGCAAGTCATTGTCGGTTAATGTTTCACCACAATACTGGAGAAGAGCACGAATCCTGCATACTTCAGCATTATATTTCGTAACGCTTTCGAAGTCCTGAAATCGCAGATTCAGCCAATCATGGCGGACTTCAGAAAGCCATATGGTCTTTTGGTGGTCGAAGCGCTCTCTGAGAGAGTCCCACAGCATCTTCGGTGAGGTGATCAATATGAACTCAGACTTCATTGCATCTGATAAGTGGCGGCGGAACAGAATCATCGCCCTCGCATTCATTTCACGCGACACTTCCACTTCACGTTCATCCTCAGCGTAGATGACGTCCAACAAGCCTTGGGCATCTAGATGGTTCTGGATATCTTGAGTCCAGTCCAAATAGTTCTTGCCAGCGGCATCGAGGATCGGAAAGTCAAGTTTGATTGACATTTTTCTACAACGGGAGAAAAATACTGGATTAGTTATCATATAAATCAACAGGTTTATATGTTTATGGTTTGCATAAGCACAAACTTGTTTCGAATCGACAGGTTCGAAAAATACTAGTTTTGCTTTCAATTTGAATAGGTACTCGCTAATCGAACAACGGGCCGATACTGAGACACCAATTCAGCGAAAATACACCTATATAGATATATTCAGGGAACTTATTATTTACTCAACCCCTTTCGGTAGCTCTATTTGGACACGACCAGGAAAGACGGTGAGGGGGGTGGGCACGAATGCCTCTTAAAAACCGATCACATTAGGAGAGCGACTTCCGCCTTTATCTTTCCTAGACATCGTATCCAAATAGGTGAGCCTATTTGGGGAAGATTCATAATTATTCCAACTTAAATATGAATACATATACCGGATTTCGCAAATTTTCAACTCAAAAGCTACATCTAAATGTTTAACCTTGAGGAAAATTTCTACTCAAAAAAGATACATAGTAAAATGTTCAAATTCGAGGCAATTTATAAGCTCACGTAACATATAAATGTCTACGGGCTTTTATGTGACAAGATAAAATAGCAATCAACAATATCGTAATATAAAAGGGCATGCCATACTCATGTAAACTAGTCCTAACATGGAGTAGTAATATTAAATCACATGAGTTATTATTAAATCCAACACTAAAGTGTGACTTTTGCCATTTTCTATGGGTAATTAATACATCTCATATGTTATATCAATTCATAGGCAATAAATGGTGGCATGCTAAGAGGCTAAATTTAGTTAATGTCACACAAGCAATTAATACTATCATGCAAGAGGTATTTTCTACAAGATTTCTATAAATTTTAGAAGTTGTAGCAATTAAACCTTACATCATTTGCATGTAAATAAGTATTTTCGGACTAAACAATGGGTAAACTCGTACATATATACTATTCTGTGTATAGGGAGTATCTACAGGGACTACGAGTGTAAATACAGGAAACTATTTGCATTTTAAGGGTAATTACAGCTCTGGTCCTATAGTTTCAGGAGCTTTATAGAGAGACCCTAAAATTTCAGTTAGTTACAGATTAGTCCTCCAATGTTCTAAAAATGATAGTTTAGGTCCGACAGTTTATTATGTCTAACTATACAAGTTATAACTCGTTTTATAAGTGACAAACATGGGTTCCAATAGCAATTTTTTATCAAAAAAGGCATCCATCATGTGATATAAATCTTAAACTTGAGATTTCTGGTTTTATTATAGATTAATCATGCAATTTCTACGTTTTATTACAAGTAGAAATTGTGTACCTTAATTCGGAAATGGAAAAAAAAAGGATGATCGATATGTGATCTAGCAACCCAATAAACCCTCTTCCTAACTCGTCGAGGAAGAAATAGATCCGTATATTCACTTCTAATGAAACTATCTAGCTATTTCTTTATTCCGTCGTTAAGCAAAGTGCCGATAACGTGTTTTACGCCAAATTAGCTCAATAACATATGTAAGAGAGAGAGAGATAATGAGGGCCAAAACATATGTATTCAAGTGTGTTGTAGGTGTACCAAACTCCATAGCCATAATCTCTTTATATAGGCTAGAGGTTTGGAGGTTACAAGCTAAATGTTAATGACAAGAACTCAAAGGTTGTAACATACAAATGAGCAAATGAAATGATATGTAACTCTTATACTAATGGACAATCCATTATCTACAACAAAATCTATATTATACTTATATAATTATAACTAATATATAAAACAAAAAGAATTGTAGTTCATATGGTAGAGTGCTTACATTGTATGCTAGAGGTACAAGGTTCGATTCTTAACACTTTTATTTGATAAAAATTATATAAATTAATTAAAATATCGGGTCGGGTCGGTACACCCGACGAAATCAAAAAAATTACCCGATCCTGATCCCGATGTTTGTCGGGTCGGGACAAACCTGACATTTTAGGGTCGGGACACGGGTCGGGTCGGGTCGGGATTTCGGGATTTTTTCCCTAGCCAAATGAGACTGCCTAATTTAGCCATTTTTTTTTTCCAAAAATACATATACACCACCTTTATATTAATTACAATAATACCATACTTCCATAAAAACTAATAAAAGTATTTATCACTTTTTAACAACCAAACACTCTTTTAAATCTTAAAATATTTATTTTTTTTGTATTATCCACATATTTATATGTTAGAGGTACAAAGTTCGATTCTTAACACTTTCATTTGATAAAAATTATATAAATTAATTAAAATATCGGGTCGGGTCGGTACACCCGACGAAATCAAAAAATTTACCCGATCCCGATCCCGAAGTTTGTCGGGTCGGGACAAAACCCGACATTTTAGGGTCGGGACACGGGTCGGGTCGGGATTTCAGGATTTTTTTACTAGCCAAATGAGACTGCCCAATTTAGCCATTTTTTTTCCAAAAATACATATACACCTTTATATTAATTACAATAATACCATACTTCCATAAAAACTAATAAAACTATTTATCACTATTTAACAACCAAACACTCTTTTAAATCTTAAAATATGTTTTTTTTTGTATCATCCACATATTTATATCATAACTATAACTATTTTATATATTTTTATTACATTACGTACCGCACACGTAACGCGTGGGACAAGATTAATAGTGTGTATATATATTCATTTCGTGATAAATCTTGGATAGTACTTGTTGACACCCAATTTACCAAAATGTATATAAGTTGTCACCAACTGCATGGACTGGAAACAAGAATGTTATAAATCATAATAAATCAAAAACCTTTAAAGATTAATAGTTTTGTGCAAGCAACTAACCATTCGTATCTTGGATGTTAGAATGAGTAACAACTTTTTGTTAATTAGTATCAACTTTTGTTAGTTTAATTTAGTTGGTTAGAGTTTAATCGGTATCAAGCTCTCTCATGCATGGTTGAGATGCAACCAAATACTTTCCTAATGTCGTATTTTCGTAAAATTAACATGTCGCCATTTGTATCTTAACGATTAAACAGTAAACCACATAGTCCATCACATATGTATAGCTAGTGTATCGAAGATGAGTTGTATATGATAAGAGTAAGAGAAGTGAAAATATATATACTCTGATATATAATATACCTGAAGGGATGAGTTTTTTGCATAGCTTGTATCTCCATTTCCTCCATTCATGTAAGGCATTTTAGTTACAACTTCCATATCTATTTCTCTTTCTCTCTCGTCCACGCCTCTTCTTTAAAACCTTGAATGCTCTGAATAAATGTGATCCTTTAGGCTTTATATAGCAGTGAACTTCTTGGGACTGTCACAAAAAAGTACTAATTAATGACTAGCTCTAGGACTACCTAAATCAAAAACAATTCCCTATAATATTTTTTTACCCTACTTCACTTTCTTTTTAAATATATTATTAATATTTCACCTGTCCCAAAATAAGTATCCTGCTTCGAAACTGTGAAATTTAAGGATTTCAGCCAATTTCACTTAAAATTCAATAAAAAGTATAAAAAATTTAAAATTTTCAAACAAAAACTATTTTGTACGTAAAATATGAGAATATGAGTGTAAGTTCCCAATAATATTCTTTTAACTTAATTCATTTCGTTTAAGTAAATTAGCACTGAGATTTATATGGTTATATCATTAAACCAAATAAGTTAAGGATGATAAGTGTCGGTTCAAATATATATATTTTATATGACTAAAAACAGATTAAGCTTGAAAACAAAAAATCCCGACAAATGATCAAAAAGTAGATTTATATTTTGCATGTGATAATTAAATCACAAAATTTATTTTTAATTATTGAATAATAAAGTTATAACCAATAGAATATATTTGTCTATGATGGTTAATTATGACGTCGACATATGATATCCTTTTAACTAAAATTCACTTTATTAAAGTAAATTAGTACTGAGATTCATGTATGATTATTAAATCGCAAAGTTATAACCAAGTAAGAGATTATATTTGTCAATAGAATAATGATGGTCTGAAGGAGTTATTTATTATTGTCATGAATGTGCTCTTTTACCAATTATTTGCATATATACAGAGAGAAACATTCCTTCTGACCAATATTTTTTTTTCCTTCAGACCAATTAAAAAGCCATAATTTTGCGTCAGAAATGATAACATTAATCCCATAATAAGCAGTAGTATCACACTGATGAACTAGGGAAGGAACCAGCTACGGATAAAAAGGGCTTAAACCATCCTTCATATTACGAATTTTTTTTAAAAAAAATTCATGTATTTAATTGAAAATTTATTGATTATTGTCTTTCTACGTCCCCAATAATTACAAAATATTAAATACATATAATTCATCTATTGCCGTATATAAATCCTAGTTCATCACTGACCACTACACATTCTATCGGCGTTTACAATGTAGAAAGTTGATGGATAATCCAAGTGATCTACACGTGAACCATGCAATACTATTCAACAATCAAGTACCAAGGCTTATTAAAAGATTACTTTTCCATTTCAATGTTCACAAAAATGTCAAACTGAAATAATATATCTGATACGTAAACTTAATAATCAGTGGGGAAACTAAGTGCATACCATCGGGATCATGACATCCCTCTAATTCTAAAAAAATATTTTTTTTCTTATTTTTATCATATATTTTTACTACCTTTTATCAAAAATGATAAATGGCATCCCCATAGATTTTTATTTCACTTAGTATTAATTTAATATAATTTCGGCATCCCCAGGCTGGCTTTGTCCCTCAAATATATCAACCAAGTACTTAAACTCAATAATTGTTAAAATCGTGTTTCCCGCTCAATGCACATATTTTGATGGGGAAATTCATTAAATATGTGTATTGAGGCCCACTTTTTTAACTTGTTATGTACTCATTTCATTTGCTCTTATTCTTTTGGTTGTTGCCTTGCTAGGGTTAATTTTTCCTCCCTGCAATTTCAGTTCACGAAAAGAATTAACGTGAGGCCCACTTTTTTAACTTTTTATGTACCATTTGCTCTTATTCTTTTGGCTGTTGCCTTACTAGGGTTAAATTTTCCTCCCTGCAATTTCAGTTCACGAAAAGAATTAACGTGAGGCCCACTTTTTTAACTTTTTATGTACCATTTGCTCTTATTCTTTTGGCTGTTGCCTTGCTAGGGTTAAATTTTCCTCCCTGCAATTTCAGTTCACGAAAAGAATTAACGTGTTTCATGTTATCCATCCGTGACAGGAAAAAAAAAATAAATGCTCTCGCCAGTGCCTCAAAAGTTACCAAGTTGGGAAACGGGGGCGGGATATGATACGTGAAATGAAAACGGAAAACGCAAGCCAATTTTATGAAATATGCCGAATTTTATGAATAATACAATAATAAAGTTAACAACTAATTAAATTCCTACGATTTAAGAGATAATTTAACAAAAAATTTGCATTTGCTCTTTTATTAATTTGATTTCATCATATTTTAAATGCATTTTTTTAATTTTATTAAAAAATAAGTGTATTACAAGTTTCTTAAATGTTTTATTAAGTTTTCCGAGAAGTATAATTTAAAATTTTAAAAAGGATTCGTTTAAGTTTCCGAAACATTTCGGAGACGTTTCTCCTAAAATTTTGAAACAGTACCGTAGCTGTTTCCAAAATACGTTTCCGGAGAAACACGATACTTAACCTAAACAGAGTTCCTAGGTAACTGTGCTCAAAACATAAACCAAATCAAATGTTTGCATAAAACATTACGGTATAAGTGGTGGACCTAGCAAAAAGATTCCTCAATTTTGCTGATTATCATTTCTTTCAATTACTGATATTTTTTCGTTTTTAGAGGGTCCGTTTGGTAACAAATTTTTTTATTGGATTTTTGAATTTTAAATTTTAGATTTTAAAAATATATGAGTGTTTGACAAGTATGATTATTCAACTTCTCAAAATATGATGTTTAGGCTGAAAAAGCTAAAAAATCCAAATGTTTAAAATTTTGCTTTTCAATTGAGAAAACAAAATTTTAAAAAATGATTTTGGACCAAAAAAATTGTTATCAAACGGACCCATAATACATTCTTTCCACTTTTTTGCAATCAATTTCTTTCTATGCTTACTAAACTAAAGATTTTTTTCATGAGGAAAAAATGTGTAAAGAATGGAAATATGAATTGAATAGTACTTAGGTTTAAAGAATACCAGATTGATCCACTACAAGAATTTAGGTGTATAGTGACGAAGGCTTTCGTCATTAAAGACCCAATTTCGTCACAACAGACCTCGATAGTGATGATACATCGTCGTCACTAGGTCGTCACTACAGGTCCGACACTAAAAGGTAATTTGTGACGGAAAAATAGTTCGTCATTGATGTTATCTTTAGTGACAAGAAATTTCGTCACTGAATGTATACCTTTAGTGACGAGAGGGTTCGTCAATACAATAGAAAACTATGTTGACCAAAAGTTTGCTGAATAAACATTTGCTTGAACATGTTCAAGAATGAACAATTTATTTCACAATATATAAACCTGTATTTTGTTTGACAGGTTTGACAAACTTTAATTGTACATACCAATAATGTCAATGAGTCAACAATTACCATTAATCCAACAAATTTAAGCAATTTTGATCAATGTTTTCAGTTACGAATGTCAAGACTTTCCAGGAACGAATTTGTCAACAACAAACATCGAAATCAAGATTATTACAAGCTTAAAAAG
Source organism: Primula veris (assembly GCA_963682055.1). Taxonomy (NCBI): domain Eukaryota; kingdom Viridiplantae; phylum Streptophyta; class Magnoliopsida; order Ericales; family Primulaceae; genus Primula; species Primula veris. Next base: position 10,245,992 of record OY821747.1, read on the forward strand.
TCACATACAAATTGTTAATAAAGATAGCCGAAAGTAATTTCACTATCGAACACAGGTTGTTCAGTTTTCTCCAGCTATTGACAAAGATTCTTCAATCACTTTCATCACCCACGACCACCTCCTTGCTAGTTAACTTGATCCTGTCAAACAAAAACGTTTACTCACCATATCAACAAGTTTTCCCAAAGAGTAAAATAATCGAAGATAACTTAGATGACTCAGGAAAAGAGATGGGCTTTTCTATCTTAACTCTTCATCCTTAATTTTCAAACTACGAGGACCAAAAAGGCTAAAGTTGTAGGAGAACAAACCCTTTCAAAATAGTTGTTTAGAGAACTAATTCAAGAATTTAGAATTAGAACTTTTTGTAGCAACTGACCAATGAATGACTAAATGATCTTTATTAGACATAGATGTTATTATGTATAAATGAAAAATATAACTCATGAATCATTACTTACCGAAGAATTGCTGAAAATATGTTCTCGGAATAAAGCAAACTGCATGTTCATATCTTCTCGCAACTGTTGTTGTTGATCCTCTACTATCTTCAGCTTTTCAGCCAACACAAGAGCCGATTTTTCAGCAAAATTAGCACGTTTATTTGCTTCATAGGCCTCTTGTACGAGTTCTGCACGCGTGCGTTTCCCTGTGACAGAGGATGTAGGTTTTGGACCATGCCCTAAACCGCAAAGATAGCCAGCTTTGCTTCCAAAAGTCAACACGGATAGCTGCTCATCTGTGAGGTTTCTTTCCTCCAGCTGTGCCATCATCTTATGTTTTTTCATGCTCTCCTACAATAAACACCATTGGTAAGTTGTCATGAAATTGGATGATCATTAATTAACTGACATGAGATAGACAAAACAAAAGACTTACGTGAAATTCTTTAGCATTTTCGTCCACCCAAGATTTATCAGACCTTATTCGGTGAGTGGTTTCATAAAGCTCTGTAAATTCGAGATCTTCCTGAGTGATGGTATTTCGCTAAAAAAAAATTTTAATTCAATGTTTGCGAAATGAAGAAAAGAGTAAGGAAGTAACATAAATGTAGAGAACAAAGACGATACTAAAAAAAATTTTAAATGGCTCGCAAATTATACCTTATCATATCTGATCTTTGAATATGCTTTTGTTCCGGCTACATGCGCTGATCTCAACTTTGCTCTATTATTTCCGTTTCGTTCACTTTGAGCCTGAGAGGAAAGTATATTCTTAAAAAGTTGAGAAAAAAATTAATGGAGTGAGAAAAAAAAACATCGAAAGATACCTTAAACTTTGGGGTGCTGAACAAATTGCAAAGATACATCCAGTCTTTAAAGTCTAAGTCCATAGGTGGTGGATTTGAAAGGGCTGCTGCTAAACTTCGATACTTCAAAAACTCGTCATGTATACTATAGCGCCAGGTATAATATCGTCTTGTCATTATACAATTCACCGATGCAATAACTTCATCCTCATGACCAAATAGAAAGTTTTCCTGGTAAACATGCTAGTCAAGTAATGTTGAGAATTAAACAGTACAAAGTAAGTAATTCTTGCATGCCATTTCCAATTATTATTAAAGTCAATTCCTTTTAGTTACTCTTTTTATCTAATTCCCATGAAGTTACTGCATTACACAATAGAACCATAGTAGTATTTGTAGATGGTGGACATTAGATAGCTAAAACATTTTTTGGAGCAACATAATGGGGAACATATATAGCAACTACTTACACGGAGACGGTCCATTATGGAATTCTTTATCTCTTGACTAACGGCACTCCATGATTCTGCTTGCAACGGTGCAAATTGTCGAACCAGAACACCAACTTCAGTGGTAAACTTATTGGAGTGCTCACCCACTGGTCTATTAACATGTTGAGGAAATATGATCTCAAATGGCTGTAGCATCGTTTTAGCTAATTTATAACCTTGGGTCCTTCCACGGCTTTTTTTGGGTTTAGAAGAGTCTAGAAAAAAAGTTTACATCTAACATCAGAATATAGAGGGAAAAGACCTAAAATCATTCCTAAAAATACAAAATAGTTATGAACAAAAGTCTTTTGTCTTACCACCAACGCCGACCTCCGGCATGGAAGAAGTTTGAGTGTTAGTCACTTTTGAAGAGCCTAAAACACAATGCATGTATATTAACACTTAATAAAACCGTGTAAGCTCAAAGACTTAGTTAAATTAAAGTTTAATTTCACCTTCAACAGGCACACCAGAAGCATTCTTTGTCGTTTCAGTTACAACACAAAATGTGTTACCACTGTGATTCTGATCTTGCACTTCCTACAAAATAAAATTCAAGAATCAACACATTGTATGCAAATCTACAAAGCCTTATAAGAAATGAATACCGACCTTCGCGGGCTTAGAATGTGAATTATTCATTTTTGAATTTTGAACATGGCGATGTGGGACAGCTTCTAACTCTGTTGAATGAGGATAAAACTTATCAAAAATGTAACAAAAACATGACATTAGTTCATTAATTCATATGAGCTCTAGCTTTCTGGCTATCAGGTTGAGGTACACTAACACTAGCATTTTTCATCAAATGAAAGATGACATTGAAACATAATAATAATATTATGTAGGACCATATTAATACCTGCTTGTTTACTTCTCATCAAATGAGCACTTGCAATTTGCCTGTCAGCTTGAGTTAGACTGGTACTGTTTGAACTCGGAACCAGGACAACATTCTTAGGACTGGAGAGAGGAGCATTCATTTTAAAGTTCTGAACATGATGATGGTGGACAACCTTTAAGTATGTTAAATGAGGAAACAATTATCAACAATGATAAGAAAACATGTTATTACTGCACATCAAAAACTTATAGTACAGAACATCAAAAAATAAAAAGAAACAAGGCCGTACCTGTCCCTTGATTACTTCTCATTGTAGGAGGTCGGACGTTCTCTTTACCAGCTTGAGCTAGATTGCTTCTTGAACTTTGAGCATTGAACACTATTTTAGGCCTAGATACACGAACGCCCATTGCAAAATTTTCTTCGATAGCGCCAAATTTCGAGATGAAGTTTGCATCCACCGACCTCCATGGGTCTTTAAATTTAGAAAGTCCTATAATACATGTCACAACCAACACAATACAAGATCATACTGTTTACAGGAGAAAGTACTTATCATACATGACATGAAAACATTTAAAGAATGTAGCATACAATATCATAATGTTTACAATATTTTTAGTATATTTTCCAATATTTATAAGAATGTTCCAATAGTTTTGTTACCTTTCTCTATGTCACTATTGGTCAGGGTTTCAGGACTGTTAGCTTTTGACACAATTTTCCTGTAATTCTCTTGCTTTACCTTCGGAACGACAGTTGGAGACACCATATTCAATACCTAAAAAAGATGAAAAAAAACGATGATATTATAAGGACACAAATCCAGATTTATAGTTGTAATTAACTTGCTTCTGTCTATTCTAACATGCTTGAAATTCTACAAAAAATCATTTAGTTGAATTATTAAAACAGTACAAATATAATATACTCAGATTTTATACAAGTAAAGGGACAGAAAACTTACGCATACTTAGAAGGATATACGCACATATCATCTATGAATATAAATGTATACATACGTGCACATACTCACAATGACAAAAGAGACGTTTTAGTTGCAGCTAGATTAACCATATATCAAAAAGAATGAAAGAAACGTAAATGTGCTTGTTAAATAGCCACCTAACATTAGTCTTCTTCATCAGTGTCGTCATCAACCAGACCTTCATCTCTCATGTCATCTGTCTCAGCACTATCGTCACTTGACAGGATAAGTTCTTTGTCACTCTCATCGTTATCTTCAATAATTGTATTACTAGAATCATTATTAATGGTATTAGTAGGTAGCATGTCATCATCTCGATGCATATCAGAATCTTCATCTTCAACATTTAAAGATTGGTCAGCCATTTGCATTTCATCTTCTTGGTGTACCTCAAATTCATTATTCTCCATGTCAATTCTAGGGATATCATATATTGACCGTGGTTGAGATTTTTGGACAACTCGCCAGTTTTTCCCCAAAATTTTGTCATCTAAGTAAAATACTTGTCGAGCTTGGCTTGCTAGAACAAAAGGATCTTCCTTGTAACACGTCTTAGTAACATTGACACTGACAAAGTTAAATCGGTCTTTACGTATACCACTTTTTGAGCTACCAGCGTCCCACCAATCACATTTGAAGAGTAGAACTCTATTACCACCAATATAAGACACCTCAATAATGTCTCTTAAAACACCATAAAACTCTGTATGTTTCCCTTTATAATCTCCATCAACAACTATACCACTATTTTGTACTCTTAAACGCATCTCACGCTCTTTAGTATGAAACCTAAGTCCATTTGTGAGATATCATGTGTAACGAGCTACCCGCCGATCAGGACCTCGAGCTAAGTTTAAAAGTTGCTTTGTTGTGGTGGAAGCGTTTTGTTTATATAGTTCGGAGACCTAGTATATAGAAAACAAATCAACTATGTGTTGTAGTTCAAATGAAAAATTCACAATACTCGAAGAGTAAACAAACTACTTACGTGATTTCGAAACCACACATCAAATTCTGGTATTGGTTGGTTTTCACCAGTAACTGGCTTTTCTAGTTGTATCTGGTATAACCTATATAAATTTACATGGATATGAAAACTATTACCTATCGAAAATAACGTAATGAAATAGTTATACAAAAATTAATTTACTTACATGCGGAACGGTTCCACTTCTTCACAGTTGTTAACTACATACAATTTGACCTTCTCAAGGTCAAAATGACTTAGTTCGTCGTAAATTGCTCCTCCTAAGTGACGGGCTTTTTTGTGCAAAGATAGACAACCCTTCGACTTGTTGACGATCAAAACCATCCTCATTTCGCTCAGCTTTATTGAACTTAGTCTCAACCCCATCTAAATATGATGAGCAGAATAACAAACACTCATTGTCTATGTAACCTTCGGCTATTGACCCTTCCGGACGAGCATTATTGCGTATAAAAGCCTTCAATTTATGCATGTACCTCTCAAATGGATACATCCAGCGATATTGAACCGGACCACCAAGCTTAACCTCGTGTACTAAGTGAACGGATAGATGCATCATTATTGTAAAAAAACTTGGTGGGTATAATTTCTCAAGCTTGCACAAAATCAATATTATATTTTTTTCAAGACTGTCAAGACCATCTAATCTTAATATTTTTGAAGTCAATGCTCGGAAAAACAAACCCAATTCAATTAATACTGCACGAACATCTTTGCGCAATGAGCCACGAATTGCAACAGGTAGTAATTGTTGTAGTATAATATGACAGTCGTGAGTTTTCAAGGCCTTCATCTCACACCGATCAAGATTCACATATCCGGATGTATTCGAAGCATATGCATCTGGGAACTTTGTAAAATGTAGAAACTCACAGAAGTCCTTCTTTTCACTCTGAGAGAATGTGTACCATGCTTCGGGCAAGTATGTTTGACCATCAACAAGGACCGGATGCAATTTTTTGTGTATTCCCATGGCCTCCATATCAAGACGGGACTTGTGTGAGTCTTTTGTTTTCCCCCCAATATCCATTAATGTCCCTAATATATTATCACATATATTTTTTTCTATATGCATGACATCAAGATTGTGTCTCAACATAAGTGTTTTCCAATAAGGGAGACCGAAAAAAATACTTTTCTTACCCCAATTTAAGAACTTAGCAGACCTTTTCCTCTTTTTGTTATTTTCATCCTTCTTACCAAACTTGAGTTGCTCAACTTTTTTCAATTGCTCAACAATATCATACCCAGAAAACCATCTTGGTTGCGACCTATACTCATTTTTCCCATCAAAAGCTTTGCTTTTACGAAAATGATGATTAATAGGTAAAAAGCGACGATGACCAATATAGCAGGTTGAACCCCAATATTTTAAGTATTTATGTGACGCGTCTTGGTTGCAAGAAGGACATGCTAACTTTCCTTTAGTACTCCAACCCGACAAGTCCCCATAAGCTGGAAAATCATTAATTGTCCAGAGTAAAGCCGCGTGTAATTGAAAACGATTTCCCGAATAGGCATCATAAGATTCAATTCCAGTTTCCCACAATTCATGTAAATCATCAATCAAGGGTTGCAAAAAAACATCTATGTCAATACCTGGAGATCTTCGGCCGGGAATAAGCAAAGACATGAAAATAAATTGATCTTTCATGCATAACCATGGTGGCAAGTTGTATGGGACAATAAATACTGGCCACATGCTATAAGTGTTATTTCCAAACGGATCAAAACCATCTGATGCTAAACCAAGCCTAACATTTCGACAATCTGCGGAGAATACCGGATGCCCCGCATCAAAAAATTTCCACTCTTTAGCATCAGCCGGATGCCTTAATATACCATCATCGATGTGTTCATCATTGTGCCATCTCATGTTTTTTGCTGTCACTTTCGAGATGTACAATCTTTGCAATCGCTTTTTCAAGGGAAAATATCGCAATATTTTATGAGGCACCTTTTTTGATTTACCTTCTTCTTTTTGGTATCTTGAAACCTTACAAATGGGACATATATCCGCATCTTTATGCTTTTTCCAAAATAGAATGCAATCATTTTTACAAACATGTATTTTCTCATAAGAATGTCCCAAATCTCTAATAACCTTCTTCGCCTCATAATATGATTCAGGTAGCGATTCCCCATTTGGAAGTGTTTTTTTCAACAATGAAAGCAAATCCATAAATGATTTGTTACTCCATCCATTCTTTAATTTAATATGGAGTAGGTGGACAATAAAAGATAACTTTGAAAAACTTCTACAACCGGGATATAATTCTTGTTCAGCGTCTTCCATCATTCTGGTGAACATATTACATGCACCACTAAGATCATTAGGCATATGCATAGAAGTAGAATCATGTGATGATGATCCTCTATGTATACTATGTAACATTTCTTGAACATCGTTGAACACTTCGTCATCTTCATCCAAATTACAGTTGTTTTCAATTTCTTCATCCAAATTACAGTTGTTTTCAATTTTTTCTTCCTCCTCACTTGATTCAAAACTTTCTCCATGATATGTCCATCTAGTATATCCCTTTACCATTCCAAATATAAAGATATGGTCTTCTACTTGATCCAACGTAAGCTCGTGACGATTGATACACATAAGACACGGACATAAAACTGTATCCCTCTCAGGTCCTAGATGTTCTTTGACGAAACTTATAAATTCCTTAACCCCGTGCTCAAACTCTATGGATTTTCTATTACTTAATTGAATCCAACTTCTACCCATATTAGACGCTCTAAATCTGCTTTAATCTAGAAAAATCATAAAGCAATAAGTTCGCCGAAATCTCTTTCAACTAAATAAGCATAAATTATGCATACAGTATGAAAAGTATACGTACTAATTTGTGTTTAGGTCAATATATAAATCACAACATAAATAGAATATGACTCATCAGAGTTCACAATCTTATTAGATATTTGGAAAAAAAATTCATATGAAAAACGATTAAATAACAAAGGAAATATTGTCTATAAGACATAAAATTAATTAACTTAATTAGGCACCAATATCTACAACTACAAAATAAAATCTAAATACAATCAACTAAACAAGTATATATTCATCATATACGTGATCTATTGGAAAATAATAAAAATTTATTGGAAAACAATGCTAAGGGTAGGACCACTTTCATGGAGAAATAACAAAATTGAGCTAAATTAATTACAAAAACTAACAAATTCAAAGAAAAACTAACAAAAATATAAATGAATAAAAACTACAATCAACTAATCTAATAAAAATTTAACAAATTTCATCAAATGATAATAATTTTATAGACCGGTAATACATAAGCTATATCGTTTTTACAAATAACTAAATACTAATTAATTAACCACAATTTGAGCTCATAAAATTATGAATATATGAGCACCAATAAACAACCAACTTGATTACAGATGATCGAGTTAAATTACATACCGATTAGAGATAATTAACTTTGATTACGAATATATAAGCAATAGTTCACTTGATTTTAAGTTAGGGTTTGAATTACATACCGATTAGAGATGATTGAGCTGCGAGATTCGATCGAGTTCGGAGGAGAGAGAATAGGTCAATATTCTGTGATCTTCTTTGAGTTCGGTCAATATTTGATCGCAGCGGGTGGAGCTGCGAGATTCGATCGAGTTCGGAGGAGAGAGAATAGGTCAATATTCTGTGAAAAACAGTAATATTCTGTGAGAAATGATTTAGGTAATATGTCAATAAAAATGATTTAGTTTTTATTCGTAATGAATAATGAATACGGCAGTGAGCATATAATATTTTCTTCCCACGTCGTGTTGGTCCAAATGTACAATAGTGACAACAAATATTTTAATTTAAAATATTATAATAAAATATGTTATTTATATTTCATGTTATTCATTTTTTATTGAATTAAAAAAACTGTTGTATTAAAAGGTGAGAAAGTTAATCTTCTACGCAAAATCATACATAAAGACCAATAAAACTATACGCGGCTGGTCACCAACAATTATGGCTTAGCCGTCAAACATCTATTAAAAACCTATCTCTATGACAATTAACAATTAAATTCACTGATAATTAATGACGAAAATAAATTTCTCAATTTCTCGTCACTATCTCGATTATTTTTTAACTAGTGACGTTTAGTATTTTTTTCGTCACTAAAAATAGATACATTTAGTGAGAATATAAAAAAATTCGTCACTAAACACCATAATTCTTGTAGTGTGATCTTCAATAATCAGCTTTTTTGTTATATATAAATTGAGGGAAACTCTCTGATTTTATTAATAAAATTTTAAAATAAGTGAAACAAAAAAATTGAAAACAAAAAAATTGAAACCAAAAAAACAAAGCTTGAAAAAACTTATAAAGAACACAAACTTCTAAGCAGCTTATTCTGGCTCTTGACGAAAATCTTAGTTTCTCTCTTACTTTTAGTAATATTTGCGCCTCTCCATTTGATTTTTCTTACTCGTGTACAACTCTCTTCATCATAATAAAACCAACCTGCAATTTGGCTCGGAAGAAGATTTACAACATATACTAGATCTAAAATATGATCATTTAAAAAATCCGCCCTTTATCAGAGTTAAAGTCAATGTACATGTCTGATTGAGTGAAAATCTGTTAAGATTTTAGTCTAATCAGTAGGAATATAGTGGTAAGTTAGACTTCACCTATGTTGTTATGGGAACTTCTAAAACAGGTCTCACTTCCTTATTATTCTGCTTTCTGTACTTGTCCCTTTACATAAATTTTCTCTAAATTATCGAATTTTTCTTGATGTACATGACTGCTAACATTATATTGGAGTATTATCCTTTTCTTGATTTATCGAACCACTACCTGTTCATTTTTATCACTTGTAATTTGATTATCAATATTAGCTTCATCCCAACTTTTTTGCCCCAATCTTTAGAATTCTCTTTGATAGTTTTTTTTCTATCATCTACTTCATCTCCATTATCTTTTGCTTTTTCAGTATTTTTTGTTTGTTTTTCTTGCTCTTTGAACATGCACTTACTTTCTTCATGACCTTATATATAATAATAGAAACAATAATTTGATAGATTTTCATACTCACATTATCGTCAAAATCCACCATCTTTACCATATCCAAATTCGAGCCCTTCCAGTTAACTCGAGACAAATCAACTTTCACACAAAAGCTTCATCAACTCTAAGTGGGTTACCAAAAGCTTCAGTCATTGAAAAAAAGTTGTCATATAAGTGTATGGGTAGTTTGGGCAAATTTATCCAAACATGTTTAATAGCGGATTCTACATCGGGATTGAATTTGTAATACCACTTAAAAGTTTTCATCGGATAAGAATCTATAAAACATACTTTTTTTCATCCAAATTTGTTGAAAGTCATTTTCGTGAAAACATTTAATATGTATATGCTTATTATCAATAATTCCAATTTGATAGTTCTCTTTTAAATCCAAATTTTAAAAAACTTTTTTCATAACTTCAATTTGCGGCTTACTGTGTGAGAACTTGCCAACAACGGTGTATCTGAAAGTTTCCGATAATTCTTGAATATCCCCATTGAAAAGTAAATCATCGGTTCAATCTTTTAATGCTACTTTAGGTTTTATGTATTTTGATCCTACGATTGCCGCACAAGTTTTGATAGCTGATGGATTTAGAGATATGACTTGTGCGTTTATAAGATTAGATTTAATCTTAGCTCTCTATGATGAGGAAGCCATGCCTGCCGACTAGGGTTTTGGGGTCAAAATTTACTATGACAGTGTGAATCATATATAGAACTCTTTGTCCCAATTTATAAGAAACAATGGGGATACGTGCAATTTTCAAACTCGAAATTGATGCATTTTAAATATCGGAATTGTAAATTTTAAAAGTTAGTCATGATATAGTTAATCTGCTAGACTATATGAATAACTTTTGAAATTTACAGTTACGACATTCAAATTGACAAATTTTGCATTGCGAAATTGCAAGTATCTCTATTGTTCTTTATAAATGGAACGGAAGGAGTATATCACTATCATAATTCACATGTGGTCAGACAAAAAAAAAACTTATAATAATTCATTTATCCACTTGTAGACACAACCCAGTTTCCTCGCCAAACAGCTCCTCTAACCCTCAGGCATGCTCGTCATAAAGTTTTCGCCTCGTTTAGGTGGCGTGCATGAGGCAAGGCTCCCTTGACGTAATGTAATAACCCTTCTCGGGGTGATATATGCTCTGGCGTTGTGCACCCTTCGCGGTAGGGGATCCTCACCAAGATTGTGTGTCTTTGTTTGGATAGGCCAGATACAATTTGATCAATCATATCTTCCTAGTAGATATATAATTAATATTTGACATTAATTTGGTATTCATTCCTTTCAAAATTAGGGTTAATTAAGTATTGGTTTATAAAAACCAAACTATTTAAGAATTGGTCACACTACAAAATTTAATTAATTATTGATCAATTATTTTTAAAACTAATTAAGTATTGGTTACCCACCTAATTAACTAATAAAAATAAAAATAAAAAGAAAAAAATAGAGAAAACTCAAAAAATGAAAAAAAAAATAACTGAAAAATTAGAAAAAACCGAAACTACGCAAAAAAGCTGAAAAAACCATTAAAAAGCCGGGAACCCGAAAAAACCCCGAAAAAATGGTAAAATGTGAATAAAAAAGAAAATGATTCTAATTTCAAGCAATTGCTGATAGTGAACCATCAGCTATTCGAACTTCAAGATTACCTGAAGATGGAGTATACCTAGAAAATGGGTGAGGGGAGTCATTCCTATGATCAGAGGCCGCAACGGCATATGAAGAAGAGACATTTGAGTTTCTGGATTTATTAGTCTGGCCTAGAAGTGTTTGAGGTTGCTCGATTTGATGAATAGTTAAACTCAAAGTGTTTGTGGTGTACATTTGACATATTCAGCTAGATGACTACATTTGACATATTCAGATTTACGTTGTAGCTTCCAGCATGTATCACGTATATGATCCTACTTCCGACAATGATATAACACCAAAGTCTTTCTGCTCGTTCCCCTCACCTGTTGCTATATCGATTAGAATCTAAACAGAGTTGTACAAATTGTTTGGATCAACTTTTATGACGAATAGGCTGATTTGTTTGAATTAGAAAATAAAAATCTTTCTGTTTTTGAAGTTCTAGCTTTCATTTTTTTTCTCCCATTCAAAGTGAACCTTTCAGTTAGAAATAGAGAAAACACAAGCTTTGTAGTTGAAAAACCAATCGAAAGAAGCTTTCACAGACTAAAAAGTGAACAATAAAGTCCAGACTAAAAAATACCACATAACAAAAGACTAAAACATGCTGATAACATCAAATTCCATTTACAATGCCAAACATATAAATGTGAACGTAAAGAGAGAGTGCTAAAGAGAGAGTGCTAAATCTTAGTATAAGGAGGAGCAAAGGGAGATTGATGCACACTACTTTTCTACCATTTTGTCTATAAAATAAACAAGGAAACTTTACAAAATACATACATTGATATTACCAATACTCTTATTAGCCTAAAATACAGTATTATTAGTATTATACCCTATATAATATTAATCACTAGATGTATAAAATAAACAAGTTATTAGATGGTCCTACAGTATTATTAATGAAATTCCTATCCGCTGTTCTAGATGCAGTTTTGCAGTAAGGTTCCAAGTGGGGTTGGAACTGCAGTTGGAACCAAGTGTATAAGGTTCCAAGTAATGTTGGAACTGCAGTTGGAACCAAGTGTATTAATGGACAGAACTGTTTTAAAATTAAATGTACTTGAAAATAATTCACACGCACATTTAACAACGGAGTTCACCTAACTAGGCTACGTCTCCGGGGCACTTAACCAGATTATGATATTATAAAAAGCTTACAATATATGACTCAAGTCTTAATGAAAAACTTAGACTCCCTCTAGGTTTTTCTGCCTATCACTATATTGCTCCTACTCTATAACTATCACTTATAAATCAATGGCATCCCACCATTGTTTTCTTTTTAAAGCTCACGTGTATTCTCTCTAGAAAATAAGTTCTTTATAATTTAGAACACACACATTTACAAGCTTAGTTATCAACTATATATAAGCAAAAACAATCTTCTATCTTTGAAGGTCTTTTGTGATTGCTTTTGACTTTAATGATTGGCTTTAGTCTTTCCATGTAATACGTGATTCTTCAGCGTGAATAGACTTCAATCATGATTGGTTGATACCTGTTAAATAACAAGCTTGATTGTAGGAGTTAGTATTTTCCTATAACAAGGAAACATATAAAAAGATCATATCTTGGCAAGATAATATCTTTTAGATATTCATGTAAGACATTAACTCCTAATTTTATTCAATCTTAAACACATCATACTGATTTGATAGGGAACAAAGATTGAAACAAGTGATAAGGATAATCATAAGAGAAGAGATCATATTCAAATAAGACATCTTTAATAAGACATCTTTCCTTAACACTTTGATATTCTCAATAAACACATATAAAACGTTTAAGACCTTATGAGAATATATCCTGCATACTTTAAAACAAGTAATAATATTAAAGAATGGTTATGCAGATAAATGGAACTAAACAGAATTCTGCTGAACAACAGGTTTGAACTGAGGTTGCAACTGAGGTTGCAACTGGTACTTGAAACCTGTCAGCATAGGTTGCAACTTAGGTTGCAACTGGTACTTGGAACCTGTCAGCAAAGGTTGCAACTGAGGTTGCAACTGGTACTTGAAACCTGTCAATCCTGTCTTAGTTCTTAATAACAGTTAGGATTTATTTAGTAAAAACCAATAGACAATTAACAATATTTAGATCAGAAATCTGGTCCTAACAATTAATAATATAACTTATCTTATACCGTAAACAAACATGACCTAACGTTATACAATAATCATGACCACACCTAAATGGTCTAATAAGTCATATAGCAGTTGGCCGCATAATAGATACATAAAACGTTCAGATCCCCATTCATGTACAAGTTGATCTAAAGCAATATTATCTTCTCTGGGCAAGTCCTAAATGGTCCCAAAAATCTTAGACAAAATTGTTTAGTCGTTTTTCATTATCTGCAAAATCAGAGCACAGCTTATCCTCATCCTCATCGTCACACTCATTCCAATATATTACTTACAATATTACCAACATTTTATTCACATGTTTCTTACCTAAATAGTTCCTAGTCAGTATTATAAAATGCAAGATGAAAGTAGAAAAAAAATATGAAAGGTCTATATACATGTGACAAGACCAAGCATTATTAGATTTTTAAATTGTACTTCTTATTATTGTATAAAAGTATAGGTAAAAGTAAAAAAAAAAGAGAGTAAATCCTTATTATTATAAAAATAAAAAAGGGGCAAAAAAAAAAGTTGTCCCAGATAGTTACCATGGTATTTTGTTTAGGGTGGTTAATACATTTTCCCGTAAACCTGTTACGGCAACGATGACTATACTCTTCCGAAATTTAGAGGTTCGGAAACTTAAGTGAAACATTATAAAATCTTAGATAATACTTTTAAGTAACTGTAATAGTATGGAAAATAAGCTTTACTAGACTATATATAAGAAAACTTCTACAATTTTATTTTTGTGTAGAAAAAAAAAACGCATTTAATATGTTGAAATCAAGTTACTAAAAGAGAATATATAAATATTATTGAATAAATTATATGTCCAAACACTCACCTTTAGCTATTATATTTCATGAAATATAACAAATTGAGTAAATGTTCACATCATTTATGCAATTCATAAATTTCTGGAAGTTCTATAAGAGTTTCATATATATTTTATTCTAAACTTTAAGCTATATATGTAAAAAGACGTTTCCAGTTTCACATTAAATTTTTGTCGTCTTCCATTTTCGTTTTCCGTATGGATTCCCGTTATCATTTATCAAGTTGGCAACTATGCTCTGAACTCTAAACAAGTTGCTCTTTTTTGGAGAATGATAGTATAATGATCTCTAAATGCAGGGTGAATGGTATACGACACAAAAAATTCATTTTCTTTATAGGATTTTATAATTTAAAAACGATAAGTTTCACAATCTTGTACAAAAATATCTTGATTTGTGCAACCCAAAAATATTAATCAATCATTACTTGGATGCCTAAATCAATTTGAAGAAGAAATTAAAATGCGTGTCTAGTACTTAATACTCTAATGTTGGTATAAGATTATGCAAGAGATCCTTTTTCTATATTAATTGTTTCTCCATGAAAATATAGATTTTTTTTTTCAATTTAAACCACCACATCAACAAATTAAAGTGAGAAGTATAAAATAAAACCTACTACAAACTGCTAGTACACAAACCTATTACAACTTGGAATACAAACCAAAACAGGGCCGGTTTTGGGTTAAGGTCCAAGAGTCATGGACCTCGATCCCCCAAAAAACTTACGTTTTTAATGCCTCAAATTTGTTAAAATAATATTATATATTTTACAATTCATATATATCAATATAATTATACTTGTATTAGTGGTTAAACAGTAAAGTATAAAATATTTTAGTTTGTAGACGTCACAAGATCAAATCTTGCATCTGACTTTTTTTTGTTTTTATCTCATATTTTATTCATTGAAAAGCCTCATGGTTTCTAATAAAAATTTCTCCAATGCTATATATTACATACATCAGAAAAATGCATTTTTTATTTAAAAAATAACATATTTGATCATTTATTACAAAACATATATTATTCTTGTAATATGAGTTTTTTTGGGTTTAACTTTTAGAACTTCATAATCTCATGGTTTCAGTTAAGGTATTTTTTTTGCCACATATACTAAATATATCATAAAAGTACCCGTTATTTATTTATTATTAAAGATTTGTCCTTTATAAACAAGGGCTACTTTTTTTTGTTAGATTGTTTTTTTTCGATTTTTATAGCGAATTTTGTATAAAATTTTGTGTTATTAATGTCTTGTTGTTTATACGTGCTTATCATTGCTGGTAAATTGCGAAATATTTGATCAAAATAACTTTGCTAGTTTATGATGAAAAAAAAAAGTCTCGTAATTATGGTGTCCTATAACCCCCGAAATTCTGAAAACGGTGCTGAACTGAAACACATAAACTCCTAAACAAAGTATAAACTGAGCTACAACATGCGCATAACAGGCATAAGCCGAACATATAGTTAGAGAAGAGTAAACTCTTTTTACCATAAAAAAAAAAAGGCAAAATTTGGATAAAGCAAACCAGAAGGTTATTTATAATCCAAATCTTCTCTAACTACACAAGCTAAAAAGCACAACAAAATTGTTAATCTTTCTATATGGTTTCTCCGTGAGAATATAGACCTAAGGACAACAAAATTGTTAATGTTTAAATCTAATAACATAATCATATTTACGTCTCATAATATTTTTTTTTATATAATGAATTTTAGATTCATATTACTAATGAACTATCTTAACTATACTTTTATAATTTTATTGCTACAAACACACACAAGTATATATATGTATAATTTTATATATATAATAGTAATCGTGCCTCACACGTTGCGTGTGTGACGCGTGATGCAATTAAAATATATAAAATAAGTATAGTTATGATAAAAATATATGGATAATACCAAAAAAAATAGTATAAAATGATAAAATTTAAAAGAATGTTTGGTTCTAAAACAGAAATAAATAGTGTTATTAGTTATTACTTTTTATATTTTTTTATATGAGTATGATAATATTATAATTAATAAAAAAATATTGGGGTATTTTTGAAAAAAAAAATTGCCAAATTGAATAGAATCATTTGACTTGAGTTGACTTATTATAATATAATGATATTCTAATATTGTACATATATACTGTATAATTTATTTTTGACGAAACGAAATTTAACGAAACAAAAAGAGCTCTGATCATTATCATCTTGTTTACTAAACGAAATGTATATTTTATTTTATTATTATTTCATTTAGTAATTAACGAAAACGATACGAGCTCTTAACGAAACAAAAACAAAAAATTTCACAAAAATTTCGTCTAATTTGCAACATTAAGTACCGGCCCGACCAAACCTATTTCTGTAGTTTAGTCGTTCATGTTGGAAAAAACCTTTGGTTTTTTTTTTTTTTAATGCAATTAAGTTGTAGGAGTTTCGAAATATTTATATCCCCATATTGATGGATTTCATGAATTACATTTTAAAAGACTTTTTTCATGACAAATAAAAGACATGTCATCATACACACATTCACACAAAAAAACACATATGCATACATATAGAGAGAGAGTACCGCACCACCAAAGGCCCGACCGTGGCTCGGTCCCGTTTCCGCCGAGTCACATGTGATAGACGTTGTACCTTGGGAACGAAGTGCCCCATTTAGCCAGAAGCAGAGGTGGCGGGACAAATATCGTTTAAGGGAAACTGCTTGCAGTTAACTCGTCTCGAACTTTAGTCCATTTCGGTATCATTTACATTATTTTATGTTAAATCTTGTATTTGATAATTATATATTTGAGGAAACCATTTTCTGTTTATTTGTCAATTTCTTTTTCCGTAGAAATTATTGTGTTTATTTACAACGTACCCAACAGTTCATACCATTAAAATTGGTCTCTCTAAATCTACTCTAAGGACAACACTCCATCCAATCACAACCCAAAAATAAACAGATAATAGTTACGCAGAAAAGAGTTCTCGATCGGAATAGTTACTGACCCATGTGTGGATATTGTACTTTACTATCGTAAAGTTTTAGTTGTCATTGCAGCATCATTTATACGTTTTTTTTTTCGTTTTTTTCTTCAAACAGGAGCATCATTTATGCTTACAAACTTGCCTAAAACTTGTAAACTTTTGAAATTTGTTTTGATGGTACACTTCACACGTATCAACAAATCAGTAATACGAACATAAGAGCACAATCTATATTTTTATGTAAATCCCTTTTTTGGCACCAAAATAATGTCGTCACCTTATATTCCTACGAGATTAATTCTCTATGGAGATCACATGTATTTTATTTTGCTAGTTAAATATATGACATGTAAAGACAAGAACAACGTTTGAAGTAAAATCTATCATTTAGACAAATTTCATTTTGTCTCTGAATAAGTAGTGGTCACCATATCACAAGTTTCGTGTAGTGAAATTAGGAGTGTGGATGTGGTTCTCATATCTTGATTTGAAAGATGCTTTTTATTAGAACCTAGGTAATTTCTTTGGACAAATCGTAGGGGAACCAATAATCGGTACAAAGATATGGAGGCAATATGTAGAGACAATTGTAACTTAATTATTTAGGTCTCATTTCTTGAAATTATATGAGGTATATTAGAATGAAATTGAAGGATTGTTTTTGGATGAGAAAGTGTGTTATTTTGTAATTATAGCTAACTATTTAGGGACGAAAATAGAACAAAAATCAGGCTCGAATAACAAATCGATAGCAACGGAAAAGTTTCTCTTTTAATGGAGTTTTTACCTCTAAAAATTCTTATAATTTCATTAGAGATAAGAAACCTATACTTACTGTGGCCAAATATATTTGGAATCCAATTTTGCCCACTAAAATTAGCATTTTCTTTTGGAAACTTTGGCATGCTGCTATTAAACTAGATGAAAATCTTAAAAAAGTTGGAGTTTGCTTAGTTACTATGTGTTCTTGCTGTGATAATCATGCTCTTGATACTGCTAACCATCTTTTTGGACCTAGTGATATTAGCAAACAGGTTTGGAACTATTTCATCAAGGCTTTTGGTTATAATATATGCTTAACAAGTTGCTGGAAACAAAATATGGTGAAATGGTGTAACTTATGTGATCAATCTCAAACAGGTATGTTAGCTTCTTTAGTTCCCTTCCTTATTATTTGGGAAATTTGGTTAAGTAAAAATAAATACAGGTTTGATAATGAGAAAATGAATGTTGATAATATCATTAACAAAGTGATTAAGTGGCTTAGAGACCTAAATTCTCTACTCAAACCTAAAAAAGCTGCTAATAACTTTCAATGCTTAACACTTAGTAACTTAAATGTTCTGCCTCTCTCTTGTAAAAGTAAAAAAGGCAAATTGGTTTGGTGGAGTTGCCTATCTTCTGCTAGATTGAAACTAAATGTAGATGGTTCATCACTCGGTGATAGTTCCAGTGGATGTGGTGGTATCTTAATAGACAATAATGGTATGCTAGTTTTGGTTTTTTCATGCTATACTGGAAAAAATACTAATATCTATGATGAACTAATGACCCTTAAAAATGGTCTGTTTATTTGCTACACTTTGGGGGTGACTAACATGCTTTTAGAAACAGATTCTGAGATGATTGTAAAATGGTGGAATAGTAAATCCTCTCCGAGCATTAAATTTTCAAATTTATGGGAAGATATTACTATTTTAATGGATTATGTTTGTTTAACCATTGAACATGTTTTTAGATAACATAATCAAGTTGCTGATGGTCTGGCAAAAACGGGTTCAATTGGTAAGGATTTTATGACTTTCAGGGCTATGGAATTACCCAAGAATATCTATGCTGCATATTTTTTGGATCAAAAAAGCCCTTGTCTAAGGGGTAGTTATTTTAAGATATAGAAGGGTATGACCAAAGAAGGTTCTCTTGAACTTGGATAAAGACCAGGTTATCTTTGTATTTTGGTACATATGATAAAATAGATCTTTAAACCTTATGAGAATTAATTTCTGAGACTTTTTGTGCTCTAAAGGCAACTTTTCAAGGAAGATATTTGGTCTGAGAAAATGTTGTGTTTTGTTATGCTAACTAGTTTTATATTAGATTCAGGTTTACTATGACTAGATGAGCTGCTGAGGCAAATTTTGCTAAAAAGTGTACAAGCTGTTTGGATCACTACATGTTATATTTGAATTACTGCATTATTCCCCCTAATAGCCTTTTTTGAGACATTTTGCTATTTTTCAATAGCCAGATTCCACTGTTATAGGACTACGAGGAGTTGATTATAAATCTTTCGTTTTTGATCACATTGATCGTGGTTATAAGGGGAGAGATAAGGATAAGGGTTATAAGGAGAAAAGCTGAGATTTGATAATCAATTTCTTTGATTTTAGGCTTTAGGATTTGGTTTCTTGATTTACGGCTTTTTATTACCAAAATGATGCTATATAGGCTCTTGTATTGTTCTATGTAATTCATATGTTTTGCTATTAGTAGACTATTATGGGGGTTTGTCCCATGGTAAAAATGTTTAGATCGATATAAATTTTTTGAAGTTTGTTAAAAAAAAAAAAAAATAGCAATGGAAAAGGACCAAGTAGAAAAAAGAAAATTAAGTCTTTTTTTTTTACACCTACTTATAATTTGGTTTTGTTATGTTGTAGTAATTGTAGTTGTGGAGCATTTTTTTTCTTATTTTGATCCCTAAAATACATAGCTATATATATAAGGAAAAAATATTTTTTGATACCTATAATTATTTTTGTATGTGAATATTGTTATGCATATTTTCATGTAGTACATCCATGCAAATTAGCAAATAAAGCATCGTTCCAAAAATTTAATCTTTTGATAAGTTATATAAGTAGAATGAAATTAATCATCTTTCCAGTATTCCATATACGTACACTCACAATCTTAAGAATTATTCAAGTAATATGGGGTATACAGGGCAAGTATTGATGTGCACAATTTAAGTTTGGATATGACAGGAAATAAGTACTATATATAATCGATAAGAGACAAAACATTAAAAAATAAATTTCCCCAAACATAAATTGACCTATTTGTTTTTATTTTTTTGAAATGAGACCTATTTGGTTACTTACTAGAAATTGTCACATGAAGTATCTAAATATCAGTATAAGCAAAGACATCCTGAATGATTGTATACAAGTATTCAATACTCACAGCTCGTAAAAATGTTAAAAATTAACAAAGTTACAAACTCTTGGGGTTCATTTTAATAGCTTTCTGGGCAGCAACGAATAATTGGGTTGATTGCATTCCATACAATTTCTTTCAAGTGATAGAACGGTGGCTCTGTAACTGTTTTGATTCTCCGTCGTACTCAGGAGACCGTGGAAAGTAGTTAGCCGTGTTCTTATATATATTGTTTCTTATTTTCCTTGCTTGGATTGATTTTGGCTTTTCTTTTGAGTTACAATGGTGACAGATATTCCCGATCCGAAGATGTGATCGATATTGCTTTTGAAAGAAAAAAGCAACGCTAAAACGCTATAGTGGTTTTTGAAAGATAAAAACAACGCTAAAACGCTATTTGGATGGAAAAACGCTAAATTCGCGCTATAGAAACGCTATTTACGCTATAGCGGGTACAGTCCAAAAAAAAAATTTATTTTTTTATTTTTTTATTTTTGATCAAAATTTTAATGAAATTATTGGAGGTTAAAGAGAATAAAACCCCAAAACTCTTGCAAATAAAGTAAATACTCTGTCATTTCAAGTATAATCATTTTGTGATTATTAGTTACAATTTTTTATATATATTTAGTTAATTTTTATTCGATATTTTGAATTTAATGTTATATTTATATGTATTTAGGCAAAAAAAAAAAAAAAAATACACCGCAAAGCGCTATGTAGCAACGCTATTTGCGCTTTTAGCGTTTCTCTCAAAAAAACGCTACGGTAGCGATAACGCTATTTAAAACACTGATTATTAATACTGTTGAATTTCATGCTAACTGAGCCTGCTGTCTTCATGTCAGGTTGGCTTGTCTCCCATCGTTACTTTTTTCTTGCTTTCCTCGCGGCTTACTTAATTAGGCAAAGTTCTCCTGGAGTGATGGAAAATGATCCTTATCCCAGTACTCAACCACAAAAGCCTTAGAGATGTGAGTTAAGGCTATGAAAGAAGTCAAATACACGTTCGTTATCTAGCATCTTCTGGTACTTAATTCAATCTTCATAGCAACAGCAATGCCAATTATTATCATAAAAAATTTCCAACTCCTGCCATAATTAAGATGCAAAGAGTGTGGTAATACCTGGTGACTGTAAGATTTCCTTGCTTTTGGTTTCGTAGCTAAGATTTAGTCTTAAAAAAATTGACTAATTAAGTTGTCGATATCAGAATACGTCTCCTTTATGGCAGTCCAAACTTCAGCACCAATTGGTAAGAAGAGGTTGTTGAAAAATAAACTTAATTCGACATTAATGTTGAGACTGCACATTGAACAGTTTTTGAGGTTAATTAAAGAGTGAAGTTGAAGGGGTAAACGTTGCTCAATTTAGGTGTATGACCTATCAAATTAAAGGTATTTAAGTCTAGATTGGAATGGCCAAGGTTTCAAGTCGTTTGGAGTTCCCTATAATAACTTATGAATGTTTTAGTAACAGAATGTCAGAATTAAGTGTATCTGAAATTTCCAGAGTCTATTTTATAGTATATAAATTGATGTAGAACTTTGTAAAGATTACAACACAAAAAGAAGAAGAAAGTATAATAAGAAGATTGTGTTTGTCGTGTACTCGCCTCTTCTAAATATGAAATACCCACATCTTATCAAATTGGTATCAGAGCGTTGGGATGAATTCTGGGAATACATCGTTGGGGCTGATGCCGCTGCCACGGCTTACCAAGTCAAACTATGACAATTGGAGTATTCAAATGCGTGTGTTGCTCGGTGCACAAGATGTGTGGGAATTAGTCGAAAACGGCTATACGGAACTGGAAGTTACCGGTAACATAACAGCGAACCAGTTAAAGGCGGTGAAAGAGACGCGTATGAAAGACAAGACTGGTCTCTATCTCTAATTCCAAGCTGTGGATGAGTCAGGTTTTGAGAAGATTGCTGGTGCAACCACGTCAAAGGAGGCTTGGGATACTTTGCAAAAGGTATTCAAAGGCGCTGACCGAGTTAAACAAGTACGACTTCAAACACTTCGAGGCAAATTGGAGGCCATGAAAATGAAGGAGTCAGAAGGAATATCTGAATAAATCACACGTGTGCAAACAGTGGTGAATCAACTTAAACGCAATGGAGAGATCCTAACTGATGCAAGAGTTGTGGAGAAGATTTTGCGGTCATTGACCGAAAATTTTGAGAATGTTGTTTGCGCAATTGAGGAGTCGAAAAATTTGGAAGAGATGACCATCGATGATCTCGCTGGTTCACTTGAGGCGCATGAACAGCGAAAGAAGAAGAAGAAAAAAGAGTCGCTTGAGGAAGCGCTACAAGACAAGGTATCTATTAAAGATGAAAAGGTACTCTACATTCAAAACTTTCGAGGTAGAGGTCGCGGAAATGGTCGCGGTGGTGGAGGCCGAACTCAAGGAAGATCTTATGAGGAAAAGGGGCAGTCAAGCCAACAAAATTGGCGAGGTAGAGGACGTGGTCGTGGGAGAAGCGGCCGATCAAATCACTCTAATGTCGAGTGTTATAAGTGTGGTAAGTATGGTCACTATGCGAAGGATTACAACTCCGACAAGTGTTACAATTGTGGAAAGGTTGGGCATTATGCAAAAGATTGCTATCTCGAGAAGAAACTAGACGAGAACACCAATCTTATCACGGAGGATGAGATGAAAGATGAGGTTCTTATGATGGCATACAATGATACCAATCCCAACAACGACACAGTGTGGTATCTCGATACTAGAGCAAGCAACCACATGTGCGGACACAAACACCTATTCAAGGAGATGCGAGATGTTGAAGATGGACATGTATCATTCGGTGATGCATCAAAGATTCAAGTAAAGGGATGAGGTAAAATATGTTTTTATCAAAAAGATGGTAAAGAAGGGTCAATCGAGGATGTCTACTATGTACCCAATCTGAAAAGTAACATCCTCAGTATGGGACAACTCGTGGAGAAGGGTTACTTGGTATTCATGAAAGATCTAGTACTACAATTGAAAAACAACCAAGGGCGCTTGGTAGCACGAGTCGAAATGGCCAAAAAATCACATGTACAAGCTCAACTTGCGATACATACGAGAAAAGTGTTTACAACTCGACATGGAGGACAAATCAGCATTGTGGCATCTAAGATACAGTCACCTCCATTATGGTGGGCTAAAGGAGTTGGCCAAGAAGGACATGGTTCATGGATTACCGAACATAGACTACACCACCAAGTTTTGCGAAGGATGTTTGCTCGGCAAGCATGCAAGGAGCTCGTTCTCGAAGAAGGCAGAATATCGAGCGAAAAAAATTCTTGAGCTGGTACACACCGACATATGCGGACCGATCACACCTAAGTCATTCAGTGAGAAGAGGTACTTCATCACTTTTATTGACGATTACACAAGAAAAACATGGGTATATTTTTTGAAAGAAAAATCTGAGGCATTCGAGGTGTTCAAGAAATTCAAGGTGTTGGTTGAGAAGACGAACGGATCTTATATCAAGGCTTTATGGTCAGATAGAGGTGGAGAGTTTATGTCAATAAATTTCATGAATTATTGCGAGGAACAAGGGATCAAGAGATTCTTAACCGCACCTTACTCACCTCAACAAAATGGTGTGGCCGAGAGAAAGAATCGTACAATTCTCGACATGGTTCGGTCAATGTTGAGAAGTAAAGACATGCCGAAGGATTTCTGGGCGGAAGCGGTTCAATATGCCGTGTATGTGCAAAACCGATGTCCACATACGAGATTGGTAGACCAAACACCACAAGAAGCTTGGAGTGGACAGAAACCGACTGTATCGCATTTCAAAATATTCGGTAGTGTGGCATATGCACATGTACCAAATCAAAAAAGGACCAAACTAGATGATAAGAGTAAGAAATACGTGTTTATCGGGTATGATGAGAAGACGAACGCTTTCAAGCTATTCGACCCAATTGAAAATAAGGTGGTTGTAAGCCGAGATGTGCAAGTGAATGAAGAAAGTGCATGGGACTAGAACAATCAAAAAGAGGTGATGTAAAAGGAAGAAAAAGAAGAATCAACAACCGCTACACCGATGATAATACCGAAAATTACTCAAACATCTGATGATGAAGAAGGGCCGAGACAACCAAGGATGCGAAGCATACAAGATTTGTACGACTCGACAAGTGAGGTACATTTAATTTGTCTTTTGGCGGATGCCGAAACAATTACGTTTGAAGAAGCGGTACGAGATAAAAAATGGCAAGCTGCGATGGATGAAGAGATAAAGGCTATCGAAAGAAATAATACTTGGGATTTGGTGGATTTGCCAAAAGGATGTCGGGCGATAGGAGTAAAATGGGTATATAAGAAAAAGATGAATGCCCAAGGCGAGATTGGAAGATACAAGGCACGGCTGGTTGTGAAGGGCCATAGACAAAAGGCGGGGATCGACTATGATGAAGTCTTTGCCCCAGTTGCGAGAATGGAAACAATTCGACTTCTAATTGCTCAAGTGGCTCAATTCAAATGGAAAAATTTTCAAATGGATGTCAAGTCGGCATTTTTGAATGGCATGCAAGAAGAAGAGGTGTATGTGGAACAACCGCCCGGGTACACGAAAGCCGGGAAGGAAAGTAAAGTATTGAAGTTGAGGAAGGCTCTATATGGGTTAAAGCAAGCACCCCGAGCATGGAATACCCGAATCGATACCTACTTCAAGAAGAACGGGTTTACTCAATGCCCATATGAGCATGCGCTATACGTGAAAAAGAATGAAAGTGATTTACTCTTTGTCGCTCTTTATGTTGATGACCTCATATTTATGGGTAACAATGCTGAAATGATAGAGAAATTTAAAAGCGTGATGACTCAGGAATTCGAGATGAGGTATTTCCTTGGTCTAGAGGTTAGACAAGAAAATACGGGAATTTTTGTGTCACAAGAAGCATATGCGAAAGAAATTTTGAAGAGGAACAAAATGACGGATTGCAACTCGGTACAAAACTTTCTAAGTTTGATGATGGAGAACGAGTAGATGCAACCAAATACCGAAGTCTAGTTGGAAGTCTCCTCTATCTCATATGTACAAGGCCGGACATTTCTTATAGCGTTGGAGTAGTAAATCGGTTCATGGAAGAGCCGGTTTACACACATTTGAAAGCAGTAAAGAGAATTCTGCGATATATTCGGGGAACCGAATCCCTTGTGTTATTCTACTCTAAAAGTGATTGCTTCAAGCTAGTAGGATATTCCGACAGCGATTGGTGCAGAGATGTAGATGACCGAAAGAGCACATCGGGATATGTGTTCTATGTTGGAAACACGACATTCACTTGGCTATCGAAGAAGCAACCGATTGTGACACTCTCAACTTGCGAAGCTGAATATGTGACAGCATCTTGGTGTGTGTGCCACGCAATTTGGTTAAGGAATTTGCTAAGTGAGATGGAGAATCCACAACACGAGGCAATCGAGATTCGAGTCGACAACAGATCAGCGATCGAACTGGCGAAAAATCCAGTGAATCATGAAAGGAGCAAACACATCGACGTTCGTTTTCATTTTATTCGAGATCATGTGAAGGAAGGAACGGTGATCAAATTACAGATATTTTCACGAAACCGCTACCGACACTGCTGCTCGAGAACTACAAGAAGATACTTGGGATGAAGGATAGAAGAGAATTAATTTTAAGGAGGGATGTTGAAAAATAAACTTAATTCGACATTAATGTTGAGACTCCACATTGAACAGTTTTTGAGGTTAATTAAAGAGTGAAGTTGAAGGGGTAAACGTTGCTCAATTTAGGTGTATGACCTATCAAATTAAAGGTCTTTAAGTCTAGATTGGAATGGTGAATGTTTCAAGTCGTTTGGAGTTCCCTTGTTTTAGTAACAGAAGGTCAGAATTAAGTGTATCTGGAATTTCAAAAGTCTATTTTATAGTATATAAATTGATGTAGAACTTTGTAAAGATTACAACACAAAAAAAGAAGAAAGTATAATAAGAAGATTGTGTTTGTCATGTACTCGCCTCTTCTAAATAAGAAATACCCACATCTTATCAGAGGTAGTATGTCCGATCTCTGCCTTCATCGAGTTGATGAGCCACGTGATGACCATGGAATTTTCGGAATCCCTTTGTCTAAAGGTTGATCTGAAGAATAAGGTGGCAGATTGAAGTCACTGAAGGAAGTTATTCTATTCTGTTTGTGTACCGAGGTAACAACTTGGGTTTGAACCGTTGAACTTGAAATGACATCCAAGGAACTATGCTGAGCACCAATTACGGTCGTTATAACCATTTAGAATTGGTAATTAAACAGAATAAAGCATGGGTTCTGAATAACTTTAAAATCATGAAATCAGTGAAGTGTTTATTGATTTCTAAACTACATCTGAGCTTATGCTTTTAAATTTAAGAGCTAATCTAACTAAATACCCGAGAAAATAGCTTGGATAAAATATCCTAAAGCCCAGAGATGCAGGGATAGAAAGGAACATAAATTCAAATAAACAAAGATAAAACTTAGCCACAATTAATTGAATAACTAGCTTGAAATAGTTCCACACGCTCGAAGAAGATGGAACAATCTGTTAGGCTTTCATGTAAGAGGGGGGCTCAATGTAATATCTAGTAGTTAAACTTTAATGCCCATAAACTCATCATAAATCAAACCATGAAGATTTTCTGTTTTATGGTTTAAAGAAGTTATATAAATAATCCTTTTTAATCCATTTTTACAATTAATTGCAGTACGTAGCCTATATAGAAGCACTTGGGCTCGAATCAGTGTCTAGTACATATTCATATGGCCGGTTTGTCCAAGAAAATTTACTTCTCTTTATTTTGGAGAAAAGAGCTTGATAATAACGAGAAAGAGTCTAGAAGAGGATAGATAACGTAAACACCAATTTGTCAAAAAGAAAAACATAAACAAGGTAAGAAAGATAAAGATTTAAAGAGAGAATGTGAGAAAGAGAGAGATATGGTTATATTGCGGTAGTAATGGCGTATGTGCGCACTAGATCGTCATTGGCGCCAGGTCGTCAATAGTCCAAATCGATCAAATTGCGAATTATCTGGTGAGTAGAATTTAGTTTCTTTACAATCATGTGTATCTAAGTTTATATCAAACTCAATCGCAAAAATAGTTGTCTAAAACAAACTTAACGCCTGACCAACTAGATTTAATTTATTTATTGACCCTCACTTTGGGGGGTATGCTCATTTTAAAGGCGTTGGGGATAGAGCGCTGGTGATACTATGAAGAACCAACTTTGCTTGCCTCGCCTACGAGTTAATGAAGGAAGAAATTAACTGTCTAAAATTCAGAGTCATAAATGGATCACCTTCTTTTAATTTAGACATAAGCTAGATTAACTAGCAATATCATGCTAAGTAAGTTTACATAATCAATAAATAGATTTTTTAAATGGAGAAGTATAGGATAGCTATGATATTTGTTATGGGTATTAATATTACAGCTCATGACATATTGACATACAAATTTGAATCATACATAATTTAATTTTTTTCATAGTACTTAACTTTGTAATAGTTTCTTACATTTCACTTCGAGCTTGGGCCTCATTTCTTATGATGAGGGCCTAACTTAATAGTTTCTTACAAGTGTTGTAGAGTTTCTCGATAGCTTAATAGCTGAACTGCCAATATATGGTCCTATTACTGCTGTCCATCTTCATTTGTAGTTTAATTTGTGTAGTTTTACATATTTGGTGATGTTGAAAGCTATTTGTGGTGAAAAAACACAATTTGACATTTCCTTTGACATCTCAAAAAGTTCACGAATCAATTGGCGTCGCAAATGTAATTATACAGAGTAAATATATGAAATTAATAAAGATCTAATGACAATTGAATACAAACAAAAGCTTGAATCAAAAAAATTGTTCATAAATTCTCCTTTGGTAACTTTTTGTAAACAAACATCTAGTGTCATGCGACAAAACCCAAACATATATATCGATAAGTGAAATTCCTATCCGCTGTTCTATTTGCAGTTTTGCAGTTAGGTTTTAAGTGAGGTTGCAACTACAGTTAGAACCCAGTGTATAAATGGACAGAACTATAAAAAGTTAAATGTACGTAAATGAAATCACACGCACATTTAACAACGGAGTTCACCTAACTAGGCTACGTCTCCGGGGCACTTACCCAGATTATGATATTATAAAAAGCTTACAATATAGAACTCAAGTCTTAACGAAAAACACTTAGACTCCCTCTAGGTTTTTCTGCCTATCTCTATATTGCTCCTACTCTATAACTATCACTTATAAATCAATGGCATCCCACCATTGTTTTCTTTTAAAGCTCACGTGTAATCTCTCTAGAAAATAAGTTCTTTATAATTTAGAACACACACTTTTTACAAACTAAGTTATCAACTATTTATACAAGTAAAATAATCTTCTTTCTTTAATCTTGAAGATTGCTTTTGACTTGTTTTGATTGGCTTCAATCTTTCCAAACATTACGTGATTCTTCAGCGTGGATTGACTCCAATCATCTTTGGTTAATACCTGTTTAATAACAAGCTTGAAAGTAGGAGTTAGTCTTTTCCTATAACTAGGAAACATATAAAGATAATATCTGTTAGAGATAATATCTTTCCATATATATATGAAACACCTAACTCCATATTACATTCAATCTTTAAACGAATTATACTGAATATAGATAAGGAACAAAAGATTGAAACAAGTGATAAGGACAAGCATAAGAATAGAGATACATATTAAAAGGAAACATAACCTTATAAACTAATCTCTTTATATCTTTTAGGAAATCTTTCCTTACCACTTTGATATTCTCAATAAACGCATACTAAACCTTTAGAATCATATGAGAATATATCCTGCATGTTGTAGAACAATTAATAATTAATAAATAACAGCTATGCAGATTTTACAGAACTAGACAGAATACTGCTGAGCAGCAGGTTGGAACTGTGGTTGCAACTGGTACTTGAAACCTGTCACTACTGACCTAGTAGGTTGTAACTGAGGTTGCAACTGGTACTTGAAACCTGTTAATACTGTCTTAGTTCTTAACAACAATTAGGATTTATTTAGTGAAAATCAATAGACAATAAACAATATTTAGACCAGAAATCTGGTCCTAACAATCTCCCCCTTTGTCATTGGTTTTGACAAATCAACTAAGTTTATTTACCATATAAATCCACCTGCAAATTCAATACAACATTTGTATTGTCTCAATACTTTTTGAGGTATCTGTTTTAGCTCCCCCTGCAAGTTAGAATTGCAGGCATATCATATAAGCACAATTTATATGCTCACAGTAAGTTTTCAAACCTGTTTCAAGTTTAAAGGCATTCATACTTTAACAAGATATTTTCAGAAAGAAGCTGCAGAATTATTAGAGCCAAACAGGCACAGAATTGTCTCAATACAGCATAACTGTAAACAGAATAAAGTCTTGAAACTGAAACATCAAACATCAAACTGAAAACAGAACAGAAACACATAATAAACTTTCTCTTTACTCCCCCTATTTGTCACAAGCCTGACAAACTAGTTACGAGGTATGTCTGAAGACATGGTTTCAACTACGGTTGGAACTGCACTTAGAACTTCGATGTGTGGGTTTCCAGAAAGCTTAGGGTTTATTTGATAAGTAGAAAGAGAGAGAGAATAAATCTGATAATTGTGATTGATTTGAAAAATAAAAGGAGATTTGTATAAATTGCAAATAAAGACCAAATCTTTTTATAAATAGAAACAGATATACTCAAATCAGATTAGAAGCAGAATTTTGCTAAAATGAAGGAAATCTCTTATCAAATAGAAACACAATAAAATAACGAAAGAAACAGTTTTGCAGAAAGATAGATTCAGCAATTAATAAAGAGAAACATTCCTTTGTAAACAGATTTACCTAAAATTTTGAATTCTAAGTAGTTGAAGATTTTAAGGAAATTTTGACTCGTTTCAAGAGAAGATAGCAAATCAGGAAGATATTTAAACTATTTAAAAACATGAATCTAGCAATTTACTCAAGAAGATATGTTTATCATTGGATAACTTTAATAGAAATTAGATTTTAAGAGCTTAAATTGAGCAAATTCATTTTCATCTCTACACAAAAACTAGTTTGACGATCTCAGCAAGGAAATAGTATAAGTGATGTCAAAAATAACAAGACTTTGTCTTGGCTTTTTCATTCTAGAGTGTTCGGACAATCACTGAATTTTTCAGTATTATGAGTATGAGGTTTCAACTGATGTTGCAACTGAGCTTGCAACCAGTATTATTAGCATGTGGTTTCAACTGGGGTTGCAACTGAACTTGCAACCACTGTGTAAAAAAGTGCACTTTGTGCTTGCAACTCTATTACCAGAGAGGTTTTAGGACAAGTTACCTCACATCTATTTTTGAGACACCAAATAGCGGCTTTTTCAAGAAAAAAAACTTCAAAGCTCAATAAAGACTAATCTCTAGAAATAAAAACTATTTAAGGTACTCAAAATATACATATATAGCAAGAGTATTCAATTAGATTCATAGTGACATACCCCTATATCACTTCTTAAAGATTCAAATTTATTAGTATCAAGGGGTTTTGTGAAAATATCAGCTAATTGTTTTTCAGTTGAAACATGTTCTAAAATTAAGCTTTTTCCTCAACTAGTTCTCTAATAAAATGATGCCTTAGATCAATGTGTTTAGTTCTGGAATGTTGAACTGGATTCTTTGCTAAATCTATAGCACTTTTGTTATCACAAAATAAAGTTAATATTTCTTGCTTAACATTATAATCATTTAGCATCTGTTTCATCCAAATAAGTTGAGTACATCCACTTCCAGCTGCAATAAATTCTGCCTCAGCAGTAGATAAAGAAATGCAATTTTGCTTTTTACTAAACCATGAAACAAGGTTGTTTCCAAAATAAAAACAACCACCAGAAGTACTCTTTCTATCATCTATGTTTCCTGCCCAATCTGCATCACAGTAGCCACTTAGGAAATGGTTTGTATCTTTAGAATACCATAGGCCTAGGTGAATTGTTCCTTTTACATACCTTAAAATTCTTTTAACAGCTAGAAGATGAGGTTCTAAAGGATTTGCCTGATACCTGGCACAAACACCTACACTTAAGCACAGGTCTGGTCTACTAGCAGTCAAATAAAGCAAGCTTCCAATCATGGATCTGTAAAGACTGGGACAGACACTTTTACCTTTATCATTTTTAGACAGTTTAAGGGTGGTACTCATAGGGGTTCTCTTCTCTTTACTCTCACTCAGACCAAACTTCTTAACAAGATTGTCTGCATACTTACTTTGGCATAGGAAAATGCCTTTCTCATTTTGTTTAACTTGCAATCCTAGAAAGTAAGTTAGTTCACCTCCACCACTCATTTCAAATTCATTCTTCATATCAGAAATGAATTCTTCTATCCTTTTATTAGAAGTAGAGCCAAAAACAATGTCATCAACATAGATTTGAGCAATTATTATGTCCTTTGTGGTTTTCTTAGTAAACAGAGTTTTATCAACTCCCTCTCTGTTGAAACCTTTTTCAAGCAAAAACTTGGTTAATCTATCATACCAAGCTCTAGGAGCTTGCTTAAGACCATACAAGGCCTTTTTCAGCAAATAAACATGTTCAGGAAAGTTTGGATCTTCAAATCCCTTAGGTTGACAGACATAAACCTCTTCATTAATCACACCATTCAGAAAAGCACTCTTTATGTCAAGTTGAAACAGTTTAAAGTCATACAGACATGCAAGAGATAATAGCATTCTAATGGATTCAATTCTAGCTACAGGAGCAAAGGTTTCATCAAAGTCAATTCCCTCAATTTGTGTATAACCCTGAGCTACCAACCTAGCTTTATTCCTGATAATCACTCCATCCTCATCACTCTTATTTCTAAAAATCCATTTAGTCCCTATAACATTTTTATTAGAAGGTCTGGGTACTAATGTCCATACATCATTTCTCTCAAATTGAGCCAATTCATCCTGCATAGCTAAAATCCATTCACTATCTTCTAGAGCTTCTTTTATATTCTTAGGTTCTAACTGAGAGATATAACAAGCAAAGTGAACAACATTATTTCTTTTACCTCTGGTTTTCATACCTGAAGTAACTTCTCCTATGACATTGTCAAGAGAATGATTTTTCTGAGTCCTTACATAGCGAGGCCTGCTAGTTGACTGAACATGAGAACTTTCTTCTTCTTCTTCAGACTCAGCAGCATTCTGGGTTTCAACTGCGGTTCCAACCTCAGTTCCAACCTCAGTTGTAACCTCAGTTGCAACTGGACTTCCAACCACTCTGGGACTTCCAGTTTGTTGAGTTTCTTCTTTCTCTTTTTCTGTAGTCTCAGCCTGTTCATCATCACCTGTAATCTCATCACCAGTTTTTAGGTCATCAAATAACACATTATAAGATTCCATAACACAGTTTGTTCTTTGATTGAAGACTCTAAATGCTCTACTATTCTGAGCATAACCAAGAAAAATCCCTTTATCACTTTTAGAGTCAAATTTACCAAGATGCTCTCTATCTCTGAGAATGTAGCAAACACATCCAAAAACTTGAAAATACTTTACATTGGGTTTTCTACCTTTCCATATTTCATAAGCTGTCATGGAAGTACCTTTAGTAATATAAACTCTATTAACTATATGACAGGCAGTATTAACAGCTTCAGCCCAAAATCTGTTGGCAAGTTTCTTAGAGTTAAGCATTACTCTAGCCATTTCCTGAATGGTTCTATTTTTCCTTTCAACTATGCCATTTTGCTGTGGAGTCTTAGGAGCAGAGAACTCATGACTTATACCTAAGGAGTTGCAGAATTCTCTAAACTTGATGTTTTCAAATTCAGTTCCATGATCACTTCTAATCCTAGCAATATTACCACTAGTGGAACTTTTTTCAAGTTGCAGTTTTAATCACAGAGTTTTGAACAGTTCAAAAGTTTCAGACTTATCCTTTAAGAACACTACCCAAGAGTATCTAGAGAAATCATCTACAACTACCAAAATGTACTTCTTACCACCTATACTAGCAGTTTGCATAGGACCCATCAAGTCAATTTGAAGAAGTTCTAAGACTCTCTTAGTGTAGATTTGACTAGTACTTTTGTGAATACTTTTGGTTTGTTTGCCTATAGCACAATCACCACAGACACTTTGAGTTTTAGCACTAAGTTTAGGAATTCCTCTTATCAATTCCTTTTTAACAAGCTTATCTAAAGTTTTGTAATTCACATGCCCAAGCCTTTTATGTCAAATATCTACATTATTAGTAATGGCTTGATTACACCTACTTTGAGGCAATTCTTTTTCAGCTTTTTCAAACACATAGCAGCTGTTGGTTGATCTAACTCCAGTCATGATTAAATCATTGTTAAGATTAGTAATTAGACACCTTTCTTTGTTAAATTTAACAGTTATTTCATTATCACAGAGTTGACTGATACTAATAAGATTAGCTTTTAGACCATCTACAAGAAAAACATCCTCAATATTAGGCATTCCAGGTTTGTTTAAGGTACCTTTACCAACAATTTTACCTGTATCTCCACCTCCAAACACAACAGTGTTACCTGTAAGAATGGTGACATTTTTTAGGAGACTTGCAGTACCTGTCATATGCTTAGAGCATCCACTGTCAAAATATCAATCATTAGAAGTAACAGCATTCAAGGAGTTAATAACAGCTTTGTTGTTAGCAATTAAAGTTGCTTTTTCTTTAACTTTCCAGACCCATTTCAAATTTTTATTGACAGAAGCCAACTAGGTTTTCTGGGAAATATACTTTCTGTTTCTTTTTAAATAACACTGGATTTCAGAATGACCAGGTTTTCTACAGAAATTACACAACTTCAACCTAAAGTTATTTTTGTCCCTAAAGCTATTCAGTTTCTTCATGGTTGCAACTTTGGTTGTAACTGAGCTTCCAACCTTCTTTACATAAACCTGAGTTTTATTCCTGGTTGCAACTCTGGTTGCAACTGAGCTTCTAACCTTGTGGTCAAAATCATGAGTTTTAGCTTTAGCAACAGCTTCAATAAAAGTAGTTTTTCCTATACTTTTACCACCATAGTAACCTAGACCACTGATATCTTTGGAGCCTCTAGAATATGACAGCATGTCATCTAATTTATCTGAAGCAGAAAAATTCAGCAATTTTATTATCTTTTTAGTTTCAGTAAGTTCAGCCAGTTGTAATTTAAGCTTCTCAGTAAGACTTTTAATCTCATCCTTTAGATTAACATTCAGTTTGCTTATGATCAAGGATTGTTTACTCAGACATTTATACTTTTCATACAGAACAAGGTATTGCTTAGTAATGTTTTCATCAGAAGGCTCTTCCTCATCACTGCTATATGTTTCAAAGGCAGTTGTAACTGAGGTTGAAACCTGCTCACAGTCACTTTCATAAGTAGGTTCTTTTTCAGTGATTATTCCCATGAAATTAACAAAATTAGAACCATCCTCTTCATCACTGTTACTCTCAGAATCACTATCACTATGAGTGGTTATATAAGCATTTTTGTTTCTTTTTAAATTGTTTGCACACTCAGCCTGAATATGACCAAAACCTCTACATTCTCTACACTGAATCTCTTTAGGTTTGTATTCTTTGTTATCCTTCTCTTTGGAATTCCACTTTCCTGTAGAGTTATTATTGAACCTAGACTCTGTCTTAAACTGGTTATCCTTTTTATGAAAGTTTTTAGATGAACCAGTATCATCCTCCTTTTTCTTATAAAACTTCTTGTAAACCTTTTTTGCAAAGAAAGCTAGTTGTTCTTCATCACTCATTTTATCACAGGCATTAGATTCAGATTTCTTAGCTTGAAATACTATTCCCTTTTCTGGTCTTTTATGTTTGAAGAATTTCAGTTCATGAGTACTTAGATTTCCTATGAGTTCTTCAAGTTTAAGATTATCTAAGTCAGTTGATTCTTCAATAGCTGTGACCTTAATTTCAAACCTTTCTGGGAGTGACCTAAGAGTTTTCTTAACAAGTTTAGCATCACTGTATTTTTCACCTAAGGTTCCAGCTTGATGAGAAATGTGGCAGATTCTACCATTAAATTGTTCAATGTTTTCATCTTCCTCCATTCTTAAGTTTTCAAATTGGGTAGTTAACTGTTGAAGTTTGAAAGCTTTTACTTTAGTGGTTCCTTCAAAAGTAACTTGCAAAATATCTCATGCTTCTTTAGCTGTTTCACAATGAGAGATATACCTGAATACGCTGAGAGTTACACCAGCAAAAATCAAGTTTATGGCTGTTGAGTTGGCACTTGATTTTCTGTCTTCTTCAGCAGACCATCTGTCTTCAGGCAAGAGAATCAGTTCTCCTTCATTATCCATGGTAGTTGGAGCCTCCCATCCATACATAACATTCTTCCATGCATGTTCATTCTGCTGTTTGATGAAAGACCTCATTCTAATTTTCCATACTCCATTGTTTACTCCTCCTTCAAGCAATGGAGGTTTGTTGAAGGCGTTTCCTTCCCTCATTAAGTCCATTGTTACTAGAACAGAGGATCCACACTAAGTAAGATCTAGTGTGAAGCTCTGATACCAATTGAAATTCCTATCCGTTGTTCTAGTTGCAGTTTTGCAGTTAGGTTCTAAGTGAGGTTGCAACTATAGTTAGAACCCAGTGTATAAATGGACAGAACTATAAAAAGTTAAATGTACGTAAATGAAATCACACGCACATTTAACAACGGAGTTCACCTAACTAGGCTATGTCTCCGGGGCACTTACCCAGATTATGATATTATAAAAAGCTTACAATATAGGACTCAAGTCTTAACGAAAAACACTTAGACTCCCTCTAGGTTTTTCTGCCTATCTCTATATTGCTCCTACTCTATAACTATCACTTATAAATCAATGGCATCCCACCATTGTTTTCTTTTAAAACTCACGTGTATTCTCTCTAGAAAATAAGTTCTTTATAATTTAGAACACACACTTTTTACAAGCTAAGTTATCAACTATTTATACAAGTAAAATAATCTTCTTTCTTTAATCTTGAAGATTGCTTTTGACTTGTTTTGATTGGCTTCAATCTTTCCAAACATTACGTGATTCTTCAGCGTGGATTGACTCCAATCATCTTTGGTTAATACCTGTTTAATAACAAGCTTGAAAGTAGAAGTTAGTCTTTTCCTATAACTAGGAAACATATTGTAACATCCCGAATTTTTATAAGTAATTTTATTTATGATTTAATTTATCCAAAAACGTTTTATTCAAATTTTACTAAAAACCGGTCACTCGACTAATTTTTAGCCAAAAACCGAAACTCTTCCGAAAAACTTTATTTTAAAAACCTGTTACTAATTTTACTAATAAAAAGGACCCAATAGATTTGTTTCTACAGATTTGTTATTTTTGAGTAGTAAAACAATAATTTGGATTAAAAGTTAGCTTTTAGAACTTTGGGGACCAAATAGTTCGCTTCCACAAACTTTGTAAAAACAGTTTTTTCTAAACCTAAAATCAGCCCACTTTTCAATGCTTTAAAACCTAAAAATCAGCCAAGAGAGAAAAGAGAGAAAAAGAGAGAAAAAGAGAGAAAAGAGAAGAAGAAGAAGAAGAAGAGGAAGCCACCATTAGCGGGTTCATACCGGAAGCATCTCCACTACGCTCTAAGGTAACGGGGGTTATCCATAGCGACTAGACGAGGGTGTATGTTAGGATTAGGTTTTACGTTCATTATAAATTGGGGGTTTTTGCCTTTTATATTATTTATGTTCTTAAATTGATAATTGGGGTTTAGTTGTTGTATTTTTAATTCCATTAATTGAATTGTAGAATTTGAGACTTGAGACTAATTAATTTCGAATTAATGAGATTATGGATGGGTTTGCATGTTTTAAGCGTTGATTATGAGTTATTATGGTTTTTGATAGAATTGGGTAAATTATTGTTGAATATAGATGGATTGTAGTTTATGCATACAAGGTGTTTGTTAAAATTTCTGAATGGGTTTTTATGTCGTTGAAGTGATTGGCTAGTTGTGAATCTAGCATCTATGATTATGGTTTATGTTGTATTACGTTAAG
The DNA here is from genome assembly GCA_963682055.1 of Primula veris. NCBI lineage: Eukaryota > Viridiplantae > Streptophyta > Magnoliopsida > Ericales > Primulaceae > Primula > Primula veris. The sequence goes on from OY821747.1 coordinate 10,283,443, forward strand.
TGACGTATGAGTTATGTTAGTTGAATAGTATAATATTATTGGCCGAGGCCTTAATATTTATACGTATGAGATGGTGTTATTTGAATGATTTTATATTATTGGCCGAGGCCTTGTGATTTAGCTGTAGTGGCAATGGTCTCTGTCTCTCCCTAATTCCGGGGACAGAAGACGGCCGAGGGGATAGGGAATGACTCGTCTTACGGACCGGGGCGAGTGGCGTTATAGGTCCCAGTGTGCACTATATTTACTTTTATGTTAGCAATGGTCTATGTCTCTCCCTAATTCCGGGGGCATAAGACGGCCGAAGGGATAGGGAATGACTCGTCTTACGGACTGGGACGAGTGGCGTGAGAGGTCCAAGTGCGCACTATAAATCTACTTTTATGTTGCAATGGTCTATGTCTCTCCCTAATTCCGGGGACATAAGACGGCCGAAGGGATAGGGAATGACCTACCTTACGGACTGGGGTAGGTGGCGTGAGAGGTCCATGTATGCTATAGTTGTGTGTTGATGTTATTTAATTTATCGTAGTTGTAGAATGTCATTACATTTCTCTTTATACGTCGATTATCGTAGTTGTAGAATTTGTGAGCTCTTGCATTTATGGGATGGAGTGACGGTATTTGTGGTGCCGTCCCGTCTAGTTATGTGCGTGGGACTCACCGTTACAATTTTGTATTTCAGGTATAACTTAGGTTGAGGCGTATGGTTAAGAGCTTTAGCAAGGCATCACATGGGTTCGGGCTTTTGCTTTCTTTTTACTTAGATTGTTTTTGAGGTTGTAGCCTATGGGCAAATTCATTCGTTCGTTATTTTTTAGCTTTTATAAATCCTGACTTATAGCCGCGTTTGACAAACTTTTTATTTATCCGTTAATTGTTCCTTTAGCTCGTAAGTGTTTTCTTTTAAATTTTTTAATTTCGTACCAACAGGTTCTACTTTCTTTTGTTTTAAAAAAAGGTCATGCCTCGATATTCGTTTTACGGATTTTGGGTCGTGACAAGTTGGTATCAGAGCTAACTAGGTTTTTGTATACTTTGGGACGACGGGAAGATGGGTAACCATTGGACCAAGATCCATCGTAGCTTTTTTCAAAAACTTTTTCCAAAAACTTTTTCCAAAAACTCAAACTTTTTCTAAAACGGGGGGTTGCATTTAGCTTAAGACATGTAGCTATAATTTAGTAGTAGTTGATGAAAGGAAAGTCCACATGTGAGGCAAGTTGGGGACAATGAGGACGCTCGTTGATCCTGGCTCGCCAAACTAGTGGGTAGACCTCTCGTCGGTATGTGTGAAGGAATACCTTAGCGATGTGGAATTCTAGAGTATGCGAGGACGCTCGGGTGCTTTAGGATAACGTATCGTGATGGGTTATCCCTCGCATTTTTGTGTTGATTGTATGCGTGTGTAGATTTATATGATGTGTATGAGGTATAAGTTTGCATACGTGTGTAGTAGCGTACTATTAGAGTGTGAAAATTGTGTTGTTGATGATTTTACGTAGTGCGTTTTCATATTATTAACTTGTGTGTTAATGAGCATTTTATGCGAATGGATGTTGATTGTAATAATGTTGTGGACTAAAATGATGTAGTTGCGTGCTATGTTCCTTGTAAGGGATTTACAAGTATTGAGTAATTTTACGCTTTTGTATCGATATGTTTCTGCAGAAAAACGATCGGTCGAATTTTTCAGACCCTACTGGACCAAAAAACGATCGGTCGTTTCTTAAAACGATCGGTCGAATTTTTCAAACCCTACTGGACCAAAAAACGATCGGTCGTTTCTTAAAACGATCGGTCGAATTTTTCAGACCCTACTGGACCAAAAAACGATCGGTCGAATTTTTCAGACCCTACTGGACCAAAAAATGACCGGTCGTTTTGTCAAAAACGATTGGTCGTTTTCTGGCAAATTTTGCGGTTTTTCGCTAAACTTCAAACGCTCGTAACTCCTTCGTTTTTACTCCGAATTTGATTCCGCTTGAAGCGTTGGCTTCGTATTTCAGTGATCTATAATTATGAAACTTAGAAATCTTGATAAAATTATTACCATGAAAAACGAGCTTTTATCATGATTTACATGTTTTGTGATTATCACGTAATGTGCGGAATGTTGTATTGTATGATTAGCGGAATTTGATGCCTTTGCATATTTGGTTAGATTTTATAAGTTCGAAAACATGAATGTTTAATTATGTTTTGTGAGGTCGTGTCCTAAATTCATTAGTTTTATAAGTCGTTTGTGCACTTATTTCTTCCTTACAACATGATTCTATTCTTTTAGACATTGACTATAAATTTTTCTTGGTTAGATTGTAAGCTAGTGTTTTGTATATATGTTTCACATTTAGCAACTATTTTCCTTCACTCGATAGAATGATAACTGTGGACTTAGATATTTTAGGTTCTAACTTAATTGTCCCTACATGAAGAATCTCGTTTGATACTGTATAATGTAAGACTATACTATAATGTAAGAGTTAATTTAGTTGAGTTGGTTTGGTGTCCATATTTAAGAGGAATTACACACAGTTAATTTCATATGTACTAAATTCAAGGTCGATATAAGGAAATTTTAATAGATCTTATTTTTATAAGATTAACTATTGAAAACTTAAGAAATATTTCTGGTGTAGCATGCCCCTGTACAAGTTGAAATGTTTGAGTTTGTAAACTATTATAGGTGAGACAAAGTTTTTAAAACATTTTCTTATTATGTAATGGTTTGTACGTTAATGAAGTCACTGGTTTTGTATATATAAATAAAAATGTAGTTAACTATTGCGGCGGTTTGTAACTAACAAACAAAAGTGCATGATAGGATATATTTATTTATTTTGAAGCTTTCGGCAACTATAAGAGAACCTCGATTATGGTTGTTTCTTCTAATTTTTGTAATTTAATCTTGTCCATGGATTACCTTTCAGTGCCGACTTTTGCTTAGAGTTTCAATGAAATGATACGTTAGGTTATTTTCAATTTGTTTGACCACTGTAAAAGATGTTTAAGCTATAATTAGGATCCAAACTTGAGATTTAATTTGTGTTTACAGTGTTCTAATAATAAGTGAACTAGCATTATAGTTGTCCTAGTTATTTCAAGTAAATCTCTTTGGTCGGATTAGTTGGAAAGTTTCAACAGGTCTTGCACTTTGATTGAGAGCATGTATTACATGTGAATTTGGAGTGGTATTTTGGGACTATATATAAATTATTAGGTTTTGCGCTTCTTATTAATTAAAGATTGTTTTATTTAAGAGAACATGGTATAAAGGGAGATTGGTATTATTTTTGGGTGGTGGTCTAGATGCTAAAACTGGATTGTTTGATAAATTAGAAACAAAATGCAATGTTAGGTCGGTTAACACCATTATTATTATTATTTTATCAGAGCGTGCAGCGGAAACACATGAAATAGATATAGATGTATAAGTAATAAATGTTTCGGAAAACGATATGGAAACAAGTTTTGGAATAGGTTTGGTTATCTTACGGTATCAATATCAATAATAGTTGTTTGGATTTGAACCATCCCAGAGGTTAATTATCAGTTCAAGGAAAAACATGGTAGAAACAAATTTATTTACTTATTTTTACCAATTAAAAGATTAGCGTACATCATGTGTTTTGCTTTCATGGTGTACACTTTGTTATTAGCATTGATGATGACTAAAATCAGAATTTGGACTAAGAATTATCTAGACAGGAGTTATAGAGTTTTGGAATTATGATTGATGAGAGTTATAGAATTTGGTAAGTAATGAGATAATAAACGATCGGAAGTGGTAAAAGTTTGCCCTTAGGAATTTACGTTAGTATTTTTCCATCATAAAATTTTCAAGTTTCACAAGGATAATGATGATATTATTATTAGTAATTTTAATCTCAAATGAGTTTCCAAGATACCTTTTATTATACTTCTTTTATATAGTTTATGCTACATGCACACACAAGTAACTGTTTTGGAGACCGGTTGATTAAAAAAAAAAATTATGTGAGCTGATTTAATCACGTCAAAAAAAAAAGCATATATAATATTATTCGGAAACATTATCCTTTTTTTTTTCTTTCAAGTTATTAAAGAAATAAAGTTTCGGGACGAAACTTCTTTAAGTGGTGGAGAGTGTAAAATCCCGCAATTTAATTTTTTTTTTATTTTTTATTTTTTATTTTTTATTTTGAATATTTATTCTTCTAAATAATTACTCATGCGACTATTTAGTTTTCATAAGTAAGAATACTAATGTTTAGTTGTTTAAGTGATTTAAGGACCTTACGGTTACATGTTATCAAAGCTATAGAGTTTTAAAGGATTTAAAGGTATTTAATTGGATTTACCATGGATTGATACGTGGTAGTACTTTTAGGGATTAGCCGGTAAGAATTGGGCCTAGTAATTATGTAATTTACTTCGGTTAGAAATATTGAAATGTATAAACGTATGATTAGGAATAATGGTGTAAGTTATAGGTCTTTGAATGCCTCACTAAGATAATTAATGACATGATTTGATTGTATTCATATATAAAACTGATGCCTTGCCTGAAGAGTAAATGTCAATTAAGAATAGTAAATATTATCTTGAGGTTTCTATAACGAGATGTTTGTATTTATTCCTATAACTACTATGCGTGGAATATTTAAGGAGAAATAATGTTACATGTATTCAAAGAGTTTCTGTTGCTAGTAAATTATTAAGGAGGTAACCTTGCATGAGAAATTGAGACGGAAGTAATAAATTGGTATAGAATTGTAGTATAAATGCTAAGCCAATTGTCATGCCATATACATGCCCCTATAATGAATTCTTCCTTGTTAATATAGATATATACACTAGTGCAAATAAAGAAAGAAAGCTAGGTAGCATTTCCCTGATTAGATTCTATACTCCTTTACTGTATTAAAATTATATGTATGTAACGAAAGTATACAAATATGAGAGAATTAAAGTCCTATGTTGAGCAAGGGAAAAGGTTGAGTGGAAAGCTAAGCACTAGATTATTCGTTGTAGAAATGTTTCTGTTCTTTCGGATTAATATTAGGTGAGTGGGTTTTGTCTTGCTATTATAAATATTCCGTTGCAACTTTTGATAATATTTTACAGGCTCATGAGTATTATTTTTCAAGTACTAATTATATATGGAAACCTTGTTTTTATATTGTTACGAAAACAAAGTGAATAAAAGAAAGAAAAGAATGAAAAAGAAGAAGTGATTTATATACAATGGATCTGTATAAAGAGAACTAGTTTGTATCTTATAAAGATAAATGTTATATACAGTGTATCTGTATAAGGTTTCTAAATTTATTATTTTATAATTTGCTTATGATTTGTATTTGGGACCATGAGAATAAGTACAACGGAGAATCCCGAATAAGGGGAAGAGGAAAGTGGAGTGACGTTGGCAACTAAACGAAAGAGTTTAGTTCTCAACAGTTAACTTAGCAATTGTACATAGTTTTGTTAAATGGAACGTTTTAAGGAATAGACCCAGCCGTCATGTTGTGGTGACCTTAATTACGTAGTGCACGTATGGTTTATACACCTTAGAAAAAGATCGACGGTAAAGAGATTGAGGAAGTCAATCGGGCTTGGTACTCTAAGATATACATGTTATCATTTTTCTTTTATCATAAAAAGAAAGAAAAAGATTTGGTTATTACTATTGCGATGGATTTAATTTTGATGAAAGAAAAGTGAAAAGTTTATTTATCTTTTATATTCAAGTAATTTCTAAATACTTATGCATTGGGAATTTTTATTAAACAAGTTATTATGTTCCAAGAAACTGAAATGGAAAAATCTTATTTTCGACCCGTATAATATATTGTGAGGCTTCAGTTAAGTAGGGTTGATATCGAGTCAGTTTGAGTACCAGACAGGCCTTTAAGATTATGTGTTAAATTCCGCTGTGATTACATTTTTAATTTTAGTTGTAAGAGATTAACTTCTTGTAATGAACATAATTTTCGAGATTCTATTTAATGAAACTTTTGCTAGAAATTTGAGCTAATTTAATGAGTTATTTAGCGAGTGTTTAATAATTATTTCATTTAGGCTTTGTTTAGCACGTGCCGCCACACGTGTTATTCAGCCGTGTGACACCCCCGAGTCTGGGTTGAGAGTTTATTTTATTAGAGTTTAGTTTGCTAGAAAGACCCGTACTTTGAGTCTTGGGGACGTTTTGGAGTTGTTGAGTAGTTGTCTTTTATCCTGTTTAATATTATATATAAATGTTTACCTTATTTGAGATTCTTACATGTTGGTCATGTACTTGAGTTATGAATTGTGGAGTTGTTACGGGTTGTGAACCCTGCGTATTTTATTTTATTTTTATTATGACACGAGCGTTTAAATTCTTATGGTCTTATTGTACGTTTATCATTTCTGGGTATAGTTGTTTAGAGAGGAAATTTCGGGACGAAATTCTTTTAAGGAGGGTTAGTTGTAACATCCCGAATTTTTATAAGTAATTTTATTTATGATTTAATTTATCCAAAAACGTTTTATTCAAATTTTACTAAAAACCGGTCACTCGACTAATTTTTAGCCAAAAACCGAAACTCTTCCGAAAAACTTTATTTTAAAAACCTGTTACTAATTTTACTAATAAAAAGGACCCAATAGATTTGTTTCTACAGATTTGTTATTTTTGAGTAGTAAAACAATAATTTGGATTAAAAGTTAGCTTTTAGAACTTTGGGGACCAAATAGTTCGCTTCCACAAACTTTGTAAAAACAGTTTTTTCTAAACCTAAAATCAGCCCACTTTTCAATGCTTTAAAACCTAAAAATCAGCCAAGAGAGAAAAGAGAGAAAAAGAGAGAAAAAGAGAGAAAAGAGAAGAAGAAGAAGAAGAGGAAGCCACCATTAGCGGGTTCATACCGGAAGCATCTCCACTACGCTCTAAGGTAACGGGGGTTATCCATAGCGACTAGACGAGGGTGTATGTTAGGATTAGGTTTTACGTTCATTATAAATTGGGGGTTTTTGCCTTTTATATTATTTATGTTCTTAAATTGATAATTGGGGTTTAGTTGTTGTATTTTTAATTCCATTAATTGAATTGTAGAATTTGAGACTTGAGACTAATTAATTTCGAATTAATGAGATTATGGATAGGTTTGCATGTTTTAAGCGTTGATTATGAGTTATTATGGTTTTTGATAGAATTGGGTAAATTATTGTTGAATATAGATGGATTGTAGTTTATGCATACAAGGTGTTTGTTAAAATTTCTGAATGGGTTTTTATGTCGTTGAAGTGATTGGCTAGTTGTGAATCTAGCATCTATGATTATGGTTTATGTTGTATTACGTTAAGTGACGTATGAGTTATGTTAGTTGAATAGTATAATATTATTGGCCGAGGCCTTAATATTTATACGTATGAGATGGTGTTATTTGAATGATTTTATATTATTGGCCGAGGCCTTGTGATTTAGCTGTAGTGGCAATGGTCTCTGTCTCTCCCTAATTCCGGGGACAGAAGACGGCCGAGGGGATAGGGAATGACTCGTCTTACGGACCGGGGCGAGTGGCGTTATAGGTCCCAGTGTGCACTATATTTACTTTTATGTTAGCAATGGTCTATGTCTCTCCCTAATTCCGGGGGCATAAGACGGCCGAAGGGATAGGGAATGACTCGTCTTACGGACTGGGACGAGTGGCGTGAGAGGTCCAAGTGCGCACTATAAATCTACTTTTATGTTGCAATGGTCTATGTCTCTCCCTAATTCCGGGGACATAAGACGGCCGAAGGGATAGGGAATGACCTACCTTACGAACTGGGGTAGGTGGCGTGAGAGGTCCATGTATGCTATAGTTGTGTGTTGATGTTATTTAATTTATCGTAGTTGTAGAATGTCATTACATTTCTCTTTATACGTCGATTATCGTAGTTGTAGAATTTGTGAGCTCTTGCATTTATGGGATGGAGTGACGGTATTTGTGGTGCCGTCCCGTCTAGTTATGTGCGTGGGACTCACCGTTACAATTTTGTATTTCAGGTACAACTTAGGTTGAGGCGTATGGTTAAGAGCTTTAGCAAGGCATCACATGGGTTCGGGCTTTTGCTTTCTTTTTACTTAGATTGTTTTTGAGGTTGTAGCCTACGGGCAAATTCATTCGTTCGTTATTTTTTAGCTTTTATAAATCCTGACTTGTAGCCGCGTTTGACAAACTTTTTATTTATCCGTTAATTGTTCCTTTAGCTCGTAAGTGTTTTCTTTTAAATTTTTTAATTTCGTACCAACAGGTTCTACTTTCTTTTGTTTTAAAAAAAGGTCATGCCTCGATATTCGTTTTACGGATTTTGGGTCGTGACACATATAAAGATAATATCTGTTAGAGATAATATCTTTCCATATATATATGAAACACCTAACTCCATATTACATTCAATCTTTAAACAAATTATACTGAATATAGATAAGGAACAAAAGATTGAAACAAGTGATAAGGACAAGCATAAGAATAGAGATACATATTAAAAGGAAACATAACCTTATAAACTAATCTCTTTATATCTTTTAGGAAATCTTTCCTTACCACTTTGATATTCTCAATAAACGCATATTAAACCTTTAGAATCATATGAGAATATATCCTGCATGCTGTAGAACAATTAATAATTAATAAATAACAGCTATGCAGATTTTACAGAACTAGACAGAATACTGCTGAGCAGCAGGTTGGAACTGTGGTTGCAACTGGTACTTGAAACCTGTCACTACTGACCTAGTAGGTTGTAACTGAGGTTGCAACTGGTACTTGAAACCTGTTAATACTGTCTTAGTTCTTAACAACAATTAGGATTTATTTAGTGAAAACCAATAGACAATAAACAATATTTAGACCAGAAATCTGGTCCTAACAATAAGAATAATCGGAGTATTGTAACCAAGAATGAAATTTCCACTCCCCTCCAAGAAACTAAGGGAGATTTCCATAAACAATAACCTAATAAAGTGTTCAATCATTCATGACCACCAGGAGTGGCCCTGATCTCAGGAGGTGCGACGACACCGGGTGTCACGATTTCAGTGAATTGCTGAGGGCCCCACGACGCTGATATACTAGAAAAATAAATTTTATATATGTATAAAAAATATATACGTGCAAATATATGCGAGTAAAGAAAATTACAAGTAAAAGGCCCCAATTCTTTTTATTTTACTGATTTTTTTTTTTTTTGAGAATTAATTTTGATTATTGTACTACTCAAATATTTTATTAGGAAATTTCATACGAAAACGACAACTGCAAAAAAGGTACCAATTTTTTCTGCACCGGGAAACAAAAATCTGAGGGCCGTCCCTGATGACCACTAAGAAAACTAAATGGTGTTATTTTTGCTAAAATTCGGCGTTTCCGTCAATGACCTATATTTGAGAGCAGATCGAGAGTACCTGGAAAACTATTTCAGTGAGTCCTATGACCAAAATATCCCAAATGTAGGAAGACTCCTTACTTGCAGAATCATCGCTTTTTCTACCCCGAAATGTCAAAACCATGCACCCGCCTGCCACCAGCTGCTCTTCTGATCGACACTTTAAAAAGAAAGAGAAAGCTTTTTGAAATTGTTCATAGTATGCTTTTAGCACCTGTTGGGGGCTAGTGCTTGTCCTATAAATGTTTCCTTTGTTGCACTACAATCCATCAGGGACCTTAAAAATAATTTGTGAAATTGGATTATGAGAAATAATGAAATATGCGAGACAAAAATAAAAAAAAAATTATATCCAAACATATTTTGTATATGCTTCCATAGAGATAAAAAATATTCTACTTCATTTAAAACCACTGATTGATTTCTCAAACATAAGAAACACAGAGTAAAAAAAAGAATGGTGCATAATTTTCTCAAAAAACACTGTTCTTAAATTCTACAAGGTTATATTTGGATTTGGTTTACATATGAATGACTGAGTCCTGATTTGTATCATTGTTTTAAATAGGGTTATCGTTAGCATAACGTTTTTTCGACAGCTATGTTAAAAGCGTAAATAGCGCACGAACCGATTTGCGGTGCATTTTTTCCCCTATTAATATAGCAATACAATAATAGATAATTATATAATTTATATTAATTATATTAACACTTAATAGTTAAATACAATACAAAGTGTAGACCGTTATAATTAAACAAATACATAATCCTATACAACTAATTTGATCAAAAGTCATTCTTTAATCATAGAATTTGCAAACAAAATATTTGTAATACTACACTTTCGGTATATTAACAACTCACTTGCAAGTAGGGTTGTAAATGAGATGAGCTGTTCATGAAATCGTTCGTGTTCGGCTCGGCTAATGCTCGGTTCATGTTCGTTCATTTATAAATGAACACGATAATAAACAAGAATATAGTGTTCGTCTATTAAGTGAACTGAACATGAACAACCCTCTGTTCGGTTCGTCTAAACTCGTGTTAAAATAAATAAATCTATTAATGATGTAACAAAAATTAATATCATTACACAATTAATAAACTTATTTATGCTATAATAATATAAATGATATGTTTGTATTATTTTGAACTTATTATGTTAATTTATATCATCATACTATAAATACAGTCACTGATTTTATCGTTAAGTGTTCAACTCGTTAAAGTAATCATACGTATGTAAAAGAATTTATACAATATATAAACTTAAAGTTATATGTGAACTAGTTTATCCTAGTTAACAATATAGTAATATATAATAAAATTAAAATATATTTTAAAAAGAAAGAAAAATATATATTTTTTTCAATTATTAAATATTTTGGAAGAAATTAGATGTTCACGAACAACTCGTGTTCGGCTCGTCAAATGTTCGGTTCATGTTCATCAAATGTTCGTTCGTATTTAAATGAACATGAACCGAACATGAACAAGAGTTTTAGTTCATGAACTGAACATGAATAGAGGGTTGTTCGGTTCGTTTCGTTTCATTTACAGCCCTACTTGCAAGAAAAATCAATCATTTTATTTATGTTTCTCTCTATAAAACAAGATAAAAGCTCAAAATATATATTAAATTTAAGTATGATTTAGTTATAAACAAACACGTGCGTACAAATTTATTAATTATTTTTCTAAACAAAATAAAAGTCTATAATCCAAAATCGAAATATATAATATAGTCTGTTTCTAGATAAAAATAAACAATAATTAGCAAATATTCATACTTGAATCTATCACTCAATTAGCTGATCTGAATTAATAAGGAAAATGATTGGCTCTTTCATGATTGACCTCCATTCGAAAGCGATGAACATCGGGATTGGGTGGCGGTATATTAGAAAGAAAGAGAAAGTGAAAATATCCGCTTGCTTGTCTAATACTGTTAGGGCATTGATTTTAGTGTTTACAAAACAAAAATATATCCCAAAACAAAACTGCAATACAGGTTTTTTTGTTTGTTTTTTAAATAATCGGTGGTTAGGATTTCGGTCTAAAATATCGTATTTTTTGCGCTTTTTAGACCCAATAACACGAATTTTTTTATTTTACCACCCAAATAGCGTTTTAGCGTTGTGTTTTTCTTTCAAAAACCACTATATCGGATAACGTTGCGCAACATTACAAGATTTTTAAAACACTGATTTAGATAATGCCTTATTCAAATTGATCGAATCACCAGACTTTGGAGTATGCATCACATTTAAGTTAGAATCAGTGCACAGCCTTGTTCTTTCTACGTTTTTAGGGAAATTATTGCAGAAACGCTTTCACATTCTTAAGCATTGAATTTAGCTGATTCTGTAATTTAGCTGATTCTGTTAGGCATATGATGGTTTCTTGTTTCTACTCATTTTATAATCGGGGTTTTATAGTTTTAATTCATCAAACTATCTGTTTTTAACGATTTGGATACCCACATTTCAAATTTTCCAATTTAGGTAACACACTATAATAATTTTCCAATTTAGGTACAACCGTCTAAATAAATCACGAAATCATGTCACGTGACATTTGACAAACATTAATTTGAGAAGCTAATTTGACAATTTTGCACAAAAATATGTAATATTTTTGTCTATGTACTAGATACTAGCGAAGTCGAAAGCAAAATGAAAGTTAGCTCGAAAGGGAGGAGTGGCATGGAAAAGACATGATTGGAGAAATTATTGGAGAAATCAGTATAACTAGCACCTAAACAGAAATAATCGTTTCATATAGCAAGTTTTATAGGCTTATATAATACTAGGCGCTCTCTGCATCGACATGTATGAAAATCAAGTGTGTTTTGGTAACTAATAAGTTAACGAATTAGCAGTGAATGCCGTAATAGGAATGTGAGTTTCGTATCAGTCCGGATGAAACTGGTCACCTACATCGTAATGGTAATTAGGCTCCCTAATATATTCTATAGTAGGAATTTATTTTAGACTTCTCAATTTAAAAGCTTGAACAAATTTGAAACAAGATCATATCATTAACTTTTCTAATTGCTAAGTGTAATTCCTATCCGCTGTTCTAGATGCAGTTTTGCAGTAAGGTTCCAAGTGGAGTTGGAACTGCAGTTAGAACCAAGTGTATAAGGTTCCAAGTGAGGTTGGAACTGCAGTTGGAACCAAACGTATTAATGGACAGAACTGTTTTAAAATTAAATGTACTTGGAAATAATTCACACGCACATTTAACAACGGAGTTCACCTAACTAGGCTACGTCTCCGGGGCACTTACCCAGATTATGATATTATAAAAAGCTTACAATATATGACTCAAGTCTTAATGAAAAACTTAGACTCCCTCTATATTTTTCTGCCTATCACTATATTGCTCCTACTCTATAACTATCACTTATAAATCAATGGCATCCCACCATTGTTTTCTTTTTAAAGCTCACGTGTATTCTCTCTAGAAAAATAAGTTCTTTATAATTTAGAACACACACCTTTTCAAGCTTAAGTTACTAAGTATATAAACAAGTAAAAACAATCTTCTATCTTCAATATCTTTTGATTGCTTTTGACTTGGTTGATTAGCTTCAATCTCTCCAAGTATCACGAGATTCTTCAGCATGGATTGACTCTAATCATCTTTGATTAATACCTGTTTAGTAACACACTTGAAAGTAGGAGTTAATCTTTTCCTTTGAAAGGAAGCATATAAAGATATGATCTCTTAAAGATAATATCTTTTCATAAACATATGAAACATTTAACTCCACATATCAATCAATCTTTAAACATATCTTTACTGAATATTATAAGGATCAAAAGATTGAAACAAGTGATAAGGACAAGCATAAGAATAGAAATATATATGTTAAAAGGAAACATAACCTTATAAACTATTCTCTTTATATCTTTTATAAAACATCTTTCCTTAACATTTTGATATTCTCAATATACGCATATTAACCATGTTAAGACTATATGAGAATATATCCTACATACTTTAAAATGATTTAACATTAAACAAGTAGTAATGTAGAATAATGAAACAAGACAGAATTCTGCTTCGCAGTAGGTTGGAACTCGTGGTTGCAACTGAGGTTGCAACATTACTTGAAACCTGTCAACACAGGTTGTAACTTGGGTTGCAACTAGTACTTGAAACCTAATACTACTAACTTAGTAGGTTGTAACTGAGGTTGCAACTGGTACTTGGAACCTGTCAATCCTGTCTTAGTTCTTAATAACAGTTAGGATTTATTTAGTAAAAACCAATAGACAATAAACAATATTTAGACCAGAAATCTGGTCCTAACAATCTCCCCCTTTGTCATTGGTTTTGACAAATCAATTAAGTTTATAAATCATCCCAACCACCTGCAAATTCAATATCAGCACAGTCTTTAAATAGTATATTAACAATACTAAAGAGTCATCTGTTTAAGTTCCCCCTGTATGTTAGAATTGCAGGCACTTCATATGCACAGAATTTATCCATTCATAAATTCAATTTAAAAGACATCAAAATGGAAATTGCAGAAATTTAAAGGCCAAGAACATGGCACAACAGTGTCTTAGTACAGCAATTAAAAAAAAATAATTAAAACCAGCAGCATTGAGTCTTGAAATTGAAATAAACAAAACATAAACTTCAACATAAACTTCACTCCCCCTATTTGTCAGCAACCATTGGAATTAGTCACTTGGAATATCACACTGTGGGGGTCTTTCTCTTAGAGGATTCTGCCTGACTACTTTTTCATCTTCTGCATTGTCATCCTCACTGCTGATTGAAACACCATCACTATCATCATCATCCTCACTCTCAATAATATCCACCAGCAGCTTATTGATTTGATAATCATCAGCATCCAATTCAGCTCTCCTTTCTTGATTATAAGCCAACTTCTGGAGTAAGTACCACTTTACTCCTTTCTTCTTGTCTGAGGGAGCAGTAGATGTCTCTTCTTCTTTTTCTTTGCCCTTTTCTCCAGATATGTCATTGACATGCCCTTCTTTGAGCAGTTTTGCAGAGATATAAATAGCAGAGGGACAATCTGAGATTGGTTCTGTGGCTGTGCTAATAGGCTTGGATCCAGTCATAGGTAGGACTTGAGCCATAATCACCCCAGTGATTAGACAAGGAAAGGGGAGCAAAATTGAGGATGAGGTATCAGCACTAAATTCTTTAATCAAATTAAAAACATGAGTACCAAAATCAATTGGCAAAGAGGACATGATCCTATAGAGAAATATGGCCATTTCCTTATTGACTTTGGATGGCTGCTTAGTGGGATTCCAATTGAACCTAGCTATTTTGTGCAGCACAGATGCACACAAGGTGAGGGAGGAGGTTTTAATGGAGTGACCATCAAACCTATTGTTCTTGCCAGTTAGAATTAAAGCTAGTATTTCTAAGTCTGGTTCAACATTATCAACTTCAGTAGGACTAGGACAGCACAGATAATCATTGATCAACTTAGGGGTAAAATCCAGAGTCACACCCCTTAAAAACACTCTGCCATAGGCAGGATCACCCTTAACAAACACAGTATTACTAAGATTGGCATAGAATTCTTTAATTACAGCAGGGTAATAAGAATTAGGATAAGAAATAGTTCTATCTAGGCCAACAGCTGACAGCAGTTTCTCAATATGTACCTGAATGTGTGGATAGCTAACTAGGTTAAGTCTTCTTTCACTGTGAATCTCCCTACCAGTAAAAGACCTAAACCTTCTATACGTGGTCCTACTCCAAAACCTAGGATCAGTCTCATGAAACTTAGACTTATAAGAGAAAACAGTTGGAGTTTGATGATCCTCTACAGTTTTCCTAGCTCTTTTCTTAGTGCGCTTTTTCTGAGATGAGGAAGTCTCACTTACCTTAGCTTTTGATCCTGGACTTGTTGGAGATTTATTCATGAAATCTCTTAGAGTGCAATCATCATCAATGTTCAGGTTGGGGTTTTTAGAAGGGTTTGATGACATGGTTGCAACTGGGGTTAGAACCTTACTTAGAACCTTGCAGTGGGTTTCTACAGCAGGCCTAGGGTTTTACAGAGGTGAGAGAGAGAGAGTTATTCTGTAAAAAGTAATTGATTTTGGATAGTAAAAAGATGTTTGTATAAATAGCAATAAAGACCATATCTTTTTGAAATTGGAAATAGATACATGCAAATCAATTAAGAGACAGATTTTGGCTTAAAAATAGGAAGTATTTTATCAACAGAATTTTGAAAAATAAATCATACTATGATCACGAAGAAACAGTTGGCATTAAGATAAATTCAGCCAATTAAACAGATAAGCATTCCTTTTTCAAAACAGATTCATCCAATTTGAAAATTCAAAAATTGAAGCTTTAAGGAAATTTGACTTGATTCAAGATAAAGAACACTTAAACAGATATCTAACTTTTAGGAGAACAAAAGAAACCTAGCAATTTACTCACGAAAATATGTTTATCAAAGAATAACTCTAATAAAGATTAAATTTTAGGAGCTTAATTTGAGCAAATCCGTTTTTATTTCTACACAAAAACAGTTTGATGACCTCAGCAAGGAAAGAGTATAAGTGATGTCAAACAATAACAAGACTTTGTCTTGGCAGTTATAGAATAGACTGAGGTTTCAACTGATGTTACAACTGAGCTTGCAACCAGTATTTTTAACACGAGGTTTCAACTGATGTTGCAACTGAACTTCCAACCAACTATAGAGAGTGTGAGGTTTCAACTAATGTTGCAACTGGACTTGCAACCATCATATAAAATTGCACTTTGTGCTTGCAACTCTATTACCAGAGAGGTTTTTTAAGGACAAGTTACCTCACATCTGTTTTTGAGACACCAAAAAGCGGTTTTTTCAAGACAAAAACATCATAGCTCAAAATAAGACTTTAACCTAAGAAATAAACCTTATTAAAGGTACTCAATACAGACATATTTAGCAAAAGTATTCAATTAGATTGATAATGACATACCCCTATGTCACTTCTTAATGATTCAAACTTGTTTGTATCAAGGGGCTTTGTGAAAATATCTGCTAATTGTCTTTCAGTTGAAACATGTTCTAAAATTAAGCTCTTTTCTTCAACTAGTTCTCTAATAAAATGATGCCTTAGATCAATATGTTTGGTTCTGGAATGTTGAACTGGATTTTTAGCTAAATCTATAGCACTTTTGTTATCACAAAACAGAGTTAATATCTCTTGTTTAACATTATAATCAGTTAACATTTGTTTCATCCAAATAAGTTGAGTGCATCCACTTCCAGCTGCAACATATTCTGCCTCAGCAGTAGATAAAGATATGCAATTTTGCTTTTTACTGAACCAAGAAACAAGATTGTTTCCAAAATAAAAACAACCACCAGAAGTACTCTTTCTATCATCTATGTTTCCTGCCCAATCTGCATCACAGTAGCCACTAAGAAAATGGTTTGTATCTTTAGAATACCATAGGCCTAGATGAGGTGTTCCTTTTACATACCTTAGAATTCTTTTGACAGCTAGAAGATGAGGTTCTAAAGGATTTGCTTGATATCTGGCACAAACTCCTACACTTAAGCAAAGGTCTGGTCTACTAGCAGTTAAATATAGCAAACTTCCAATCATGGATCTATAAAGACTGGGACAAACACTTTTTCCTTTATCATTTTTAGACAGTTTAAGGGTAGTACTCATAGGGGTTCTCTTTTCTTTACTCTCACTTAGACCAAACTTCTTAACAAGATTGTCTGCATACTTGCTTTGACATAGAAAAATCCCTTTCTCATTCTGTTTAACTTGCAATCCTAGAAAGTAAGTCAATTCACCTCCACCACTCATTTCAAATTCATTTTTCATATCAGAAATGAATTCTTCTATCCTATTATTAGAGGATGAGCCAAACACAATGTCATCAACATATATTTGAGCAACAATTATATCCTTTGTAGTTTTCTTTGTAAACAGAGTTTTATCAACTCCCCCTCTTTTAAAACCTTTTTCAAGCAAAAACTTGGTTAATCTATCATACCAAGCTCTAGGAGCTTGCTTAAGACCATACAAGGCCTTTTTCAGCAAATAAACATGTTCAGGAAAGTTTGGATCTTCAAATCCCTTAGGTTGACAGACATAAACCTCTTCATTAATCACACCATTCAGAAAAGCACTCTTTATGTCAAGTTGAAACAGTTTAAAGTCATACAGACATGCAAGAGATAATAGCATTCTAATGGATTCAATTCTAGCTACAGGAGCAAAGGTTTCATCAAAGTCAATTCCCTCAATTTGTGTATAACCCTGAGCTACCAACCTAGCTTTATTCCTGATAATCACTCCATCCTCATCACTCTTATTTCTAAAAATCCATTTAGTCCCTATAACATTTTTATTAGAAGGTCTGGGTACTAAATTCCATACATCATTTCTCTCAAATTGGGCCAATTCATCCTGCATAGCTAAAATTCATTCACTATCTTCTAGAGCTTCTTTTATATTCTTAGGTTCTAACTGAGAGATATAACAAGCAAAGTGAACAACATTATTTCTTTTACCTCTGGTTTTCATACCTGAAGTAACTTCTCCTATGACATTGTCCAGAGAATGATTTTTTTGAGTCCTTACATAGCGAGGCCTGCTAGTTGACTGAGCATGAGAACTTTCTTCTTCTTCTTCAGATTCAGCAGCATTTTGGGTTTCAACTGTGGTTCCAACCTCAGTTCCAACCTCAGTTGTAACCTCAGTTGCAACTGGACTTCCAACCACTCTGGGACTTCCAGTTTGTTGTGTTTCTTCTTTCTCTTTTTCTGTAGTCTCAGCCTGTTCATCATCACCTGTAATCTCATCAACAGTTTTTAGGTCATCAAATAACACATTATAAGATTCCATAACACAGTTTGTTCTTTGATTGAAGACTCTAAATGCTCTACTATTCTGAGCATAACCAAGAAAAATCCCTTTATCACTTTTAGAGTCAAATTTACCAAGATGCTCTCTATCTCTGAGAATATAGCAAACACATCCAAAAACTTGAAAATACTTTACATTGGGTTTTCTACCTTTCCAAATTTCATAAGCTGTCATGGAAGTACCTTTAGTAATATAAACTCTATTAACTATATGACAGGCAGTATTAACAGCTTCAGCCCAAAATCTATTGGCAAGTTTCTTAGAGTTAAGCATTACTCTAGCCATTTCCTGAATGGTTCTATTTTTCCTTTCAACTATGCCATTTTGCTGAGGAGTCTTAGGAGCAGAGAACTCATGACATATTCCTAAGGAGTTGCAGAATTCTTTAAACCTGTTATTTTCAAATTCAGTTCCATGATCACTTCTAATCCTAGCAATATTACCACTAGTGGAACCTTTTTCAACTTGCAGTTTTAAGCACAGAGTTTTGAATAGTTCAAAAGTTTTAGACTTATCCTTTAAGAACACTACCCAAGAGTATCTAGAGAAATCATCTACAACTACTAGAATGTACTTCTTACCACCTATACTAGCAGTTTGCATAGGACCCATTAAGTCAATGTGAAGAAGTTCTAAGACTCTCTTAGTGTAGATTAGACTAGTACTTTTGTGAATACTTTTGGTTTGTTTGCCTATAGCACAATCACCACAGACACTTTGAGTTTTAGCACTAAGTTTAGGAATTCCTCTTATCAATTCCTTTTTAACAAGCTTATCTAAAGTTTTGTAATTCACATGCCCAAGCCTTTTATGCCAAATATCTACATTATTAGTAATGGCTTGATTACACCTACTTTGAGGCACTTCTTTTTCAGCTTTTTCAAACACATAGCAACTGTTGGTTGATCTAACTCCAGTCATGATTAAATCATTGTTAAGATTAGTAATTAGACACCTTTCTTTGTCAAATTTAACAGTCATTTCATTATCACAGAGTTGACTGATACTAATAAGATTAGCTTTTAGACCATCTACAAGAAAAACATCCTCAATATCAGGCATTCCAGGTTTGTTTAAGGTACTTTTACCAATAATTTTACCTGTATCTCCACCTCCAAACACAACAGTGTTACCTGTAAGAATGGTGACATTTTTTAGGAGGCTTGCAGTACCTGTCATATGCTTAGAGCATCCACTGTCAAAATACCAATCATTAGAAGTAACAGCATTCAAAGAGTTAATAACAGCTTTGTTGTTAGCAACTAAAGTTGCTTTTTCTTTAACTTTCCAAACCCATTTCAAATTTTTATTGACAGAAGCCAACCAGGTTTTCTGGGAAATATACTTTCTGTTTCTTTTTAAATAACACTGGATTTCAGAATGACCAGGTTTTTTACAGAAATTGCACAACTTCAACCTAAAGTTATTCAGTTTGTTCATGGTTGCAACTTTGGTTGTAACTGAGCTTCCAACCTTCTTTACATAAACCTGAGTTTTATTCCTGGTTGCAACTCTGGTTGCAACTGAGCTTCTAACCTTGTGATCAAAATCATGAGTTTTAGCTTTAGCAACAGCTTCAATAAAAGTAGTTTTTCCTGTACTCTTACCACCATAGTAACCTAGACCACTGATATCTTTGGATCCTCTAGAATATGACAGCATGTCATCTAATTTATCTGAAGCAGAAACATTCAGCAATTTTATTATCTTTTTAGTTTCAGTAAGTTCAGCCAGTTGTAATTTAAGCTTCTCAGTAAGATTTTTAACCTCATCCTTTAGATCAACATTTAGCTTGCTTATGATCAAGGATTGTTTACTCAGACATTTATACTTTTCATACAGAACAAGGTATTGCTTAGTAATGTTTTCATCAGAAGGTTCTTCCTCATCACTGCTATATGTTTCACAGGCAGTTGTAACTGGGGTTAAAACCTGCTCACAGTCACTTTCATAAGTAGGTTCTTTTTCAGTGATTATTCCCATGAAATTAACAAAATTTAGACCATCCTCTTCATCACTGTTACTCTCAGAATCACTATCACTATGAGTGGTTATATAAGCATTTTTGTTTCTTTTTAAAGTGTTTGCACACTCAGCCTGAATATGACCAAAACCTCTACATTCTCTACACTGAATCTCTTTAGATTTGTATTCTTTGTTATCCTTTTCTTTGGAATTCCACTTTCCTGTAGAGTTATTATTGAACCTAGACTCTGTCTTAAACTGGTTATCCTTTTTCTGAAAGTTTTTTGATGAACCAGTATCCTCCTTTTTCTTATAAAACTTCTTGTACACCTTTTTTGCAAAGAAAGCTAGTTGTTCTTCATCACTCATTTTATCACAGGCATTAGATTCAGATTTCTTAGCTTGAAATGCTATTCCCTTTTCTGGTCTTTTATGTTTGAAGAATTTCAGTTCATGTGTACTTAGATTTCCTATGAGTTCTTCAAGTTTAAGATTATCTAAGTCAGTTGATTCTTCAATAGCTGTGACCTTAATTTCAAACCTTTCTGGGAGTGACCTAAGAGTTTTCTTAACAAGTTTAGCATCACTGTATTTTTCACCTAATGTTTCAGCTTGATGAGCAATGTGGCAGATTCTACCATTAAATTGTTCAATGTTTTCATCTTCCTCCATTCTTAAGTTCTCAAATTGGGTAGTTAACTGTTGAAGTTTGAAAGCTTTTACTTTAGTGGTTCCTTCAAAAGTAACTTGCAAAATATCCCATGCTTCTTTAGCTGTTTCACAATGAGAGATATACCTGAATACGCTGAGAGTTACACCAGCAAAAATCAAGTTTATGGCTGTTGAGTTGGCACTTGATTTTCTGTCTTCTTCAACAGACCATCTGTCTTCAGGTAAGAGAATCGGTTCTCCTTCATTATCCATGGTAGTTGGAGCCTCCCATCCATACATAACAGTCTTCCATGCATGTTCATTCTGCTGTTTGATGAAAGACCTCATTCTAATTTTCCATACTCCATAGTTTACTCCTCCTTCAAGCAATGGAGGTTTGTTGAAGGCGTTTCCTTCCCTCATTAAGTCCATTGTTACTAGAACACAGGATCCACACTAAGTAAGGTCTAGTGTGAAGCTCTGATACCAATTGTAATTCCTATCCGCTGTTCTAGATGCAGTTTTGCAGTAAGGTTCCAAGTGGAGTTGGAACTGCAGTTAGAACCAAGTGTATAAGGTTCCAAGTGAGGTTGGAACTGCAGTTGGAACCAAACGTATTAATGGACAGAACTGTTTTAAAATTAAATGTACTTGGAAATAATTCACACGCACATTTAACAACGGAGTTCACCTAACTAGGCTACGTCTCCGGGGCACTTACCCAGATTATGATATTATAAAAAGCTTACAATATATGACTCAAGTCTTAATGAAAAACTTAGACTCCCTCTATGTTTTTCTGCCTATCACTATATTGCTCCTACTCTATAACTATCACTTATAAATCAATGGCATCCCACCATTGTTTTCTTTTTAAAGCTCACGTGTATTCTCTCTAGAAAAATAAGTTCTTTATAATTTAGAACACACACCTTTTCAAGCTTAAGTTACTAAGTATATAAACAAGTAAAAACAATCTTCTATCTTCAATATCTTTTGATTGCTTTTGACTTGGTTGATTAGCTTCAATCTCTCCAAGTATCACGAGATTCTTCAGCATGGATTGACTCTAATCATCTTTGATTAATACCTGTTTAGTAACACACTTGAAAGTAGGAGTTAATCTTTTCCTTTGAAAGGAAGCATATAAAGATATGATCTCTTAAAGATAATATCTTTTCATAAACATATGAAACATTTAACTCCACATATCAATCAATCTTTAAACATATCTTTACTGAATATTATAAGGATCAAAAGATTGAAACAAGTGATAAGGACAAGCATAAGAATAGAAATATATATGTTAAAAGGAAACATAACCTTATAAACTATTCTCTTTATATCTTTTATAAAACATCTTTCCTTAACATTTTGATATTCTCAATATACGCATATTAACCATGTTAAGACTATATGAGAATATATCCTACATACTTTAAAATGATTTAACATTAAACAAGTAGTAATGTAGAATAATGAAACAAGACAGAATTCTGCTTCGCAGTAGGTTGGAACTCGTGGTTGCAACTGAGGTTGCAACATTACTTGAAACCTGTCAACACAGGTTGTAACTTAGGTTGCAACTAGTACTTGAAACCTAATACTACTAACTTAGTAGGTTGTAACTGAGGTTGCAACTGGTACTTGGAACCTGTCAATCCTGTCTTAGTTCTTAATAACAGTTAGGATTTATTTAGTAAAAACCAATAGACAATAAACAATATTTAGACCAGAAATCTGGTCCTAACACTAAGAAAGTGTAGAAGCAATACAATAATTATACTCTCCTCTAATTATATTTTTTCGTCCCTACTTGGGCAAAGCTGCAAAGGTGTTAAAATTATCATACTGATTAACAATATAATATATTAATAATGTTTCTCAGTCCGAATGCTAATAAATAAAGTCTTTATAATGTAATATGGAGCTCTTTTAGGACGAACAGAGAAGTTTAGGATCAAGAAGATACTCGCCATGTATTACAACATAGTATCACATACAAACTTGAAGTATGTATACAACATTCATAATTGCATAATACCCATACATAAGTTTGTAAGTTTTAATGAACAAACACACCAATGATACTAAAAAAGATCAGCTCATGAAACGAAGACAAACATGCACAAGAAACATCAGAGACTCCATGGAACAAATACTCTATCGAGCTTTTAAACGCTCAGTCACTGTCTTATTCAATAAAACCAATAAAACCGATACGTAGGTATTGCTTTTCTTTTACTTCCTTGTCAAGGAAACGGTGACGTTGTAAAATTCAGGCGCCTCTTTAGCATAACAGTCACAGAGGTTCTCACCGAACTTCTTGAAGGCCTCTCCGATGATTGAGTCGCCAAAGTGACTCGCCAATAAAGGTTCTGCCACTGATCTCATGTACTTTGCAACATAAGAACCTGCATAGTATGGGTCATGTACCTTTTCTGGGTTAGCGCCCCCGGTCCAAGGAACTTTCGTCAAATTCAAGGAGTTGATTGTGAAGGATCCGTCCCTTTCGACTATGTGTTTGACTTCAGAAGGACATGGAGTATATTCTGGGATGTTGAATGAATCGAGTTTTTGCTTTTCGATGATACCCTGCATATTGTTATTTGATACATTGAGAAAAAAATGTTGATCAGATGTGTCCATATTTATTTTATTTTTGTTTAGGATCGTCTTTGGCACATGTCCACGGTTCAATAATGGCCGCTGTAACCAAATTTTCGAAGCTTTATAATTATAGTAGTAACACAAAAATCGTAATGCACAGAATAACGATTAAAATTAGACACCTCCTTTTACAGCCAAAAAGTTCGTCATACCTTGAGAACAGTCATTTGACATCACAGATGTTTCTATGCAGTCTTAAAAAATGAAATTTAGAACATACAATGACAATTGAGAACAAACAAAAGCTTGAAGTGTTTACTGTGTGTTCATTTTTTTTTATATTCAGAATTATCTTCCAAGTCGCGTGCAGCAAATTTTAAGAATAGATTACAATTGTTATTTGAACATGTATAATTAAAGCACCATCACTTTTGTCGTAGGTTAGCACGCAACGCAAGAGTACATTTCATTCCCCTTCGCTCGTAAAAACTTGTAGAAATTCCCTTAAGGAGCTAACTCAAAGTGTTAACCATACATTTGAACCAGAAAAGCTAAATGATGTTATTTTTGCAAGGAATTTCTCCATTTGCCTCGTGACTAATATTAATCGATAAGCATAAGAGTCTATAAGTACCTGGGACACCATTTCAGTGAGTCCTATGTTCAAAATTTCCCAAATGTAAGAACACTCCTTGCTTGCAGAATCCTCACTTTTCCTACCCTTAAATGTTAAAACCATTCGCCCGCCTGCCACCAGCTCTTCTGAGCGGCACTTCAAAAAGAAAGAGAAATCTTTTTGAAATTGCTCATAGTATGCTTTTATCACCTGTGGGGTGCTAGTGCCTGCCCTGTAAATGTTGCCTTTGTTGCTCTCCAATCCATCAGGGATCTGGAAAATAGTTTATGAAACCGGATTCTTAGAAATAATGAAATATATAAGAGAAGTGCAGACTTGAAAACAAGTCAGGGAACATTAATCTCTTTCCTTTCAATACTTGCGCATATTTATTTAAATAAAAATCACCTGAGAGAGCCACATGAGACTATAAGAAGAGTGAACAAAGTGAAGACTTTCTGATGGAAAGAGCCTTCCATAAAATGAACCTGGTACACCGTTCACAAAGCATGTGTCCGAGTCCTGCCCCAACCATTTCTTCGAATCATCTCGAAATGTTGCTAACGACTTAAAGATGGTGTTGAAATCCGTATCCGGAAGATCATTCAAATAAACTTGAAATTCTGGTATGTTCCTTTTTATTTTGTCGGTTACTTTATAAGATGTTTCCATAACTTCGGATACCACTGAAAACGCATTAGGCCCTGAGGAGCAGCCCAAATCTGCGATGTGCAGAGTCTTCGTGTTGGTGCTGTATAAGAAATCCATTATCGTTTGTTCTCGTATGGATTTTGTTACCGAAATTACCGCTTTCTACCCAAAAGAAGTAAAATAATATTAGAAAATTAACATGTAAGGGTTCCCTATAAAGAATTAATAATGTAACTGGCAAACAAGGTGGATCGAATTCTCGCTTGCATCATTAAGCATGATACACTAAAGAAGCACTTCTAAATGGAGTATGATATAAGCTACAGATCTGGCATTTTTGAACCATTGAAGGTACATTATATAAGTTTTTAGTAATCTCGTATTTGTATGTATGTTGTGTGTTTTATCGGGTTTTGTACCATGTATTAAGGTTTTTTTCCAGTTTTATCACCCAAATTCTTAATTTGTGTTTTTTTTCTGTTTAAACGGATTCCTTCCAATTTTGGATAGAAAATAGACATGTACACGACACATACCAAAGTCACACTTTATTGAAATATAGGATATACGTTAACTATATAATAATATACATATTTTGAAGAAATAAAAAAAAACTACATGATTTAAAATACAAGTAAAAACATTATGTTGCTTTTAGAATTGATTTGGTAACAAAATTTATTTCTTCTCATCGTTGGTAAATGATTGTATTAGGTACAAAAAAAATCTATTTCTTGTCCCTAAGTATTAGATTTATGGATAAAAGAATATATTTCGGCCACTAAATCTTACATTTGGGCTCTGTTAGTTTCACCGGCAAACTTTTTTATGTGGAAAATTGTTTTCGTGTAATTTTTTGTCCGGAAAGAGTTTTACCTTCCCATATTGTGGTTATTTCGGAGTTGTATAAAAACTTTTGCGTAAATTTTTCTCAAGATACATATTTAATCACAATTTTTTAAATATTTTTTGATTTAATCTCCACTTACAAGTAAGTTTTGCTTATTAGAAATTTTCTTGTCTTGTGTTATTTTATATTTTATAAGTTACTTTTTACTAACTACTTTCTCTTTATACATATTAAGTTAGATTTTACAGAATTTTATTCATTGGTTTAAAGTTATGCATAAGAAAGAGTTGCTTTCAACTTAAAAGTAGCTAGCAACGTTAACTTGTGTTTTTTTTTAATTATTGATAAATATTAGTGATCTAATATTGAACTTTAAATATTTAGGTTTTTATTCTAAGAGTTAGTACCTAAATAAGTTACTTTCAACTTATTAGAATTAATGTGCAATAAGTTACTTTTATTTATTTTGATCTAATGCATTATACAAAATTACTTACAAGTACTTGTTTGGATGCATATGCCTTATTAATTTAGTCATTTAAACTACTCCGTTTTAGAATATATATATATACTTACTGTGTGTGGGAAACGTTAAATGGACATTTTTGTATACACTTTTGTAGAATTTTTTTTTTACAAAAACGTTCCAAATCAATATTTGATTAATGTAAATTTCCACAGTTTCACGACGGGAAGACAAATATGCATTTGTTTTCTCGAGACGTATAATATCATGTTTTGAAAATTAAGTTAAAATTTAAAAATTCAATACATGGCATTATACATATCGGAAAAAAAAAATAAGACACATATTTGTCTTCCTATTGTGAAACCGTTGATATTTGTATTAATCAAATTTTGATTTGAAGCGTTTTTGTATAAATGTGTACACACCAATGTGTTTATTCTTGTTATTAGATGAACTAATTTTGACCATTAAAATTAAATAAATGAAGGGTTGTGATTGATGTATAAACATAATGTGTTTTTTTATTTTGATATAATGCATTATACAAAATTACTTACAAGTACTTGTTTTGATGCATATGCCTTATTAATTTAGTCATTTAAACTACTCCGTTTTAGAATATATATACTTACTGTGTGTGGGAAACGTTAAATGGACATTTTTGTATACAATTTTGTAGAATTTTTTTTTTACAAAAACGTTCCAAATCAATATTTGATTAATGCAAATTTCCACAGTTTCATGACGGGAAGACAAATATGCGTTTGGTTTCTCGAGACGTATAATATCATGTTTTGAAAATTAAGTTAAAATTTAAAAATTCAATACATGGCATTATACATATCGGAAAAAAAAAAATAAGACACATATTTGTCTTCCTATTGTTAAACCGTTGATATTTGTATTAATCAAATTTTGATTTGAATCGTTTTTGTATAAATGTGTACACACCAATGTGTTTATTCTTGTTATTAGATGAACTAATTTTGACCATTAAAATTAAGTAAATGAAGGGTTGTGATTGATGTATAAACATAATGTGTTTTTTTATGTGTGTATAGATCTTCCCTATATATATATATATATATATATATATATGAGGAAAGATATATTTTCAATTTGAAACAAACCAATGTGGACATCATTGATCTGGACCGTCGAATTTAAACACTCCCATCCATTAAAATAACCAAAAGCTAAATAGACACAATAGCGTAATAAAAAAAAAGATGAGTTATTTTCTCTCTCACCGTCTTCAATAATCACCCAATTTGGCAATTGCAGAATTTATTATTTTCTATCTCTCTTGTTGTCTTGATTTTCCAAAAACATGTGTCTTATGAACATGCATGGTAAAAATTTATCAAGTCCTCAAATCATTTACTTCTAAATGAGCCAATTTGGGGTTTACTTTTAAATAATTATTTGTTGTCATATTGTTCTTTATAATGATTTAATTAACAACTAAATAGTCTAAAAATAAGAAATTAAAAACAAAAATTGAAACAAAATTGAATTTTACTAAAAATATCAATTTTAACCCAACTATACTTTATACATAAAATAACATAATTTTACATAATCAAGCTCTTTAAAAATTCCGAATTTGACAAATTAAAAAAAAGTTAAGAAAATGTTTTGATGGAGCAGGGGTCTTGACTAGGAGAAAAGGGAGAGAGGGAGTGAGTGAATTTGTTGCGAGAGAGTAACAATTGTTAGATGAGTTTTAACTTTGTATATTTTTAATGGATGAGATTTAATTCTAGTATTTAAATTCGATGGTCCACATCATGATGTCCATTTTGCTGTTTTTCAAAGTGTTCATATATCATTGCCCTATATATATATATATATTAGTAACGGTTACTCACACGTTACATGTGTGACGCGTGTTAAAAAGTATATTAATTGAATAAATATATTAAATTAAAAATCGTGAGTAATATAACGTTTTTGTTATACAAAATACCCGTAAAATGATTTTATTTTCTATAACATTGTAATTGTTTTGAAAATATCATGATTTTTGTGTGTTTTTTATATTTTGAATTGAATAAATGTAAATGAGTAATTAGTAAAAAACAGTTGGGCATTTTTGAAAAAAAAAATTGC
Source organism: Primula veris (assembly GCA_963682055.1). NCBI lineage: Eukaryota > Viridiplantae > Streptophyta > Magnoliopsida > Ericales > Primulaceae > Primula > Primula veris. The sequence goes on from OY821747.1 coordinate 10,311,657, forward strand.
CAAAATTTGGTAGTCTCACTTTTTTTTGGGTTGACTTATATATATAGTACTAGTAAGCGTAGCCCACACGTTGCGTGCGTATGTGACACGTAGTAAAATAAATATGATCACAGCCAAATGAAGTTAACATTTTCAAAAACTTTACAAAAATAATTGAATGAATATCGTAAATTAACAATCATGTATAAAGAGTAATATAATATTTTACATGATGATTTGTTTGGGAGATAAATTGAGATGTGTGGAAAAATAGAATATTTATTTATTTGAATTGCATTAAGGTATTTGAGTAACTGATAAATTAGAATATAAGTATTTTTAGAAAAAATGGTAAAATTTGACATATTCAAATTTTATTGGGTTTTCTTATATTAATATAGTATATACAAGGAGGATTAGGAAACCCTTTTTGACACAAATGTGCAAAAATGCTTCAAATTATGCATGTCTCTACGGTTTAGTGACGTAAATACAAATATGGTTTTTTTTTTCGAGATGTATAATTGCATGTATTGAAAATTATACTAAATCCAATAAATGCAATTATACATTTGGAAAAAAAAAAATAAGACGCATATTTGTCTTCAAATCGTAAAACCGTGAAGATCTACAATAAACAAATCTTGATTTGGAGGGTTTTTTATGAAAGTGTAAAAAATAGGTGTCACTTGAATCGCCCCATATATATATATACATATACAAGTAACTTTATTATTTCAGTTACTTCTTCTATATGATTTAATATTCACTAAAAATAAGCTAAATTATTTACTTGCAAAAACAGTCCATTTTTACTTATTTTTAGTTAAAGTACACTTATAAGTTACTTTTTAAATTATAACCATCCATTGTAATTTACTTCTTTCTTCTAAACTACTTTTAGCTTAATTTATGGATTACTTATAGGTTATAAGTTATTATTAAAAATAACTTATTTTTAAGTTGTATTTAATTTTTAACTATATTACTAGTTAGTTTTAACTTTTGTTATGGTTACACATTGGTTCCTGAAAATAATTTACTGAAAGTTTTAGAGGAAGTTCTTTTCCTTAACTGTCCTTCGATTCTGGAAAATAATTATTTGCAGAAAAAACTGATTTTCTCGTGAAACATGCACGTTGAAATCTAAATTTTCAAGGTGGAAAAAACAGCCTTCACTTTCCGGCAAAACAAAGTAGCGATAAAACTTGTTTTTTTTTTTTTGAAGGACATAAAAATCACTTTCCGGCAAAACAAAGTAGCGATAAAACTTGTTTTTTTTTTTTTGAAGGACATAAAAAAATGGTTTTGAAATCATTACATTGCTGTAGAGTGTACCTTATTTTTTTTCTTTTTTCTTTTACTCAAGTAGAGTGTACAATTTACACAACTGTTTTTGGCAATTGACACTTACCCGCTTTAATGTACTAACTTTTGAGCCCACTTTTACTACTTATGGACTGGAAAGGAAATGTTATAAATAATTAATATATCAAAAATGATGTTAAAAAATTATTTACGATGAGAAATAGACCAAATAGAAGATCATTTGTTAATCCGTATATTAGAACCTCATGTTTGAGTTTGAGTTTCAACTACCCATTGTTTGTTAAATATGGGACAGCAATGTTTATGGACATCACTAAAAAAAAAAAAAATATATATGTACAATTAGCTACGTAAATTGTGACGTTTTTTTTTTATTACGAGCTGACTATTTACGGTATTTATGACAGGTTTGACAGGATAATTAATTTATGACATGTTTGTGATTTCGAATTAGTGACATATTTTTTACTCTCACAAAATTAACATTATTTTGTAATGCACGAGTATATTTAATACCAGGAAATATATAATTATATACCTGAAGGGATGAGTTCTTTGCGTAACTTGTATCTCCATTTCCTCCATTCATGTAAGGCATTTTAGTTACAACTTCCATATTCTATCTCTACTTTTCTCTTTCACAAACAGATACGTACTCACACAACTGTCTTCTATTCAAGTTTGATTTCTATGCATTATATAAAGACCCTATAGGGCTTTATATAGAAGGTGAACTTCTTAAACTGTCACAAGTCACAACTACATTGATATACTCCTAAAAACTACTTCGATAAAGTATGCATGGGGTACGTCACCAATGATGTCATGTAAGTTGATTCACATACTCAATTCGTCAAACCTAACTTTGGCCGAACATACAATGTTAATTCTTGGGATTGGCTCCATTATTAATCGGTCCATTAGCGGGTCCTCGTGTTTGGAAGATATATTGTCAATATTTATGATGTACGCACGCAGCCTTCAATTCTATAGTATCGAAGATGTGTGTGACATGAACACGGATTGGACAAGGTACATGGGTAATGGGTTGTCTGACATGGCTTATTCGCGTGTTTTTTTTACTATTTTCGTATCGAGCACTTAGATAAGTGAGTAGGAGATGGTTGAAGGACTACATGACGCGTCTCCTTAAAAAAAAATTAATTTTAAGAATTTTTATCTGTGAACCATCTATTTTTTGTTTTTTTAAAAGTTAGGTTTTATTAAAAACTGTCAGTTGACATGTTTTATAACATTAGAATCAAAATGAAACATTGATAGAATGTATTTACCCATGTCATAGTACCACGATTAATTCTAAACATCACACAAAACTCATGTACGTGTATCATGTATGACAAATTAATTGTTGCTGTTTGGTTAAGTGTCACTAAAAAAAGATGGCCAAATAGTTATGGTATTAGTGACTTTTTTTTTACGAGCTTATTAGCTATGATTTTTATGACGGTTTTTTGACAGTTTAATCAATTTGTGACAAATTTGTGTTAGATTTATAACAGTTTTTTAAATTAGCTAGTGACAATCTTGTGACATTTTTTGACTCTCACTAAATCAATTAGCGTGTTTAAATATGAAACATATATGACAATATAATTTATTTGCGGATGTGTCCCGGACGATTTGTGTCTTAGATTTTTGTAACATTGTTGGTTTGGCGTATATGTACCATGTCATGTAACACATCGGTACTTGTATCATGCATCATATATAGGTCATTATATGTTGGGGCAACGGAGGTTGGGGATGGTAATCCATCTTAACTAGAAACTAATATATATTTTTAAACTATTTGAGTTTTAGACACGTTACAAAAGTTCCTATAATACTCTTTTACCAATTTCTCTTCCTCTTACGCTCTACAAACACGGGACCATTGAACACTACCACCGCGCCACTAGAGCTGACACCACCCTGCTGCCGCCGCACTACTGTCTAATTCCTCTGCAAAACAACAGTTGCAATTAGAAGAGACAATTGTTGCTCCAATGCTTATGGCAACGATTATTCTAGGGTAATGCTAATTGTGATGGATTAGCAATGACGTTGGGGAACACGGCGGAGGTTGGCGGAGGAGGTAGAGTGATGAACACACCACTGTTTTATAAGAAGGCAAGAACGACTTAACCTAAGCAAGTCAAAAATAAAGAGAGACAAGAAAAAGAGATCACCTTTAGTGAGAGGGAAACTATATATGGCTTTATATATTGCTCAACAAAACATCATGTCTAAGAACCACAAACACAGTAGAGATGTAGTTCTTTACGATGATAATAACACATAGGTCCAAATAAAATAGTATCAAACTAAACTAGGCACCAAACTATTAAAATAGCAAAACAACCCATAGGCAAATAAGAGTGACTAGTCAGTCACATAATAACAATGGCGAACAGGTGGACGGTTAACCCAAGTGGGTTGTCACCACCGTGTTCATCATAGAGGCCGAAGGTGGATCAACTACACGGTCAACTAAAGTTAGTGATTGAGGGATTGTAATTTAGTAAATTATAAGCAAGGATGACCGATTTAATAAATTAATTGGTTCATCACATGAATCCATGCACTTTCATAAATTACTTTAGAACTAAAAGAAAACAAAATTTTACGTTATGTTATATTAATTTACAATTTTGATTTTTAACCCACAACTATATATGTAAATCACACACTCGAGTTATTTTTTATGAACCAAAACACGATGACCTTTGACGACCTCACTTCATTATTGTACTCACAGATTGGGTATGCAGTTTATGACGAATGAGAATGCACTTCTCGAAACAAATGGTATATACTTCAGGTTTGTGTATGCATTTTATCAGACCTTCCGGGTTTCTCGAACCTACGACCTCATAAAGGTTCGTCAGGCCTCAAGTAACCAAAGACGAGAAAGGTCATGTGTTTTAATAAAGGTTATGCACTTTATAGAATGTGTATGCACTTTGCCGGACTTCGAGCAAGCTCTGCTGCAAACCGAAGATGAGAAATGCTATGCATTTTTCACAAATGTATATTCAGTTCACGATTTTATATGCACTTCGCCGAACCTTCAATGACCTCTCCTGAGGTTCAATATCGGACCACCGTTGGCGTCGACGATACATGGGCAAGTGGTGGGTGGGGGTATAGAGAGCAAATTCCAATGCTATTTGATATTGGTTGGGGAGAGAGAGTCGTGATAATTCATTGTGTGTTTGAGATAAGCAGAGCGAAAGTTGCACCAACTTACAACGAAATACAATTGAATTTGTTTTGTAATTTATAACTAAATCACAATGCCCTAATAGACAAAAGTAGTTGGGTTTGGCCGTTTGGAGACGATTTGCAGCTGGTTTAGAAAATTCTGGAGTGAGTTTTTTGTTAACATATGTCTATACCTATTTATATATCTATAGCATTAGTATTTTGTGACGGGTTTGGGTTCCCGACCTGTTTCAATAATCACATCGATCCCAAAGAGGTCAGATCGGGCAAGTACTAGAAGAGGTCGGGTTGGAGTTCTTAGTATGGGACTGGGCCGGGGTATCAGGAATTTTTCCTATCCATTGTAATGTTTAGTGTCAGGGAACGTAGGGATTTACCGTGAAATAATGAACAAAAGTGGCAATTCTTTCATTTTTAATGTCTCAATTTTTATTTTGTTACGAAGGTATGACTGGTCATATTTGTTTTGATATTGTATTACCAAAATTTTATGCAACTATTTTAAAAGAAGACTAAGAGAGAACACTCTTTTTCCTAATTCCACCATAGTCCATAGATGGCAAAACATGAAACACGTTAAATACCCTACTCAATTTCTTACTATTTTCTAACAAAATATTATTGATTGACGTGTGTTCTTTTCCAGCTTTAGGTAAGACCCAATTACAAGAAATGAAGTGAACCAATTAATAAATTTTGCATGCTTGTTGCTGACTTGGATAGTCCAACAATATCTGCAACTTTTAAACTTTCAACCCTAGCCACCGCCGCTCGGGGTGGGGATCGGTAGCTCCAACATCTCTACCCCCGGGCAATTGTCAAAAGCAATCCTCTCTTCTCCTCCTCATCCCCATCCCTCGTTTTTCCTCATCTCTTTTCTCTCTCCTCTCACATCCGCATCCCCCTTCCCCCTCACCTATGTATTCCGCTTCCTCCCTTTCATGGGCTTGACCACACTTGATAGACCTTTAACCTTTTATCCAAACGCTAGATTTATGCTAGATCTAATCACTCCCACCGTTTTTATCAATTCAGAGCAAATATGTTATGACCGGGACCAACTTTGGTGATTGACCGGCTTGATTTTGCTTCACCCACGGGTTTAAATCCGTCTGAGAGCGGATTTTATTAATTAATTGAAGGTTATACCTTTGATTTGATTAAATTGGGGTTTCAAGTTGTTCGACATGCACCGTTGTCGGCCGGCCGATCTATATGGGTTAGTTTTGGCTTCCTTTGTTTGGCTAAAATACATTGTTATAATTGTCATAATTGATTAGACCACGAAATTGTCATTTTTGAGTGTTAATATGATATGAATTAGCATAATTTTGTTGACATTTAGACTTGTTTAAGACATATTTTGTGTTTCTCTGCGTTTTCCATGTTTACTCGCAATTATTGACATTTTTGTAGGAAAAAGAATGGATTTAGTACAAAAACAAGACAAGTACGCAAAAAGACCAAATGATGGACCTAAAGAGAAGAATTCAGAAGATTAAGGAACTCAACCAACCCCAATAAGTTGCAAAATAGAATCAAATCAAGATAGAGCAATGATTCTAGAAGACTAAATCTGAACTGGCTTAACCGGTCAGGTGCCGTTATATTTTAAATTTTAGATAACCTAGAGTTTGTTATAAGTTGATATATCACCGCTAATTCCAAAAATCAGTATCACAATTCATAACACTCACTTTTCATTAGTTTTATATTATAATTTCGTTCTAGAGAAAGAAAGAAGAGAGGAAAACTCAAAACTTGTGAATTTGTGCACGGATTCCTCTTTTTATCGACGTTTCATCGTAAAAGATAGTTATTGATTAATTTACGACGCATGTTAATGAACATAGATTTATATAAACTGAAAAACAGCCTCTTAAACAAATTTTAATAATTTGATTTTATGTAGTTTAAACTCCCGAGAAATGAGCCGTTGGATTGACAACCCAACCACTAACGCTCTCCTCGCTACTAATTAATTGACTCCTAATTAGTAAACCCCGTAAAAACTATCTATGTTAACGACCATACGGTTACACGGACGATAACCTTGGTGACTTACCCAAGTAAATACTACTGCTACCATCGTGTTCCTGCGAAACCTTTCAGTACGTAGGAAAAAACTACGTATCAAAATGGCAGATAGTCAATAATCGATCTATTTGGTTTTATTGGAAAGTCTGCTACTTTTATTTGCTATGGATTGCTTGTTATGTAATTATCAAATTGGCCAATGGGAAAGTTGAATTTTAGATATTAGACGGGTCTTTAGACTTATATAATTTTGGTGGCTCGGATTTTTATACGGTATCAAGTGGTTAGTTTGATAGATTGTACGAACCGTCGATGATATTCTTTCGGATGGGTGCTTCATGTTATTTGAAACGATGAGTATGATCCGTCTCCATTATAGCTAATTATTTGGTACCTAATTGATTTTTTATGGGTTCATAATTCATTGGGGTGTAATCCATATTGTTGTTGAAGGGCGACTTTTTTGGAATACATTCCTGATTTTCTCCTTTGACGTGGCCACTTATTGGACAACAACTTAGGCTGGATTTGTGGTTTTTAACTTGTATTTTTTTGTAGATTTGATGAGTAGGTATATTTCCTAATTTACCTTGGTTGTATTGATTTTTCTAGCGGTTACATACCACTCTCCTTTTAGGAGAGATTTATATTACGGTGTTGTCTCGCTGTAGGCAGTCATCTAGTTGCTCAGTCTGTGAGCCTCATTTATCATTTTGCTATGTAATACTCTTAACTTCCACACAAAAAAAAAAAACTGGTGTCAGAATTAACACAGTTAGGGTAACTCGCAAAGACGTATCGTATGTCATCCCGGTTATATGGCAACGCTGAAGGTAACCAGTTAGTGTTTCTCGAGCACGGAGATTAGGGTTTGGCATGGTCATTTGGATTCTCTAAACTACAAAGGAAACAAATCGAAAGAAAGAGAAAGCAACAAGTTTAAGGTAAAAAAATAACTGTAACGATCCGGTTAAACGGACCGAACCGTCACGCCCGTATCAACAATATTGTCCGTTTTGGCACAACTTCCCAGGGGGGTCACCCATCCTGGTACTACTCCAGGTTAAGCACGCTTAACTGTGGAGTTCCGTCCTCGCTGTTGTGCCGCACGGCTTTAAAAGGCCTTGTTAATAGAAAATGGATCTTTAAGCTCATATACCACACGAGTACTCTCGTATCTGGACGATGTGGGACTGCCGCACAACACCGCACCACAGAATTTCCTTCCTGAAAATCTGGGTCGTCACAATCACCCTCCCTTTAGGCACGACGTCTTCGTCGTCCTTCAGGGGTCCACACACACATGCTAGTCCCCACATTTCCGGTCAGATAGAAGCTCTGATACCATCTGTAACGATCCGGTCAAACGGACCGAACCGCCACGCCCGTATCAACAATATTATCCGTTTTGGCACAACTTCCCAGGGGGGTCACCCATCCTGGTACTACTCCAGGTTAAACACGCTTAACTGTGGAGTTCCGTCCTCGTTGTTGTGCCGCACGGCTTTAAAAGTTCTTGTTAATAGAAAATGGATCTTTAAGCTCATATACCACACGAGTACTCTCGTATCTGGGCGATGTGGTACTGCCGCACAACACCGCACCACAGAATTTTCTTCCTGGAAATCTGAGTCGTCACAATAACACTAAATATTTACATATTTTTCCGTAAATGCGCCAAAATATTGACGGCCCTCTATATATGTTTTTACCACACCTAAAGGCTTGATATGAAAGGCGTAGTTGCACTTCTAAAAAACTGAAAAGAAATCTAGATCAAAACACAAGGAAAAATTTTAACGCCCAGGTTGGTTTTGACTTCATGTTTTTATGCGATTTTAATTTTGATCTAGGGGGTGTAGGCCATTAGTGGCTAAACTAGAAGTTTAACAAATCATATCTTCTTTATGAGATTCGATTTATTATTTTATGTGCGATGTGTCTGATATTTTAAATTTCAGTGTTGTCAATTCTTATTGCTCTCTCTAGCAATTTGGAGACTCAATTTGAATAAATAAAATATGTCTTGATTATTAAGTTTATAGTAAAATATATAAAAGAAACTGTTTCTCACTCAAATCCAACATTGTGAAAATTATTACACGCACGATGAAACTAAATAACATTAAGACAACAATAATAAGAAGAATTCAAATCCTAACCCTCCTTCATACTTTATGAGCAAAAACTATTTATAAGTAAATCCTTAATATAAAGATTTAGCCAACATTTTTTTCTCAATTGATAACGTGTCCAACCATTGAATCTCTATTGTGATATCGTTGATCGTACATAGTTTTTCATCAAAGATAAAGACTTCTTATTGCATGAGTATGCCTGAGTTTGTGAACTTTTTTTCAGTACGGGACACTCTCATCCATCCCTTATTAATAAATAAATTTGGAAATGGTGAAATTTTAGACAGTATGTTATTATTTTATGAAGTTACAGTAATATTCACCTTCTCTCCGATCTCTATCTCCTCCTTCTCTCTCTCCGATCTATCTCCTCCTCCTTCTCACTATCATCCTAACTCTCTCTTTTCGATCTTTGTCATCATCTTTGCTCTATTTTTTCGATTTTTTTCTTCTCCTCTCTCTTTTCCGTAGAGATTGAGACAAACACATCTATCAGAATGGGCGATGAGTGTATACAGTGAGGTCAAAAACTCGAGTTTGATGTTGACCGAGATGTGGTCGTCGAAGGAGAGGCCCACGACGACGACGTGATAGTTCGAGATCGGAGGACGGGTAAGAGTTAGATTTGCTAATTAGTTTATAATGTTGAAAAATAAGTGTATGAATTATGTGAATTAATGGTATGGAGTTGAAAATTATGTATATGAATTATGTAAATTGAGTTATGAACTTTGAAAATAAGAGAATGAAGTTTTGGAATAAGGGTATGAAAAATACAAATTATGGTATAAACGTTTGAAATTAGCATATGAACTTTTGGAATAAGGTTATGAAAAATACAAATTAGGGTATGAACTTTTGGAATAAGGGTATGAAATATACAGGGTATGAACTTTTGAAATAAGAGTTTGAAATAAGAGTATGAACTTTTGAAATAAGGGTATGAAATATACAAATTAGGGTATGAACTTTTAAAATAAGTGTATGAAATATACAAATAAGGGTATGAACTTTTGGGTATGTTTTTGTTAATTAGAAATTTTTGGACATATTTTTGTTAATTTAGTTTCAAAAGTAGTATGTTTTGTTAATTTATCCTTAAAACAATTATTCCATAATTTATAAAGGTTTTTTAATCAATTTTGTACTTTTTTAAGTAGGATTTTAAAATATAGAAATTGCAAAGAAACTACCCAAAAAAATAATCATAAATTTACTTTATACAATTTGAACTAATTTTTTAACTTTTAAATACATGTTTTATAAATTTGTTTTTATTTTTATTTTTTTGAAGTTTTTTTGAAGTTTTTTTATAAAAATAAGGAAATATATATTCAAAAAATAAATAAACGATTCTGTAAAATTTTAAACTCAGTTTTTAACTTATGTATCGATGTTTTCTAATTTTATACTTTTTCCTTTTGACTTTTTTAAAAAAAGAGCAAAAAAATTCAAAAAAAAACAATATAATAAAATAAATTTTGAAAACTCAATTTAAAACTTTAAAACCAAGTTTTATAGTTTAATGAATTTTTTGAGTTTTTTTTTGAAAAATAACAAAAAAAATCAAAATAAAAAGAGTCAACGGTCAAAGACCGTAAGTTTGACTTACTGTCTGCAACTTTGATTTACGGTTGTATGATGTGAAAAAAGACGTGGTCTTTTTTTAATGGAGAAGTATCGTAGTTATATGTATGATCAGGGAGAAGCTAAGTGGGGACGATCGGGTGCCACGGCACCCCCCATAATTTTAGAAATCCCAAGTGACGCAATTTTTTTTTAGTACAATTTCTTTTTAGGTGTAGATTTGGCACCCTCATAAAAATATGTTACTTGTACATATATTTTGGCACCCCACATTTACACATCCTGACTTCGCCCCTGTGTATGATTAATATTACACCTCATGACATACAAATTTAAAACATACCTAATTGGATTTTTACATATTACTTAACTCTGTAATTGTAATAGTTTCTTACATTTCACTTCAAACTTGGGCCTCATTTCTTGTGATGAGGACCTAACTTTCCGCTGATTACATTGTAGCGCTCGGGAATTCGTTGGTACCCTGTGCTTTATAATACACACTTCATTTCCGGAGAAAAAGAACTTACAAATCACAATGAACAAGCACACTAATAATAAATCATGGCGCCTACTGGTCGGATCGAAACACCTTGTTTAAGGGGTGTTACCTTTGACTGCTAAGTTGTTGTTTTTTGATGAGCTAATGATGAGTAATCTGAAGCAATGGATTTAGTGCACTTTGGTAAAAAAATCACTTTCTCTGCGGTGGTTGATTATCCTTTATGCAATCTTTTTTATGGCGCTGGTTGCCTTTCGTTTTTTACTTAAGCTAATGATGTATGATGCTAAAGGTTAAGTCGAATATATAATGAGTGTTAATGAGAATAGTACCTGTAGGAATGTCTAGATTTTTACAGGTAATGCATGGGAGAGGAGAATTGATGAGCTTGAGGATTCATTTGATGACCATCTTTACTTTTTACTACTTTGACAGAAGACCAACCAAAGAGATGAAGATTTGATATATTTTATAGTTTTTAGTTACGTGTAGTAACCCCTGTTGAGAAAGTATTTAAGATTTTGTGTAGCTTTTGCTATTTACAGTAAAATTGAGGTTTTTATACAGACGTTTAATGTCTCTTAATCTTTCATTTTTATGGCTGGAATGGCTCTTGAACTTGCGCTCTAGATCACTCTGATCATGGAGAAGGGGGATATATAGTTTGGAGGGATAAGAGTAGAGTGTAAGTCATCACAGCTATTTTGGTTACAAAAATGTGAAGATTTGTGATATTAAGCATCATGTTTTTTTGCCTTAGTTTGCTGAAAATGCAGGTCTTTGATGTATATCAGTTTGTTCTGTTGTAATGATACAGGAACTGAATAGTATTTTGGCTAACATGAGGGCCTGGCTTATGCTTTGATTACTCTTTATCATTAATAAAATTAGGCCTGCTTATTAAAAAAAAAAAAACACTAATAATAATGAAAACAATCACCTCATGAAACAAATGAACAAACATGTTGGAGCCTTGACCAAAGCACACCAATAATAATGAAAACAATCACCTCATAAAAGGAATTAACAAACGTTTCCACACTCATTGACCATCTTATTCATATAAGAGTATTACGTATATCTTCTTTAGTTCATTGTTTCCTTTTACTTCTTAGTCAAAGAAACTGTAACATTGTAAAATTCAGGCGCCCTTAGCATAACAGTTACGAAGGTTCTCACCATACTTCTTAAAGGCCTCATTGATGATAGATTCGCCAAACTGGCTCACCAACAAGGGTTCTGCCACTGATCTCATGTACTTAGCAACATGATAAGAACCCACATAGAAGTGGTCATGAATAGTTTCAGGGTTCGCCCCCCGGTCCAAGGGACATTTTTGTCAAATTCAAGGAGTTGATTGTGAAGTATCCGTCTTTTTCGACCAAGTATTTGACGTCAGAAGGACATGGTGTATATTCCGGGATGTTAAATGTAATTATGCAAAAAACAAATAAAAGCTTGAATCAAAAAATTTGTTTATAAATTCTCCTTTGGTAACTTTTTTTTTAAACAAACATCAAGTGGCTGTTGGTTTTTGGTACTATTTCGAATACAATAATGAAAGGACAATAAATAAAAGAGACAGGAACGCAAAGGAAATAAACAATTTTATTTCTCACAATTGGAATATGAATTACAATTCCTGACTCAACAAATAAATAAAACTGCTGGACTGAAATAAAGAAACTGCCGGACTGTTTTAAAGCATAAAAAACTGCCGGACTGGTTTTTAACAAATAAAAAACTGCCGGACTGTTTTTTGTAAATACTGGAAATTACAGAACTGAAAAGTAAATAACAGAATCGAAAGACTGAAAGTAAACAGTACTGAAATGTAAATACAGAAAAGAAACAGTACAGGAAAGTAAATTACAGAAATGAAACGGTACTGAAATGAAATGGACAGAAAGTAAAAGACTGAAAAATAAATAACATAAAATAAAAGAAGAGGCAACTGCTGAGCAGTTTCCCTTAAACAATATTTCCCGAACCACCTTTAAAGGTTTCTGGTTTCGGGACTTTGTTCCCAAGGTACAACTTCTATCTCAGAGTGGCTCGTATGGAAACCGGCACCGAACCACAGGTCGAGCTGTTGGTGGTGCGGTTCTCTCTCACTAAGTGTATGCTTATGCTGTGAGTTGTGTGTATGCTTATGCCCGAGACCCGAGACCCGAGACATTCCCCAAATCCCAAATCCCAAGCCCAAGACCCAAGACCCAAGACCCAAGACCCAAGACCCGAGACCCGAGACCCGAGACCCGAGACATTCCCCAAATCCCAAATCCCAAATCCCAAATCCCAAATCCCAAGCCCAAGCCCAAGCCCAAGCCCAAGCCCAAGCCCAAGCCCACGCCCACGCCCACGCCCACGCCCACGCCCGTGCCCGTGCCCGTGCCCGTGCCCGAGCCCGAGACCCGAGACACGAGACACGAGCGAGCGCGCGTGTGTGGTACACACTAATACGCTTAGGTGTATGTGGACATGTTAGTTTAATAACTACATGGGTTGGTATGGTATATATATATTGTAAGATTAACTCTTAATCTTCCAATATGGGATTATACTAAATGGTTTTTCTCATTAACCATTTCGTTTTTCCAGATTTGAGCTTCCGAGGTACCAACTTTGAAGCCAATTTGTATTCACACCCATTCTCCGAATAGGTCATGTGATATACCGTTACGAAGCTCGTCACACGGGCTACTCAACCACGTTGATTACGGTATAAACAACTCAGCGCTGTTACACGAAATAATGACTCGAAGTTGGTCCAGTGACCATTCGGAAACACCCATGTTTTCACATGTTTTTCCAACAATCCCCCACATGAATGCAATTGGCTGAAAATAAAATGCTCCTAAATGCATACGAGAGAAAACCGCAAGAGTTCACTGCATAAGGACAGGTAGCGCGCGCCTTGAACCTGCCGTAGTGACGTAAAATCTGATATGCTACTATTGGGTAGCCTTTAAGCCTTGAACCCTTTAGCGTTTGTGCATACCAGGGTAATGCGCACACAGTGTCCCCTCTACACCACTTACTAAGCCCTTTGGTTGTTGTCCATATTTGGCCGTGGACTGCCTTGGCAAAGTTCAACCGAGTGCTCTAGTGATTTAGCCCATGGCTCATCACATAGTATCGGCCATACACACTCGTCATAGGTGATTTCAAGTCAAGGGTGTCCTGACTCACCCCTCTCGATCTTCGAGATACTTGTTTTCATTAAGAGCCTCATGCTCACCCTTAAGATGGTCTAGGTCTATCACTCTTTCATCCTAGAAATGGGCTGGGAACTTAAGTTCCCGAGTGCTTTGTTCGGTCACCCCCACAGTTCGGTTTTCCCGTTGAACCCGACGCTGGAGAATCCAGTTCGGGTTGGGTTGCCTCTGAGGAGGTTTCCAGTTTAATGGGCTTCAACCCCATTCCCCTCGATGAAACTTCAACTCCTACCTGAGTCAAGCCTTTTGTAAATGGATCCGCTATATTGTCTTTAGATCTCACAAAATCTAAGGACACCACACCGTTAGCTAACAATTCTCTTACGGATTTATGTCTCCGACGAATATGTCGGGACTTTCCATTATACATATGATCCTGCGCCCGTCCAATAGCCGACTGACTATCGCAGTGCATGCTTATTGCTGGGACAGGTTTCGGCCACATTGGAATTCCTTCCAGAAAGCTTCTCAGCCAATCAGCCTCTTCTGTTGCTAGATCCAACGCTATGAACTCAGATTCCATAGTTGATCTAGCTATGCACGTCTGCTTGGATGATCTCCATGAGACAGCTGCTCCTCCCATCACGAACACATATCCGCTAGTGGATCGTGTACTGTTGGAATCCGAGATCCAGTTTGCATCAGAATACCCTTCCAGTACAGCTGGATATCTGGTATAATGCAACCCTCGGTCTGCTGTGTATCTCATGTATCTGAGAAGTCTCATGATGGCCTTCCAGTGTTCCTCATTGGGATTACTGGTGTACCTACTCAGTCTACTCACTGAGTTGGCTATGTCTGGTCTAGTACAGTTCATGACGTACATCAGACTGCCTATTATTCGAGAATATTCCAATTGTCTCACACTCTCCCCAAAGTTCTTTTTCAGGGTGGTTGAGATCTCTATCGGAGTTCTGGATGTAGCTCTACTATCTTTATCAAATTTGTCAAGCATCTGTCTGACATAGTGAGTTTGAGATAGCGCATATCCGTCTGATGTCTTGGTAATTTTCATACCAAGTATAACATCAGCGACACCCAAGTCTTTCATCTCGAATTTTTGTGACAACATTTTCTTAGTGGAGTTGATGTTATCAATACTCCCTATTATAATCATGTCATCTACGTAGAGGCAGACTACCACGTAGTCCTTTTCATTTCCTTTTACGTAGACGCATTTGTCACATTCGTTTATCCGAAAACCGTTTGATAGCATCACTCTATCAAATTTTTCGTGCCATTGTTTAGGTGCTTGTTTAAGTCCATACAAGGACTTCACAAGTTTACACACCTTGTGAGCTTTACCTGGAACCACAAACCCTTCCGGTTGTTCCATGTAAATTTCCTCTTCCAACTCACCATTCAAGAACGCCGTTTTAACATCCATTTGATGTATTTCCAGATCGAACAGTGCTGCGAGAGCAATGACTATCCGGATTGACGTCTTCCTGGAGACAGGAGCATAGGTGTCGAAATAGTCGACACCTTCGGTTTGTCTAAAACCTTTCACTACAAGCCTAGCCTTGTATTTCTCGATTGTTCCATCGAGCTTTCTCTTCCTCTTGAAGATCCACTTGTGTCCTAGTGGCTTACACCCGGGTGGTAGATCCACTAGTTCCCAAGTGTGATTTTGTAATATCGATTCAACCTCATTGTTGATCGCTTCCTCCCAATATTGGGCTTCCGGGGATGACATTGCTTGTTTGAATGTCGCCGGTTCGCCTTCTATCATGAAGGTTACAAAATCTGGACCGAAAGTCGTTTCCTTTCTAGCCCTTTTACTACGTCGAGGCTCTTCTTCTTCTTCCTCCAACGGTTCACTTGCCCCCACATTTTCCTCACTGTTTGACTCCTCAGTCTCTACAGTTACGGAAGACTTGCGGGGAAAGATCTCCTCGAAGAAAGAAGCTTCTCGAGCTTCGATGATAGTATCTGCATGCACATCGGGATTATCCGACTTGTGCACGAGAAAACGATAAGCACTACTGTTTTGTGCATATCCTATGAACACACAGTCTACCGTCTTTGGCCCTATTCTCGTTCTTTTAGGAAGCGAGACAAGGACCTTCGCGAGACAACCCCAAACCCTTAAGAATTTATAGCTCGGCCTATGGCCTTTCCATAGTTCATAAGGTGGTTTATCACGTTTCTTATGTGGTAGCTTGTTCAATACATAGTTGGCGGAAAGCAGCGCTTCCCCCCACATGTTCTGGGGTAACCCAGAACTTATTAACATAGCATTCATCATTTCCTTGAGCGTCCTATTCTTACGCTCGGCAACCCCATTCTGCTCCGGAGAGTATGGGGCTGTCGTTTGATGTATAATGCCATTTTCTGCGCATATCTGCGCAAACGGTGCTTCGTATTCACCGCCTCTATCACTCCTCAATATTTTAATCTTTTTATTGAGTTGATTCTCTACTTCGGTCTTATAAAGAGCGAATTTCTCTACCGCTTCGTCTTTACTTCTCATTAAGTAGACATAGCAGTATCTAGTACAATCATCTATAAACGTGATGAAATACTTTTTCCCTCCTCGCGTTTGTATAAACTTTAAGTCGCATACATCCGTGTGTATTAGACCGAGAGGTTCAGTACTTCGTTCAATATGTTGATACGAAGACTTGGTTAATTTTGCTTCAACACAAACCTCACATTTATGTTGTTTATCAAATACAAAATTAGGTAGTAGATTCAGTGATATTAATTTCTTCATAGAATTAGCATTCACATGACCTAATCTACCATGCCATAAATTAAATGAATCGCAAGAATAAGCAAACGAAGTTTTATTGGCCACTTGGGCAACATTCACGATTACATTATTCTTGGTACTGGCCTCAGCCTTAGTACCCTCAATAGCTAACTCGGCTTTAGGAGCCGGAGTACCAACATTTAATTTAAACATGCCGTTGGTCATATAGCCACGGCCTACATACATTCCGTTTAAAGTGATTACAATTTTTGCAGATTCAAATACAAGTTTAAATCCTTTGTTCACCATCACGGACCCGGAAACCAGATTCTTGCGAATTTCTGGCACATGGAGCACGCCATTCAGTGTGAGCTCCTTTCCCGATGTCATCTTCAGCAGCACGGTTCCTTTTCCTTCCACCCTGGAAGTAGCCGAGTTCCCCATGAAGCAGCTCTCATTGTCCACGGCCGTATAGGTCTTGAACATCCATTTGCTGGCACAGATGTGACTAGTGGCGCCTGTGTCCAGCCACCATTCCTTTGGGTTGCTCCCCACCAGGTTCACTTCCGAGACCACAGCACTCAGGTGCATATAGTCCTGTCCAGCATCATCTCCTCCCTCAGCCACATTAGCTTGAGCAGGTGCCCTCTTCCTCCCTTTCCCTTGGAACTTCCTCTTTGGGGGGGGTTTGGGCTTGTCGGTGCGCATCTTACAATCCGCGGCACGATGGCCCGGTTTGTTGCACACAAAGCAGTCTCCCATGAATTTCTTCTTGAGAGAGGCACCGACTCCGCTGTCAAAGCGTTTCCGCTTAGACACAGCGTCCTCAACCACATGGGCCTTGGCAACCGCGTTGCCTGCTCCGCCACCGCCTTTCCTTCCGGATCGGCGGTTGCTTTGCTCAACATTGAGCCTCTCAATGAGTCCCTCCAAGGTCATAGCCTTTCGCTTGTGTTTCAGGTAGTTTTGAAACTCTTTCCAAGAAGGTGGCAGTTTCTCAATCATTAATGCCACTTGGAAAGGTTCGTTGATAACTAGCCCTTCAACCTCAAGCCTATGGTATATGAGTTGGAGTTCCTCAACCTGCTCGATAACACTCTTCCCATCAGTCATCATGTACTCGTGAAAGTCCGTGACGACAAATTTCTTTGCGCCAGCGTTATTCACTTTGTACTTTCGTTCGAGAGACTCCCAAAGCTCCTTTGCAGAAGCCTTGGGCTCGAATACACTGAAAAGAGTGTCATCCAGAGCACACAGGATGTAGTTCCGGCATAGGTAGTCGCCGTGTTTCCACGCTTCCACCGCCGAAACCGTCTGCACGTCCTCATCGTCCTCGCTTAGGACGGGTGCAGACTCCTTAAGAAACCGGGTCAGATTAAGGGCAGTTAAATAAAACAGCATCTTTTGCTGCCAACGTTTGAAGTTGTTGCCCCTAAACTTTTCCGGTCTCTCCAGTTGAGAGGTTGGCAACATTGGCATCGCCGGTGTTGCCGGAGCCTTGCCCTTTGCCCTGGCCGCAGCCACAAGCGCTGCCTTGGCCGCAGCCTTAGCAGCAGCCTGTGCTGCGGCCGCAGCCGCAGCCATAGCATCAGCCTCTGCCGCAGCAGCGTCGGCCGCAGCCTTTGCCGCTGCAGCTTCGGCCTCAGCCTCAGCCTGAGCCCCCCCACTCGCAGCGCTCGCATTGTTATGGCTACTGCCAATCACAAGTGCGCCCTGCACGTTTTCCGAAGAAACGGTGGGTATTTGATCCTCATTAGTCATCTGAAATGACAATATAAAACCGTTTAGTTTCTCGCAAGAAAACTAAATTCTTTATCGCAAATACTAATTATAACTTAATTAGATTGCTTCAAAAGAATAAAAACCAGAGAAAGAGATTCTAGCGTGAAAATCAAATCACTTTTGATTTCACTAAGAATTCTTTATAGTATTCTAGAATAAAAAGATTAAAACCAATTCGGATTTATTCTATGTGCAAATTTCAATTTCTAGTAAACTAGCAATGATTTTGCGAGAATAAAAACCGAGACGTCAACAACAATAAAATAAAAAAAAAAGAAAAGTCCTTTCTTATTTCGAAAATAGAAAAACCAAAAAATGGTATTGTTTAAGATTGTTGGTTTTTGGTACTATTTCGAATACAATAATGAAAGGACAATAAATAAAAGAGACAGGAACGCAAAGGAAATAAACAATTTTATTTCTCACAATTGGAATATGAATTACAATTCCTGACTCAACAAATAAATAAAACTGCTGGACTGAAATAAAGAAACTGCCGGACTGTTTTAAAGCATAAAAAACTGCCGGACTGGTTTTTAACAAATAAAAAACTGCCGGACTGTTTTTTGTAAATACTGGAAATTACAGAACTGAAAAGTAAATAACAGAATCGAAAGACTGAAAGTAAACAGTACTGAAATGTAAATACAGAAAAGAAACAGTACAGGAAAGTAAATTACAGAAATGAAACGGTACTGAAATGAAATGGACAGAAAGTAAAAGACTGAAAAATAAATAACATAAAATAAAAGAAGAGGCAACTGCTGAGCAGTTTCCCTTAAACAATATTTCCCGAACCACCTTTAAAGGTTTCTGGTTTCGGGACTTTGTTCCCAAGGTACAACTTCTATCTCAGAGTGGCTCGTATGGAAACCGGCACCGAACCACAGGTCGAGCTGTTGGTGGTGCGGTTCTCTCTCACTAAGTGTATGCTTATGCTGTGAGTTGTGTGTATGCTTATGCCCGAGACCCGAGACCCGAGACATTCCCCAAATCCCAAATCCCAAGCCCAAGCCCAAGCCCAAGCCCAAGCCCAAGCCCAAGCCCAAGCCCAAGCCCAAGCCCACGCCCGTGCCCGTGCCCGTGCCCGTGCCCGAGCCCGAGACCCGAGACCCGAGACACGAGACACGAGACACGAGCGAGCGCGCGTGTGTGGTACACACTAATACTCTTAGGTGTATGTGGACATGTTAGTTTAATAACTACATGGGTTGGTATGGTATATATATTGTAAGATTAACTCTTAATCTTCCAATATGGGATTATACTAAATGGTTTTTCTCATTAACCATTTCGTTTTTCCAGATTTGAGCTTCCGAGGTACCAACTTTGAAGCCAATTTGTATTCACACCCATTCTCCGAATAGGTCATGTGATATACCGTTACGAAGCTCGTCACACGGGCTACTCAACCACGTTGATTACGGTATAAACAACTCAGCGCTGTTACACGAAATAATGACTCGAAGTTGGTCCAGTGACCATTCGGAAACACCCATGTTTTCACATGTTTTTCCAACAGTGGCATGCGACAAGACCCAAACATAAATAACGATAAGAATAATCGGAGTATTTGTAACCAAGAATGAAATGTCCACTCCCCTCCAAGAAATTTACAGAGATTTTCATAAACAATAACCTAATAAAGTGTTAAATCATTCATGACCACCAAGAAAACTAAATGGTGTTATTCTTGCTAAAATTCGGCGTTTCCGTCAATGACCTATATTTGAGAGCAGAAGAGAGTACCTGGAAAACCATTTCAGTGAGTCCTATGGCCAAAATATCCCAAATGTAGGAAGACTCCTTACTTACAGAATCATCGCTTTTTCTACCCCGAAATGTCAAAACCATGCGCCCGCCTGGTGCCTGCGACTAGCTCTTCTGATCGCTACTTCAAAGAGAAATCTTTTTGAAATTGTTCATAGTATGCTTTTAGCACCTGTGGGGGATTAGTGCTCGTCCTATAAATGTTTCCTTTGTTCTTCTCCAATCCATCAGGGGACTGAAACATAATTTATGAAATTGGATTCTGAGAAATAATGAAATATTAGAGACAAAATAAATAAATTTTATTTAAATATGTTTTAAGGACCATATGTGCTGCCACATAGATAAAAGATACTAGTGCACGGAGGCGACGCGATGCGTTGTGTAATTTGTGGAGTAGTGTTACATAATAAAATATATATATATATATATATATATATATATATATATATATATATATATATATTAAATTTTAGGATTTATGGCCAATTAGCTGTTTATAGAGAGAAGAATTTCATCATAGTGGGGATAATAGAGAGAGTTAATAAGGGAGAAAGATGGTAACACTGAAACAACAGTTAATTTTATTTTAGCAGTTTATCTTATATCAGTTTTTTTATTTGTAATTTTTCAAACTATTAATATTATTTTGCAAATATTTGTTTCAAATTCTCATAATACCTCTACAAATAAACTAATAGTATAGATTCAGATCCATATGTGATGAACTTAATTATATATAGAGTGAGAAAAAGAATGGTCCATGTTTGCATAAAATCTAATGTATAATATAGCGCAGCTAGACCTTAGGAAATGTGCAACCAGTGCCGGTCCGGTATGTCCGAATGCATAACATTCAATTTTTTTTACTTGATAAATACAAAACAAAATTAAATTATAAGTTAAGAGTTTCGAACTCATAATCTTCTAGGTTAAATAACAAACTATTCTACCATTTGAACTATTACAACACATTTTAACCAAATTCGTGTTTAATATTTTTATTTAAACTAGCATGTATATTAAAAATATAGTCGGGTGTTGCCTTTAATTTTTTTTTCCGGATCAATTGTCTAAGGTTCAAAACTTACTCGACTTGAGTCCGGGCCGCCCGGATGCAAGCTAGTATTAATTCCTATATTTTTTTAAAAAAAATCACCTGAGAGAGTCACATGACACTATAAGAAGAGTGAACAAAGTGCAGACTTTTTGATGGGAAGAGCCTTCCATAGAATGAACCTGGTACACCGTTCACAAAGCATGTGTCCGAGTCCTGCCCCAACCATTTCTTTGAATCATCTCGAAATGTTGCTAACGACTTAAAGATGGTGTTGAAATCCGTATCCGGAAGATCATTCAAATAAACTTGAAATTCTGGTATGCTCCTTTTTAGTTTGTCGGTTACTTTATAAGATGTTTCCATAACTTCGGATACCACAAGAAACACGTTAGGCCCTGAGGAGCAGCCCAAATCCGCGATGTGTAGAGTCTTTGTGTTGGTGCTGCATAAGAGATCCATTATCGTTTGTTCTCGTATGGATTGTGTTGGTTTCCGTGTACGAAATAACAATTAATAATAAATAAAGGACTAAACAGTAATTAAATAAAACCAGTGTAATATTTATTAATTTCCAAATGAAATACAATAAACTGATTACAACATGTAGGTACTAAATCGTAAATAAAGCAAACGTTATCAGATTATTATTAATTAATAATCTGATGTACTGATTTGCAATTAAAAGAAACTGCCGGACTGTAAAGTAAAACTTAACAGCCGGACTGTTCTGTTATGAATTGAAAATACAGGACTGAATTGAAACTATACTAATTACAGAATTAATTACAGCAATAAAACAGAACTTTAAACTAATTACAGAATAGTACAAACAGAATATAAAAGCTACAGCTAAGGACAGAATATTAAAAAAAACTGAAATTTAAATACTGAATTGGGAAAAACAGAATGTAAAAGACAGAATTTAAGTGCGGGAAATAAACGGACAGAATGTAAAAAATAAACGGACGAGGCTACTGTTAACAGTATGCCCTTAACCGATATTCGCCCAACCACCTTAAGGTTTCTGGTTGCGTTGGCGCTTCGATCCCAAGGTACAACGTCTCTCGGAAGACTCGCCGGAAACTGGCGACGAGTCTAAGTCGAGCTTTTAGTGGGTGGTTCTCTCTGGTTCTAAGATGCTATGAATAAAAATATATGCAGGCTTTTAGAGAGAAGATAGACTGATTTGAATGTGAAGGGATGGCTGCCTTTTTATACCCAAGACCCAAGACCCAAGACCCAAGACCCGAGACCCGAGACATTCCCCAAATCCCAAATCCCAAATCATCCCGCATCCCGCATCCCGCATCCCGCATCCCGCGGCCCGCGGCCCATGACCCGAGGCCCGAGGCCCGAGTCCCGAGTCCCGAGACCCGAGCGAGCGAGCGCGTGTGTGGTACACACTAACCCACTCATGGGTATGCGGACTTTATTAGTTTACCAACTACATGGGATGGACTTGTATATATAGAGTAAAAAACAACCTTGCTTTTCCAATGTGGGATAACCCTCATGGTTTATTCCCACTCTCTACTCCACTTTCCAGATTTCGGTTTTTCTCTCTTTCGAGTACCAACATTCGAGTCCAATTATCATTCACACCATTCCTCCGAATAGGTCATGCGATATACCGTTGCGAAGCTCGTCGCACGAGCTACTCAAACGCATAGAGTATGGCCTCAGAAAAACTGAAGAGTCGCATTAAAAATTGACTCAAAGTTGGTCCCTGACCACTTTGGAAAAACATGTTTAAACTACATGTTTTCCTATTTTTTTCCCAACAATCCCCCACATGAATGCAATTGGATCGAAAGCCCATGTCCTAAATGCAAATCAAGAGAACCACAAAAGTTCACTGCCTAAGGTCAGGTAGCGCGCGCCTTGAACCTGCCGTAGCGGAGTACCACCCAGAATACTGCTATTAGGTAGCTGTAAAGCTTTGAACCATCAAGCTTTGTGTATCCCAGAATGGCACCCGCACAGTGCCCTCTCTACCCACGTACTAGGCCCTTTAGTTGTTGTCCATATTTGGCCTGGACTGCCTTGGCAACTTCAACTCAGTGCTCTAGTGAATTAGCCCAAGCTCATCACATGGTACCGGCCTTACACACTAGTTATAGGTGTTCCAAGTCGAAAGTGTCCTGACTCACTTTACTCGACCGTCGAGTTACTTGGATCATTAAGAGCCTCAAGCTCACCCTTACAATGGTACAGGTCTATCACTCTGTCATCGCGGAGATGGGCTGGGAACTCCAGGTTCCCGAGTGCTTTGTTCGGTTGCCCCCATAGTTCAGTTTCCCTTTGAACCTATCAGGAAAGATTCCGTTTAGGTTGGGTTGCCTATGGGGGGGCCACCAATTTAATGCATTCCGTTCGATGACGTCTCGACTCCCACTTGAGTCAAGCATTTAGTTAATGGATCCGCTATGTTTTCCTTTGATCTTACAAAATCTAAGGATACCACACCATTGGATAACAATTCCCTTACGGATTTATGTCTCCGACGTATATGTCGAGACTTTCCATTATACATATGATCCTGAGCCCGCGCAATAGCTGATTGACTATCACAATGCATGCTTATTGCGGGAATAGGTTTCGGCCACATTGGAATTCCTTCCAATAGACTTCTCAGCCAGTCTGCCTCTTCGGTTGCTAAGTCCAACGCTATGAATTTTGATTCCATAGTTGACCTTGCAATACATGTCTGTTTGGAGGATCTCCAAGACACAGCAGCTCCTCCCATTATAAACACATATCCACTCGTGGATCTTGTGCTATTAGAGTCTGATATCCAGTTGGCATCTGAATACCCTTCCAGTACCGCTGGATATCTGGTATAGTGCAGCCCGTAATCGGCTGAAAACCTCATATACCTGAGAAGTTTCATTATGGCCTTCCAGTGTTCCTCATTTGGATTACTGGTGTACCTGCTCAGTCTACTCACTGAGTTTGCTATGTCTGGTCTAGTGCAATTCATTATATACATGAGACTGCCTATGACTCGAGAGAACTCCAATTGATTCACACTTTTACCGAAATTCTCTTTCAGGTTACAGTTGAACTCAATTGGGGTTCTTGACATAGCTTTACTGTCCTTGTCAAACTTGTCTAAAACTTGTTTAACATAGTGACCTTGGGACAAGGCATACCCTTCTGATGTTTTGGTAATCTTCATACCAAGTATTACATCAGCTATACCCAGGTCCTTCATATCGAAGTGTTGTGATAACATTTTCTTTGTGGAGCTGATTCTATCATTACTCCCAATTATGATCATGTCATCCACATAGAGACAGACTACTACACAATCTCTTCCACTTCCTTTAGAGTAGACACATTTATCACACTCATTAATGTGAAAACCGTTTGATAGCATAATTCTATCAAACTTCTCGTGCCATTGCTTTGGCGCTTGTTTGAGTCCATATAGAGACTTTACAAGTTTGCACACTTGGTGCTCTTTACCAGGAACTACAAACTATTCCAGTTGTTCCATGTAAATTTCTTCTTCCAGTTCTCCATTCAGAAATGCCGTCTTTACATCTATTTGATGTATTTCCATATCAAACAAAGCTGCGAGAGCAATGACGATTCGGATAGATGTTTTCCTGGAGACAGGGGCATACGTGTCAAAATAATCGACACCTTCCGTTTTCCTGAAGCCTTTTACTACAAGTCTCGCCTTGTATTTCTCAATCGTGCCGTCAACCTTTAACTTACTCTTGAAGATCCACTTGTGACCTAGGGGCTTGCATCCTTTCGGAAGATCCACTAGTTCCCAAGTGTGGTTTTGCATGATTGATTCAATTTCATTTTGAATAGCTTCTTCCCAATATTGGGAATCCGGTGTTGACATAGCTTGTTTATATGTCGCCGGTTCGCCTTCAACCATGAAGGTTAGGAAATCAGGTCCAAAGGAAGTTTCCTTCCTTGCTCTTTTGCTGCGCCGAGGCTCTTCCTCTTCCTCTGTCGGTTCACTTGCCCCCACATTTCCTTCACTGTTCAACTCTTCAGTTGGTACTGATGTAGATAATTTCCGGTGAAAGATATCCTCAAAGAAAGAGGCCTCTCGGCTTTCCATATACATATCTACGTGCACATCGGGATTGTCCAACTTGTGTACGAGAAACCGATATGCACTACTATTATGTGCATATCCGATGAACACACAGTCCACCGTTTTAGGACCAATTCTCATCCTCTTAGAAGTGGGAACTAGAACCTTCGCGAGACAACCCCAAACCCGCAGGTTCTTATAACTGGGTTGATGACCTTTCCATAATTCATATGGAGTCTTTTCTAGCTTCTTATGTGGTAACTTGTTTAAAACATAGTTTACGGAAAGTATCGCTTCCCCCCACATGTTCTGGGGTAACCCAGAACTGATTAACATAGCATTCATCATTTCCTTTAGCGTTCTATTTTTACGCTCAGCAACCCCATTTTGCTCGGGAGTGTATGGGGCTGTGGTTTGATGTATAATGCCGCTTTCAGCACATATCTGCTCAAACGGTGATTCAAATTCACCGCCTCTATCACTTCTCAATGTTTTAATTTTTCTATTGAGTTGATTTTCAACTTCGGTCTTATATAGAGCGAATTTCTCTACTGCATCGTCTTTACTTCTCATTAAGTAAACATAGCAGTATCTAGTACAATCATCTATAAACGTGATAAAGTACTTTTTCCCTCCTCGTGTTTGTATAAACTTTAAGTCACATACATCTGTGTGTATTAGACCGAGAGGTTCACTTTCTCGTTCAACATGTTGAAACGATGATTTCGTTAATTTTGCCTCTACACAAATCTCACATTTGTGTTGCTTATCAAAAACAAAATTTGGTATTAGTTTTAGTGATATTAATTTCTTTAAAGAATTATAATTCACGTGACCTAATCTACCATGCCACAAATGAAATGACTCAAATAAATAATTAAACTCAGAATTATTATTGGCCTCTTGGGCAACAGTCATTACATTGCTAGTGCTAGCCTCAGCTTTAGCACCTTTATTGGGAGCAGGTGTCCCTACGTTTAACTTAAACATGCCGTTGGTCATATAGCCACGGCCTACATAGACACTATTTTTGGTGATTACAATTTTATCGGATTCTAAGACTAGCTTGAACCCGTTCTTCACCATCACAGATCCGGATACCAGATTCTTACGGATATCCGGAACATGGAGCACATTGGTCAACCTCAGCTCTTTTCCCGAGGTCATCTTCATCACCACCATTCCTTTTCCTTCCACCTTAGAAGTAGCAGAATTTCCCATGAAGCAGCTTTCTTCCTCTACCGCTTCGTAGGTCTTAAACATCCACCTTGTTGAGCAGATGTGGCTTGTGGCGCCAGTATCCAGCCACCACTCTTTGGGGTTGCTCCCCACGAGATTGACCTCAGAGACCACAGCAGTAAAGTGGTCGTCATCTCGTCCTCCCTCAGCCAGATGAGCCTGAGCTGGAGCTTTCCTCTTCCCTTTGCCCTTGAAGTTTCTCGGGGGGGGGGGGGGGGGGGGGGGGGCTTAGGCTTAGTAGCGCCTTTATTTTCATAACAGTCCGCCGCACGATGGCCGGTCCTGTTACACACAAAGCAGGTTCCCGCAAATTTCTTTGCGACAACAGCACTGCCTCCGGTGTCAAAATGTTTCCGTTTGACGTTGGAGCTTTCGACCACATTTGCCTTTGCCATCGGGATGACAGCACCACCGACTCTCCTCACAGAGCGACGGTTGCTCACCTCGATGTTGAGCTTCTCTATGAGCCCCTCCAATCTCATTTCCTTCCGCTTGTGCTTCAGATAGTTTTGAAAGTCTTTCCATGACGGCGGCAATTTCTCAATCATGAGTGCCACCTGGAAAGGCTCATTAATAACTAGCCCCTCAGCCTCAAGGCGGTGATAAATCAGTTGGAGCTCCTCAACTTGCTCCATGACACCCCTACTGTCAGTCATACGGTACTCGTGAAAGTCCGTGACAACAAATCTCTTTGTGCCAGCGTTATTCACTTTGTACTTATTTTCAAGAGTCTCCCACAGCTCCTTTGCAGTAGCTTTGGGCTCGAAAACACTGAACAGCGTGTCATCTAGAGCACACAGGATATAGTTCTTGCATAGGTAGTCGGCATGTCTCCATGCCTCAACCGCAGAGAACGACTGCTCGTCCAGATCGTCCTCGCTTAGGACGGGAGCAGTCTCCTTAACAAACCTGGTCAAATTCAGAGTGGTGAGATAAAACAGCATCTTTTGCTGCCAACGTTTGAAGTTGTCACCCCTGAATTTTTCCGGTTTCTCCAGATGAGAAGTCGGCAAAGTAGGCACTGCTGAATACATCGGTGCCTTGCCCTTGGCTCTTGCCGCAGCCTTAGCTGCAGCCTTGGCCGTGGCCGCTGCTTCGGCCGCAGCCTCAGCTTTGGCCGTAGCATCTGCCATAGCCGCAGCCGCGGCGGCCTCAGCCGCTGCAACTGCGTCATCGGCGTTAGCCCCCACAATCGCATCGCCCCCAGTGTTATGGACATCTCCACCAACCACTGGGTCATGCTCACTTCCGATAGGCAACTCAATAGGCGACGTGTTTGTCATCTGAAACGACAAGACAAGACGTATGAGATACGCGTACAATAAATTCTATAAACAAACACCAAAACTGATATTTGGGTTTGTAAAAGAATTATCAAAAAAAATAAAATAAACTCTTTATCCTTTTGAATATCAATACGGTTGATATTAAAAGGATTAAAACAATTCTTATTGAATACCAATACGGTTGGTATCAACAAGAAAATAAAATTAAAATAAAAACTGTTTGGAATTTATTCTTTATAATTCAATTTCTAATATAATTTAGAATTGAAAACAAGAAAGCATTATTCCTTATAAAAAATTAATAATTGTATTAATCAATACACGAAAGAAACAACAGGATATCGGTTAAGATTGTTGGTTTCCGTGTACGAAATAACAATTAATAATAAATAAATGACTAAACAGTAATTAAATAAAACCAGTGTAATCTTTATTAATTTCCAAATGAAATACAATAAACTGATTACAACATGTAGGAACTGAATCGTAAATAAAGCAAACGTTATCAGATTATTATTAATTAATAATCTGATGTACTGATTTGCAATTAAAAGAAACTGCTGGACTGGAAAGTAAAACTTAACAGCCGGACTGTTCTTTTATGAATTGAAAATACAGGACTGAATTGAAACTATACTAATTACAGAATTAATTACAGAAATGTAATTACAGCAATAAAACAGAACTTTAAACTAATTACAGAATAGTACAAACAGAATATAAAAGCTACAGCTAAGGACAGAATATTAAAAAAAACTGAAATTTAAATACTGAATTGGGAAAAACAGAATGTAAAAGACAGAATTTAAGTGCGGGAAATAAACGGACAGAATGTAAAAAATAAACGGACGAGGCTACTGTTAACAGTATGCCCTTAACCGATATTCGCCCAACCACCTTAAGGTTTCTGGTTGCGTTGGCGCTTCGATCCCAAGGTACAACGTCTCTCGGAAGACTCGCCGGAAACTGGCGACGAGTCTAAGTCGAGCTTTTAGTGGGTGGTTCTCTCTGGTTCTAAGATGCTATGAATAAAAATATATGCAGGCTTTTAGAGAGAAGATAGACTGATTTGAATGTATGAAATGTGAAGGGATGGCTGCCTCTTTATAGAGGATTCTGAAACCGCAGAATTAAATGTGGTCATTAACTTATGGGAGTTACATCCCCAGAATCCGCCTCCAATCACTGCTGGAGTTTCAAACCTTTTGGAACTCTAGGGACTGCTCTTGCAAATATGCAAAAGTCCCTTTTCAGATTTAGTACAAGACCCAAATCCCGAGTCCCGAGACCCGAGCGAGCGCGCGCGTGTGTGGTACACACTAACCCACTCATGGGTATGCGGACTTTATTAGTTTACCAACTACATGGGATGGACTTGTATATATAGAGTAAAAAACAACCTTGTTTTTCCAATGTGGGATAACCCTCAGGTTTTATTCCCACTCTCTACTCCACTTTCCAGATTTCGGTTTTTCCCTCTTTCGAGTACCAACATTCGAGTCCAATTATCATTCACACCATTCCTCCGAATAGGTCATGCGATATACCGTTGCGAATCTCGTCGCACGAGCTACTCAAACGCATAGAGTATGGCCTCAGAAAAACTGAGGAGTCGCATTAAAAATTGACTCAAAGTTGGTCCTTGACCACTTTGGAAAAACATGTTTAAACTACATGTTTTCCTATTTTTTTCCCAACAGATTGTGTTACCGAAATTCCGCTTTCTACCCAAAAGAAATAAAACTATACTATCTAATTAACATTTAAAGTCCCTGTAAAGAATTATGGAACTGGCGAACAAGTGAGAACACTTCTAAATGAAGTAAGATATAATAGCTAAAGATCTGACATTATGAAATCATTGAATGTACATCTATTACATGATAATATTTTATTAATGCAAATCTCCACGGTTTCACGACGCCAATACAAATATACGTCTTGTTTTTTTATATATATATATATAGTATATATAGTATGTGTATGTATTTTATTTAACGAGGATATCACGTTTTGTACTCGAACCTAATAGGAAAGAAACAACGGCGTTACCCGGTATTCACTTGGCCACACTTACAGAAGCGGTCAGCTAAGTGCTTAAGCCAAGTGTATTCGATATTTTTCAACTTCTTTACCGGAATTCTTAACTTTCCAGTTTTGTAAGTACCCCTCAATCTGTTTTTTTGTTTTTGTTTAGACGGATTCCATACTATTTTGTATGGAAAACATACATATGCACGACAGAGTCATTGGGTGGTCTTAAATCATCAATGACATATAAGATATACGTTAACAATTACCGGTGGAATCGGATTTCACACTAAGAAAGAAAAAGTTCATTCATTATCATAAAACTTTTTGAGTTATGTTGCTAAAGTGGTTGTGGTTAGATTTTAGCAACAATTTAGCAACATAATTTGTTGCTAAACTGTTGCTAAAATTTAGCCACAACCACTTTATCAACATAACCTAAAAAAAATTATGATGCTAAATGAACTTTTTCTTGTAGTGTTAATTCTTGTGGGGTGTTGATTTTTTTTTCTTAATACAATAATAATAAACGGTATAAAAAATCAAATAAATTTGAAGATTAAAACTAAGTTGACTTGCCAATTGATCTAAAAAATTTAAACGATACAGAACTATTGACTACAAATAAGAATTTCACTACAAAAAATGGCTCAATAGAGACAACATTTACCAACGACATGGAAACGTTGCGATTCAGGGACGGTGTAGCAACAAAATAGTGACAACAAAAGTGGCCAGATTCTTTGCCACTGGAATGGCGACGGCGTGACGACGACCCTATTAACGGAATCTTTGACCCGTCACTATTTTAGATTTTGGTGACGGTTTTGCAACGACTGAATGACGGGACTAAAAAAATATTGGAAGGTCCTTGGTAAGTCGTTGCATGCCCGTCGAGATAAATATAATTTTTTTTTCTATTTTTTGCTTTATTTTATTATTTTATGATTTAGTTTGGCATCAAGTTGAACAATATTGTTTTATTAAAAGAGTTGTTACGTTAGTAATTAGAATTTGAGATGGTTTTTACAATAGTAACGATTACTATAGATAATAATTTCATCTTTTGGTATCATTAAATAATACACTAAAAATATTTAAATGAATATTGACTTGCAATAACAAGTGTATGAAATTCGTTCAAGACTTTAGACTAAATATCACTAGTTTTTCCATTTTCTAACATTTGAACGTTTATGGTGTAAATGGTAAACTGCCTCATGACTCATTATTTTATACCTTCCAAATCTAGAAGTCGGTTTCTTTTAGTACTAAATAAAATTTACAATACACTTCAATTTACGGTAGACAGAATAAAACAGAGAAAAAAAATTATGTAAAAGGAAACGGGTAGAAAATGGAGAGGATAGTTATATGGTGGATTTCCTTAGAAATAGTGATAACTTGACTCGACTTGACAGTTATGCAAGTGAGAAATTTATGGTGTATTATGAATATATGACAAGAGTATTTTGGGATTTAAAAGAATGTATCTAGATACTAATTTTAAAAAATGAATTAACTAGAAAGTAGGAACTAATCTACGGTTTAATCAATCAATGGGTACAATAAATTTTCCTTCAAATTAACACTTTCTCCTTTTTTCTAAAGTTTCCTTTTTAACTCTGGTCGAATTACAACGATTGCAAGAAACCTATTATCAACTAATTTAGCTAACAAGGTTAGAATTCTTTTGTCCTTTTGAATCGCCATATTTTAGTATCTCACATGAATAAACAAAATTTGTCAAATACTAACATGTAAGATAAAATTCTATACTTCTCTTGTCCTTATTCTATGTAATACGGCTCTTTTGTAGATATGTCTAGTAGTGTAGGTATCGGTACTGGTCGTGCACGTGGTCGTGGCAATGGCCTTCCACCCAAAACTACTAACGTCCATCGCCTATACATGCATCCACCACCTGCAGCATCAATGCCATGTACGGCTGTAGTGGCACCTACGGTTGTGGCTGCGGTGGCACCCACGGTTGCACCGCCACCTCTAATTGATCCTCCGCCATTGAACCCCATTGATGAGAACCAGGGAGTTCCAGATGAACTGTATGATGCATGCAAAAGGCTACCGTTATTTATCACACCGGTGGCCGGAAAAACTACTCTCAAGTAAGTTATTATTATTATTTTTATTTTTGTTGTAAATAAATCTATGTCAATATTGTATTTGGTGTGAACTGTGAAGCCATGATCTTGACAGTTAGTTCTTAGTACTGTTGTCATACTTAACAAACTTATTGTTCCCTTCAAAATAAATGATTCATCAGTGCTTATTTTTCAGGTTAACTTTGTGTATTTTTGTGTGTAGCAGCCTTTTGATATTTTATTACACCCATCATTTTATGAGTAGCCGGATCAAAATTTTGATTGAAAACAAATAAATTTAATGATATACTGGAAAGAGATTCATGAATTGATGAACTTAACTACACCTTTTGTGAATAGAAGACTCACAAGACTTGTTTATTACTTAATTTTTCTCTTGGTCTTACAAGATTTTACTCGCATACGAGCGCTTGGAGCCCCCGCAAAACTTTTGAAGATCAGGCTATTGTTGATGCCACAGTGTGGAGCAAAGTTCCTTAGAACACAAAGAACTACTATTACGCAGAGTTTGCGGTAACTGCAATTGTTTAAACTTGCTGACTTGTTGGTTTTTTCTTATAAATATATTTGTTTTTTATATGGCATAAAAAGTATAAGTGGAAAAGATCCCATGTGGTGAGTATAGGACGATTTGGAAAACACTTGCAGATTTGGAAAACGATTTGGAACTGGATTAGCCATTTGAAGAATGAAGTATGACTAGCAGAATTGGACAAACCAAAAACCATAACCACTAATTGTTGGAATTCCTTCATAAAGCATTGGATGGATCCGAAGGAGCAAGTGAAATAGGCAAGGAATAAGGCTAACCGTAGGGGAGGCATGGTTGATGGGGAAGCACCATCTACACACACCGGGGGTTCAAAACCGCACTTTGTGCATGCCATGGAGATGTCTAAGAATGGTGTACCGGCTAAGCATATAGAGGTGTATAAAAAGTTACACACAAAAGATGAAAACTCATACAATGAAAATGCCAAACTTATAATTGTAAGTGATATAAATAGAATAAATGTTGTATCAGTTTTTCATTTTGAAACTACAGTAAATTGAATATCAATTATAAATTTTGCTTATATTTAGAAAAATGCCAAACTTATAATTGTAAGTCATCTAAATGGAGTACTTTAGAAAACTCAGTTTAACCTTCATGTCGACACAAGCACTGCTTTTGGAATTTGCGACAACGGGAGCTGATTTAATCATAACGGTCTGAACGAACGCAATCATCAGAGCAAAAGCTGCACATGCAATACTGAATCCAGGAAAATTGAATGGTGCATCCGTCGAGAGGAACATAGCAGTTAAGGGACTGAAAATGAAAGGAGAAATTACACTATCAAATGAACCTATTTGTTTGGTTGCAATGCTCCATAAACAAGGTTGAGCAAATACACCAAGAAGTGAGAACATGGAAACAAGTAAAGGCTGAATATGCACTTTTATGCATGTTTATAGTATGAAGTTTGTATTCCTTAATCTTATGTACTCTATTTTGGTAATGTAAGCATATGAGTATAGACTTGATTGTATAACCGTTACAATCATCTAAATATAAAATTTCTCGTTATTATTTGTTCTTCAGTTAATACCTTTTTTTCTAATTGTAGGAGGCATATGACAAGAAAAAAATTGAAGATGATGCACTGGCTTCCCAAATGCTAACCGGTTCTATCTGTGATATCGATGGACAACCCTGCTCGATTGATGATGACGATTTACACTCCAATTGGAGGAATTCAAAGGTTGAGTACACCTGGACTGATGATCGACGATAACCGTATTGCTGAAATTATACAGTCAAAGTTGGATTCGACACTGAATGAAACCATTCATAATGTTGTAAATGATATGATAGGGGTCAGGTCGGGTCGGGTGTGTGACGACCCAGATTTCCAGGAAGGAAATTCTGTGGTGCGGTGTTGTGCGTCAGTCCCACATCGCCCAGATATGAGAGTACTCGTGTGGTATATGAGCTTAAAAGATCTATTTCCTATCAACAAGGCATTTTAAAGTCGTGCGGCACAATAGCGAGGACGAAACTCCATAGTTAAGCGTGCTTAACTTGGAGTAGTACCAGGATGAGTGAACCCCTGGGAAGTTGTGCCAAAGCGGACAATATTGTTGATACGGGCGTGGCGGTTCGGTCTGTGGGGCCAGGTCATTACAGATGGTATCAGAGCCTCTATCTGGCCGGAAATGTGGGGACTAGCACGTGTGTGTAGACCCCTGAAGGACAACGTGCCCGATGAGGACGTCGTGCCTAAAGGGAGGGTGATTGTGACGACCCAGATTTCTAGGAAGGAAATCCTGTGGTGCGGTGTTTGTGCGTCAGTCCCACATCGCCCAGATATGAGAGTACTCGTGTGGTATATGAGCTTAAAGATCCATTTCCTATCAACAAGCCCTTTTAAAGTCGTGCGGCACAATAGCGAGGACGGAACTCCACAGTTAAGCGTGCTTAACTTGGAGTAGTACCAGGATGGGTGACCCCCCTGGGAATTTGTGCCAAAGCGGACAAATTCCTGAAGGACAACGTGCCCGACGAGGACGTCGTGCCTAAAGGAAGGGTGATTGTGACGACCCAGATTTCCAGGAAGGAAATTCTGTGGTGCGGTGTTGTGCGTCAATCCCACATCGCCCAGATATGAGAGTACTCGTGTGGTATATGAGCTTAAAGATCCATTTCCTATTAACAAGGCCTTTTAAAGCCGTACGGCACAATAGCGAGGACGAAACTCCATAGTTAAGCGTGCTTAACTTGGAGTAGTACCAGGATGGGTGAACCCCTGGGAAGTTGTGCCAAAGCGGACAATATTGTTGATACGGACGTGACGGTTCGGTCCGTGGGGCCGGGTCGTTACAGGGTGACTGTCATGACACAAATTTACCACAAGTTGAAACAACAGATGGAGGCTATGAAATGATCTGTGAGACAAACTACAGTGATGGCAACGAGCATGCAATGGATGATAGCATATCCGGAGGTGAAGAGAACATAGTCGGAGTCAACAATAACGAATTTGTTATCAATCTTCTTAGTTGAGTGTAACCACTGGCCATCGAATGATAGATAATTCTTTTAGTTTTTCAGAGTTTGAATATAAGTTGATAGTTATTTTAGTTTTTTAAAGTTTGTATGTTGGATACACTTTTATTAATGGTAATATTACATGTTAGTAATTTTATTAAATATCATTTCTTAATTAAATTAATATAATTTAAAAAATCATTATTATTTTAATAAATGATATTCTTGTTTCTTTGTTTAATTGGCAACGCATTATCGATGGAATCGTGACGGAAATTTTATACTTTTTAAAAAAAATAATCGTAACGGCTCGGTAATGAATTAGTGGCATAGTTGCAATGGACATGAAATGACAACTCGTTGCTAATTTAGTTACGGCCTGCCTGTCGCAATTCTGTCACTGTTATTAGTGACGCTTCTTCTAGCTGTCACTAATTTAGCGACGCTTGATTCAGGGACAACTTTTCTACCGTTACTGAATTGTTACTAACACTCTTTTGTGACAGATTCGCAACTGATTTTGGTGTCCCTAAATTGCCATATTTTTGTAGTGTTTATATATTTAAACTTTTTTGTAATATGACTATGAAACTAAAAAAATATATTTATTTATAAATCTTGTAATAGGTTTTTAAAGATGCAATTAATTAATGTAAAAATCAAATAGTAAGCTAATGTTAATTAAATAAAGAGTAAAAAATAATCACAAGTTTTGAACTATCGACCTTGTGGACACAAAAACTTTTGTTTAGGGGGCTATTAATGTTTAAAACCTTAAATATCGGAATTTTTCTATATAAAATAAATTATTTTTAAATTTTTTGAGGTGACGGTGGCACACCCTTGCCCCCCACTCGTTCCATCTCTATTAACAGAAATATCATACTATTAATATAAGCACACTCAATAAAAGTTGAAACTGTCAAATTTTGCCCAAATTTTTCAAAAATACTCTCACTCTATTTTAATAATTATCAATGTATCTAATCTAATTAATTAACAATTTATGCTCACTATATTTTACTAATTAAGGATGTAACCTAAATTAATTAACAATTCGTTTTAAACTGCATAACTACAATAAATGATACCAAATATGAATATTATGTTTGAAATAAAATATATTACGAGATTTATGACATTATGTGTCTCACACGTAACGCGTGAGTAAATTTTACTAGTATTAATATAATCCAACCCAAGAAAAATGAATCTGTCAATTTTGTCAAATTTTTCCAAAAATGCTCTTATTCTAATTTTCTAATTACTTATATAACATAATCCAATTCAAATACATAAATAACTAATAAATATGTTTTTTCCCACATCAATTCATCTTTCAAACTATACTTATGTAACGCATGATTTGGTGTACGAAGTATAAAAAAAGTCAAAAAAAAAAGTTGAATTAAAAAACATTAGTTAAAAACCCATAATTAACACAACCTTAAAATTAACCAAGTAAACCACTTGCATAGTAAGTGATAAGTGACATATATTTATCCAAAAGATTAATTAAGGCATGATAACATATATTATTTTTGAGGGATCGGCCGTTTTGATACTCAGAAGAACCAAATTCTAAATGAATATGACAAATGAAACACACACAAAATTTAAGGAAAGTAAAAAAAACAAATATCAGATCAATTAAAAAATAATAAGGCAAATACATGAATTAGAAAAAGTTGAAGGGTTTGAAGTTACCAAGTCTGCCTATGAATTTTCCAATTAATCTAAATCGAAGTAAGGAGGCAGAGAGGGTTATGCACGGTTAAGATGGACAGAGTGGGATGCATACATTAATAGGACTATAGGAAAAGAGAGAAATGTTTATTAAGAGGGAATTGTTTATTTAATGGGAACGATTTCACATGCTTTTTTTTTTTTTTTTTTTTTTGAATTTAAAATTGGTTTCTTTTGCGATTTATGTTAACATGTAAGGATGTTTTGTAATTATTTGTTTCAACTCCATCCGTTCCCATTTAATTGTCAATTACGAAACTACGTGTAATTTTTATCGGCTTATAACTTGTATCAAAATTATCGAAATAATTTTTTTTTAAATCTAATCATAAAATTTAACATTTAAACTATATGATCAACTTTTGAAAAAATTTATTCCGATAATTTTGATACAAATTCTTGACCGGTCAAAATTGCACGTAATTTCGTAATGGACAATTAAATAGGAACGGAGGGAGTAGTATATATATATACTAGTAATCGGACCACACGCGTTGTGTGTACGGCACGCAATGCAATAAAAATATAGAAAATATGTATAGTTATGATATAAATACGTGGATAATAAAAAAAAATATAGTTTAAAATTTAAAAGAAAGTTTAAAATTTAAAAGAATGTTTGTTTGTTAAAGAGTGATAAATAATTTTATTAGTTTTTACTTTTTTATATTTTTATAAGAGTATGATATTATTATAATTAATATAAATGTGTATGAGTATTTTTGAAATTTTTTTGCTAAATTGGGCTGTCTCATTTGAGTTGTATTAACTTATTATAATAGAATGATAGTAAATGATATATGAACACCGTAAAAAACATTAACTTTGACATCAAAATCCTAACCGTCGGTTTCAATGGCCATGATTAAAAGTTAGAAATTAATATGGAAACTAACAAATGTCATCTAACACTAATTAACAATAAGATTTTCTTTCAAATAAAAAAAAAGATAGACGTTCACTTCTTCTTTTTTCTTCTTGTGTTATTGACTTTAATGTTGAGTTTACATGGAAAAAAGCCTTTGGCAAAACCTAAATAAACCCATCACATTATGTCTGGAA
Source organism: Primula veris (assembly GCA_963682055.1). NCBI lineage: Eukaryota > Viridiplantae > Streptophyta > Magnoliopsida > Ericales > Primulaceae > Primula > Primula veris. Next base: position 10,349,557 of record OY821747.1, read on the forward strand.
ATAAACATATCTGTAGTTTTTTTTCAAATTATAGATAATGATTTTCTATAGAGTTCAATTGTTTAAAATTCTAAGTTTTTTATATTAACTTGAGTTACATTTGGAGTTCTTTTTTCAAAGTTCACTTTGACTCAAGTGATTTTATTGATTTATATTTATTTCAATTTCTAAAATATAAATAGCGATTCAAAACTATTATACCATTAATATTTTTTATGTGTAAGTTACTTTCCCTGTATGATTTGAAATTCACTTTAATAAGTTAATTTTTTATTAGCAAAAAAGTCTCATTTCACTTACATTTTTTGTTACATTTTTAACTTATGAATTACTTTTAAGTTATAAGTTATTTCTCAAAATAACTTAGTTATAACTTGTAAAGTACTTTTAATTATTAGTAGTTAGATTTTATTAATTATTTTCCACCATATGTTACGTTATGTAATTATGTCACGATCCGGAAAATATTTTCTAGATTATTTTAGAGCAAGTTATTTTTCTTAATTTTTTTTCAATTTTCGCTGAAATTTCTTACGCACTATAAGAAAAAAGTTCATTTAGCATCATAAAACTTCTTGAATTATGTTGTTAAAGTGGTTGTGGTTAAATTTTAGCAACAAATAGCATCATTATTTTGTTGCTAAACTGTTACTAAAATTGAGCGACAACCACTTTAGCAACATAACCAGAAAAAAATTGTGATGCTAAATAAACTTTTTCTTGTAGTGACGAAATAAACACATTTCAGGAAAATATTTTCCGTCAGTTAACAATTTAGGTACTGCACTACTATTTTAAATAATTGAGGTACCAAGCTATAAAATTTCGTCTAATTAAAGGACTAACAGTATAAATCGACGAAATTGCAGTCATTATATCTCACACTTGGAGATCTATTTTTTTATGTATGTTTACAGAATTGCTCTCAACATGTGATAGGTAAGAGAGCGTGATTATCATTTCATCATTTTGTTTAATAATAGGTCCTCATTTGTGACAAATTTTATAAATTAGTACCTCAATAATTAAAATTGATAATAAATTACCTAAATCGTTAAACAATGTTAATACAATACACTAAACATAACAAAGTGCCTATTTTTCCCAACTTTCCATGTTAATACAATACATTGCATAATGTTAGATTTGGAACTGAGGCTCGGTGAAAACCCGAAAAAACCGAACCGAACCAAAAAATACCGAAACCGAAAAACCAAAACTTTTTCGGGTCGGTTTTGGTTTACAATAAAACCGAACTGAAAAGAATCGAAAAACCAGAAAAAACCGAAAAAGACCGAAAAACCAAAAATAAAACCGAAAAAACTCAAAAAAACAGAAATCGGACCGAAACAAACCGGTTAGGTTCTATCTAAAAAATTAAAAAGACCGAAACAAAAAAAATCGAAGTGAAAAATCTAGTGGGTTTTGATTTTATCGAAAACCGAACCGAACTAACTTTGGAACTATGAACAGCAATTAGAACTGTTACCCAACTCCATTTGACTTTATTAGAAGATTTGGCACCAAAACCGACAGACATATACATATATATATATAGAGAGAGAGAGGGGGGGGGGGGGGGGAGAGAATGGCGAATAAAGGAGAGAGTGAGGTGAAACCGGTTCAAATAATGTGTATCGGAACAGTTGATACAAAGTTAGATGAAATCCGGTTCTTGTCCGGTTCAGTCCGGTCTAATCTCGCCACCTTTTCTTCTCACTCCTCTAAAGTAAGGAGTCTATCTTTCTACATTTCTTTTTTTATAATTATTTATTCTTATTTCCTTTTTTTTTTGTCATATAGACAGGAAATTTATATTCTATTCTATTTCCGACATTTTGAGACGTACCCGGAATAAGTGTCCACTTTCATTTTCTAGTAAATTTTCTCTTATTTTTATTTTTTGAAATATCCATTTTGGGTAGTGAAATCATATCAATATTTACAACTATAATAGTAAGAAATGGTTTTTATTTGAAAATTTTGATTTTTTGATACATTTTTGTCGAATTTTAAGTGAAATTGGTTCAATTTCTTAAATATCACAGTTTTTGAAGCACGACACTTATTTAGTGACAGAGGGAGTATTAATTACAAAAGCTGCTCATCTATATTTGATTGTTTATATCGTTTTAACTTGAAATGTTAGTTCTCATTGTAGCTCATAGAAATTAGAATTGCTTTTCTATGTTATGTTTCTTTTAATGAAATCATATAACTTTTAACAAAAGTACTCAATGTAGCCCATACAAATCAAAATTGCATATCTATGTTATGTTTGTTTCTATGTAAATCTTATAACTAAAAAAGAAGTACTCAATGTAGCTCATAAGAATTAAAATTGCATATCTATGTTATGTTTGTTAATATATAAATCTTACTCCCTCCGTCCCAAATTGTAAGGACGAATAGGATACGTGCAATTTTGTAATGCAAATTGTGTTCTTTAAATGTCGGAATTGTAAATTTCAAAAGTTAATCACATAGTTAACATGCTAAATTATATGAATAACTTTTGAAATTTACAATTCTGACATTTAAAGTGCACCAATTTTGTGTTGCAAAATTGCACGTATTTCTATTGTTCCTTATAATTTGGGACGGAGGGAGTATAATTATAAAAAAAAGTAGTCATTGTGGCTCATACAAATTTAGTTTGCTTTTCTTTACTCACTCTGTCTCATTTAATCGCCGAAACGAAACTATATGCAATTTTGACTCGCTAATAACTTGCACTAAAGTTGTTGAAATGAAAATGTCAAAAGTTAATTTTACAGTTCAGATTTTATAGTTCAATTTCTTTGGGTTATGCCACTTTCGTTCATCTCCCCCTTCCTTGTTTTCTAGTTCTTATAGCTAGGCATGAGCAATGGTCGATTTGGTTTGTATTTTTGTTAAAAATACAGATGAACGCAATCAAGCTTGATTGTTTCGGTTTTATTCGGCTTAGACTAATTTTGTAATAGAAACCAAACCAAACCAGGTTTGAACGTAAGCTAATTACAAAATCCAATTCCACTAGAAAACTGATGATAACTACCCGGCTGTTCTCTGTTACTATACATAATATCCTTTTATCTCTGAAAGTTATTAATTGTATAAATTAAGTATTATTGCATTGTTTGTAATAAGTCCTTTTCTCTACTGTAATTGGGGTGACCAATACCAAACATTACTTGAAGTTGTTACTGTTATTCCTAACATATAACTTAAATTAAGCAGGGGAAACAACCTAATCATGCCGGTAAAACTTTAAGGTGTTTCCATTTCAAGACTTTGACAATTAGAAAGCCAGTGTTTGTGTACTAAACCAGTTTAAAATGATTAAAAGTTACGATCAACATCAGGATAGGAAGCATTGAGGATGGAAAAACTGAATACAGAAGGCATATACACGCTAAATGTGTATGTTCCTTTATATAACAAACTCGAAGTAACAAATTTAGTTGGTGCGTAACTGGTACTTAAATATACTACTATTAGCAAGACAATTTTACCATCAAAGACGCAAACCAAACCAATTTATCGGGTTTTCAGTTCCTTAGACAGAACCAAACCAACCTGTAATTGGTTGTGGATGTTCTGACCACTTGTGTATGGAAGCAATTGGGATTCGATTCTCAAGTGTATACCCAATTGTATAGGATTCTCTATTGATATTTCTCTTTTATTGTCTGAATCTTTTGGAATTTATTTTTAATCTCTGTCTCTCTCTCTATATATATATACAGGCCTCCGCCCATACTAATATTCTGAGAGCATATTCCTTCATTGTGAAATTTTACTGAAACATTTCATTCGCTTTACAAAAAAAATGAAGAATACACAATTGGATATGATAACCATAGTAATAGTATTATCTTTGATTGTCTGTTTTTTTTGGAATTTATTTTTAACGATCCATCCACCAATATATATACAGGACCCATACTAATTTTCTGAGAGCATATCTTTTCGTTGTGAAATATTACTGAAACTTTTCATGTTCTTTAAGGAAATTCCTTCTTTTTTTTACGTGGCTTAATCATCAGGAACACGTCCTGACTGACAAAAAAGTGATACAGTCATCCTTATTAGCAAAGTAGGACGCAACAAATCCTAGCCATCCCTTCTGTCGCATAAGTTATACTCCCAATAGAATAGTTAACTCCCATGATCAACATCTCAACTAGTAGTAAAAAACATTGCATTTGTTATTCGTCAAAGCCTGCTAGTTAAGATTATTGTTGCCTTGTCGATGTTAAGTTTCAGTAAACGCAGCTAGACTCGATAAGGGATGAGTAACCATTTAGTGAATTGAAGTACATGCAGTGAATTTGATACATTGAATTTCCACTTGTGATATCTGTTTGTGTTAGCATTTTTCACATTGTTGTACATTGAAAATAAACATATGTATATTTATGGTTTCATCCTGTTGTTGGTCTCCACTAACCTTATAGTTTATACCCTGTAGGTCTACATTCTGTCAGTTTAATAAATTTCTCAAACTTGCTTTCCTTTTGTGTTACCCTGAAAGTTCACGTTACTCACTTTGGAGTTTGGATGCTGATTCATTCTTTTGTTTATATCAATAAACTGGAAGTTAATATAATTGAAATATATTTACAGATACAAGTGACAGTTGTAGACGTTTCAACAAGCCAGAAGGCGGAAGAGAAATTTAGCGATTTTAACTTTGTGTCAAGGAATACTCTCCTATCATGCTTCTCTGAATCAGAGTCACTTCCAGATGATAGAGGAAAAGCACTTGGTGTAATGAGTGAAGCGGTTGGAAAATTCATACAAAAAGCCCTTGATGATGGTGTTCTTGCTGGAGTAATTGGGGTCGGGGGAAGTGGAGGAACATCTCTTCTCTCTCATGCCTTTAGATTACTACCAATTGGAATTCCAAAGGTTATCGTCTCAACTGTAGCTAGTGGGCAAACCGAAGCTTATATAGGAACCTCAGATTTGGCCTTGTTTCCATCTGTTGTAGATATTTGTGGAATTAATAACGTGAGTCGGACGATTTTGTCGAATGCCGGAGCCGCTTTTGCTGGAATGGTGATAGGAAATATGGGAGTTTCTTCTTCGACTAAGAGTGATAAGTTCACGGTCGGGATTACGATGTTTGGGGTTACAACATCTTGTGTTAATGCTGTAAAAGAAAGATTGGTTGAAGAAGGTTATGAAACCCTTGTTTTTCATGCTACTGGTGTTGGCGGTAGAGCCATGGAAGATTTAGTCAGAGCAGGCCTCATACAGGTAATTTTGCAGCTCTATTTTTCTTTTATTATTATATAGATTCTGCAGCTCTATTAAGCACATAAGCTTCTGTTTCATTGTTAATGAAACCTACCAGGAACTGGAAATAGTCCATGAAACACGTTGAACAATTTATACAGTACATTGTACTGTATTGTGCGTCTGTCAAGAGTATTGCTTCATAAAAGATCAACCAACTCAACTCTTTACCATGTACTTCAAATTTCAAAACTTATCAATATATTTTAATTTAGTTAAGATGGTAGATGATAACTTTTATATTGTATTGAATGTCGGGATTATAACTTTTTTATACTCTTCTCCATTGCATTACGTGTCAAACTTTAAGCATCCGCTCGCTGTCGATGGACCAGTGATTTGAAATGAGAAAGCTTAGCTATATCTTTTTTGCAGGAGCTTCACAAAAACTTTTAGCATTTTAAGCGTAAAACGCCTCAAAAGTGTAGGTTTTTTGAGTTCTTATGTAAGCGGTTTTAATATTTCTAAATGAATAAAATTGGCCTTTTGAGATTTGAAGCGATCTTTAAGAATCAGAGATTTATACCATATTCACAATTATTATTATATCCTTGTTCAGGGTGTTTTGGACATCACGACAACCGAGGTAGCTGATCATATAGTTGGAGGTGTGATGGCTTGTGACAAGTCACGTTTTGATGCGATCATTGATAAGCAGCTCCCTTTAGTTATAAGTGTTGGAGCCTTAGATATGGTAAATTTTGGAGCTGCGGATACTATACCTTCTGAATTTAATCAAAGAAACATTTATAAACACAATGACCAGGTACGTCCCAAACCCTTTACTCTAGAAACTTGCTATTGCTGTTATTTGTAGGTGTTCTCGATTTAAATCAATTGCAGAGTTGATTTTAATTCTATATTATTTTGAAATTGAAAAGTGAATAAGAATAGCTTGAGGTGGTGGAAACTAAATAGACCTTTTTTTGTTATGTAATATGAAGGTCTCTTTGATGCGAACTACATCAGATGAAAACAAGGCATTTGCTTCTTTTATTGCAAACAAACTGAACAAGTCGTCATCAAAGATATGTCTTTGTCTTCCTGAGAAAGGAGTATCTGCTTTGGATGCACCAGGAAAGCCCTTCTACGATCCCCATGCTACTGGTAGTCTTATCTCTGAATTACAAAAGCTTGTTGAGTCAAATGAAAAACGAAAGGTACCCTTATTTCTCAAATTGATCAAGCATTTTTTGTCCTTGACTATTAACCGAAATTCTGTCTAAAATAAAGCGTCTTTAATATACAGGTCAAGGTGTTTCCATATCACATCAATGACCCCGAGTTTGTGAACGAACTGGTTGACTCATTTCTAGAGATTTGTGACCATTCCAAAATGGTACATAATCAGCCAGATATTGTTGAAGCCGAGCAGAATCTTCAACAGGAGACTGTTTCTGTGCGTAATAAATTAGCATTTAGCCCAATTTCCCACAGCTTGAGCGACTTCCCAGCTGCAAAACCAGGTTATGTTTTGTTATTTATTGGTGTATATTTTTGCTTATAAGCTGATTTTAAATTTAAAAATTGTCTATGGAATCAACCTTAGGCTGGTTTTAGCATAAAAGTCATACGTCCCAATTTGTAATGTCTTTAGTAATTACTATACCTATTATCAAGTTTCACATTTAAATTTCGATCCACACAATATGTAACAATCAGTACATCAACATGTTAAAATCGCAATTTGGCCACCATTATACTCAAAATCAAACTATTCCTATGCTAAGCTAACATATTTCACGAGGACTTGAAAAGTATAAATTTTAACGTTGGTATGCTAATAGTTCAATTTTGTTCACATTGGTGGTTTGTAAAAGAGAATGATCAAACACTTGGTGCATAAATAGTACTTTTAAATTGAAACTGTAGTCCTAGCACTAATTGTTCGATTTTGTTGAGATTGGTCTCAGAAATATAAATGTTAATTGCATGACGTCTAATTCTTAAAAACCAAAAGTTTGGTGTACAAAAGCGTTTTTATCCTCCTGTAGTTACATCATTTATCATTGAAAAGAGTGATAAGAGGCAAGGATGGAAAAAGGTAAAGAGTTAAATGGCAGTGGAGTGCCTTATGTTAATAGTAGGTTTTATGTTTTTACAGTACCCTAACTAGTCGAGTTTTGTATTAACAGAGACGCTTCAAAGAACAAATTTGATATTGCAGCAACTGAAAGATCAAATAGAAGCTGGAAAACCAATTATAGGGGCTGGTGCAGGAACAGGAATATCTGCAAAATTTGAAGAAGCCGGTGGTGTTGACCTGATTGTTGTGTATAATTCAGGACGATTTAGAATGGCAGGGAGAGGATCCCTTGCGGGTTTATTACCTTTTGCTGATGCAAATGCGGTGGTGGTTGATATGGCTAATGAAATATTACCTGTGAGTAAGATTGGCTTGCTTTAACAGAATTTTGTCAATCACAATAGTACAATATCATGGATCTTAAAATCTAAACTCATTCTTTTGCATTCGATAATTTTTTGCTCTTCAAGTTGTGTTACAGAAACGTATGTTTTCTTGGTTCATCAATGGCCATAATTTTAATTGAAAAACTGAACATTTTTAGTTGACAACAAAATTCATCCTTACAAAAGTGAGACTTGTTTTTGAGGAAATGGAAAGAGATGAAGAGGATGTGCTCTTACTTCTGGTAACAAGTCCCATAAGATGTCTTATTTTTTTTCCTTTTGCACCCTGACAGTAATAACCGAAGTGTGTAATTAGACTTGTCTGTGAAAATACACATTCAACAAATTAGATGCATCATGCATGTTACTATCATTTTATTCAAGAAAGGTATGAAAGAATAGATGAAGGAATCCGGAAGTATGATGTTTTTATTTCTTATCATCTGGGAGAATCAAACTATTTTTACTGAACTGGCGTATATTGACATGGTATATTAATAAAATCAAGCTATTTCTGCTTAAACTTTCCATACTTGCTGGAGCATTCAACTGATATGTAGGCCCTAAAAATGCATAGATAGTGAAGAAAGCACCGGTTCTTGCTGGAGTATGTGGAACTGATCCATTCCGTCGAATGGATTACTTTCTAAGGCAGTTGGAAGATATAGGTTATTGTGGAATTCAAAACTTTCCGACTGTCGGGCTTTTTGATGGAAATTTTAGACAAAATCTTGAAGAGACGGGAATGGGCTATGGGTAGGTTTATGTCAATATCACCCTTCTCTAATTTAGCTTCAACTTAGGGTTGTTTTTTTACCTTCTTTCTTACTTTTGACATTATTGTATTCAGATTGGAGGTTGAGATGATCAACAAAGCTCACAAAATGGGTTTGCTGACAACTCCTTATGCTTTTAATACCGACGAAGCTGTGCAAATGGCGAAAGCTGGTGCAGATATAATTGTAGCCCACATGGGCTTGACTACGTCTGGGTCAATCGGTGCCAAAACTGCATTATCCATTGACGAAAGTGTGGTTAGTGTACAGTCTATTGCAGATGCTGCACATGGCATCAATCCTGGTGTTATTGTACTTTGCCACGGAGGTAGATTTTTGGTGTACTAATATTTATTTTTATTTTTGGAAGGATGCATTCTTTTTATATGATGTCTTGTGTCTTGAATTTTACTTAAGTCATGCTATGCAAGTTGTTGTTGACAAAAGATGTTATGAAGACGCTTAAGCAAATTATGATCCATCCTAAGGTGTTAATTTTTTCAAGTTGCTTCTTGCAGTCGTTTTCTACCAAACCAAATCTTTCATAAGAATGACAAAAAAAAATAAAAATACCTGCGCCTTATTGTAGCTTCATTTCTATTCCAACTTTTCAGTTGTTTTATCGACAGTAGATGCTTTAGAAGTAGCGGTTGATGATTCTGGAGTTAGGTGAGGGCATTTAATTTCTAAGAAGTTATAACATACGAACCATATTACAAAAAATTGTTCCGTAGTTTCTAGAGTTTAAATATTCTTTTTGAATAAGTACAGAGTCTACAACCTAAGAAAGCAAGGCTATACCGGCATACCCCCATATATAGAACAGTATCAACTTGGACAAAAGTAGCGCAAAGGAGATAATATTACTGCAACACTTTAAAATCAGATTACCAACCTATTTTTCTCTTTTCCAGTGTAATCTTCCAAACGCTTTTAACCTAAACGAAAAACAGAGGAAAGTCAAACCTGTTACTAGTCTAATAGTCAGCATTGGTAAATTATTAGGTTGTAAGGTGTATTTTTCCAGATTTTAAGCTATGTTAATATGATGTATTCCCTCATATACCCAGACCATCTAGGTATAATACCTGTTACTTGACTCCATAAGTGACGTATTGATAAGAATATGCATTTTCTTTGAATAGTTTGTCGATTTTTTTTTTTTTGTAATTCAACCAAGAATGTCACTTTTATAGGTCCAATATCTGGTCCTGAAGAAGCTGAATTTGTACTGAAGAGAACTTATGGCGTTCATGGTTTCTATGGAGCGTCAAGTGTAGAGAGGCTACCAGTTGAACAAGCTATAAAGCATACAGTACAATGTTACAAGTCAATATCTTTGAACTGAATTTGGGTGGCTTCAAACACAATCGTGGGCTGTGTATATGTATGTTATCACTTGTTGTATTTCTACATCTGGTTCTTTGTTTTGTATTTTAGAAAATAAGGGTTCCTGTTATATCAAAAATGTACTCTCCTACCTCAGAATAAGTGTAACTGATCAGATGTTTTACATAAATTAAATACATCAAATATGGAAGGATTGAACTCCATTAGAGGCTTTGTCTAATTCCGTGTTATATGGATAAGGAGTGCCAGATTATACCTTTGGTATAGTCTGGAAAACTCTCCCTGTGGCACCATTGGATCTTACAGTCTGTGGACCCCACTGTTGATCCAATGGTTCCACAGAGAAAAGTTTTATAGTCTGGCTCCCTCTTTTGGTTATATTATACTTTCTTCAGATGCTACCAATTCTTACCTCGAAACTTGTGTTGAAAAACTTCATATAAGAAAGCTCCATTTAGTGGATGGTTAAATATAACCAGATCAGATGAATAATAATCATATTGGCATAACAATAAGTTTGGACAGCTGATAATAAGAGGCGGGCACATGATTTTTTTTTAAATCTTTCATATTGAAACTATAAATTAATAAAAATGGCAGTAGTGACTAGGATTGGGAAAAATTTCCGAAAACCTATCTTCACCCGCACCTGACCCGAAAATTCCCAACCCAAAAACGTTGGGTTTTTTCTAAACCCGACATATTTCAGGATCAGATGGTGATTTTGACTTTACTCGGATGTCCCGACCCGGCCCGAATTTTAAAAAAAATCAAATTTTATATTTTATATATATATAGGGGATGATATATGAACAGTAACAAAAACACCAACTTAAACATCAAAATCATAGGCATTCATTTCAACGGTCAGGATTAAAACTAATAAACTAAAAAAAAAAATACATACGGTAAAGTCTCTCCCTCCCTCTTTGCAGGCCTTCTGTATTCCAACACAATACACATCTTCTTCCTCTATCTCACTCTCTAAATCTCTTAACGTGACGTATGCTCTCCCTCTTGCATAATGTTTAGATGTTCCGTCCTCTCTCTCTACGATATTAACACACCCTTGATTTTTATTTTATTTTTTTTGGGAATTATGTTAAAATTATATTTAATTGATTTTGGGGTTTTATTTAGAATTAGTTTTAATTGTTGTTGTGTCGTCTTTGTCTTTTTAAAGTTCTGTCAAGTATTTTTTCTCTTTTATAGTTGTTCTCTGTCGTATTTTTCCTTATGGTTTTATTAGACTCTCCCAAATTTGTTGTTATGTTGTCAAATTGATTTCGATACTGATGTTTACATTAATATTCATATAATCCAATGATGATATTAGGGTTCATGTTTTTATTGTTCTAAAATAGGGATGAACTAGGTTTAATTAATAGGGGAGCATATATGAATACTAATAAAAACACCAAGTTAAACATCAAAATCATAACCATTTATTTCAACGGTCAAAATCAAATCTTCGATGTTAGTGTGTTCTTTTGATTAAAAAAAAATTGTGATTAATTAACCTTTTGAATCACATCCACCAAAAAATACTTTTGTACTTTTGAAGTACAACCAAACAAGACCATAATTTGAGCTAAAAATGTAGTCAAGAGGAGAAATCCATGCCATGTCCAGGTTTTGAAAGAGAGTGTCGCTAATTAACCTTTAAAAAAGGGTTTTCAGAGAGACGTTAAATTTTAAGCATACAAATTTCTTGTGGTCACGCATGTTTCTATTGTCACAGCTAGGAGCTAGAGATGGGTTAGGGTCGGGACCCGATCCGTAAACACTCAACTCATATCCCGATCTGATTACTTTTGGAAGTGGAAAAAAATTCTGACCCGACCCGACAAAAGTCGGAACTAACCCGACTTTTTCGGGACCCGAATTTTTGGGACCCAAAATCATAAAATACGACTCATCATTAAACCATAAAATAAAATGAAAATGGTCTCAAACTCACAAAATGATTAAAGAGATAGCATAATCTAATAATTTAAAAGTTTCGTTAGTCCACACTGGCAATAAAAGAAAAATACAATGATATAAACCGTTGTTTCACTTGCTTCGATCGATATGATCCTATAGCTTATGTGTGTGAACCTAAAAATTAATCTGTTATTAGTATTTAAGAACAAGAATAAAGGGAGGAAAAAAAAAACAAAAACTTGGTTAATTATCACACTTAATAAAAAGGTTTTGTAAAATTACAGGGTGTTGTTTCAACACAAATGTAATGTTTAGTTTTTTATGACCCGAGTCATTTTAAGTAAGATGAAACACCACTGTATAACTCAATTTGTAATTTCAAACAACAAAAAATATTTTTTTAACCATGTTTTTTTACTCAATACAGTGTTGTTAGTATTTTAAGAATGAATGACTATTTCACGGTTTGCTACTAATCATTGCATTGAAATTTAGGTGAAGTAAAAATCGCATATTTAAAAATTATGTGCAGCGGTAAAACACAATAGTTTATTACTGCATTGATATTTATTACTTAATGTTATGTTTATCTTTTTATTTTTTATTTTTTGTTGCCAACAAATGATTTGAAATAGAAGAATGAACTAGTAGATTTGAATCGCAAGTATAAAGAAGGTATTGTTGCATTGATATTACTTGGGAGAAACTTTTCAGAAGCGGTGTAGAAAAAATAAATACGAATTAGCATATAACTTCATTTGTGCAATAAATATGGTTGAAAGTGTACACTAATAGGAAAGAGAGACACATAAAGTGGAGGAGATAAAGTGGTTGAAAGTGTACAGTAATAGGAAAGAGAGTGACATAAAGTGGAAGAGATAAAGAGGCAAAGAAAGTGAAAAGTTTTTAGTATATTCTGGGCGTTGAAATGAATGATTAAGATTTTGATGTTTAAGTTGGTGTTTTTGTTTATATATCTTGTGTAAAAACAACCTTTAACATCACAATTCCATAGTATCTAACAAGGCATATTTAGTGAAAACTGAAATAAGTATATTTTTATTTTGGGATTGGTGGATTCTTTGTTGGTTTCCTTTAGTGTATCAAGTCAAGTCATATACCTAATCTTCAAAAAAAAATACAAGTCATATACCTTTGAAAAGTTTACTTTTATCCGTATGTGTACAACCAGATGACATGCTTTATTAGTTCTTTACTCTCAAGTCTCAAGTATAAATAAAAGTATAAGTTTCTATCAACCAAACAAAACTAATTTATTTTCCTAATGCCAGAAAAAAAATAAAAAGACGTTCAGAAAGTTTCTGCAACTTAATGGCATGGTCAAGTTGTCAAGGACTTCAATGTGGATATAATTTAGAGTATGGTAAATTGCTCTTTTTGGACAAATGCTGCAAATATCGGTTTAGTTTTTTTATAAGTGGGCAACGATAATAATTAACCCGTACAGACACGAATCATATATAGAACCGTGTTTCGTATATGTTAAAGTAATTGTCTTATGTAAACTATTTTGAATGACATTACAGGAATGTAAAAGAGCATGGTTTTAAAAGTAATATATATAAAAAAAAATCATTTTGCATAGGTATGGCACAGAGTAATCGGTTTATCCACTTTGCTTACCCTTACCTTATTCTGGTCTTAAATTTCTTTTTACCAATACAAGGGTTCTCTTTGTGCTTGAATTCTGCAGACGAAGATTAGGTAAAGACTAGAAGTAAGTAAATAAGTTATGAAACTTTTTGAACTTAAATCAAATAGTGATTACTAATTAGCAAAACAAATCTGCTAGTAGGCCAAATTAAGGGAAAATGTTAGAAGAAAGAGCAAAAATAGCAGTAGGCCAAATTAAGACAACTTTTCGAATGTGCATGAGAATGGCTAAAACAAATAAGTAGATAGCTAATTAATCACCACCTCAATTATCCTCGCCTAGCAAATCTCCTCCTCGAGTTCCTCATACGACGTAATGTAGGACTGGAAAGTTTAATAGATTAAACAAATTGTAGAAGAGATAAAAACGATAAAAGTGATAAAAGGGAAATTACGCCTAAACTTAAAAATTAAATAAAACTCTGTATTTCATAATAAATATCAAATAATAATCAAGTCTGATCTGCTAAGCAGTCTAATGACTAGTCAGAAATCCTAACAGTCCTATATCAAATGGGAAACATATATTAGTTTTATATCTTAAAGTAAAGAGTCCTAACTTAATAAAAGGTCCATGACTTCCTTCTCTGACTATACAAATAAGAAAATAAATAAAAAATAGCAATAAAATGAAATATGATTTATGCTCCTGCATCAGGACGTTCCCTCAGTGCTTCCAATCTTTGCCCTTTTTGTTTCCTGGATTTCCAACCCACTGCCGTCTTCTTTGATTTCATCACTTGCTTCCATCTTCTTGCGCTTGAGTAAATCAACGACTCTACCAAGTGCCACGTCAGCATCCTCGCTCTTCATCAGCTCCTCTGCTATACTTGCAGGGGTGATCTTGGCATTTTCCATTAAACCTTCAATCTCATTGTAAAGACCGTGATGGTTGTTGATGCTAAGGTAGTTAGAGGACAGAAGCTTAAACCCGTTAAAAGTACAATAAGACATATTAATGTGCATGTCCATTCGACCAGGTCGGAGCAGAGCTGGGTCGAGACGGTCTTTGTGGTTGGTAGTGAAAATGATTATTCTTTCGTCTCCACAACTCGACCATAGCCCATCTATGAAGTTCAGTAATCCTGAGAGTGTAAACTGCATACAAACCACTGTTATAAAAAGCGCGATTTGGAGTAAAAAAGGGTCAATTCAAAGCTTAAAAAAAGCTTAAAAAGCGAGCCTTTTCCCTTTCCAAGCCACTAAAAGCTTACGTATTTTAATGCTTCTGCAAAAATGCTTTAGCGAAGATTGCCCTTCTTAAAAGATACAACCGTGATGCATGTTTAGCTCTTAGATAATAATTTGTACCATATACATTTAAAATGGCACCTGAACCTCTTTTTTCGGAGCATATTTTAATGAATTAATTCATTGTTGTATATTAACTAAAACAAGAAGCTGACTACGATTTTGTTAAGTTAAACTCGTGTTTAATGTAATTAAGATTTCTTCTCGAACTTCTTCTTGTTGTGGTCTGCTGAAGTAAATAATATTCTGCGGGCGTAGCTACAAGTCTTTCTTATATAGTTTCCACACCAGAGCAGTTTTCCACCACAGAAGTCTAAATCGCTCAACATCATGGCTAAAAACAAGGTTCTCACTTCTCAGCATGAACATTAGAATCATCAAAGCGTTTTAGCTAAATTTTCGCTCACTGGTAGTACCATATACATTAAAAGTGGAACCTGAATCTCTTTCTTGGGACCCTATTTTTAATGAATTCACTCATTTTTATATATATATAACTAAAATAAGAAGCTGAACTGCTAATATTTTAGGTTTGACTCATGTTTACCAGATAGTTTTCCCAGATTTAGAACAAACCTTATTTTGGGCAGCTCTACAAATGTTGGCTCGGGGAAATCCCTCTTTTTGCTCCAACTTTCGGTCCTGGACCTCTTCATTACAGTCGATATCCTCAATCACCAATATCGATCGATTGGTGGTGCTCAGCAATATCCTCCTTAGTTCTGCATTCGAGTTCAAGCTCTTCAAATCCAAATCATAAATATCAAACTTTAGATAATTCGCCATAGCAGCTACCAAACTTGTTTTACCGGTCCCAGGTGGGCCGTACAACAAGTAGCCCCTTTTCCATGCTCTCCCGACCTTCTTGTAAAATTCCCTCCTCCGCAAAAACCTATCCAAATCATCCATTATTTCCTTCTTCGCCGTGGGTTCCATTGCAAGGGTGTCAAAATTAGCTGGATGTTCCAAATTAATCGATCCCCAAACACCGCGACGATGGCCACCACCTTCTTCATTATCGTGATATCCACCATCTCTAGTAAATAGCTTTATGGACCTATCACCATCCTTTAGCTCCCTAGCCTTTGTCAAAACAAACGGTAAATACTCGTCCATCACTTTATCCTTATGTTTCTTGTGAAAGCTGAGCTCGAAATATCGTTTCTCTCGAGACGACTCTTTCTGGGGCTCAATAGAAACAAGCCTCCACTTTAAATGAATATCTTGGAACTTATCTTCTATCACTCCGTCTTTGTCCATCCTTATATTGAGCTTCTTCTGCTTTGTTGTCTTACTAACCTTGAACCGCTCCATGTTTGGGTTTAGTTTGGTTTGGAGGTAGATCTCGGCCGAATCATAGACTTGGTTACGTATCATTCCAGAAAGCTCCTCAACAACAATAGTCAAGGTGTTCGAGAGAGGGGTGAAAAGGTAATATAGGACGGATTGAAGGTAGGATCGGACCGGGGTAGGTACAATTTCTTTGGCCATCGACCGGACAATCATCATGGTGGCGGCGAAAGAGGCGTAAGCCGAGAACAGTGACGTGGCGGTTTGCGGCATTGCTGTATTTGGGAACATCATGGCTTGGTTTCATGCTAGAATCGATATCATGCTTTATTTATATATATATATAGGGCTGTAGACTTAAGTTCTCACGCAATATAATTTGTAGGTGAAGTGGTTTGGTGTATGAAGGTGGGGGGTATATGTAAGGAAATAAAAGTGAGAAAGTTTTTGTTTACATGGCTTGTGAATGTTTTTTATTTTTATTTTTGAAAAGAAAGCGTATTATAGTATAAACTAAACAAGCAAAACAAGGTCTAACTTCACAGCACCGAATTTTTTTTTTGAGATTACAAAAATAAAAATAAAAAATGAAAACATGAAAAGTCATAGCCCAATATTTGTTACACCAAAAAAAACATCAACAGTGAGACGATGGTATTTTAAGTCGAATCAATTGGATAGGGTAACCGTTTAATAGAATTATTAATTTTTACGATTTGTTGTATTTTTTATTAGCATAAGATATCTTATTCAAATATTTTAATTTGATTTTGTTACCCTCTATTCTAAATATAAAATGAACATAAATTCTGTTTTTGGTCATAAACGAGAGCCTGTTTAAAACAGTAAGTCTATTTGACTGTTTATGTTACAGTCACCTTAATCATCATTAGATTAAAAAATGTACGGCTACATAATATTTTTCAATAACTAATTTATTTTTTTATATTTTCAACAAATTAGAATTTGATAAATTAAAAACAAATTGTACAACACACTAAAAACCCAAATAAAAATATAAAGGAGGGCCTACCATAAACTTAAATATTAATTAAAATTTAATTTTTTTTTATCTATTTAGCATATTTTTATGCTAAAGGATTGTGAACCAGTCATATAGGTTAACTGTTCACCAGTAATTACCCACATGATATCTCTCTACCAACACATTCCTCCCAAATCTCTCTCATGTCTTTCTCATAACACTACGGTGACGGCGGAGAGCCGACGGAGATCGGCCCAACTCCGTTATCGGAGCTCTGAATAAGGCTCTTTCGTGGAATTACTAGTGAACAGTCAGCATGTATGACTGGTTCATAATCCGTTTGCACAAAAAAGTGACAAATGGATAAAAAAAATTGATTAATATTTAAGTTTAGGATAAGAGTTCTATATTTTTATTTGAGTTTTTAGTGTGTTAAACAATTTGTTTTTAATTTATCAAATTCTAATTTGTTGAAAATAGAAAAAATAAATTAGTTATTAAAAAACATTATCTAACCATTTATTTTCTAATATAACGGTGGTCAAGTTACTTTATTATAAACAATCAAATAATATGTGATTGTTTGAGATAGACACACTCACCTAATTACCTTGGTGACCAAGTTTTGCTAATTAAGGACTAATTTATTTTGGTAGTGGGTATTATTACGTGTAAAGGTTAGAATACAGCGTACCAGTTTTGTAAAGATTTAGCTTTCCAAGTAAACAAAATTACCTTTACAAAAATCAGAAAATGGCATTGGAAGCGGTGCTCCTCACTCAGAGTCAGGGTGACTCTGAGTAAAAATTGTGCTAAAAACGCTTAATTTTATTTTAATTATTTTTGATTTTTAAAGTCAAAATTATGTAAAACTTACAAATATGAAATTAAACAACAAGCAACACTTTGTATCTATATATTATTATATTTACATATACATATTTATAATATGTATGTATACTACATATATAATATTCAAATAATAGTTATAACTTGATTTTATGAAATATAAAAAAAAAACAAAACTCATATAATATTAATTTTAAAAAATTAAAAACAATTAAAATATAAAATTGAACGTGTAAAAACACAATTTATGACTGCGCTACTTCCCATATATTGGCCTTATGCATTTAGAAAATGACCATGTGTTACTGTTTCCACGTGCATGTTTTACCAAACTTTGACTCTTTTATTATAAGATTAGGACACTTATAATACATTATATTAAATGTATAGTCTGGAAAACTCTCCTTTGTGTGGTACCATAGGATCAACAGAAGGGTCCATAGACTGTAAGAATCCAACGGTGACACAGAGATAGTTTTTCAGACTATACTGAATGTATAGTCTGGCACCCCTTATCCCTATTACTAATAGGACTCTTTCATCACCTAGAAGATAACGAGTAAGCGAGTGAAGTTTTTCTCTGGCTAAACAGAAATTAAATTCCATTTTCTTATAATTTCATAATCATGAAGACCAGAAGGACCTTGACTAAATTTTGGTTCATATCTTTGATTTCATAACTCATAAGTGACTTTTTTGGTGGATGTGTAAAAATTATACTTTTGAACTAGATAAAAATGTAAATTTAGTGAAAACTGAAATAATTATCTTTTTGTTTTGGGATTGGTGGATTCTTTGTTGGTTTTCTTCACTAGCATCAAGTCATATACCTTTGAAAAGTTTACTTTTGAGTTTGATAAAAAGAAATATCTGTCAAATAATATACAGCCATTTAAAGATACTACTACTGTAAATGGAATGAGAAAAGGGTAAAGGAGATAGGCCTGACCCAGCATGGGCTTACGGAACCGATGTGAATGGTACCGGGATAACCGTAGAGTGCAACTATTGTAACAATACATACTATGGTATAACTCAATTGAAGCATCACTTAGTTGGCACTCGCAAAAATGCAAGACCTTGTCCAAATGTGCCTTATGCTGTCATAAGGTCAGTCATGCCACTGCTACCAAAAAAATGGGGTATGTCAAATAAAAGAAAAAGACATAATTCTTATCATGGGGTTAGTACTACCTCGATGATTCCGCAGCGGAAGTGCACAGATTTGGGCAATTTGGCAAGTTTTGGTGAAGCTGAAAATGTTAATTCACATTTCAGAAAAACGTCCACCAGGTCTGTATATCACTCTTATGTAATGATCTGACTTTTACAGTTCACTCAATTAAGAAAGAAGAACAAAGCTGGTCTGTTTTGGGGCTAAAATTTATACTATGTATCAACTCGAAAGTAAAAGGTAAAATTGAGATGCAGAATTTAAAGAACCAAAGTTCAGGAAAACAGAATTAAAGGAAATACGTTTTTTTTCTTGTACTCTCCTAACTTCTAATAAGCATCCCTAAGTTAATACATATATTGCTGCTACAATGAATATTTAGTAATGTTTTAAATAGCGTTATCGTTGTCGTAACGTTTTTTTTAAGAGAAACGCTAAAAGCGCAAATAGCGTTACTACATAGCGCTTTGCGGTGTATTTTTTTTTTTGCCTAAATACATATAAATGTAGCATTAAATTCAAAACATCTAATAAAAATTAACTAAATATATATAAAAAATTATAACTAATAATCACAAAATAATTATACTTGAAATGCTAGAGTATTTACTTTGTTTACAAGAGTTTTTAAGTTTGATTCTCTTTAAACTACACTAATTTCATTAAAATTTTGACCAAAAATTAAAAAAAAAATTAAAAAAAAAAAGTTATTTTTTATTTTTGGACTGCACCTGCTATAATGTAAATAGCGCAAATAGCGTTCCTATAACGCGAATTTAGCGTTTTTTCATCCAAATAGCGTTTTAGCGTTGCGTTTTTCTTTCAAAAACCACTATATCGCATAACGTTACGCAACATTGCGAGCTTTTTAAAACAGTGATATTTAGTGAAAACAGAAATAAGTATATTTTTATTTTTGGAATGGTGGATTCTTTGTTCGTTTCCTTTAGTAGTATCAAGTCAAGTCATATACCTAATCTTCAAAAAAAAAAAAAAAAAAAAAAACAAGTCATATACCTTTGAAAAGTTTACTTTTAATATAAAAATTATTCGTATGTGTACAACCAAATGACATTGCTTTATTAGTTCTTTACTCTGAAGTCTCAGGTATAAATAAAAGTATATAAGTTTCTATCAACCAAACAAAACTAATTTATATTCCGAATGCCAGAAAAAAAATAAAAAGACGTTCAGAAAGTTTCTGCAACTTTATGGCATGGTCAAGTTGTCAAGGACTTCAATGTGGATATAATTTAGAGTATGGTAAATTGCTCTTTTTGGACAAATGCTGCAAATATCGGTTTAGTTTTTTATAAGTGGGCAACGATAATAATTAAACCGTACAGACACGAATCATATATAGAACCGTGTTTCGTATATGTTAAAGTAATCGTCTTATGTAAACTATTTTGAATGACATTACAGGAATGTAAAAGAGCATGGTTTTAAAAGTAATATATATAAAAAAAATCATTTTGCATAGGTATGGCACAGAGTAATCGGTTTATCCACTTTGCTTACCCTTACCTTATTCTGGTCTTAAATTTCTTTTTACCAATACAAGGGTTCTCTTTGTGCTCGAATTCTGCAGACGAAGATTAGGTAAAGACTAGATGTAAGCAAATAAGTTATGAAACTTTTTGAACTTAAATCAAATAGTGATTAGCAAAACAAATCTGCTAGGAGGCCAAATTAAGGGAAAATGTTGGAAGAAAGAGCAAAAATAGTTGTAGGCCAAATTAAGACAACATAAATAAGTAGATACCTAAGCTATTTAATCACCACTTCGATGATCCTCCCCTAGCAACTCTCATCCTTGGGTTCCTCAAACGTTCCCTCTGTACTTCCGATTTTCGCCCTTTTTGTTTCCTGCACTTCCATTCCACTGCTGTCTTTTTTGATTTCATCACTTGTTTCCATCTTCTTGCGCTTGAGTAAATCAATGACTCTGCCAAGTGCCACATCATCATCCTCGCTCTTCATCAGTTCCTCCGCTATAGTTGCAGGGGTGACCTTGGCATTTTCCATTAAGCCTTCAATCTCGTTGTAAAGATGGTGATGGTTGTTGATGCTAAGGTAGTTAGAGGACAGAAGCTTAAACCCGTTAAAAGTACAATAAGACATGTTAATGTGCATGTCCATTCGACCAGGTCGGAGCAGAGCTGGATCGAGATGGTCTTTGTGGTTGGTAGTGAATACGATTATTCTCTCGTCTCCACAACTCGACCAAAGGCCATCTATGAAGTTCAATAACCCTGAGAGTGTAAACTGCATACAAACTACTGTTTTAAAAAGAGCACTTTGTAGTAAAAAAAAGCTCGATAAAAAGCTCACTTTTTTGCTTTTTAAACCGCTAAAAGCTTACGCTCTTGCAAAAACGTTTTTAGTGGAGTTCTTGCAAAAACGTTTTAGCTAAGATTTTGCTTTTTAAAACACTGATACAAACACGGTGCATGTTTAGCTTTTAGATAATAATTAATACCCATAAAGTGGCACCTGAACATCTTTTTTCAGAGCCTATCTTTAGTGAATTAATTCAATGTTGTATATAACTCAAACAAGAACCTGCCTACGATTTGTTTAATGTAATTAAGATTTCTTCTCGAACTTCTTCTTGTTGTGGTCTGCCTAAGTAAATAATATTCTGCTCGCGTAGCTACAAGTCTTTCTTTTATATACACTTAGTTTCCACACCAGAGAAGTTTTCCAATGTAAGTCTAAATCGCTCAACATCACGGCTAGAGACAAGGTTCTCACTTCTCAGCATGAACATTAGAATCATCAAAACGCTTAGCTAAATTTTCGCTCACTAATAATTAGTACCATATACCTGAATCTCTTTCTTGGGACCCTATCTTTAATGAATTAATTCATTGTTGTATATAACTTAAACAAGAAGCTGAACTGCAAATTTTGTAGGTTTAACTCATGTTTAATAACAGATAGTTTTCTCAGATTTAGAACAAACCTTATTTTGGGCAACATTGGCTCGGGGAAATCCTTCTTTTTGCTCCAACTTTCGGCTATGCACCTCTTCATTACAATCGATATCCTCGATCACCAATATTGATCGATTGGTGGTGCTCAGCAATATCCTCCTTAGTTCTGCATTCGAGTGCAAGCTCTTCAAATCCAAATCATAAATATCAAACTTTAGATAATTCGCCATAGCAGCTACCAAACTTGTTTTACCGGTCCCAGGTGGGCCGTACAACAAGTAGCCCCTTTTCCATGCTCTCCCGACCTTCTTGTAAAATTCCCTCCTCCGCAAAAACCTATCTAAATCATCCATTATTTCCTTCTTCGCCGTGGGTTCCATTGCAAGGGTGTCAAAATTAGCTGGATGTTCCAAATTAATCGATCCCCAAACACCGCGACGATGGCCACCACCTTCTTCATTATCGTGATATCCACCATCTCTAGTAAATAGCTTTATGGACCTATCACCATCCTTTAGCTCATTAGCCTTTGTCAAAACAAATGGTAAATACTCGTCCATCACTTTATCCTTATGTTTCTTGTGAAAGCTGAGCTCGAAATATCGTTTCTCTCGAGACGACTCTTTCTGGGGCTCAATAGAAACAAGCCTCCACTTTAAATGAATATCTTGGAACTTATCTTCTATCACTCCATCTTTGTCCATCCTTATATTGAGCTTCTTCTGTTTTGTTGTCTTACTAACCTTGAACCGCTCCATGTTTGGGTTTAGTTTGGTTTGGAGGTAGATCTCGGCCGAATCATAGACTTGGTTACGTATCATTCCAGAAAGCTCCTCAACAACAATAGTCAAGGTGTTCGAGAGAGGGGTGAAAAGGTAATATAGGACGGATTGAAGGTACGATCGGACCGGGGTAGGAACAATTTCATTGGCCATCGACCGAATAATCATCATGGTGGTGGCGAAAGATGCGTAAGCCGAGAACAGTGACGTGGCGGTTTGCGGCATTGCTGTATTTGGGAACATCATGGCTTGGTTTCATGCTAGAATAGATATCATGCTTTATTTTTATATATATACAGGGCCGAAGACTTAAGTTCTCATGCAATAAAATTTGTAAGGTGAAGTGGTTGGTATATATAAGGAAATTAAAAAAAAAGAATATTTTTAGGAAGTTTTTGACTGGTTTTTGTTTACATGGATTGTGAATGTTTAGTGTTAAATGTTAATGATACATGAAGGCAGAAATCAAGTATACCTAATTACATTGGTGACCAAATTTTGCTAGTTAAGGACTCATTTATTTTGGTAGTGGGCACTTATTACGTGTAAAGGTTAGAATACAGCACACCAATTTTGAATTTTGTAAAGGTAGGGTATTTATAAAGTCTCTCAAATCTTAATACAACTCTAGATTCGTAATTTCAAAACAAACTCGTAATTCTAAAATTAAACTCGTACTTAGAAGTACGAGACTTCTTTTTTCATTTTGTTGACTTTTTTCCAATCTTTATGTTCCTTTGAGAATTAAAATATAAATATAATAAATTATTGAATCGTATCTGGTTAAGGTTAAACGTTCCCATTTTACAGTGAGCTTTTATGTTGAATTAAATGTACAGCAAATGCCCCCAACTACCTGTAATTTTTTTGTTTCTAATGTACTTTTTACTTGCAAAAGAAAAGAACAAACTAATTAGAATTATAGCTTCAAATGAAAGAATAAGCAGGAGGCCACATAGTTACCTATTGTTTTATTTTATTGCTTACAAGTTTGTTCTTCGTTCTGATTCTAATTAGTCGCTTCTTGTCTTGTGTAACTAATATGAAATTAAACTTAACTAGATATAATTTAATAATTCATTATATTTGTATTTTAATTCTATTCACAAAGGAAAATAAAAATTGGAAAAAAGTCAATCATCGTAGTTGGTAAGTACGAGTTTGATTTCAGAATTACGAGTTTGTTTTTAAAATTACGAATCCCGAACTGTATTAAGATTTGAGCGATTGTATAAAGACGCTACCATTTTGTAAAATTTAGGTTTTCAAATAAATTAGCTTTACAAAATTCAGAAAATGACATATATTGGTTTTATGCATTTTTTGAGAAATAAACCATGTGTTATTGTTATTTCAAAAAAAAAAAAAAAACGTGTTATTGTTGCCAAGTGCATGTTTTTCCAAACTTTGACTCTTTTATTATAGGAATAGGACGCTTTTAGTAGGACTCTTTATCACCAAGAAGTTTCTATGTGGTGTTGCAAACTTGCTCACTATCTATCGTCCATGATACTTTTTGAACTGCATAATTAATTGGTGGTTGTTTTTGGACGGGGAAAAACACAAATTTAAATTCCATTTTCTTTAATTTCATGAATCATGAAGACCGGAAAGACTTTAATTAAATTTTGGTTCATATCTTTGATTTCACAACTCATAAGTGACTTTTTTGGTGAATGGGTAAAAAGTATACTTTTGAATTACATAAAAATGTAAATTTAGTGAATGCTGAAATAAGTATATTTTTATTTTGGGATTGGTGGATTCTTTGTTGGTTTTCTTAAATAGCATCAAGTCATATATATACCTTTGAAAAGTTTACTTTTGAGTTTGATAAAAAGAAATAATATATATATATATATATAATATTTCAGACCCGATGGGTGTCACACAGCTGAATAACACGTATGGCGGCACGTGCTAAACAAAACCTAAATCGAACAACTATAAAAATTTCACTAAATTACTCATTAAATCGACTCAAATTTCTATCAAAAGTTTCATTAAATATAATCTCAAAAATTACGTTCATTACAAGAACTTAATCTCTTACAAGGTAAAATAAAAATGTAATCGTAGCGGAATTTAACACATAATCTTAAAGGTCTGTCTGATTTTCAAACTGACTCGATATCAACTATAATTAACTGCTCGTTAACCTGAAAACATTTTAAAAAAAGGAGAGGGGTGAGCCAAACGAACTCAATGAGAGAGAAAACCTCACAATATATAATATGAGTCGAAAATAAAATTTTTCTTTTCAGTTTCTTACAAAATATTATTTTCTTTAATAAAAATTCTCAATGCATAATTATTTAGAAATCACTTGAATATAAAAGATAAATAAACTCTTCACTTTTCTTTTATCAAAATTAAATTCATCGCAATAATAATAATAAATAAAATCTCTTTCTTTCTTTTTATGATAAAAGCAAAATGATAACATGTATGTATTAGGGTACCAAGCCCGATTGACTTCCTCAATCTCTTTACCGTCGATCTTTTTCTCAGGTGTATAAACCATACGTGCACTACGTAATTAAGGTCACCATAGCATGACGGTTGAGTCTCTTCCTTAAAACATTCCGGTTAACGAAGCTATGTACAATCGCTAAGTTAACCGTTGAGAACTAAACTGTTACGTTTAGTTGTCAACGTCACCCCACTTTCCTCTTTCCCTTATTCGGGGATTCTCCGTTGAAATTATTCTCATAGTCCCAATTACAAATCATAAGCAAATCATAAAAATAATAATCTTGAAACGTTATACAGATACACTGTATATAACTTTTATCTTTATAAGATATAAACTCATTCATGTTTGTGTGTCGGAAGACTTGTTTCTTCAAGTTCTTGTGTAAACGTTTGAAATCGTGCTCTTCTCACCGAGTAAGGAAGAATCTTCAATTAATTTGGAGGAGTCTTTCTTTGGAGCCATTGGTGAACTTGATTTGATGAAGAGAATAGATGAAAGGAAGAGAGGTCACACCGGATGTGCCAAAATTTGTTTCACACAAATTTTCACCAAGTGCGAAAAATAGGAAAAATGAATGCAAAGCAAATTAAATTTATTTATCAATTAATTTACGGGTATAATCTCTGATAATTTCTAAAATAAAATATATAAATAAAAGTCATTTGATTATCCTCTTCGAATAATTTGTGATGGCTCGAAATGTTCTTGTAGACTCTCTGATGAATTTTGTTGAGTTTGTTGAAGTTGAGTAAAATTATTCGACTTTGATGAAGAAGTTTGCAGTTTTGTTGATTTCGTTGATGATCTTGATGCTTCTCAGATTTGGGAAAGAAGTTGAAGATTTTGATCTAGAGAAACGTGTTTTTGGTTCTGTGTAGTCAATCCTGAAGATCGAATGTCGGGTTGTTGTAGATTTCTTGGGTGGAGTTCTTAGATTTGTTAAAGAAGTTTGAAAACTTTGATTTGCAGAAACGTCTTGCTTTTTGCTTGTAGTCGTTCCTGAATATCGAATGCCGATTTGTTGCATAACTTTTTTAGATTTGATGAAGAACTTTGAAGACTTTGATTTGCAGAAACGTCTTGTTTATTGCTTGTAGTCGCTCCTGAAGATCGAATGCAGATTTGTTGTAGAAGTTCTTCAGATTTGGGGAAGAATTTTGAATACTTTGATTTGCAGAAACGTCTTGCTTATTGCTTGTAGTCGTTCCTGAAGATCGAAGACAGATTTGTTGTACAAGTTCTTCAGATTTAGGGAAGAACTTGAAGATTTTGATCTGTAGAAATGTCTTGCTTGCTACTTTTAGACGTTCTTGAATATTGAATGTCAAGTTTATTGCAGATTTGTTCCAGACTTTGAAGGCGTTCGTTGAGGTCGGAGTGTACATAGCTTCCCATCGGAGTTAATCCCCTGACGTTTGTGGAGTAGCAGAGCTGATTTCCTGACGGCTGTGGAGGAGCGAAGCTGATTTCCTAGCGGCTGTGGATGAACTTATCTCTTAGTCTTTAAAGCTTTTTTTATTATGAAAATAATGGTACCCTCACCCCTCTATTTATAGCTTTTGGGATGGTCTTTTATTTGCAAGTCCACTTCTTAAGTTTGGGCCCATTATGTTAAAAATCTCATGACTTATGTAAATGAATCAAACTTGTATTTATGTTTGAAAACATCACTAATGAGTACTATAATTTTAGTATCTCATTGTTTATACCACATTTAATGGTTTTAGAAAAAGAAATACATTTATTTTATTTAATTATCATCATAGATTTTATAAGATGATAAAATATAATTTCTTTTTCGATTTTAAATTACTAATAACAAGTATATTCTCAAACTGAGAAATTAGTAATTAATTGATATTTGATTTGAATGACACGTGTCATATTTTTAATATACCTAAAGTTTAGATGTGAACACTATGTATAAGGGAATAAAAGAGAGAAATATTTTCTTGAAAGTATTTAACTGCCTTTTGTTTATATGCCCTTAATTGATGCTTGATTAAAGAGATTGACCCAAACTACCTTGGTGACCAAGCTTTGCCAAGTAGTGACTAATTTATTTATGCAGTGACTATAGATACGTCATATACGTGTAAAGGTTGGAAAACTGATTACAAATCCTGTAAAGTTTTGGAGAACCCCTGTAATATTCCGATTACACGTCAAAAACCATTTCATTACATCTCATTACAATTCATTTATCTACAAAATAAATAAATTTACACACTCTATCACACTATTAATTAATACATTCATCTGCTTTTTTTTTTCACTCAAACTAAATACAAAATTAAAATATTTTATAATCATAATATTATATCAAGTTAACACTTTCAAGTAATTTATATTTTACACTTTTTTATTTATTAATTTTGTTATTTCTGAGTAAATAATTAAATTGTTTTCAAAAATCTTAAAAGTCATTATTTTTTTTCGAATTTAACTATCCGGGTTCTCCTAAAAGATGGTATAAAGTAAAGATTGACCCAAACTACCTTGGTGACCAAGTTTTGCCAAGTAGTAACTAATTTATTTATGTAGTGACTATAGATACGTCATATATGTGTAAAGGTTGGAAAACTGATTACAAATCCTGTAAAGTTTTGGGTTTCAAGTAAAAAATGTTACTTTTACAATTCAGAAAAAAGACATATATTTTGGCTTTTTGCAAATTTTGGCAAATAAGGCATGTGCTATTGTTGCATGAGTTCGCACTCTTTTTTCTCCTAAAAGATGGTATAAAGTAGAGATTCTGAAATTTCTCTGCATTTCACGTGCTTTGTAGTTTTTTTTTTTTTTTTTTTATTCCTCCTTTAGAGGAAAACCTGCGAAACTTGCAGGCGACAGGGTTCGAACCCTGGTGGTGAGCATGGTATACTCGGATAACAACCACGTGGCTACCAACCACTTGCTCGTGGTTTGTAGTTTGTACTGTAATTTTTGTTACTCTTTTCGTACGAGATGCTTTTTGAACGTAAATAAGTAGCGTAGTTATTTGGAGGGAGAAAAATAGGGATGCATTTTAGTTACCCTTAAAAAATTTAAAACAGTCTATTTTGAATTTTTTAGGTAACAAAATGTGTTTTTTGGTATTTTTTTTTTGAAATAATATAATTTTGTATATATGTTGTAATTTTGTTTTAATGTTTTGAAATCAACATCGAACGATTAACACTGCCGTGAATCTAGTTCATTATTATTTAGGGTGTGTCACATACTAAAAATCTAACGCATATTAATGAAACCAAAAATATATATCTTAAAATTAATTAAAAATTAAAAATAAAAAATACTAAAAATCTAACACATATTAATGAACCCAAAAATATCTACGCTAAAATTAATTTAAAATTAAAACTAATGCATTTTGGAATGAACACCGACGATTAACATTATCATGAATCTAGTACACTATTATTTTGGTTATGTCACATACTAAAAACGTAACACTTATTAATAAACCTAAAAATATACTAAATGGATCCAATTGGTATATGATTTTGATGACTTGAAAATTCAAGACAGAAGGGCAGCTAAATCTCCGAAAAAGACGTATAGTTTCCATTTTCTTTTAATTTCATGAATGATTAATTGATTACACCGGAAAGACCTTGATTAAATTTTTGTTCACATCTTTGATTTCATAAGTGACCTTAAATACTACTCCATTATTCACTGCTAAAAACTATTTACTAAACGTGATCTGCATTCTGCAAAGAAACTTAACAATATTAGTATTATGAATTGCATATATTAGGTGTATAGGTTTCAATATCTACATGTACTCTTACAAAACAATATTGACACATGATTTTGCACAGCAGTAATTAAGCTTGTACTTTCGATTGTAGCAACACTTTTAAGTACTTTTGTAGTTTTGTGCATACATTTGAAGATGCATCTGCAGGTTATTGATTTTCACCCCAACATTAAAACTCATACAGTGAAATATATACACTGTAAGCAAATGTGTAAATGTGATGCATAAACGTGATGTAATTTTAAGTTCATGAGTATAGAGGAACGCTTGAATATAATGAATTAATGATTGGCCAAAAGTTTTCAAATTAAATTACACTTACTTCCACATGTTCTTTGTTGAATACTTTCTCATTAGCATCCACGTTTATGTGTTGGCTGATTGAATTTTCTCAATTGATTGATTGAGACTATTTTCATTTGATGGATTTGCTCTTCAATTGATTCATATTTGTATGCAATTACATATTTTCGACAAAATAGAGACACTACCAACACAAATCGACCATCACAGAAGTTAAACAAGTATATTTTGCAGTTACAATCTTACAGGTAAGGGACGTAGTAAAGGTAGGCGGTTTCGTAAGTATAGGCGTGGTGGTGATGCCCGACGGTTTCGTGAAGAGAAAGATGTAGTGGTCCTATGAGTTAGAGTGCATGTGCGAAAGATTCAGGACACATGCTAAAAAAAAAAAACTCCGAAGAAATACTTTGATCCTTTCGTAGCATAAAATGGCGTAATATGAAGCACCGAGATTTTTATTCTTGAACCTATTTTTTTTCTCTTTTTGATTATAACATTTCATAAAGGTGAATTAAATTTTACATACTTCGTCGATCATACGAATTTCATTGTAAATTCAAATTTTCAGTCGAACTTTGATTTTCTACTCTTCCTTCTTCATTTTGTCGCAGACTTCATCGATCGTCGTATTTTCTTTCTTAACTTTCTCTTTTTCTAAACCAATGCTATCAATTTCCCTCTTTTTCTGCTTGAGTAAATCGACGACTCCTTGGAGCGCCACGTCAGCATCTTCACTCTTCATCAGCTCCTCGGCTATAGTCGCAGGGGTAACCTCGACTTTCACTATTAAGCCTTCGATTTCATTGTATAATCTATGATCATCAATGTCTAGGTAATTTGAACCTAGGAGCTTGAAACCATTAAAGGTGCAATATGACATGTGAATGTGCATGTCCATACGACCAGGTCGGAGCAAAGCTTGATCGAGCCTGTCTTTGTGATTAGTCGTAAATATAATTATTCTCTCATCTCCGCAGCTCGACCATAGTCCATCTACGAAGTTTAATAGTCCAGATAATGTGATCTGTTTAAACATCAAATTGTATCTAATAAGGGACCATAAAAGAATACTTAGCACTTAAGACATTTGTATTGCGCAACATTATTTTTCTGGGCTGACCATTTTAAGAAACCATTGTATAAAACTCTACTTCTAGTTAGCAGATAAATATATCATTTTTCATCTAAATATAATATCAATGTTTATAAATATAGTACAAACCTTAGATTCCGGTGGATTATATCCATTTTCACTGGCGGTCTCTCTGTCCCGTGTTTCCGCGTTACAATCAATATCCTCGATAATCATAATCGACCGGTTAGTTGTGCTCAGTAATACCCTCCTCAGATCAGAATCCGAGTAGATACTGGCAAGCTCAACATCGTATATATCGAATTTCAAATAATTCGCCATTGCAGCTATCAGGCTCGATTTACCTGTCCCAGGTGGACCGTACAACAAGTACCCCCTCTTCCACGCCTTTCCGACCTTCTTATAAAATTCTTTTCTCCTCAAAAACCTATCCAAATCATCAATAATCTCCTTCTTGGCCTCTGGCTCCATCGCGAGCGTGTCGAAATTCGAGGGGTGATCAAGATAAATAAATCCCCAGTCACCAGAACGGTATCCATTTTCGTCGTTATCAAAGGACCCACCGTTTCTCGTGTATAGCTTAATGGAACGGTCATTGGCCTTAATTTCCTTGGCTTTAGCTATAACGAAAGGTAAGTACCCGTCCATCACTCGGTCCTTAAATATTTTACTAAAGCTCAGCTCAAAGAAGCGTTTATCTTGTCCATGCGACTCACTCACAACAGACACAAATTTCCACTTTAAATCAATAGTTTCGTATTTATCTCTTATCTCTTCTCCTGGTTCAATGGTGATTTGGATCTTCTTTTGTCGTGGGGTCTTGCTAGCCTTGAACCTTTCGGTGTTTGGATCTAGCTTAGTCCGTAGGTAAATATCGGCCGAGTCATAGACTTGGTTACGTATCATTCCGGAGTCCTCAATTACGACCGTTAGCGTGTTTGTTTTAGGGGTTATAAGGTGATTAAAAAATGATTGGAGGTACGACATGACCCACAAAGGAATGAGGTCGTTCGTTATGGTTCGCACAATCATCATTGTCGCGGTGAACGAGGCGTATGCCGAGAAAAGGGAAGTGGTGGAAAACGGCATTGTTTTGATGGAAAAGATGTTCTCCATTGTTATTTTTATTTTGGGTTTTTAGTGAATATTAATACATAATACTTGATCTTTTTATATAAGGGGGGAGTGGTTCAAAACGTAATGAGCAAGGAAAATTAGAGGAATGCTATGGTAAGTGAGGCCGAGGGTGTATTAAATGTGATTAAAAAGTTGCTAATTAGGTGATGTTTTAGTGTAATTTGTTGTATACATATGGAAGATTGGGCAGTTGGGATTGGTTGGATGTGTGATTGCAAGAGTTAGAAAAGAATATCATTGCACGCAAGGAACTTAGTGACCAAGTTTTAACATTTATGATATTTTTAGGATTTGTCTATTTTAGAAAATGGGAAATGCAAATCAATGCAAAGAGGACATTAGTCAAAGATGTATGAAATTTGTTCAGAAATTTTAGTAATTATATGGATAGCATTTTCATGAATCATGAAAATATTATTTTGGTAGTTAGTATTTCAATTCAATGTATGTACTTTTAGGAGTGTTATAATGATTTTGTTAAATCTGATATTTTATGATTATAAATGCAACTTATATATCTTCGCATTTAATACAATTTAATTTTGGAATGTTATTAAGTGCTTAAACGTAGTTGTTAATAAAATAAATGTAGCTTACAATATATATATGTTTTTTGCATTATCATTATAATCTCTTTAACGCATTAAGTCAATAAACTCATTCTTTTTGAAAAGAAAGCAAATACACTTCATTGCATTTAATAATAATAGTATGTATGGTTGGTTGCATTTGAGTTTATTAATAGTTGTTAGCTTTTTAATGGGTGACACCTTCTAAATAATAATGAGCTGGATTCACGGTAGTGTTACTCTAACATACAGATCGCATACATACACATTTTTTTTAAGTTCCTGTTATTGGTACGATACGTCATTTAAAGTACGATATGACGAAAAAAACAAAAAATGAAAAACAAATTTCTCAAGCATACCGAAAAAGCACTGCATGTGTATTGAAAAAAAATAAGAATGTTTTTAAACATGTTTTGACTCAAACTCGGATTTATTATATTGTTATTGATTTTCTCGATTTTTTAACGTTTTCTTGAATTTTTATTTTTTTTTACCAGGATTGATTTTGATCAAATGATAATAAAAAATCTAGGACATACTACTCTAAAAATAGTATGGCAGCAAAAATGGATGCGGATGCAATCCACGTAATTCACTTAAATATTACTTCCTCCATTCTCATTTAATTGTCCATTACGAAACTACGTGCAATTTTAACCGGTTTATAACTTATATCAAAATTGTCGAAATGAATTTTTTTTTTTAAATCTAATCATAAAATTTAACATTTGAATTATATGATCAACTTTTGAAAATTTTCATTCAGACAATTTTGATACAAGTTTTTGATCGGTCAAAATTACACGTAGTTTTATAGTGAACAATTAAAATGAGTAACTAACTATTTATGACGTTGTCAATTTAACTATATATTAACTAAAAGAAGAAAATGACCAATGTCCAGAGGCAGGAGGGGTGGAACTAGGACTGGGTTGGTTCCGGTTGGCTTTGCTTTTTAGCAAAACCGAAACCGAGCATATTTTTCGGTTCGGTTTTTTTCGGTTTCGATCATTTTTTGGACCGAACCGGATCGGGTTTTTTCGATCCAGTTTTGGTTTTTTCGGTTTCGATATTTTTCGGTTTAGTTTTATTGAAAATCGAAACCGACCCGAATTTTTTTCGGTTTCGTTCTTTTTCGGTTCGGTTATCGGTCCGGTTCGTTTTTTTCGGTTTTTCGCCGAACCTTAGCTGGAACAATATTTTAGAAGAGGAATTAAACACCCACATGGAATAAGGAAAGAAACCGAGTAGTGGTAGAGTAGTGACGACAAGAATGCTAAAATCAAAACTGCATTATTGTACTTTACTTCCGTAACAAGTAATGTACAAAAAAAGTGTAAAATGAACGAAATATTCTTATTCCAAAGAAACTGCTTGTTTTTTAAAATTATGCTGCCACATACATATACAAGTTTTTCATTTTCATTGTTTTAACATCTAGTAACTGCCTTAGTGACATGGTTTATCTAGGGGAAAAATTGAGCTTTCACAAATAGTGACCTATCTTATTCTGTAAGGAATTTTATAACTATTCAGCAATATTGATTTCGCTCATACTCATCACTGTAGTAATTAAGCTTCTCATTAACGTAATCTTGACGTCACTACAAAAAAATACCCAAATAGCTACGAGATTATTGACGGTATTTTTTGTTACGAGTTTATTAGCTACGGTTTTTATGACGGTTTTGTGACAGTTTAGTCAATTTGTGACAGAGTTGTGATAAATTTTTAAATTAGTGATAAACTTGTGATAGCTTTTGACTGTTATTAAATCAAATATCATTTGTAGTAGCACGTATATGAAGAAGTGTAGCTTCCTATCGACTTGTGTGATTTTATTTTATTTTTAAAAGCAAGACCGTAACAAGTTCCCATTTTAATAGTATCCACATAACAATTTTTTTGGTTGTAAATTATAAAATTAGTTTATATATATGAAACTTGGTTTATTAGTGAGAAACTTAGTTTCGAAAATTACAAAGTCAGTTTTATTTTTTGCTGTTTTTGGATTGTTTTGATCTTCCTTTGAAAAGAAATGAAAAAGGAAATAGACAAAATAAAAACATATAATTATTAAACCTGGTTGCAAAAGTAAGAAAGTGAGTTAAAAAGATGACAAGGTCAAGTTTTAATTTTGATTTTTTGATTTTTTTATTTTCTGACTTTTTTTTTAATGAAAAAACAGTAATTTATTGAAAAATCTATGAATAGGGGGAGATGTTGGTCGAGTATCTACGAGCTGTAACTTCGAGTTATAACATGGGTTAAAAAAATTGAATATTGATCAAGAAATTTCATAGGGCTAAAATATTTTGATACTTGTGCTATGTTTGGTATTACCGTGTTATTGTTCTTATTCTTTGTTAATTCCATGATTCTGTTAGAACTTTTTGAAAGAATTCACAAAATAATGAAAAATTCTTTCTTGATCCTTATCACTGATGTTATAAACTGTTGTACAATATATCCAAATCAAAATTGCTAACAAAGAGCTTTTAGAAGTGGTACAATTTATAAAAATGAAGACATATAAGTATCAACGTTAGTGACGAATTCACTCGAGAGGAGTTGTAGATAGGCGATAAGCTAGCAGTAGAGCAAGCGGAGTTGGATAGAGAAACGATTAGGGACAACGGCGGTGCATGAGCATGTAGAGTGCATTATAGTGTGGGTGTGTCACTATAAAAAAATACCCAAATAGCGACGGGATTAGTTACGATATTTTTTGTTCCGAGTTTATTAACGACAGTTTTTGTGACGGTTTTGTGACAGTTTAGTCAATTTGCGACAGATTTGTGACAGTTTTTTAAATTAGTGATAAGTTTATGACAGTTTTTGACTCTAAATAAATCAAACATTATTTTGGAGTGTGTTCTAAAGATATTTAGAAGAGGGGTCGGGTCTATCTGAAGAATTTACAATCTGGTGGATTTATCTCGTAATTTTGTACGATATCTTGATCGGAGATGAACGCGCAATATAGAGAGAGAAAACGGTGAATTATTATTATTATTATTATGAAAAGTTACTGAATAAAAGTGTTTACACGTGCTTTAGTTTCACTTATTTACAGAAAAACCCTGTGATTATGCAAAGTAACAGATTTAGTCCTTATTTATTATTACACACAAGAAGTATTCTGCAGTTGCTATTGAGTCCTCTGTATCCTGAAACATAACTAATTAGTCCAACAAACATATATATATATTAACACTATCCAACAACATTTGATGTCTAAATTTTTTGTAATCGTAGTTCAGGACTGAGAATAGTTGCACCATGGAAGAATCCCGAATGGGAAAAGCTGAATGGAGAATAATCTATTCAGCCCTATTGGATTATACATGACAGTTTTAATTAATTTAACATTAAAAGGTCTAAAATTTTGGTGTATTTTAATTTTTGCTTCTTCCTTTTATATTCAATGGCGACTAAAAGCCAAGGTGTTAATCCAACGTGCTGTAAATTCTTTTTGAAGTCCCTAAAGATCTATGATACTCGAATTCTTCAATTTGTTTATGAGTTGGACATGCTAAAGACACCCAAAATGGTGTGTCTAATAGACTTATTCACGCATCTTCTATTAAATTTATTTTGATCACTTGAACACGTGTACCGGACACGTTTGAAGAAGACATGTAACGATCCGGTCAAACGGACCGAACCGCCACGCCCGTATCAACAATATTGTCCGCTTTGGCACAACTTTCCAGGGGGGTCACCCATCCTGGTACTACTCCAAGTTAAGCACGCTTAACTGTGGAGTTCCGTCCTCGCTGTTGTGCCGCACGGCTTTAAAAGGCCTTGTTGATAGAAAATGGATCTTTAAGCTCATATACCATACGAGTACTCTCAAATCTGGACGATGTGGGACTGACGCACAACACCGCACCACAGAATTTCCTACCGGGAAATCTGGGTCGTCACAATCACCCTCCCTTTAGGCACGACGTACTCGTCGGGCACGTCGTCCTTCAGGAGTTCACACACACGTGCTAGTCCCCACATTTCCGGCCAAATAGAGGCTCTGATACCATCTGTAACGATCCGGTCAAACGGACCGAACCGCCACGCCCGTATCAACAATATTGTCCGCTTTGGCACAACTTCCCGGGGGGGTCACCCATCCTGGTACTACTCCAAGTTAAGCACGCTTAACTGTGGAGTTCCGTCCTCGCTGTTGTGCCGCACGGCTTTAAAAGGCCTTGTTGATAGGAAATGGATCTTTAAGCTTATATACCATACGAGTACTCTCATATCTGGACGATGTGGGACTGACGCACAACACCGTACCACAGAATTTCCTACCGGGAAATCTGGGTCGTCACAAGACACATGCAAGCACTTCAAATTTGAGAAACTTTTAGTATGATCACTGTACTACAAAAAAATATTCAAATAGCGACGATATTAGTGACGGTATTTTTTGTTACAAGCTTATGAGCGACGGTTTTTGTGACGGTTTTGTGACAGTTTACTCAATTTGCGACAGATTTGTGACAAATTTTTAAATTAGTGACATGCTTGTGATAACTTTTGACTCTTATTAAATCAAATATTATTTTGTAGTGCTATGCAAGGTACTATAAGCTATAAAATGCTGACTTAGGAAAAACAGTTAGTTAACATGTTTTATATCACATTATCATTTACGTCAATTAAGTTAATTATAAGATTTATGCATTTCTCTACTACTATTTTAGCACGATTTTAAAACATTACGTACATTGAAAATCTGTTTCTCACATTATATGACAATTATTACTGTTTTGGTTTATTAGAAATATTATATGACAAATTATTGCTGTTTGGTTAATTAGAAATATTATACATATATAAAAAAATATAATTATATATTGTAATTATATTTTCTTAACTGTCGTGTCCTAATTTTTAAAATGTTGTCATGTCGGACACCCGAACTCGTATCCGTGCATCATAGCTAAAAAGCTAAAGATGAACTAATTTTGTTGAGTAAGTCGACAACACATTAACACTACCATGAAATCCTCTAATTTATATAGCCTTAAAAATATTACAAATAAATTAGTATTAACTTGCTTTAAATGGTATAGACATGGGAAAATGTTCTATTGCACTCGTGTAATCTAATTATTTATGTCATTACACGATAAATCTAAATCATAAGTGGCAAGACGTGCATGGTCATCTAATTTTCTTGCTTGTTACGTTCAGTCCATTAATTTATTTATTTTCTTGCTTATAAATAAGTGATCAAGTAAACTAACCTGACTAAACAAAACCATCACGAGGAAATTTTATAGCACCCATATGTATTGATTTTCACATACCCAGTTGGAGGATTTAACCATTTCATTATTGAAACTTTTTTGACTTTTGCAACCTTTTCTTTGATAATTATATCATTTATGTTCCAATTCAGAGGAAAAATTCTATTATTTTTGGAACATAAGTATAATGTATCAGTGACATTAGAGCAAATAATATTAGCTTTCATTTCCTTATTGTTGAATTTGTAATTGCAACTTGCTTTCCAAATCTCCCAAAAAATAATAGATGGTAGAACTTTGAGCATAAAAGAATTGATTTTATCTTTACCTTCTTTTGAGATAGACCATCACTTTAAAAATCTTCCTTTAATACTAATATTAGTATTAATAATACCCATCAAACCATCAAAATTGGTCCATACTTCAGTTGCAATTTTCCTTGTACTAAACAGATGCTCCCTTTCTTCTTCTTTAACACCACATCATTCACACTTCGAAGCTAACTGAATATCAAATTTTCTTATTGCAGATTCTAAAGGCAGAGAGTTGTTGAACAATTTCCATACAAAACAAGTGATTTTAAGAGGTAATGCTGAATCCCATTTGTACTGATTAAACCAGTTAGCTTCATACTCCATTCTTGTGTTATCCCAAGCAGACTTAAAAGAAAAAATTCCCAGCTTCTCTTTGTTCCAAATTAATTCATCTTTACCATATTTATTAATATTGAAATCTTCTTTGAACAGATGACTGAGATGTATTGGGATATGCTCATTTATAATCTAACTATCCCAGGTACCATTTTGTAGCAAATCTTTAATACTTAGACTATTATGAATACTGGCATCATTTATTTTCCCTGAGCCCAGCCAATTGTCTAAATTTACAGAGATGTTCCCATCTCCAACTAGCCATTGCATACTTTCTTCTGCTTTGTCTCTTGCTAGATGCATTCTACTCATGTATTATTCCCTTTTTTAGCTTTAGCCTCCACATAATGAACATTTTTGCAATATTTGGCTTTCATAAATTTAGCCCACAAAGAATTGGAAGTTCTGAACTTCCACCACAATTTCAAAGAATAAGCTGCTGCAATGTCTTTTATACTTCTTACACCCAAACCATCTTCTTCCTCTGTTCTACAGATTTTTTTCCACTTAACCCAATGATGCTTGTTTTTCCCATCTTTTTCTCCCCACAGGAAATTAGCCATAATATTTTCAATTTCTTTTACAACTTGTAAAGGAGGGTTCATTGCTGCAATAGTGTATATAGGGATAGAGCTTAACACATGCTTAATAAGAATTAACTTTCCACCCATATTAAGGAACTGCACTTTCCACCCAGATAACTTCTTTCTAACTTTCAAAATTAGATCATGATAGAAGATACATTTTTTCCTTTCAGTATAAATTTTGCAACCCAAGTAAGTAAAAGGTGGTTTTTTGCACTTTATACTTAATAGCTTACTAACTCCTTCTGAACTTTACTAACTCCTTTAGAAATATAAACAAAACTCTTATCAAAGCTGATTTCCTGCACAGAATCTTTATTATGCAAATCCAGCACACACTTCACACATTTTACTGATCTAGTATTAGCTGCTGAGAAAATAATAACATCATCTGTAAATGCTAGATGAGTTATAATAGGGCTACCAACAGGAGCTTTAAACCCTTTCCACCTTTTATCATGAACTAACTCATTTAAATTTCTGGACATAACTTCAGAACAGATTATAAAAAGGCTAGAAGATAATGGATCACCTTGCCTTAAGCCATTTGTTGGAAAGAAGAAGCCTGAAGCAGCTCCATTGACCATTACTGTAACTCCATTACTAGAGATAAGTCTCCAAACTCTGTTTATCCAACTTTCTGCAAATCCCAT
The DNA here is from genome assembly GCA_963682055.1 of Primula veris. Lineage (NCBI taxonomy): Eukaryota > Viridiplantae > Streptophyta > Magnoliopsida > Ericales > Primulaceae > Primula > Primula veris. The sequence continues at coordinate 10,388,737 of OY821747.1, forward strand.
TTTTCTGAGTGTGGAAATTAAAAAATGCCAAGAAATTTTGTCATAAGCCTTTTTCATGTCTAGCTTTACAGCTAAACTGCTTTCACTACTTTTATTATCCAAATTGCAAATGAGTTCTTGAGACAGAAGAATATTGTCTACTATATCTCTCTTTTTAACAAATCCACTTTGATTTTCTGAGATAATAATAGGCAGGATATCTGAGAGACGTGAGCTCATAATTCTGGAAATAATTTTGTTAAAAAAGGTGCACAAACTAATAGGTCTAAAGTCAGCAAAAGAGATAGGATCATTTTTTTTGGGAATTAGTGCAATAACTGTAGTAGTCATAGCTTTAGGAAGTGTAGCTCCACAGAAAAATTGTAAAACAGCTTGGAAACATCTTTACAAATGATATCCCAGCAAACAGTAAAGAAATGGCCATTAAAGCCATCAATACTTGGGGCACTATTCTTATTTAACCCCCAAATAGCACTTTTAACTTCTTCAAAAGTAGGATCTTTAGTAAGAAAATCATTATCCTCATCATTTATAATCTTTGGCACACAATCCAAACTTTTGTAAATGTAACTATTGAAAGAGTAGTTGGCAGCAAGAAGGCTTCTGAAATAGTTTACTGCTTCTTCTTGAATTTCCCTTTTTTCTGTCAAGATATCACCTTGAGAGTTTGAAATAGTAGTAATCATACTTTTGTTTCTTCTCTTTTTAACAACTCCATGAAAGAATTTGGCATTGGCATCCCCTTCTTTAGCCCATCTTAGATTGGCCTTTTGAGCCCAGAATTCTTCTTCTACTTTCACCCTTTTAATTAAAATAGCTTTAGCTTCCATTAACTTTTCTCTGTTCGCAGGACTTGGATCATCTTCAAAAATTTTCTCCACCCTTAAAGACTCATCTTCAGCATCAATCACATTTTGAAATATATTCCCAAAGGTACTTTTATTCCAGCTAATTAGAGCCTTTTTCAAACATTTGAGATTATTTACCAAAGAGTATAAAGCATTCCCTTTTGTAAACAGTTTCCAATTCATATGGACTACTTTAAGAAAATTGTGATGTTTAGTCCAGAATTTTTGAAAAATAAACCTTCTGGGATTATTATCAAACTTAGTTTTTAAAGTAAGAAGAAGAGGGCTATGATCTGAGTTTGTTTTACTCAAATGCTCCAAAGAGACATTAGTGAATAAATTAGCAGCTGCATTATTAAGGCAAACTTTGTCAATTTTCTCAAATATAGTACCATCTCCACTTCTTTTATTCCACCATGTAAACCTTGATCCACTAGATTGAAGTTCTAAAACCCCAATACCATCCATACAATGTAAATAGTCATTGACTGCTCTAATATTAATAGGTAGACCACCTAATTTGTCTTCTTCTTTTGAAACAGTGTTAAAATCTCCTGTGACAAACCAAGGATGTAAAGTAAAACTCTGCCTCAGAAAATCTCACAAAGCCTCTCTTTCCCCCCTAGTACATTTAGCATACACCACAGATAGAAAAATAGGACTCTGTTGCCATTTTATTTCCAAATGCATACACTGTTCCATTTGTCCCACCATCTTCATCTCTAAACCATTATTATAAAAGACCCAAATTTTATTATTCCCTTGCCCCATAGCATTATCAAAACCAAACTTAATTTTATACTTTTCCAAATTTTCACAACCCACCATTGGTTCTATACAAACAAGAATCATAATTTTATTCACCAAACATAGCTTTTTAATTCTCCTAGAAGTAGCCCCATTTCCCAGCCCTCTAACATTCCATATTAAGGATGTATTCATATATTATACCTTTTTCTTTCCCCCACATTAGAAGATGATCTTAAACTCATTTGTTTTTGCTGTTTTTTTGAATTTTCTATTTTATTAATCTTCTTTTTCTAACTTTTGGAAAGATGTTCTACCCAGATTTCTTCAATGTCTTCCTTCTCATTTGTAGGTATTATAATTCCTTCTTCATCTTCTTCCACATACTCTTCAATTTCAGTAATACTCATAATATTACTTTGCAGTTGGGAATTCTTAACATTATTAAACCTGACCATAGTTAGCTCTTGATCTTTGTTAATACAGAGATTTACTTCTTCTTTTTCCTCAATTGGCACTACTTTTTGTGGATTATCACAAATTATTTCTTCATCTATAATTTCTTCTGTATTTTTTCCTTCACTAACAGTCACAACTTCTGTAGGAACTGCTGTTTTGGAAGACAAAACATTGCTTAAACCACCATTAACTACTTTTGGATCTTCTTTGGGTTTTTGAAAAGCTCTTGCTACCCAGTCTTTGGTACTTTCTTTCTTTCTGAAGCTGTTGTTATTCAATTTAACAGTTATTTTTTTGCTTTTTGTCTCTTTAATCTCCTTTGCTTCTTCTGTTTTGCTTTCTTTTTTTGCATTCTTGAATTTGCATAATTGAATAGAGTGACCTTGTTTATAGCAAAAGCTGCAGTATTTAGGTAAATCTTCATACTCACAATATTGCCAAAACCCCACATCATTATCTTCACCATAACCTATTCTTACTCTTTCAACTAGCTCCACACTTAGATCAACTTCAACACATATCCTTGCTAAACTTGGCCTTGTAAGTTTTGAGGTTGGTTCATCAACCCTTAAAGGATTTCCAAAGGCCCTAGCTATAGAAAAGATACTGGAATTATTGTATAAATGAATAGGCAGTTTAGGGAGATTTATCCATACAGGTGCTACAGGGGTCTCAAAATCTCGGTCGAAGTCGTATGTCCACTTAAAGACACGCATAGGAAAGTTCTCTATGTACCAGATTTTTTTTAGCCAAATTCTCGTAAAATCTTCTTCATGAAAACAACGTATCAATATATGTTTGTGGTCTAATACACCTATATTTTAGTTTGATTTTAAATCAAGCTTTCCAAACAATTTTCTTATCACCTCAACTTCTGGTCTACCATGTGTAAATTTTCCTACTAGAGTATACTTAAAAGGTTCCAATAGCTGTTTTACATCATCCATAGAAAAATTAATAAGAGGTTCGCCTTTATAACTTCCTACTTCTTTCAATTTTATTATAGGTTTTTTTGGCTGCGTACTTACTATTGATGCAAAGGACTTCATTGGGAATGGATCCGGAGACATACATTGGGGATTTTGTATAGTTGTGATTTTATCTCTTACCGGAGAAGAATTGAAGACAGACATCGGCGGCTAGGGTTATTCACCCTAGTCGTCTCTCTCTTTCTCTCTCTAGAATTGTTTTTACAAAAAAATTTCTACCACTTCCCTATTCTGGGTGTATGCCTCCTTCACCGCAACGATGATGATTGTCCGAATCATTGCCAACGGCCACGTCCCCTTGTGGGTTATGTCATACATACACACATTTTTTAATTACCTTATAACCCCTAAAACAAACACGCTTACCGTTGTAATTGAGGAATCGGCAATGATGTGTAACCAAGTCTATGAAGCGGCCAATATTTACTTACGCACCAAGCTAGACCCTAACACCGAGTGGTTCAAGGCTAGCAAGAGGGCATGGCAAAAGAAGATTCAAATCAGCATTGAACCAGGAGAAGAGATAACGGATAAATACAAAACTATTGATTTGAAGTGGAGGTTTGTGTTAGTTAAGAATGAAAAGTGTAACCAGGAGAAACAATTCTTCGAGCTGAGTTTTGAGAAAAAACACAAGGACCAAGTGATGGACGAGTATTTACCTTTTGTTATAACTAAAGACAAGGAGATAATTAAGGCCAATAACCGGTCCATTAATTAAGCTATACACGAGACGGTAGGTGCTATGATGACGAAGATGGATACCGTTCTAATGAGTGGGGATTTATATATCTTGACCATCCGTCGAATTTTGACACGCTTGCAATGGAACCAGAGGCCAAGAAGGAGATTATTGATGAATTGGATCGGTTTTTGAGGAGAAAGGAATTTTATAAGAGGGTCGGAAAGGCATGGAAGAGTGGCTAGCTACTTGTTGTACGGTCCACCAGGGACAGGTAAATCGAGCCTCATAGCTGCAATGGCAAATTATTTGAAATTCGATATCTATGATCTTGAGCTTTCGAGTTTGTACTCGGATTCAGTTCTGAGGAGTGTTTTAGTGAGCACAACTAACCGGTCAATTATGGTGATTGAGGATATAGATTGCAGTGCAAAGATGCCCGACCAAAATACAGCCAATGAACATGAGCATAATAACTCTGAATCTAAGGTTGGCTCCTAACTATAAAACTAAATTTCAAAATTTATACACATGCATGATCCACATGATTCCCCTAATTAGAACCATAAGTGTACTTTTGGCACAAGGTTCTCATTTATGATCAATTTGCGTGCAAAAAGACATCGTTTCATTTAGCGACTCATATGAATAACAGCCAATGAGTTTGTTATGTATGTTTACATTTAACTAAGTAGATTTATATGAACGTTTTTTTTTTTTTTAAACAGTATATGCACGTTTTTTAAATAGTCTATTTAGCTATCATTACCTTTATGTATAAACATACAGTTCCTGAACACAAGTCTAATTTCAAGTATTTTTTCAAGTCAAGTAATTAAGCAGAAACCTAAAGGCAATGTGTTCTTTAAACAGATAACATTATTTGGGCTACTAAACTTTATCGATGAGCTATGGTCAAGCTGTGGAGATGAGAGAATACTCATTTTTACGACCAATCACAAAGACCGTCTCGACCCAGCTCTGCTCCGACCTGGTCGTATGGACGTACACATTCATATGTCATATTGCACCTTTAATGGTTTTAAGCTTCTGGCTTTAATTTACTTATGCATCAATGATCACAGATTTTACAATGAAATAGAAGTGTTAATGGCAAAAGTCGAGGTTACCCCTGCCACTATCGCGGAGGAGTTGATGAAGAGCGAAGATGCTAACGTGGCGCACCAAGGAGTCGTGGAATTACTCAAGAAGAAGGCGAGACATGGACTAGAAAAGGCGATAGATTCATAGGGGAAATCTGGCTTTGTAACTTTGTGGCCTGATTTGCTTACAACATGCATACTGAAAACAAATTCATCTAGATAATGTAATTAAAATAGGAATAAGAAGTTTTAAAAGCATTAATAAAATTAGGTGCTGGTCTTCAAGAGAAATATTTGGTGCTGCTATAGTATATATATTGTTAAAATGGTTCAAGGTTCTTATCGGATCAAAAGAATTGAAATATATAGACAAAAACAATTGGTAAGTGAATCTAATATTCAAATGAAAGATGACATGCTTTGCAAGTAGAATAGCCGTGTACATAATTTTTGTCTCATAAAGTCATGATTGTACTAGCTGGAGTATGCATGGAGATATAGCACAATTTTGTTCATACCTTTTCTAGTTTCCAAATTGCGAAAATAAAACATAATAACTGTCAATCGCTTGCTTGCGAAAACAAAACATAATAACTGTCAATCGCTTGCTAGCATAGAGTATGCTAACAGACAGTGACGGAACTAGGAATTCGATATGGGAGAGATCGAAATTTTTTATAGGGTATTTTTTCCGTAAGAGAGGGGGGGTGTTTGAAATTTTTGATCAAAATACATAGGATTACTTTTTCGGTAATTTTATGCAAAATGAGAGGGGCCGTGGCCCCGGCTGACTGCCCCGCCTAGTTCCTCTCCTGCTAACGGACCACCTCCACCCCTTCCGTTGCTCTTTAATTCATCTTATTCTGAATCAATATAAGAATTAATATTAAATGTTTATATTGATTATTTTGTTAAATTGTATAAAACATGCAATAAACGAAATAGTGAACTAAGCAGAAATGTGAAGTTTACTTATATGGATTAAAAAGCTCCAAACAATCCCACGAAAAGTTTGGCAAGGCAATGCTAGCTAGCAAACGATCGAATTTCTTATTAGTGAATGCGATAAATGGGTATAGTTGAAAATAAATAACAAGGAATAATCATTGTGTCTTTCTTGATGACATGATAATTATTGGAGTAGTGCTCATGATAAAGCCATAACTTTGGTCGGTGGCATTAAAATTTTCAACAATAATATAATATATCAAATAGAATAAATAATGAACATTTCTTTAATCTTTATTACGCTCGGTGGTATAATTGCTCGGATTACAATTTTTTATTTGCACTTGTGCCCGGTATTACAACTTGCTCTTTTAATCTTGATATTTTTTCGATCTCGGTGTTCGGTCTTATATCTTGCTCGGTCTGCTTTCTAGTGGGGTGAGTTATGACAAGTTTTTCTCTTTTCTCTCCTTCTCTCTATATTTTTTAGATAGATTTTCTGATCCTTATTTTAGGGGGGTAGTTGGCTATTTATAGACAATTATGCCTCATAGGATGTTGGCAAATGTCGTTATCTTAAGAGCCACTTCATGGGCTTTTTCATTGTGGATCTTTACTACTGGGCTGGTCACTTATAGATAATGGCCTGTTAGGAAAGCTCCATTAGACCATGGTTTTTTGGGTTTTAGCCTTGGGTACCCTCTAATAATTGGTGGGTCGATTTATACCCGAATAGACATATTCGGGTATAATTTTTATGTTCTATCAAGTGCTCCCTGACTATCTCGGGGTGGTCTCCACGTCGAGGGAGTCATGCTCCGTCTGTCGAGGATGTTACTTCGGTCTTGCTGTTCCCAATGTTTCATCGAAAAATTCCCATATCTATGGCTGCTCCCTGGGACCTATTTAATGTCTTGGGAATTCGCAAACCTGCTATCCAACTTCGATGCGACCCTTGATATTCACCCATTTGCCTATAAAATGGGATTGCTCCCTTATAAATATTCCATTGCTTATCATTACTAAGAACGTCATGGCCTCTCCCAATGGTGCTACTGGTGACAACTCTCCCGAATACATTGCTCATTTAGAAAACGAGGTCAAGAAAGCTCGTGCTGTGAGAAGGAAGCTGGCCGTTATGGTGAAGAAATTATCTGATATGGACGCGGCCCATCACGTGACGATGGCTGATCGGGATTGGGCCTTTGAGCGTATAACGAGGCTCGAGGCTTCTCTAGCTAAGCAAAGGGCGGCAAAAAGAGCCTATAAGCTTGCCTTCAAGGAGCTGTACAATCGGTCCAAACCGGGGTCGGATGACGTTGAAGCAAGCTCTTCCTCGGAATAATTAGTTTTTGTAATTTCTTTTGTATTGGGTATCATCCCCCAGTTGTAATCGAATTACTTGAAATTAATAAAATGTTTCCAATTATCATTCTTGTCTGTTTATTTTCTTAATACCTCAATGGATGACTGAATTGGATTTGAACTGTTGTTAGCTGGACATAAATGTCTTTGGGAAGTCCAAGAGGGTTAAGTCTTTCTTCGAGATGACCTTTAATCTTTCCCATTATTTCTTCTTATAAAAGGGGGATGTACCTGTCTTTTTTGTATAACTCTCCTTATTTAACGACTCAAATGGCTTCTCCTCGTGAAACTAGTGGTGACAACCTTCATGAGTATGTTTCTCATCTAGAGGAGGAGGTGAGGAAGGCTCGTATTCTCGAAAGGAGGGTTGCCTCTTTGACCATGGAAGTTCGTCGAGCTGTTGAGATGGACGAGCGCTTGGACGCCATGGAGAGGGAATACCAAAGGTCTTTGATCGATAATATTTGGGTGCGTGCTCGGATCCAAGAGCTCGAGGCCTCTAGAGACAGGCATATTGCTTCCAAGAGGGCTTATAAATTGGCCCTCAAGGAAGTGTATGCTCGATCTAAAAAGAAGCCGGGTGATGAAGCAGGCGCCTCCACCAAATAACTCTTTTCTTTTTATTTTTGTAATTTCCTTTTGTTGACTAGTACCTTGTAATGAAGTTCCAATTAATCAATGAAGATTCTTCTTTTTCTTGTTCTTATCTGGTTTATTCTTCCAATGCACTGTCTTTACTCTGCGCGCGTGTGGCTTCATTAATGGGTTTTATTGGGCCCTGTGTTTGACATTATCCACTGGGTTTTCTCGAGCCAGTGCAAAGAATATATATTTTCAATGTTCCTGAAGATTGTTGCACTTCCCTATATGGACACGTGTGTAACTGCTTTTCCCAATGAATATTAAAATAATGGCACAAATCCAAGAGTTTCTTTTGAACAGTCGCGTCTCTTTTAATGCACACGCTTCTCCAAACCCTTTCTGGATAACGGTTGCGATTCTTCACCTCAAACCTTTATCAATTTCTCTATAAATACCCCTTCGAAGCTTGTATCTTTTCATAATCTCTTCATACCATTTTCTTTTTACATATATTTTTATTCTATATATTGCGATGACTTCCCCCTTCTCCCATTCCTCCTTGAATTTGCAAGTGGAAGTTTTCAAGGCCTCTTATGGCAATGCCTTGAAGCTTTTGAGAGATGCTGAGGTGGAGTTAGAAACAATGCGTGATTACCATAAGGAGATGGTGAGAGAGTTGACTTGGTTGAAGGCCGAGTTGGATTACTGCAGGCGTGCTAATCAATCCCTGCTTGATGAGAACACCGTTCTAAGGAGGAATCCTTCTCTCCAAGATGCTGCGAGTCCAGCGGGGCCCTCTCATCATTACCCTCAAGGCCTAGCTAGTATGACGGTTGTCATGAATGACTCCTACCAAGCTCGTTTAGATTGCTCTGCTCGGGTAGCTTTCTCCCGGTCTGGCAGTTCTGTTTTCCCGCCCATTGATCCTTAATTTGATTGGGCCAGTGTTCTGATGTATTTTCCATTTTGTAATTTGTATTTTGTTTCTTTTTCTGTACCTTTTCGTATCTCGTGCCTTCGTCTTGTGAACTGTTGCAACGCCTCGTACTTTGTGCTTCTTCGTTTCTTGTGCCCTTTGATTCCTTATAAATGCTCCCTATTGTTTGTACTTCATTACCAATCCTTTCTCTCTCTTGTTTTATAATTTTGTTTCTTCTAATTCGCTTTTATCCAAGATGGCTCAGATCTGCTGCCAAAAAGAAAGCCCTTCTTGAAGAGGAGCCTACTTTTATGCTACCCCGTCCCCTTGGTTTCGGGGAAGAGGAATTGACTCCTCTTCAGTTGAAAGAAATTGAGATGTCGTGGCTGAAAGCCGACCTTAAATGTGCTCGGACCGAAGAAAGGCGGTTTAAACAGTATTGGAAAGAGGAGAGTGCTGCTCGTTTTGAAGCCGAGCAGAAGTGCAAGTCTCAATCTCATGCTTTAAAATAAGTGGAGATTGGTATTTCCCATTTGATTAGGGAAAAAGAGCGTCTGGAGGAGCTCTTGGCGAAGAAGGATGCCGACGTGGGGGGTAGTTCCAAGAAGCAGGATGGGTGTTTTTTCTTGTAAACTTTTCTTTTCCCGTTGTACGTGTTTATTTGTATCCCCCTTCGTGGATGAATAAAACTTTTGCTTTTGCAATTTGATTCTGTCTATTTTTTATTTGCTTTGCCTTCATGTTGAAACCATATGATGCCCCTCAGTATTGGACACCGAGTAAAGTGCACGGTTATCCCCCCGGAGAGCGTTGCTAGACCGGATGCTTAAAAGCCGTCGAGCTAAGAACGGTCTTCGTCGACCTTGATCGGTGGTCCTATGGTAATAAACTGTTTGGCGTTGAGGAACGTAATCGGGATGCCTCCTCGGTGTAGTAATATGGGGAGCGTATGCTGTAAGCTTTTCGTGATGGGGTCCACTGGCCGTTTATATAGGTGTAATAATGTGAACTGCATTGGTTAGTGGGATATACTACCTGATGTGGCAGGATCTGGAGCGTTGATTTGTTGAAAATAGCGGTTGTGGACTTTGATGTGGCTGAAAAAAGGTAAACCTCTGTCACACGAAAGCACGGTTATTATTTTATTCTTTTTGTGGTTCCACTCCTTTTAACTATGCTGAGTAACTTTTTTTGGTTTTATCTCATAATTTACTGAAAAGGATCTCTTATTTTCTCTCTCTAGGGTTTGTGCTTCCCGCCAAAAGATTTCTGACTCTCTACCCAGGGTTTCTTCTTATTGCTGACATATTTGCTGCGGCTCTCTCCTGTTTGCCCTTTTAACATGACTGTAAGTGTTTTCGTATTCTGTGGGTTTTTCTGTATATCTCTGTGTTTAGGGTCTTATGTTTGATTTGTTGTTGCTGTCATGTATGTGGCGTGGATATGTGATCTTACTTGCCTATATATGTCTATATAGGTTGGTGATTGGTGGTTTTTCATTATGTATAGGATTTTCGTTTGTTGGGTTGGTGGAAAAATGTAGGGTTTCTGGTAGTGGGAGGGGGGGGGGGGGGACTCGCTTCGTGTGATTTGTTTTTGGTTAGTATATTGATGAAGTTTTTATGACGTTTGGATAGAAAATTCTGACCCAATGCTTGGCTCAAGTTGGCCCATTTGTGGAAGAGGACTTTAAGAAGCTGGCCGGGATACCCGACCACATACATATTCGGTTGCCTGTCTCCGATGAGGAGGTCATGGGGGTTGTACCTGCCGGCGAGGTAGCTATTCGTTCCTCGGCGTTCTTTACGGGGGGTCTTAGACTTCATTTCACTGAATGGATGGCTTCGTTCTTTGAGGCTGTCCAGATTGCCCCGGCCTAATTGGCCCTGAATGGCTATCGCACCCTGAACGGTATTCGAAGGTTGTCGAAGTTGTCGGGGATCCATATCGAACTGAAAGATGTATTCAGGGTCTACAGTTTGAGCTTTGATCGCCGTAGCTCTTATTTGAAGACGTTGCGCTCCTTCTCTCGGCTTGTCATCGGTCTTTCGGATACCAACAAGGAGAATAATCTTGGTATCGTGATTGCTTCCGGAGATTGGGGTTGTGCTGGCCACCAGATTCCTGGACCTGCTATCATCGCTCCCGATATTCCAGACCTCGGCGCTCCCAATGTCGAAGCTCTCTTAGCCCTTTGGAAGTGGTGGGGGCCTGGACCGACGAAGGACCCAACAAGTCGTACTGCTCCCATGCTATTAGGTTATCCTGCGGGGCCAGTGACCAAGGGTAATCCTGTGCCTGAGATTCCCGTAGAGTCGGAGGAGGAATTCCTCAAAATCGTCAAGGCTCGAAGCGCTTCTCGGGGTGGGAGAAGGCATGTTCGTCCTAAGCGCCGATCATCAGACCCCGTTGCTGGGACCCCGAAGAGGACTAGGGTGTCGGATACATCGGTGAATGAGGAGGTTCCTGATGTCGTCACAGATGTGGTGTTGGTTGTCTCTCCTCAAGATGACTCCATCGAGGCGGCTTCTGCGAATGTCGATCTACGTGTATTAGTTTTGTGAACTGTCTTTTACTTCCATTGTTCCTCTCTTTATTTGTTATCATGTTTCAGCTATTGACTTCTTCATTGGTTACCCTTGCCCTTGCCCGGTCAATGGGTATTGTTGTGTTTCAGGGGTCGTTCGATAATATATTCGAACATCTCAACCTCATGGTGAACATGGGTGGGGATACGATGAGCCTGCCTGTCATTTCGCCCATCCGAACCGAGGATGTGAGTGAGCGCATGGCCCCTGAGACTGTTCCTTCGGAGAATGAGGTGAGGGAGGAAGTGGAGGTGGTAGCCGGCAAAGAGATTGCCGAGGAGGTTGTGACGGGAGGGGAGGATGAGGTTCCTCCTGGCTCGGAAAAGGTGGTGGTGGACGGGGTCGCGATGACCCGTTATATTGATCGGTGTGGGGGCAAACTGCTGGAGCAACCCCGAGCTTTAAGGATGGGGTATACTGCTCTGAAGACCCTTATCTTCAAGGATGCAGAGGAAATGGTTGCTCGTCCTTTAGTGTCGGTCATTGAGCAGGCCAATAATGATGTGCTTCAGGTATGATTCGCACGTCTTTTGTTATATAGTTCGTTATGCCCTTAGTTGGCTGATGTCTGATGTTTTTTATTACAGGCTTTCATGGGTACCGTTGTACTGAGGGATCAGTTGACGGCCCTCGAGGCTGAGAAAGAGAAGCTAATTGCCGAAAATAAGGCAATGGTTGATGAGAAAGCTCAGATGCTCGAGGCTGAGAAAGAGAAGCTAATTGCCAAAAGTAAGGCAATGGCTGAGGAGAAAGCTCAGATGGTGAAGTTAGTCGCCGATTATGACAAAGTGGTGGGAGATAACTTGCGTCTGACCGAGGAGGTTGAAAGGTTGGAGGCCGAAAAGGAGCGTATGGTCGAAAATACGACCTATTAGAAGCCGATAACGTGCTCATGGCGGAGGATGTGGAGGCTGAAAAATCCGAGGTTGCTTCTTTGAAAGCAGCACAATCGGAAGAGCGGACAAAGTTTAAAGCGATTGCCAACTTTTCCGTCTTTTGCGCTCATGTTCGTGCTATGAATTTTGCAAGGGTTACCTCTGTCGGACCGGGCGTGGTCGGAATTGGTTTATCCCTGTCCGCAAGGTGCACCGCCTAAGCCTCTAGATTGGGCCAATCTTCGGGATGAGGAGCTCCCACGGCTGCCGGGGCACACGACATCGACGACGCTCCGTCCCCATTCCGGGTTAGCTCCTTCTACTCCTCGGTCTGCTACTACTGCTACTCCCCCACCGGCATCTTCTCAGGTGGAGCACTGATCATATACTTGTAGTATTTTTTGTGTAGCTTAGTGTAGGGTCTTTTGGTACCCGGATTGTGGGCCGTTTTTGTATCTATAAGGACATTCTGTTGGGAAGTTGATAATATATGTGCTCTGTTTTCTTCATGTTTGGCTTTCTTAGTTAATTTCGTTGTCTGTTGGTTGTCGTCATCTTTTGAAGGACACATAAAAATCTTGTCAGGTACCTGTTAATCCCCTGGCCATGGTGGTCTGGGCCTCTCCTAGTCGTAGTGTAGATGACACTGTTATAGGTGATCCAGAAAGGCTTAAGGCGTCCTTAACTTCGGAACTGAATTCTGCTCGCCGTGAAATCGAGGATCTGAATATTCATATTTCAAACTTGTCGATTCGGTTACGCGATTTGTGAGAGAAGTTCAGCAAGAAGACCGCCTACTATACATCAAACAAGGGTAAGGCCAAAGAGCTTCTTGGTGCACTTCGGCGCTCTCGTGATATAGCCCGGGGCCGGGTGACGAGCTTGAACTTGGTGTTAGGGGCCGTTTTCGAAGACGCGGGCCTGCTATTATCCTTCGTCAAAGCCTATTGGGATCGTGCTCAGGCACTAGAGGTGTATGAGTATGTGAAAGGCTAACGTGGTGTTATCCGAGCGGAGTGTATGGTTGATGCTATGGCCCGGGTAACCGAAACGACGGTTGCGTTGAACAACTTGGATGCCTCGGTAAAGGGTTGTTTGGGTACGCAGATAGTTTCTCTGCGGGACATTCATTTTGCTGACGCCGCAGAGAGCTCGGCTTCCGTCGAGGGTTTATCCGACTGAGTTTTGAGAGTAGTTTGCATTTTGAGTTTCTCCATGCTTGTATAAATAATAAATAAATATTATTTATTTGGATTTGGCTTTGTCGGTTCTTTAGTTGTATTGATGCCGCTGTCTTTTTCCCTCCTTTCTTCGTAGGCATTTCCTACTGTGGTGCAGCAGACTGGCTCTCCGCCCCCTGTTAGTGCGGGGCAAGAACCGACTGGTGCTGCCCGGTTTGGGGGTTCGTCTGATGCGGCAGAGGAAGCTCGTGCCCATTTACCTCATATCCTGATGGGAAAGAACGAGAAGATGCAAGTCCAATGTGCTCGGCTTAAGAAAAAATTGTGAACTCAATCTGCGTCATTCCGTGCTTATGTGGGACGCACCGAGCATGTTTATGAGGTGCAAGAGCGTTGTATGGCCCGGTATTGGCGTTTAAAGGATAAGTGGTTTGGTAAATTAAAGCTGCTAATACCCCAGGCCAATGTCTTGATGAAATTCTTTCGTGCGTCTACATGTCGACATGATGCTTCTTCTGAATTGTATGAAGCTCGTCAGCACCCTGTGGACGAAGCTCATCTTAAGGGTGCGTCTGTTGCCCATGAGAACGCGAAGGGTTCAGAATTCGCAGCCCGGCTCGAGGTAGGGCAATATGTGGGTATTTATGCGACCAACTTCGATTTCCTTGTTTCTGAGGAGCGTTTTGAGGGTCAAGAGTCCGACGAAAACACGGCGACAGATGACGAGGAGGTCAGGCTGAGTCATGTACCAGCGTGTTCGTCATGTAGCAGCTCTTCTTAGTTGATTTATTTATTTATTCATCGTACATTATTGCATCCGTAACGCGGGCGTGGACTATTTGCTTCATTCCTTTATTCATGTATTGGATCTTTTTATTGTCTTGTTGATATTTCCTTGATTGGATTGTTTTTCCTTTGTTTTCTTTGCTTGGTAATTGGTTGCCTCCGTAATGCAGGCTTGAATTATTCTTCTAGTCTCTTTACTTTCTTCGATCCTTGCGTACTGGATTAGTTGGTACCTGCATATGTGCCTCCAGTTTATTGGAGGTCTTGAGTATTCCTAGGCATTCTTTTAGACATGCCATGTTGGGAATTTCTTAGTATTCCTAGGCACTTATGCCGTTTGGGAATTTCATAGTATTCCTAGCCACTTAGCCATGTTGGGAATTTCATAGTATTCCTAGGCACGTATGCCGTTTGGGAATTTCATAGTATTCCTAGGCACGTATGCCGTTTGGGAATTTCATAGTATTCCTAGGCACGTCTGCCGTGTTGGGAATTTCATAGTATTCCTAGGCACTTAGCCATGCTGGGAATTTCATAGTATTCCTAGGCACTTAGCCATGTTAGGAATTTCATAGTATTCCTAGGCACTTAGCCATGTTGGGAATTTCATAGTATTCCTAGGCACTTAGCCATGGTTGGGAATTTCATAGTATTCCTAGGCACTTAGCCGTTTGGGAATTTCATAGTATTCCTAGGCATGTATGCCGTTTGGGAATTTCATATCTGCACTTGTTAGACAGTATGGCAAACTATTTTATATGTTCGAAAGATAATGTCATTAAGAAGCATAGATAAGGCGGTACCTGTACTAGTAAGCTAGCTTACACGTAGTACTTCTTTAGGTTAGCTACATTCCAATAATTTTTCTCTCATCTGCTATTTTTGAACAGAACGCTTTTAAGCTTGTAGGACACTGGGCTTGTTCTTTTAACGATCTCGTATGGGCCTTCCCGGGTGGGGCTCAGTTTGCCGTGTATCTCGTTTCTGGTATAGATAGTTACTCGTCGCAGCACCAGTTCTCCTACTACGAATTCCTTGGTCCCTTTCACCCTCTTGTCATAGGTTCGCTTGATGCTTTGTTAGTATTTGGCTAGGGTAAGGGCTGCTATCTCTCATTTCTCGTCTAGCATGTCGAGTTCCTCTCTCATTCTTTGTTCATTGTTTCCCTGCTCGACTAAAGTTGTTCGGAGGGTGGGTAGGCCGATTTCTGTTGGTATGACGGCCTCCACGCTATACGCTAAGCTGAACGGTGTTTCCTTTGTGCCCGTCTTCGGTGTAGTTTGGCAGGACCATAAGACGATGAGCAGCCGCTCAGGCCATCTCCCCTTTGTTTGTTCCAGGCTTGTCTTTATGCCATCTAGGACAGTTCGGTTTGATACCTCTGCTTGACCATTACCCTATGGGTATGTTGGAGTCGAATAGAACTTTCAGATACCGAGTTCCTCGTAACAAAGCTGCAGATTGGCGTCCTTGAACTGGGTGCCATTGTCTGCGACAATGGCGTATGGTATATGGAACCTAGTGATGATATGCTCCCAGATGAATTGTTTGACATTGCTGGCTTTAATTTCTCGGAGAGGTTTAGCTTCCACCCACTTGGTGAAGTAGTCTGTCGCTACAATCAAATATTCAACGCTGTCGGGTGCCCTGGGAAGCTTCCCGACTAGATCAATTTCCCATTGTGCGAATGGCCATGGAGCCGATACTGGGGCCATCAAAGATGATGGGAGCCGTGGTATCTTGGCGAATCGTTGGCACTTGTCGCATCTTTGGACGTAGACGTCGGCGTCTCGCTTGATATAGGGCCACCAATATCCTTGTGTGATTGCCTTGTTGGCGAGGGACCTCCCTTTGATGTGCGCTCCGCAGGATCCTTCGTGGATCTCCTCCAAGACTGGCTGTTGCAGCTCGGGCCGGACGCACAGAAGGTGGGGTCCTCGGTAACTGGATTTGTAAAGTTTGTCGTCCTCAGATAGCCAGAACCGAGGGGCCTTTCTTGTAATTTTCAACGCTTTTATCTTGTCTGCCAGGAGCGTCCCGTTTCGCAGATAGTGAACCATGTCGTCCATCCACCCTAGTTCGTATTGTATTGATGTTACTCGGTCTATTCTTCTGTTTATGCTCGGGATTTCCATAAGTTCCACTGTGATTGACCGAGTGTTGGCTAACGTTAGTGTCGAAGCTAGGGTTGCTAATGTGTCGACGTGTGCATTTTCGGTGCGATTAATTCTGATTAATTTGCACTGTTCGAAAATGGCCATTAAGCTCTGGACTCTCTCTTGGTAGAGGATCATCCGGTCGTCCTTGGCTTGGTATTCACCGATGGCCTGGTTGACGATGAGCATGGAGTCGGAGCTAGCAATTAAGTGGGAGCATCCGAGGGACCGTGCAATGAGCATGCCGTTTATTATGGCTTCGTATTCTGCCTCATTGTTAGTAGCTCGGAAGCCCATCTTGATGCTTTTCTCGATGATTGCTCCTTCGCTGGACTTAAGGACGATGCCTGCTCCAGATCCGTCTTTGGTGGCTGATCCATCGACGTGTATTTGCCAGTGAGACTGGGGGGATATGGCCAAGGGCTCGTCATATCCTTCGGTGAACTCGGCGACGAAATCGGCCAAGAATTGTCCCTTTATGGCATGTTGGGGTGCGAACCCTATATGAAATTGGGATAGCTCGACCCCCCAGGCCGCAACTCTGTCGCTTATGTCTGTCCATCGAAGAGATTCCTTGATGTGGAATTTTGTGTAGCCTTGGACCTGGTGAGCTATGAAGTAGTGCGGCAGCTTTCTGGTCGCAACGACCAGTGCCAAGCATAGCTTTTCCAATGGTAGGTAGCATGTTTCGGCTTCAACCAGAGTTTTGATGACGAAGTAGATCGGGAATTGTTCTCGACCTTCTTCTCTTAGGATGACTGCGCTCACTGCTGTAGCGGAAACTGCTAGGTAGCATGCCAGAATATCTCTTTTATTCGGCCTTACTAGCAGTGGCAGCGTCCTTAAATACTTATTGAGGTTGTTGAATGAAGTCTCACACTCTGGGTCCCACACAAATTTTCCATCCTTCTTGAGTGATTCAAAAAATGGTCGTCACTTGTCCGCAGATCGACTGATGAACCTGCTCAGTGCGGCCATCATTCCCGTGAGCTCTTGTACCTGCTTCTTATTCTTGGGTGCTGCTAGGTTCCGTAGAGCTGTGATCTGGTCGGGATTAGCCTCTATTCCTCTTTGACTGACCATATGTCCCAAAAAATTTCCTTTGCTGATACCGAACGCGCATTTGCTCGCGTTGAGCTTCAGTTTGTGCTCGCCCAGTGTTCGGAAGACGTCCTTAATGTCTTGGAGGTGGGATGCGGCCCTTTCGCTTTTGACGACCATGTCGTCTATGTATACCTCCATCGTCTTCTCTATATGCTTTTGGCAAACAATCGTTATCATCCTTTGATATGTTGCCCCCGCATTGCGTAGGCCGAACGGCATTACCGTGTAGCAATAGTTTCCCAAAGGCGATATGAACGATGTCTTCTCTTGATCTTCGCGGGCGAGGGGGATTTGATGGTACCCCGAGTATGCGTCGAAGAAGGTCATCCTCTCTGCTCCCGCCGTTGCATCCACCAGTTGATCAATCCTGGGGAGGGGGAATGGATCCCTCGGGCAAGCCTTGTTCAGATTGGTGATGTCTATGCAGACTCTTTCCTTCCCGTTCTTCTTAGGGACGACGACCGGATTGGATAACCATTTTGGGTAGAACACCTCCTTTATAGCTCCAGCTTCCAACAACTTTCGGACTTCTGCAATTATAGCCGCTCTGTGCTGGACGGATACTTTCCTGCTCCTTTGAGCTATTGGCTTATACTCGGCATTAACACTTAGGTGGTGACATGCTATTTTAGGGTCTAGGCCCGGCATGTCTTTGGGGCTCCATGCGAATTTATCGATGTTATTGAAGAGAAATGTTTCCAGCTCCTCGAATTCCCCTTTTGGGAGGCTATCACCAATGAGGAAGTAGTGTTCCTCGTCCATATTAGGGATGCTCACCCTCCGGAGCGTCTCTCCCACTTGTTCCTCAACAACCCTCTCAGTTCGGGCTATTTGGTTGAGGAGCTTCCTCGTGCTCGTGGGTTGTTCGACAACAACCAGCTGTCTCTTCAGAGCTGTGGTGATGTCTTCACATCGTCATAAATCCTCTTGACATCCTCGGGCCGTCTCGACCTCCCCTCTAGCGTTGGGGTATTTCACCTTTTGGTGTTATGTCGAAGGTATGGCCCGCATGGCATGAAGCCATGGTCGGCCCAAGATCACATTATGGCCTGAATTGTCATTGACCACTAAGAATTCTACAGGGACTGATACGGATCCCGTCGTAACAATTAGGACGATCTTTCCCAATGGTTTAGTCGTCTCAGAAATGAACCTGATCAGTGTGACATCGGTAGGCTGCAGGTCCTACAGCTTGAGCTCCATCTTGTCAAAGAGCTCTTTGTACATGATATCATAAGAGGCTCATTGGTCGACAAGCACTCTGCTGACCGTATCTATACCAATTTGGACGCGGAGGTTAATGGCGTCCCTGTGGGGGTATATCACCCCTTCTTCATCGAGATCTGAGAAAGAAATGGGCGGGTGTCGCTGCAGCGTGCACTGCTGCTTAGAAGTTGAAGTCTGTGACGCCTTGGCTACCTGCCCAAAGTGCGCCAGTTGCCGCTGTTGTGATCTTTCCCCTCCAGTGATCTTGGGTCTTGACAGATGCACGACGTTAATTGTTTTGCCTTGTCGGTTGTCGGCTCCATCGATGGCTAGCTGTTTGCCTTTATTCCCGGCGCCCTTGATGAACTTGTTGAGGTATACTGCGCAACCCTACGTGTTCATCTTCCACCGCAGATTGCGGCAGTGCTCGGTGAGATGGCCGTGATCCTCATGATAGGCGCAGAAGAGCTTGGAGTCTCTTAGATTGGGGGGAGTAGAGAACGGTTGTGGTCGGGAATACCAACTTTCCCTGCATATATCCTTAAGGATATCTTCAGCAGACAGGTTGAAAGTGTATCGCAGCTCGACCGGTTCGAAGGTTTTTCGGCGTTTCCTCTCTTGGAACCGACCTTGTTGAAGTGGTTTGGGGGGCATCGGGTAGGCGATCCGAAGCGGTTTAGGCTCGCTGATCGGCATCGGATATGTGAGCTGGAGTGGTTTATGCTCGTGTTCTCGGGGTTGCTCTACCCTGTCATGGACCTCGGGACCTTTGTCCCGTTGGGTCGGTCTGACGGCTTCCCCCTGATTGTTCTTGGCTTTCTTGCGGCCCACTTGTGCTTCTCGGAGCAACTCTCTTCTTGGCAGAGTTCGGTTAAAGAGTCGCATTTCCTCGTTCTTATCGGTGAGGTGGGTACAATAGGCTAGCAGAGCGTCAGTGGTCGGAAAGCTTTTGCCTATGAACTTCCTTCTCGCCCAATAGCCGCTAGGGATGGAGCTGATAAAGTTTTGGATGGCTATGTTATTAGCGTACTACGGAATCTGGTTTGCCACGTCAATGAAACGTATGCAATAATCATTGAGTCGTTCATTCGGCTGCATTGCCATTTTCAGAAGGGTGTCGATGTTAACCTTCTTCTTCCGATGACCAGCATATCGGGTGGAGTACGCACGGAGAAGCTCCGTCCAGCTTCCTATAGATCCCTGTGGCAGGTTGTGATACCACGACGAAGCCTCTTGGCCCAAGCTATTTTTGAAAAACTTGCACATCAGTGCAGGGTCATCACTCCACAGCTCCATCCTAGTTTTGTAGTGGCGCAGATGATCGATTGGGTAGCTTTTTCCATCGTATAGCCTGAATTCGGGGATGATGAACCCCCTAGGATTGCGGTGCCGAGTGATTTGCTCGGTACATGGGGTTTCTTGGCATACGTCCCAAGCCTGTTGGAACGCTTCATCTGGTGCTTGGTAGAGGGGGGAGTATCCTCCCTGGTGGGGTCGTGGGTAGTATCCTACCACGACCCTGTGGTTGGGGTACCCATTGTCGTGCGGGTTCGCGTTGATGACATGTCCCGTGAGAATGTTTGGGTGGACGAATGTTGGAGGGATCGTTACTGGGATATTGCCCCCTTGGTAGGGTCCTCTTGTATTTGGTTGCCGCACTGCCACTTCCATGGCAGCCCTATAGGCGGAATCTTCCATGTTATGTCGGGGGTCGGCATGTGTATTGGCGGTTTGAGTGGGCGGTATCGTGATACCTGCTGTCGCCATGGCCGACATGCATGCCGCCAGCTGAACTTGAAGCTGGGCGTTGTGACCCCGCTCGGCTTGTGTTAATGTGGCCTCGTTCCCTGCTTGGGGAGCGAGGGGTTGTACTTCCACCGTGGACGGGGTAATTATTTGCGGTGGGAATATTGGGGGTCGGGACATTTGCTCGAGGACAAAGTCCTCGGGCATGCCAAACCGGTGGACTTCGTTCGTTTGAAGATGAACTTGGTGGGAACTGGAATTAACCGAGGCTGCTGGCAATGGGACTCTTGAGCTCGGTCCTGCCTGGGATTCGGGTAAGCACCTTCTTGCACGCCTTAATATGGGTAATACTCGTTCGTCATCCGAGGACGTAGGGTTCTCGTCGATGAGCCCGTCAAGCTGTTGGGGTTGTTCAGTCTGTTGTTTTTGGTGGACATTGGAGGTTGTTGGTTGGTTTCCGGACTGGATAGCGTCATAGGATGTTGACAAATGTCGTTATCTTAAGAGCCACCTCATGGGCTTTTCCATTATGGATCTTTACTACTAGGCTGTTCCCTTATAGATAATGTCATGTTAGGAAAGCTCCATTAGACCATGGTTTTTTGGGTAGCCTTGAGTACCCTCTAATAATTGCTGGGTCGATTCATACCCGAATAAACATATTCGGGTCTAATTTTTATGTTCTATCAGCTCAGGTAATTATAAAGGTTACCAAACAAATGTTTTCACAGTCAAATAGATTTGACATGGAAGATATAGGGTGTGGGGTATATAATCCTTGTATGAAATAATGAAAATAACCAAACGTACTGTCCAAAATAATACTAATGATAGAGAAAACAGTTAAATGAAATTCACAAATTATCAAATGATCATTCGGGCCGGATAGAATTCTGTTCGTTTGTTTTGGGGTAAGTAGTTTACATTTTAAATAATAGGATCAGTAGATCAATATTGTGGATATAGTTCTTAAAAGGTGCCTAGCTAAATTTTGGAAATACTGGAGTAACTGGAATATATTAGACATTTTGAATCTCATATCAACTGAAATTATTTGATCACCTTACAAAATTTAATTAATTATTAATCAATTATTTTAAAAACTAATTAATTACTAGACCATTACTTATTAAATATAAATGACCTCCAATTGGAAAAAATAAGTAAGACTCAAAAAACAACAAAAATGGAAAAAAAATATCAAAAATATCAGAAAAAAACAGAAAATACCAAAAAAGCTGAAAAAACCTCCAAAAAAGTCGGGAATCTGAAAACACCCCGAAAAATTGGTAAAAAAATAAAAATCCAAAATCACAAAAAAAAAAAAAATATATCAAAAAGTCGGGAACCCAAAAAAACCCCGAAAAGTGATAAAAATATTAAAAAACCAAGAAAAATCCAAAATCACAAAAAAATGAAAAAGTTTGAAAAAATCGAAAAAAGCCGAAAAGTCCAAAAAATGTTTAAAACTTTAAAATAACTTGCAGCTGTTTTAAATAACTTCAAATGACTTAAAAATGACTCAAACTGTTTTTAAAACAACTCGACCTGTTTTTTAAAATGACTCAGACTATTTTAAAATTACTTAATATGACTCAAACTATTTCCAAATGACTTAAAAATGACTCAGACTTTTTTTTAAAACGACTCGAACTGTTTTTAAAATTACTTAAAATGACTCATACTGTTTTTATAATAACTCAAAATGGATCAGACTGTTTTTATAATGACTCAAAATAACTCGGGCTGTTTTTAAAATGACTTAAAACAACTCATACTGTTTTTAAAATGATTTAAAACGACTCATACTATTTTTAAAATGACTTAAAACGACTCGGACTGTTTTTAAAATGAGTTAAAACGATTCAGACTGTTTTTTTAAAACGAGTTAAAACGACTCAGACTGTTTTTAAAATGACGTAAAACTAGTCAGACTGTTTTTTAA
This sequence comes from Primula veris, assembly GCA_963682055.1. Taxonomy (NCBI): domain Eukaryota; kingdom Viridiplantae; phylum Streptophyta; class Magnoliopsida; order Ericales; family Primulaceae; genus Primula; species Primula veris. The sequence continues at coordinate 10,410,966 of OY821747.1, forward strand.
AACGTCTTAAACTATTTTTAAAATGACTTTAAATGCATCAGGCTATTTTTAAAACGGCCACACTGTTTTTAAAATAACTTAAAACGACTCAGACTGTTTTTAAAATCACATAACACGACTTAGAATATTTTTAAAATGACTTAAAACGACCCAGATTATTTTAAAACGACTTAAAATGTATTTAAAATGACTCATACTATTTTAAAAATGACTTAAAACAACTCAGACGGTTTTTAAAATTACTTAAAACAACTCAGACGGTTTTTAAAATGACTTTAAACAAGTCAGACGGTTTTTAAAATGACTTTAAACGACTCAGACTGTTTTTAAAATGACTCGGACTGTTTTTAAAATTAATTCAAACGATTCAGACTCTTTTTAAAAGGTTTTAAAACGAGTCGACTGTTTTTAAAAACGACTCATACTGTTTCTAAAATCACTTAAAACGACTCAGCATGTTTTTAAAATGACTGAAAACGAATTAGACTATTTTTAAAATGACTTAAAATAACTCATACTGTTTTTAAAATAATTCAAACTATTCTTTAAAATTAATGACTTAAAACGACTTAGATTTTTTTAAAAAAAAATTAAAACAAATGAGACTGTTTTTAAAATCAATTAAAACGTGTCGGACTATTTTTAAATCAGCGACGTATGAATTAATGATAATATGTTTTTTTAGAAGCTAAACAGTAATATAATTGTCCAAACAACCCAATATTTTTTGAATTAAAATTCTAAAAACCAACTACAAAATCGGTTGTTAAACGGACGGTGCATCATATGGTATCTAATTGGAATATTTTTAATTTATTAGCCTTCCTTCAAATGAAACCACCAAAAACCAGAAAATAAAAAAATAAAAAAATAAGAAAAAAGAAAAGAGGTTAGCGCCAATTGAAAATTTGTAAATCCAACCAGGGGCGAAGCCAGGATGTGTAAATGGGGGTACCAAAATATACCAAAAAAAAAAAAGCAACTTAAAATAATAATTTTTCATACTCACCCATAATCTATATACCCCATTTAAGTGTTGTTGAACAAATAACAAAGCATAAACACAAAAATTATTGCAAATAACTAACATGATACCTGATAAAATCAAAAGAAATGAACCCGACGGCTGCTCGCATTCGCAAATGCATCAATGATAGTTTCCGTGCTAAATTTTGAAGCAATATCTTTCTCAATATACATCATCATACAATCTTCAAGATAATCGGCTTCCATTTTATTACGAATACTAGTTTTGATGATATTCATAGCTGAAAATGATTTTTCTGTGGTGGCGGTAGAAACGGGAAGAGTAAGCACGATAACCACAATTCTATAAACAAGCTGATATGTTGTAGACCATTTTGTTTCTACCAACCATTGACAAAGCTCGGAAATCGATGATAAATTTTTGTATTCAGGAAGAGAAATAACACAATTCTCGTAATGTCGAAGTTTCAATTTCAAGTTACTTTTCTCAAACTCCGTAAAGTCCTCCGGATAAAATTTGTCAACAAGTAGACAAATATCATCAATTTTGAATATTGAAGAGTGACAATTAGGATTCAAAGTAGAACTAAGAACTAACAATTCCATTACTTGCTCATCAAAGCGACGATTTAGTTCTTGAATTTGAGAATCTATAACACGATAGAAAATATCAACTCTATAGCGGTCAAGTACTGAAAAGTTATCACGAGTGGGATCATAACTCGAAGAATATTTTGCATTCAAGTTTGGGATATCAATGTTGCGTGATTCACAAAAGAGTTTGACGGTAGCAACCAAATCATCGAATTCATCATCTCTAAGATTTTGAAGAAGGCTTTTAGTAGATAAAACCATTGAAATAGCCTTAAGAATGTCTTGAGTTTTAGATTGCAAAGCTAGACAAAGAGAATTCGTGATTCCTAACATTGACTTCATAAGATGAAGTATAAAGACAAATTCAAAGGAAGTTAATGCCTTATGTGTTGAACGAGCTTCTCCCTTTAGAGAAGTAGGTCCATCTTCATAAATATTAAGTAAAACCATGCAAGCAGCACTATACATTTTTATCAAGTTAGAAACAGACTTTAGGTGAGTTCTCAGGTCGTTGCAGATTACCAATTTGATTTAATCCTCTTCCAGTCTCAAGCTCTTCAATGGAAATTAAGAAAGCAATATCATCGGCATGGGCAGCTTTCAACTCATCATTTCTCTTGCATGATGCACTAACAATATTCACGATCCGAAGCAATTTAGCAAAAAATCGGTCGATTGGAAGCACTTCTTTTGCTGATGCCACTAATGCTAATTGTAATCGATGTGCGAAGCAGTGAACATAATAAGCATATGGGCAATCACTTAATATCAAAGCTTGTAGTCCATGAAACTCACCCCGCATGTTACTTGCACCGTCAAATCCTTGTCCCCGAATATTCCGAATATCGAGATTGTGGTGATTGAGAACTGAGCAGATGCTATCTTTTAGTGTCACTGCCATAGTGTTGGGAACATGAACAATACCAAAAAAACGCTCCCGTAAAACACCATTTTTATCAACAAATCTTATAACTACTGCCATCTGCTCCTTTTTTGACGCATCTCGAGCTTCGTCCACTATAATGCAGAATTTAGCATGTCCAATTTCTTCTCGAATCGCCTCTTTCACTTTTATAGAAAAGATATGTAAAATTTCTTTTTGAATATCAGACGACTTGTAAGTGGCATTCTTTGGAACATTTATCAATGCTTTGGTGGCTTCTTCATTATATGATGCTAATAAATCATAAAACTCAAGGAAATTACCACGGTTGTTTGATGTTGATTTCTCATCATGCCCTCTGAAAGGCATAGCTTGAAAGGCCAATATTCGAACCAAGTCAATAGAAATTTTTAAGCGAATGCGATTGTTAAAAACTTGTTCGGCAGAAAATTTTACAATCACCCTTTCAATATTTTGAGTTGGGTTTTGTATTTCCTTCCATTTATGTTCAGCGGTTCGATGACAAGAATCGGAATTAACACCTTCATGCAAACGAAAAGAACAAGTTTTCCCGCTATTGACCTTCCTCCAACCATCAAAACCTTCAACAACAAATGCACTATGTCCTGCAAAACTAGACCCATCCGGAGGCGCAAAAAGGAAACAAGGAAAACAGAAAGCCTTGTTCTTGGCCACTGAATATTCCAACCACGAAAATAAAGCAAACCACGGAGCTTGAAATCTTCGAGGACGAGCCTTAGCGGATGCAAGAGTATACGGATATTTTTTTCCTAAATCGGGACGATTTGGACCATGTAGAGTTATGTACGCCCTACGAACTTCGTCACGCCTATTAACAGGATACTCCCAAATTTTTCTACGTAATCCAGGATCACGCTCTAGCGAATTAATATCAAATTCTACTGTGTCGATTCTTTGAATTTTTGTTGGAGGACTAGGCGTATCGATTGTCACGTGATCAACACTACTACCAACATTCTCTTCCGTCGGAGAAACATTAGCTCTCTTAAAGATCGAATTTATTTTAGGTGTCTTTCCCATTTTATACTCGATAAAAATATTAGCGATGCCAGATCTGCAGATTAAAACTCTAAGAGTTAATAGCCTTTTTTTTTTCCCTTTGAGTATTTTAATCAAACACCTATGGTGCAACATAACATCAATACATATAATAAAAAGAAGCATATTAAAGGAAAAAATAAATAGAAGAGTATACCTTGCCGAGCCAGAAGGATAGAATTGTTGATGTTTTTTTAATTAAATCTAACCCCAATCAATGCGGTGCACAGCAGCACAGAGGAGTGGAGTTTTTCTTTTTTCAACTTTGTTTTTTATTTTGATACACGCGCTGACACGCACGAAGAGAAGTGTTGTTGTGTTATTTTTTTTTTAATTAAATCTTAAAGAGTCCAATATCAAAGAAAAATATAATTGCATCTTTCGGCCCAAATTTAATTATTGTGTTTTGGGTTCAAATATTAGCTATAAATATATGTAAAGTAACATATTTTTATGGGGTGCCAAATTTACACCTAAAAAGAAATTGTACTAAAAAAAAATTGCGTCACTTGGGATTTCTAAAATTATGGGGTTGTCGTGGCAACCGATCGTCCCCACTTAGCTTCCCCCGAATCCAACCATTAGCATCCAAAAGCTTCCCACACAAATTTGTCCGGGTTGGTATAGAGAGAGATATGCCGATAGAGATTCGGGCGGAGTACCGTTTACGGTGGACACGTGGACAATCTGCTCAAAGGAAAACAAACGACACCATTTCATAACACACGCACACAGAGACCACTCCGTTAGGATATCCACACACCCTTCTTACCCGATTTACTCCTCGACAATCACCGTTACCCTTCTCCGTCACCACTTCCATCTCTCTCTATCTATATCTATACTAACACAATTTGTCCACGCGATGCGTCTGATTAGTATAAACTCTGTTGTAAATTTAAAACCTTATAAACAAAATAATTGTGTTTAATAGAATTGAAATTCATGAGATACTAAAGTCGAGATTCACAATGAATGAGATATAAACTGCCTGTGGTGTTAGTTTTTTTTTTTTTGATATTTAAAATTAATGGCAGTCGTGTAATAACTTTGATTAGGAAGGGTATTTTGGGGTTACAAATCTTCTAAGGCCTCTAGACATATATGATAGTATAGACCAGTGTTTTACAAACTGAAATCTTAGCGAAAGAGTTTTTTTATGAGATATACTAAAAGCGTAAAAATCGTAAGCTTTTAGCGGTCTAAAAAGTGAAAAAGCGAGCTTTTAAGCTTTTATTGAGTTTTTTTTTTTTGTTTAAGAGCTACCCCATCAGTCTCTCTATCAATCTCTTCATATATATGGAGAATAGTACATTTTTGAACTTTGATGATCAATTTATATTTTGTGTTAGATTCAGCCTCTCTGCTAAGCTCTTTATAATAATAAAATATGATTAATCGAGTGTTGCTAGAAAATATTGTTGAAGTGAGATTGGGAAAGTAGAAAGAGTTGTAATAAATTAATACTATTTTTTTTTGTAATAAGGATCAGATGATATTCTTTTCGAATAAAAAGACCAAATGGTTTTCTTTATTAATGAAGAATTGGTTGAGAGTTTGATTTAAGACTATTTCTTGATAAAATCTCTCTATTTTACAGAGATTATCACATTTGATGATAGTGATGCATAACAAACTATCCCCTCTAACAAATTCCATACCAACCTGCAAGTTTTGACAATATACATACCGAGGTCAAATTAATAAACAGAAATGGTCAAAATTGGAAGGTTAGACACCCTCAATTCCACTCTTAGACGGAAAGTGATGCATTTCATAGATCAAAACTGGTAAAGTTTGAGCTCAAATGTGATATATTCATATTACGAATATTGTTAAATTGGACGAAGGTATATTGACTGTTCAATTTCTGGTTATATGGTATTGAATTTGTTAAAATGTTGTAGGTTGGTAGGGATATTGTTAACGGGGGATGGTTTGGTGTAGTAAACATAAATTAACAGGTGATGTAGGAGTATTAGTTTCTATTTTTAAATAATTGTTTTCTGATTGTTGAAATTGACAGTTAGAAGAATCGCTTTTCGTATATATTGAGGTTGGGCAAACTCTTTTAATCGAAGATGTGGATGGAGATTTCTCCGTAACTGCTTACGATGCCAACCACTGCCCAGGTACATTCGACGATTATTAATTTCTCTTCTTCTTTATCGTGATTCATTTTTGTAGTTTTTTGTTGTTGGTAATATTGGTATATGTTGCACAGATACAGAGACAGCGATGAGTATTACAAATTCGAAAATTAAGGATACGATACCTCTAGGATAAGAACATCATTCATTATCATTTTTATGATTATACTTTTTTTTAGCAATGTTGATCGACGTTGCATAGGGGAGACGACGATAGGATTAGACCATTAATTTTTAATAGAATATATTTTGTTGGTTTTGTTGATCTATGTTGCACACAATTTTGAAAATCTAGGATACAGTAATGCTAGTATAAGGCATCATTTATTAGTATTTTTACTATGAATGTTGCGAAATTATTGATTTTCTCATAATTGTAACATTTACGAGAAGAAATATCAAATTCATGCGTATTGGTACATACAAGGTGAGTTGGAGGCGACGTGATGGGCTGCTGATTCCCTTTTATGTCGTTGCTTATCTGAAGGACTTTTATTCTGTTCAGTGTTCTAAACTGTTCATTTTTATAGTTTTATCACTTTTCTGTAAATAAAGTACAATTAGAATCTTAATTGATATAAAGTTTGTCATATACATATGTTCAAATTTAAACTATGCATGTTTGGCCTAGTATCAAATACTAGAAAATCTTGAGTATTTAAAATGGTAAATGTTAAGAGTATGGATCTTAGAACACTTCACTGTTGTATATCCCCATCTGTACATGGATCTGGTATTAGATCTGTATGGATAGCATTGCCGGTTAAAAATTGTCGTTTTACGCGCTCCATGTGAAAATATGAAGGCCGATACATCGACATTTCAGTATCCTGAAAAGTATTGGATCTTATCTCGTCACACCCAATTATAATATGTATTGAACCTTATTTCATCCCGCCAAAGTTCTCATGTTGCCCAAGTAACATAGTTATCAATCATGATTTACGCTGTGTTTTTGTTGGCTTGGAGTAGGGTATATACTTGATTGACAGTGTCCTTACATTTTCTAGAGTTGACGCTTTTTTCATGTTAGATTGTTCATTATAAAATAAAATACAACTTATTGAAAGAAAGAAAAAAAATGAAATTTTGTTGCTGTCATCGCAACATCTCATGTTAAAGAAATTAGACATTTTAATATTTACGTAAGTAGTTTGCAATTGTTATCAACAAAGAACCATGGAGTATAATTTTAACGTTTATTGACTGCAGGGGAATCAATGTTCTTGTTTGAGGGTAAATTTGGAAACATTTTGCACACAGGAGATTGTAGACTTACTCCCGAGTGTTTGCACAGCTTACCGGAGAAATTTATTGCTAAAAAAGGAAAAGAACCAAAGTGCAAGCTTGATTATGTGTTCTTAGACTGTACATTTGGGAATATTTCTTTAAAGATGCCGAGCAAGTATTCTGCTGTGCGCCAGGTACCATCTCTTGACCTTAATTAACTTGTCCTAGGGGTGGTTTTGCTTGATTATTATATTATCCTTCTTCATATTTTAAGGTAAAGCTTTGCCCAATGGGCGTTTAGGCTATAATGAGTGGGCCTAGTAAACAGTCCATGGTAATAATGCTGTGCATTTTCTCACAGTTATGATATGAGATGTTGGTGTGATGTTCATAAACCGTACAGGTTGCCCTGTCTTCTTAGTTTGAAGGCTCTAAATATCAGTTAGGGGTGCGTTCTAAGGTATATGACAAAAATACGTTGTGAAGTTAATTTTGTAGGTTTATGTTTTTTTATATCCCTTTCTGTTGGACATGTAAGATTCCATATGTTACTAAACCCGTCTTTCGAACTTCATGCTGCAAGTTACTTGGATTAGGCTTTACATGCGCCTTTTCTGCTTTTCCTTTGGTCTATAAAAGTGCCAGTTTCTTTGACATTGTTGTGAGTTTTCTAATATTGCACATAGAGTTAGCTATTGCAGTTGTTTCATCGCTCTTTTCTTCAATTTTTCATTCAATCTTCAGTCAATTTGGTTTGAGTAGAGGATGTTTCATCATCAAACAATTTTTACAAAAGGGCGTGGTGATATCTGGATTTTATTCTACTCCCTCCGTCCCTAAATAAGTGTCCACTATAAAAATACGTGCAAGTTTGACCATTGAATTTTTCATATCTAAATTGCCGAAATGTAAAATCTAAAAATTCCGTCATATAGTTCTAACCATGAACTATAGACTGATTTTTGAAAGAATTTTTTCCGACAATCTACATATGAAAAAATTGATGGTCAAAGTTATTTCATAGTGGATAGTTATTTAGGGACGGAGGGAGTAATATATTAAATGTGATGTGTCCTTAGGTTACCTGTTGTTTAGAATTGCAATTGCACCGGCAAATTCAGCAAGCTACATCAATACATGATACTTTTTTCTTGTTTAATGGTGCGGCTGAGCATCAGTCTCTCTCATATCTCAACAGCATATTCTCAGAAAATTTTTATATAAAAAAAGACAACTTCATTTTTTACTCAGGTGTTGTAGGTATAGCCATTAGTCGAGTTTCTTTTTGTTGTGCTCTACTTCTCACTTTCTGAGTACATGACTTGGTTTGAAAGGAAAGCTTAAATTGAGAAACTTAAAAAGAACCTTATCCTTAAGGTTTTCCCTTAAGATCTACCCAACAAGGTTTTTACACTTTTTATAAAATTACCACCAAATTACAAAAAGAAAATAAAAATTATCACCATATTTTCAAAAATAATAATATTCGTTATGCATCATTATTCCTATTCACAGGCATTCTGAATTTTTTTAATATCAAATAAGACAAAATATTCGAAGAAAAAATTGCAAATGGTAATTTTAGAGGAGTCCCTAAATCAAATGAGTTTTCAGAAAGATTGACTTTATAAATTTACTCAAGTAGTACTGTATTATTATGAGTTATAACATCTGATACTAGCCGAGTCCGTGTGCAGGTTATAAATTGTTTATGGAAGCATCCTAAAGCCCAAGTGGTTTATTTGAGTTGTGATCTTCTCGGACAAGAAGAGATACTTATATCTGTCTCTAAAACATTTGGGTTAAAAATATATGTGGATAAAGAAAAAAATCCAGAATATTTCCATACCCTGACTGTGGTTGCCTCTGCAATAGTATCTGACGACCCGTTACGCCGTTTTCACATACTTGAGGGATTTCCCAAATTGGGAGAACGAGCAAAAGCAATTATTACAAAGGCACGAGCCAATAATGAACCTGAGCCTCTTATTGTTCACCCTTCTATGTAATCGTATGTGCACGATGAAGCCCTTTTGTACATTGATGGACAAGGTAGAGAGAGAAGAGGTGATGCAGTTAGGGACTCTTTTGGTGTTTGGCATATTTGTTACTCTATGCATTCCTCAAGAGACGAGTTGGAGTGGGCCCTAGAGCTTCTTTCTCCTAGAGGGGTTGTGTCAACAACTCCCGGTTGCAGGTCTATGGAGCCATCTTATGTACAAAAAAATTGCTTTCGGAAGAAACTTTTATCAGGTGATCCTCTTTGGAAACTTCTAGGCATAGAGCCCGAAGCTTCTTTATCCTCTGATATAGCTAGAATTGTTAGCAGTTGTTCTTCTGAGGTAGAAGTTTCTTGTGAATCTGATGTAGTAGAATCTCAATTAGAAATAACGCAATCATTAATCGATGAGAAAATAATAATAATTATGTCCCCTCCCAAAAAGAAGCCTTCCGTCACTTTATTTGGTAGGGCTAGGCTTGGCATTGAGAATTTTGTGCTTACAGATGATCTGGAGAAAACAGTGGCTGAGAAAGATTATTACAATGAGGTTATTGTTGGATTAAATAGCGAGAATCCAGCGGAAATTACGACGGATATTACTGTTACATGTTCCAAATCATTGGTTGAGGAAGCGAGCATCTTACAAGAGAAGTGGGGAAAGTCAATGTTAGGGCTTTCTGAATCCCCTGTATCAAGTGGGAAATTGTTGGAGAAAGACGAAATATCTCATTTGAATTGTTATTCACTAAATGAATCATCAAAAGGTGGGTTCAGTGACAAGCTTAGAAAGACGTATAGAATAATAAATGTGCCTGAACCTCTTCCTTCCTTCCTTGGTGGAGTTGATGAGGGCCCATAAACGTGCAAAAAATGATTATGATTTAATCTTATAGCGCTTGCTGGAATTTGCAGACTGATCGTATCTCCACAATTCTATTTTTCCCTTCTCATTACTGTTATTCTTATTGTTTTGGCAGACTCCTGTATGTCAGTCGACTATCAATTTTCTATTTTCATTAAATCGATGATTATTACTTCTTGTATTTTTTCCCTCTATACGAATTCATAGTCATGATCATGAACATACTTGTGAAATTTGAAGGAGCAACAACTGTAGGTTCTGAAAGATATTGCCACCTTCATTTTCTTGCAAGATAGTGTATATGTATTTAGAATTGGTTTTACAGGTCCGGTATCCCATACCACCTTGGGTTTGTTTACAGATTACCTCTATATATTCATTTTTTACAACAAAAATGAATAAATATAATGTACATTTAAACAACATTACTATTCTTCATTGTTGGCAGATGTATCAGTCTCCTGGCAATACTCGGTGCCATGTTCACAAGGTTATTGCTGTTGATTTCATTTTGCAAGATCTGGTATCATTTCTAGAACATACGTCAGTTGTGTTCTTCTCAAACATTCCCTGCATTGCTAGCTCCGGAAATAGTAAGATGCAGAATTCAGTCTTCGTCAGCTCCTTCCCATTGCCATATTTTACTGTTAGCTAAGACTTCGTGGTGATGCTTTTAAGGTCTTCTTCTTTCCTACCTTTCTTACGATGCGTTTGGCTTCCACAAGTCAGCGTCCATTCTCAATTGAACAGTTATCTGAAAGCCCGTCTGATAATTTGAAAGAACTTTAACAAAACAGAGCAAACTTTGTGCCCAGAAACTCCTGCAATGTGCCGAGTCTGAAGAGGGGTTCTGCCACTATGGGGCAACTATTGTGGTTTCTTTGTTTAAACAAAAAAATATGTCACATATGTGAAAAATATAATTATATACTTTATTATTGCCAAGTCGGCGAGTCACGTTCTAAATTTTTGAAACTTTCCATTTTGGCATCCTAGCATCCAATGTCAGACATTATTTACAGATGCATGCTAATGTATCCATAGCCACCTCCGCATCCACATCCAAATCACCTCCAGATCGGTAAGGTAAATCTGTTATACACCACACACTTAGTGTGTGGGCACCCACACCGTTAATTATTGGTGTATCAAATATATAATTCATAAAATCCTGGACGTGGGTATGTGAGTATATCCATAGTTACCGATAAACTTTGTTTAGCTAGAAAATGCGTTTTCCCGGAAACCCGTTTCGGTAACGGAAATGGTACCCCTTAAGTGAAACATTGTAAAATATTAAATAATATTTTTTCATAAATCTAATAATATGAAAAATATAATTTACTAAAACTTTAGATAAACCTTTTACAATACAATTTTTTTAATAAAGAACGGAAAAATGCATAAAAACAATATGAACTCAAGTTACTAAAAGAGAGAGTATATAATATATAAACAAATTATTTGTTTAGTTACTGAAATGTTAGCTATTATATCTGGTGAAATATAAGAAACTAGTATTCTTTTTTCAAATTATTATTATAAAATCCATAAATTCATATAAGTTTATTAAAAGTGTCATATATATATATTTTATCTTAAGTTTTTAACTATACATATATTTGCCCTAACCAAAATTAATAGTTAAAAAAGAAAACAAACAAAGGTTAATTCTTTAAGCATGTGAAGCACAAGGTAACTGATGGGTTATAAATAAAAAAGGGGATTAAAAAAAACAGTATCTTATGATGATGAAGACAATGAATAAAATAGGTGGTGTTATGAGCACGACCAGAAACTCTCCTCCGCTTTGTCTTTCTTCTTTCAGGCAATTTCTTTTTCTCCTACAAAATAAAATATAAAATATTATAATTATTCAATTTACGCAGATTTAATTGTTTTTCACTTATACACTAATACTACTATCTATTCACAACCTCACAATAATACCCATTTTAACTAGCTTTTAATACAACTTGGTTAGGGTTGTTATTGTTTTTAGTTTAGGGTCACTGTCGAGGTTGATTCGAGCTTTAGGGCCTTTTTTTAGCTGCTTTTTTGATTTTTGGTTATAAAAATTTGTGGGTGTTTGGATACTCTTATTATTTAGCTTTTGAGAAGCATATTTTTAGCCTAAAAAAGCTAAATAATCCACAGATTAATAAATCTGGATTTTGGTTGGATTTTTAAAACAGATTTTTTAAATATGATTTTTGACAAAATAATTTGTTGCCAAACGGACCCTAAGTCATGACTTTATTCCTATCATATACTTATAAGAATTGGTGTATGGGTTGGTAACCACTTATAAGCAGAAAGGTTTGCCATTTGAATTGAATCAAATACTAGTCCATTGTGTTACATTTGGAAATATTGGATAACACAATGTTTTGGCCTAGAAATCTGTAATTTATTGTTAAAATACTTGGTAAACAGATTTTTTTAGTTGATTTATTGATTTAAAAATTCTGTGGGTGTTTGGACAGTCATTATTTAGCTTCTAAAAAGCAGATTTTGTAGGTTAAAAAAATACAAATATCATAAATCTAGTTTTTAAGTGGAACTTTAAAACAGATATTTAAAATCTATTTTTGGACCAAAAAACATGTTGCCAAACATAGCCAGCTTAGTTCTTCCACTAAGTCAAGTAAATGGTGACTATTTTGGAAACGACTTTTCAATGCACGTTGAATATATCCGTTCTTTTTCCTTATTACTCACTGTTTTACGAAACTACAGGAAGGGCATTGTTACCACAGAATATGGCATTGAGGTCCATAAGCTTAGCTACTCGGTGTGCCCTAAATCAAGTACTAAGCATCATCCGTTAGTCCCGATTCTTAAAGATTGCTCTCTGCAAATCCCATTGGGCCAGTTCTGGATGCTTCTCGGTCCCAACGGTTGTGGAAAGTCCACCCTTTTGAAAGTACGCTTATTTTTATTCGCTATATTTTCCCAATTTTCACAACTCCATACTTTGTTTAAAGTCTGTTTACTATTGCCTTTCCCCCAATTTGAGAATCCGTTAGGTCTTGTTTGATTGCACATTTTGAGAGTGGGATTGGACTTCAAATCCCATGGACCCCACAAAAGATGTGTTTGGGTACAACTTTTGTGTTGGGATTATGTGTCCCGTCCGGACTTTAAATGAGGGTATTTGGAAAGCCATGTGAGGGTGGTATTGGTAGTCCCGGGATTAGTAGTCCAAACATCTTTTCGAGTACCACTCCTATCCCGATCGGACTCATAATCCCAGGATTATCAATCCCGCAACCAAATGAGGCCTTAGTGTTGTTTAGTTATCTGAATGGAAATGCATTACGAAAGTAACTCTCAATTGTATTTGTTACATTCTTACTATTGTTTTTCCCCTAATTATAGAATTCCGTTAGTGTTGTTTAATTATCTGAATGAGATGCATTACGAAAGTAACTCTCAATTGTATTTGTTACATTCTTACTATTGCCTTTCCCCCAATTATAGAATCTGTTAGTGTTGTTTAGTTATCTGAATGGAGATGCATTACGAAAGTAACTCTCAATTGTATTTGTTACATTCTTAGTATTTTTTTATTCCCCTGATAAACATTTTAGTATCTTGGTATCAAACAACAATTGCTTGTCAAAGGGATTTTAGTAGTTGATTAAACTAAGGACTACTATGCTATCCCATGCTTCCACCATAAACTTTCAAAACATCGTGAATCAATATTTGAAAAGCTGATGGTACTACCAAACTAAGCCTTAGTTTGATGTTTTTTCTTCTGCTGCTACTAATTATATGTCATTCAGCGGTAATGCAGGTTTTGGCTGGTCTCTTGAGACCAAATGAAGGGTTGATGTACGTGATGAAGCCCAAGAGTTATGTTTTCCAAAACCCGGATCATCAGGTTTCTTCTAGTGGCCTCAATTTTCTTGTTACAGAGTGATATTTACTGCTTTTCGGTACATTTGAGCTTCGCAGCTGTTTAAGCCTCAAAAGTGGTTTTTGTTCTTTTTATCCCTTGTATTTTGATCCAAACAATACTATCTACATGCCAAAACATAACATTGGATTAAGCAACAGTTGGAACACCTTTAACCTGTATTGGCACTTTAAGTGCATGTTGTGAAGCTAATGAGGCTTTCCCTTTTAGTTTTAAGAAACAAGCTAATTGATTTTTCGCAAAAGTTATGGTATTATACTATTATTCACATCACATCATGGGGAACTATGATATTTTTCACAAATGTTACACACCTAGATGTTTCTGTGAATTATAAAAATATTCCTAATGAAGGGTCTATCTTATGATCTTTCAGGTGGTAATGCCGACGGTAGAAGCTGACGTGGCATTTGGTCTCGGTAAATTCAACTTAACGCAGGACGAAATAGTATCCAGAGTAAGAACTTCTTTGGATGCTGTCGGGATGCTCGAATACTTGCAAGTATGTCATTTTATTTTTCTGAATTAAACCTTTTTTATTTCCATTTCTTTCTTTCTTTCTCTGATTTTTATGTGGTGTTCATCAGAGACCTGTTCAAACCTTAAGTGGTGGCCAGAAACAAAGGGTGGCCATAGCTGGTGCCTTAGCCGAAGCTTGCAAAGTATTGCTTCTGGATGAACTCACAACATTTTTGGATGAAAATGACCAGGTATTGTTTTTTGGAAGTTAGGTATGCATTACTTATTTCCTTGCAAATTCCACTATACAAAAGAACTTCTCAGAAACCCCTTAACAGCAGGTATCGACTTTCAGATGTTAAGGGCCCCAGTTGGACTTTTAGAGGTTGTAGGTTACCGATTCGAATTTTGTGTGTATCCTTGCATATATACTTTCTCAAGTCTTTAAGAATCCCACTTGGGTTTTTCATGGAGAGGGTAAAAGATTAAAGTAACATACCAGATAAACCATGCACACGTATTAGTCACTTGGGAGCACATGTGAATACATTAAGCATTATTAGTTGCTCTGCCATATTGTCACTTAAAAAGGAAAAGTTCTGTCATCATACTAAATTCCGACCACACTTAAGTTTACTGCTTGTGGCACTTTTTTTTATCGTATTAAAAACTGAACCTGTAGCAGCTAAACCTCACAATAAGCATCTAGTTTTTTTTAGCAACACCATGCCCTCCCTCCATTGTATAATGTTTTGGTAATCCGTTCTCATTTTTTCTTTTGTGGAGGTATCTAATTTTTTACTTTTTAACTTTAATAGATTGGAGTAATAAATGCGGTAAAAAACTCGTTGAAGAATTCAAGAGATGTTACAGCTTTATGGGTAACACATCGTTTGGAAGAATTAGAGCATGCAGATGGAGCTGTGTATATGGAAGATGGAAGAGTGGTGATGCATGGTGAAGTTTCAACCATAATGGATTTCATTAGTGATAGACAGAGGTCTTATACTGACCAAATAAACTCTTAGCATTTTTTTTACTACATTAAGTTGTAATCTTTCACAGATTTTTTTTCAATGAAGCAAAAATCTACTAGTAAGCTTAACTTTATCCTTTTTTTCTTCCCTTTTTCTTTTTGTTTATTGTATTTTGCAAACATGAAAATGGCTCTCATCTTCCTCATCTTTATGTCATCAGCTTAAGCTTACTTTTTGGTGGCTGGATTAGAAGAAAGTGATGATGATAGGTTTTAGACATTTACATGAAACAAATTAAAATCTTGAAATACACATATATTTAGCTATCCTTTTAAATGGAGTGGACTTCAGACTACATTGGTTTGCACTTTCAGACCATATTGATGCTATTTCCCACTTTAAATCGTGAAAATCATCTTATGTTCTTTCCTCTTTTTCTTCTTCCTTTTTGGCCCTGGATTTTTGCTTAATGGCAGCTTACATTTCAGTCTTTTCAACCGTGTTTGTAATCCAGCAGTTTGAATCACATTTCTTTTTTACTTATACTTTGCATGATGCTTCAACAAGTTTTTAGCTTCTGTTAATCAATAGTTTTGGCACAGAGGTCAGCATAAATAAGAGTCGACTTTGTGTAACTGCTACACTGGCCCTGTTTCAATGCTCCGTCATTATAATTTGTGTATCTAAAGCAAACCAGACCACATGCAAGTTAAGTAGTGAGAATTTTAATAATAAACCATCAATTGTCCTAGGATTAGCTTAACAAAAACGAAAGAGATCAATTTCCATTATAGATGAATAACGAAAAATAATCATTGACAGGTTTGTATATCCTAAAGATTAAAAATTGGAGTTATTATAGGTAGTTAAAATTTGGAATTTTGCAGGAAATGTAATTTCCATGGAAACTTCCTATATAATATTGTGGTGCAAAACATCCCGAGGAAGCTTAGTGTACTCGGCTAAATGTATGGAATGATATGAAAGTTTAATGATGCCATGAACTGGAAAGTATAACCAATCTCCTGGCTCGCTCAAGCAGCTTCTTTACAGTAAATCTTTGATTGTAATTCATCTCAAAGGCTCAAAACTTGACATTTTGTACAACATTAGCAACATTGAAATAGCTGCTTGACAATTCAGAAAACATATTTAAAACACAGTAACAGTGCAACACTTAAAACGCTTTTGTCCAGGTGGTAACTCTAAATACAAACTAAACTTGGAGCTGCTTTTGCATCATTCTATACAAAGCTAGTGCTCTAATCAACATAATAAAGATTAAAGAGTATTGTTAATCTACATGGCATGTGATAGTCAAAGTTGTCATAACATTCATTTCACTTTATTCAATTTAATTGCCTTGAACAATTGCTGAAAATAGAAGCTTGTTTATATCTTCAGAGCTTGATCCATCATGTTTCTCATTCCCTGCATGTTTAAAGTTCAAACTCTCAATTACAAATGCCTTGCTGCATAAACTGTGCTTCACATGAAAAAAGTTCAGGCAACTCTCTTCGACAATCTGATGTTTAAACACTTCATAGAGTCATAAGAAGTCGCGAGATCAGTTTCGTTATATGTCTAGTATATAACGGTGACATTATTTTTTGTGGGAATGCATATTGGAATTTTGTTTTTTTGTCCAATACAATGTTACAGCTGTTTACGAATGTTTCCTGTGATATTGACAATACTGAAGTTCAAAACCTCTGTCTAAACCATTAACAAAGGAATGAGCCCAAACAGATGACATAAAAAAAAACTTACTAGTCTAGGAACATTTGAAAATTAATAAACTATAAGAAAAGAAATACTGTACAAAGGTTTAGTCATAAACTCTTACCATTTGATCGTACTTGTGCTGTCCACTCATCTATTACCTGCAGTCAGACATTAAAAAAAGGTTAATTGGAAAGAAAAAGAGCTCTTGAATAAAAGTTGATACAGATGTCTAATGTGATTAACTCAAAATGTCAATAGAACAAACACAAGATTGGAAAGACAGAAATGAATGTCTCATTTTTCTATGGGACTGTTAATTGGAAAGCAAAACACCTCTGGGATAAAAGTTAATACAGACATCTCGTTTGAAAAGACAAAAATTGAGTGTCTCGTTTCCATGGGATGATGACAGTGATTTCAGAGCTTTTCCAATATTTAAGACTTTGAAAGATATAAGGAGACACTGTAATTCCTTATATTCTTCATTTTCTGATTGGGGTTTCTTTAGAAAATCAGATAACCCTCACCAAGTAGATATATTATAGTCACACCTTCGTGCCATCAGTGAAATTTTATTTATGTTCTCTTTTGATTGAGCCAGTCAATAATTTATGCTATAAACCTTTTATGAATTTTGCATATAAACAATTTTAGGACGCAGGAAACTTTGGTCCTATATGCCTGTCCGTGTCTACAGCATATCAATAACAACTGTGATCGAATTGGTGCAGTGAAACCCTCTACATCTAAGTGGCTCAAGAAAGGAACATAAATAACCAACTCAATAGGTTGATTCTTTTCTAAGCCAAAAGTATAGACCAGTTAGAGAATCTTATATATTTTAATCAAACCCTGTTACTCTCTCTATCAAGAAAAGGATGCAAACGAAAGTAGTTTGATTCTGATTGATTTTTTTAACAAGTAGACGGTGCGGTGCACACACCAAACGAGTATGCATGGACTAGAGGGCCAATAGAGTAGGTAAGCCAGAAAAGACTTAGAATGTTTTTATCTTTTAATAATTAATATAGTATATAAACTATAAACTATAATGTCATGTTTTGCTTCCTTATCTCTAAACTCACAAACAGACCAGCAAAGCATTTGCCAAACCCACAAACAACCAGCAAAGCGTTTGGCAGATTTCTTCCAAAGAAACAGATGTTAGAATTTTTTTAAGAATTTACATAAAATAAAATTAGGGAGTTATACATGCACATTAACTTGAGTTTAAATTTTGTTTTGCAAGTCTTCCTCTAAAAAACAAAAGAAGCCTTTTCCCCATAAAGGTTGAAGTAACGTTCAAAGGTTCTCCTATTGTTCATTTTCAAACCAATAAAACCGTACGAAGAAACATGTGGTCTATTCTGCAGAAATGAAGAAGATCAGTTTTACCGGTAACTGTATTTTAACTTCCTATTTCAAGCACGTAGACAAGGAACATTGATGAAAAAAATCAATGGGAGTCTCAACTGCTTCATACTTTTCGGCCAATTACAAACTACAGATTGAACACTATGAATTAGTGTCCATCATGTACACGAACTTGCCGTTATTTAACTTTTGGTTGCTTGCTGGCAAATGGTGAAATAGCTTTAAACACCATTTGGAAAATATCCAACCTTTAAGAGAAGTGTGAAAACTTTCAAATCTAGTAATGTTAGTTTTCTGGGAACAAAACTTTATGGTTAAGAATATCACATACTATAAATGTTCTCTTATATTTAATTAAATAAAATAACAAGGTACTTAAAGTAAGTATCAGATCAACTGAGCACATCAAGTGTAGCAAAGCATATTAAGGATGCAGTGACATAATGTACGATGGCACACACCCAGAGAAAGCAACGGGAATCGAGGTACAGAAATAATCAAAGAAAGAAACTGGCTATCGATAGGATGGGCTTCGTATAAAGTGTAGACCAAGAAAAGTAATCAAAATGATACATATCTAAATCTCTATTTTTGAGATGCTTTTCTAGATCATTAAACATCGTCTTAGTAAGAGATTTCTCGTCTAAGTGACGAAAGAGTGATTACATTTGAGGAAAAACATATCGTTGCTAATTCTTCAGTCGATCAATAATTCTAAGGATGCAAGTAGAAACAAAAAAGAAAAAGAAAAAGACCACTACAAGTTGCTATATACAGCCATTAAGAATGGAATAAGACACATATCTACAAGCGTGACCAGGAAGGAAGAGTAGCAGCAATACCAGTGAAAAGAAATATGATGCATTTATCAAATGAATCATAAGATTTTACCTCCTCAAAGTTAGAGTAGGAAGCATCATCTGAATCTTTAGTTACAGTAATACCAGTAGATGACTGCAGCTGCTGAACTAAGGATCTGTTCCCAACAAGAACAGTTCGAGCCTTGTCAATCAAGTCCTGTAATAAGAAAAATATAGGGTTTAACTAAATGACAAAAAACATATCTAAATACTTTCGTTTTGCCTTTGCAGATTGGATATAATCAGAAATAAATCATATTATGCTCTCCTTGTTTTCTATAACGCCGTATCCTGCTTACTCGTGGAAGTACATAATCCAATTTTAATCATCTTCAGACTTGAGCAACCACTTCATTGTTACACTACAAAGGCCAGTTGGTTTCATTCTTTCCCCCCTTCTTATGAGTCTTATTAGATTTTATTTGTATTGCCAGAAACCAGTAAAAACATGAGAGAAAAAGAAAAGAAAAAGGGAAGGTGACTACCTGTCCAACAAACAATTGAAATCCTTAAATTTACAGAATAGAAGCAAGATAGCCGAGTTGATAGTGCTAACATGATATTTAAGTAGAAAGATGTATCCGAAATTATTACACGAATACTTGTGATCAAACAAAGAATGCCATTACACTAGCCAGTCAAGGAATGTGACAATAAATAATAACTGAAACTCGAGTGATTAGGATAAGGATTAATTTCAGACAGAACTTGTGGAAAGAGCCTAATCATGTGAGGGAAAAGGGCTCAGTTAGGCTTGGTTGAGACAATGTGGCAATCTTAAATTTTATGAGTATTGAAACTTCAAAGTTCAAATAAACAGAAGATGATGTTATGCTAGTTTACAAAACATGGAGTCTAATTTGAAGCAAAAGGTTAGTGTTACACAAGGAAATGTCAGGACAAGCACCAATTCTTTTTACGTTAATCCTTTAGGCAAAGAAGTCATCGATTTAAGAACTAAAACTTTAAAATGGAAGGGGAAGTAGAAAAAGAAAAAAAGAAATTATGTTACTACACCAAACATGAGGACAAGAAAAACATAACGACCCCAACTGAGTCAAAGGAGTCAGTAATCAATTTATTCCAACTATGTGTCAGCAAGCTATCTAATAACCGTATCAATAGTTGAGCGTCTTCTATCATATTGATCATGCCCTAAGGTCCAGATGTTCACTAAAAAGAAATACATTTCAAATAGAGAATTTATGTAGGTACCTGTTTGGCAGAGAGTACCTCACGACACTGCTCCTTCAGTGACAATAAATCATCTTGCACTTTCTTAATTCGAGACACCAGCATGATTGGATTTGCCTGCAAATAAATCCATGTTCATATATATAAAGTGATAATCAAAACTGGCTTGAATCATCAGTATCTCATTTGGAATTACTAAGGATGCCAATGGCTCTATAGGTCGAAAAGCAAAAAGAAAAAGAAAAATGCAATGAGATGGTAAAATAATGAAACAGTAATAACAAAAGTCAAGGGTATAGGGGGTACGTTATCCGGGTAAGTCTGGCTAAATTCCTTTTCAAGTTTATGCTGGCCTACAGAAAGATCATGATTGGCTCTTGTAAACAAGTTCATGAGACCATCTGTTGCCTGGTGATGGTGAGAGTGGCCCATTGCTAAATCAATGGAATTTTCAACCTAATAAAGATAAAATGAAGAAGAGCCCTGCATTAAACATAATCAAAATCTCGAATCTATAATTAAAAAACTTCTGAACAAAAAGGATTATTTCCTAGAGAAAACCAAACCGTTCACCATCCACATCATTACTAGACTAACCTATGTATTGCAATTTCTACGAAACAGGATTACTAAGAAAACAAACGAACCAATCATTTTTCAGACAATATATTGAATTAATGCACATTTCATATAACCAATCAAATCTATAAGTAGATTTCTACTGGTTGGCCTCACTCTTTCTTTTTGACCAGGACAACAAAATAATTACTCGTCACATTTCATATTACCAATCAAATCTTCAACATGTAATCCGTTATTTCAATCAACTCAAGCCCTAGAATACGGATAATCGCCACATGATAAAGTGCTAGAATAATCTGAAACTAATCTCACAAAAATATGGTTGTCACTTAAAAACTTGACCTCATTTCTAGAGCCAAAATATCATCCACAATAAAATCTATTATGACTTAAGAGACTGTTTGGCATCAGATTATTTCGTTAAAAATCAGATTTAAAATATCTGCTTTAAAAATCCACCCAAAATCCAGATTTTTGTTTTTTGAATTTATTAGCTTTTTAAGGCTAAAAATCTGCTTTTTAAAAGATAAATAATTTGACATTCCAAACACCCACAAGTTTTTAAATTAAAAAATCCAAAAATCAGCTAAAAAAATCTGTTACAAAACGGACCCTTAATGGCTTAATGCAAGAAAAAAAAACTATTAAAGTGTGGAAAAAACTATCAGCCCGTTAATAGTTGTTTTATGCATTTTACGGTATTTTTACCCATGTTTAAAGAATGAATAAAAAAATAAACAGAGATAAACACAATTAGTAAAAGACTAAAAGCAAGAAAAATTATTAGTCAAATTTTAAATGCTACTTTTATACCTCATCATCAAATTAGTGCCCTAATATTCAAATAAGTAAATAAACTTAAAGAATCAATTAAAAAAAATAAACAGAGATAAACCCAGTTAGTAAAAGACTAAAAGCAAGAAAATTGATTAAAATTTTAAATGCTACTTATATACCTCACCAAATTAGTGCCCTAATATTCAAATGACTTAATAAACTTAGAGAAATGAGTAGCACACATTAAAACATCTGAGTAAATTTAAAAATATATGCCAATTAATTTAATAGTGTTGTGTTTTAAAGTGTAGCAGTTATAACTTAAATAGTGAAATTTAATCACAATAGTTTTTTTTTTTTGTAATTACATTGCAAATTACTAATCCAATGTGGGCACAATTTAATTTGAGCTCCAAATGGTAAACGAAAAAAAGAAAAACGAAATACCCACCTTGGGATTTCAACTTTAATTTAATCAGTTTTAATATTAAAAATAAATAAAGATAGAAAGCACAGACCTCAGCAGCTAGAGAGAAAATGGAGAAGTGGGAAAATTGGATGATTAATTTTTGGAAAAATGAAACTTAATTTCTACTATTACCATAATTTAATTTAGAGAATTACAATTTTGTTCACAATGTTAAAAATATGCTTTTATTGTTACCCAAAAAAAGCAAATCTATTAAACTTGCAAGATTAATATTTCATAGCTAAACTAACTAAGTAAGAAAGTTATTATTCAAAAGGTCTCATATTTTATCCTTTTGTTTTATACACCATTGATCATTTGTAGTGAAAATGAGTTTTTGCCTTAACAAATAAAAAAATAGATGTTATTACGTCACGGATAAAAACTAATATGAACCGAGTAACAAACGATTGACCATTGCCTTTTTTATGTAGTGAGAATGAGTTTTTGCGTTAAAGATTCGACAGGTCTCGACCACTATGTGAAATGTGAAATTCTACTAGTACCATAATTTAGGCAGTAACTGGGTTTTGTTAAAAAAAAAACGATGGCCGACGGTTTTCTTATACGTTATGTCGGAGGATGGTATTGTTGGCGAATTTATTTGCATAAAATTTACATTAGACATGTATTTTGTTGACTTTCTGTAACATTACGTTTATCCGTTATAATGAAAATTAAAAAACTACTTATGTGAGGAAAAAAAACATACTTGATTAGTAGAAAAATAAAGAAATGAAAATGATTAGAATAAAACAAAAAGAATATAAATGCTATTACGTAAATGCTAAAAACTAATTTGAACGGAGTATTTAGAATTAGACTTGATGACAAATCAAAAACTATCAATTTTCAAATTAATTCAGTCAAACAAAAAATTCTTTACGCATATATGCACGGTTGGAATAGGTAATGTTTGCATAATTAAAACTTTGCAATCATAATTTGTAATATATACATTTGGTTTGACCCATATTTTGGCTTAATGACAAAGAGATACATTATTCATAATTCATTATTAAGAATGACCAAACAATATTAAGAAAAACAAACAAATAATTCATTATTGAGAATCCAAAAACAATATCAAGAAAAAAACAAACAAATAAAAAGGGTTCTAAATACCAAACATCTAGAACTTCCGATGTTACTAGAAGAAGTTTTTGTTCTTTTTTTTTGAGAATCCCAAGGAATGTTTTCATTTTGCGGACATGTCATAATATTGTGTCCACTTTCCCAACATAATCGACAAGCTCTTGTCTGTTTTGCTACTTCTTTTCCACTTATCTCTCATTTTTTTTCTGGTCGACCTTTCACCTTCTAAATGGGAGGATAAAAACTCTACTATAAAGTATATACATATATATTCCTCCTCTTTATGGGGAGGATATACGAACACTAACAAAAACACCAACTTAAACATTAAAATCTCAGTCATTCATTTCAACAGTCAATATTAAAACTAATAAACTAAAAAAAAAAAAAAAACATACGGTAAACTCTCCGTCTCTCCCTCGTTGCAGGCATTCTCTATTACAACACAATATACTTCTTTTCCCTCTATCTCACTCTCTAAATCTCTTAACGTGACAGATGCTCTCCCTCTTGCATAATGGTTTAGATGTTCCGTACTCTCTCTCTACGGTATTATCACACCCTCGATTTTTTTTTTTTGATTTTTTGGGAAATTATGTTAAAACTATATTTAATTGATTTTGGGTTTTTTTTTTTAGAATTAGTTTTAATTGTTGTTGTGTCGTCTTGTCATTTTTAAGTTAGGTCAAGTATTTTTTCTCTTTTATGGTTGTTCTCTGTCGTATTTTTCCCTATGGTTTTATTACACTCTCCCAAACTTTTTGTTATGTTGTCAAATTGATGTCGATGTTGATGTTTACACTAATATTCATATAATCTAATGATGATATTAGGGTTCATGTTTTTATTGTTCTAAAATCAGGATGAACTAGGTTTAATTAATATATGGCTTTTACCGTAAGTGTTCGATTGGATTATATCTCGAAATTAGGTGTTATCCATACTGGATCACTTAATATATTATACATTGCGAATTTAGGAATTGGGAATTATGTTAAACTATATTTAATTGATTTTGGGGTTTTCTTTGGAACTGGTTTTAATTGTTGTTGTGTCGTCTTGTTCTTTTAAAGTTCTGTCAAGTATTTTTTCTCTTTTATGATTGTTGTGTTGCGTCAAAACTTTCCGGTTGTTACCTTTATATTAAACAATCAAATCTTCAATGTTAGTATGCTCTTTTGATAAAAAATTTTGTGTGATTAATTGTTATTTAGGTCACTGTGAATGCAAATATAACTTCTGATACAGAAAAAGAAACTTTGGGTTTCGACAATGACGAAGTGAATGATGTAGACGTACATGATTTGGAGGTCAATAATTTTCAAATATCAAAAAATGATACAGAAGTATCAAATGTAACAGCAGTTGGTATGTTCTTTAAAACACTTGAGGAAGCACACAAATATTATGAGGATTACGGTCGACGAAATGGTTTTTGGGTTCGAGTTAGAACTACTAGAAAAAGACCAGAAACAGATGAAGTGATTAGTAAACAATTTGTTTGTGTTAGAGAAGGAAAACACGTTCCCAAAACTGACGAAGACGGTGAATTACATAATGAGAATGCTGAAAATAAAAATAAAAGAAAAAACAGAAACTGTTCAACGCTTAAAACTGAGTGTAAGGCTCAAATGCGAGTTAAGAAACAATGGGATGATGAATGCGAGTTAAGAAACATTTGATACTTCTGTATCATTTTTTGAAATTTGAAAATTATTGACCTCCAAATCATGTACTTCTACATCATTCACTTTGTCATTGTCAAAACCCAAAGTTTCTTCTTCTGTATTAAAAGTTATATTTGCATTCACAGTGACCTAAATAACAATTAATCACAAATTTTTTTTTATCAAAAGAACATACTAACATTGAAGATTTGATTGTTTAATATAAAGCTAACACCCGGAAAGTTTTGACGCAACACATCAACCATAAAAGAGAAAAAATACTTGACTATAAGACGACACAACAACAATTAAAACTAATTCCAGAGAAAACCCCAAAATCAATTAAATATAGTTTAATATAATTTCCAATTCCTAAATTCGCAATGGATAATATATTAAGTGATCCAGTATGAATAACACCTAATTTTGAGATATAATCCAATCGAACACTTAAGGTAAAAGCCATATATTAATTAAACCTAGTTCATCCTGATTTTAAAACAATAAAAACATGAAGGCTAATATCATCATTGGATTATATGAATATTAGTGTAAACATCAACATCGACATCAATTTGACAACATAACAAAAAGTTTGGGAGAGTGTAATAAAAACATAGGGAAAAATACGATACAACAACAATTAAAACTAATTCTAAAGAAAACCCCAAAATCAATTAAATATAGTTTTAACATAATTCCCAAAAAAATCAAACAAAAAATCAAGGGTGTGATAATACCGTAGAGAGAGAGGGCGGAACATCTAAACCATTATGCAAGAGGGAGAGCATCTGTCACATTAAGAGATTTAGAGAGTGAGATAGAGGGATAAGATGTGTATTGTGTTGTAATAGAGAAGTTCTGCAACGATTGAGAGAGATAATTTACCGTATGTTTTTTTTTTTTTTAGTTTATTAGTTTTAATCCTGACCGTTGAAATTAATGACTGAAATTTTGATGTTTAAGTTGCTGTTTTTGTTAGTGTTCGTATATCATCCCCATAAAAAAATTATAAAGCAAATAAGATATTCCTTAAGTACAAGGAATATGGAAGAGATTTTTAAGGTGTATGTAAATATAGGGTAATGTTAGGGTAACTGATACGTAACCTATTTTGATATTAAATCCCTAAATTTAAAAAATATATGTAATATATGGTAATTGATGCATATGGTCTTACATTTTTTTGAATTGGTTTTACAGAAAATTATTCTATTTGGACACTGCTTGCTATCCAAAAGCAACAGTTTTGTAAAACTCAGATCTGAAAAGTATATTCACTTTTACAAATCACTTTGAAATTTCGTAGCATATATTATTCTCATCTGAGCAAGGACATTCCAACCGTATCATCTTCATATTAACCTTTATTTTTTAGCAACACGGAACATAGTTTATTATGCCAAACAATTATTTTTCATCCAAATCCAACATTGTAAAAAAGTCAAAATATGCCAAAAGAATGCAAATTAAGCCATTCGCAAGGAGATATAATTATCAACAATAAACTCATCGACTCATCGTCACCAAAGTAATCAAATATGCCGCCTTTTCCCTTTTCAAATGGTCTAGCACTTTTTCGATTAAATAACCATCAAATGTAGCGTACCACTTGTCTCATTAGAATTGGTCTGGCTCGGGTTTGTGTTGAAATTTATATGAAACTAGAATAAAAAAATAGAGTACGTATAGAGAAATGGAGGTCTTTTACTGCTATAAAAAGATCATTACAGAAATAGTTGCATGATTCTAGAGAAAAGTAAAGAGGAAAATAAGGGACAAATTAAAGGAAAAATAAAGAAAGCGGAGGCCAAGTTCAAAAGTCCAGTCTTAAGTAAAATTATCACCAAACCAAACACACAAAAAATCAATGCTTTAAAAGGCTAAAGCATCACTGAAGTGTTTTTAGATGAGCTTTACCGAAGTTCAAGTTTCGACGGCAAAAGCGTAAAGTTTACCGGAAAAACGTAAATGCATATACATGCTCAATAACTATGGAATAATGAAAATGACTGGTCAAAAAAATTAAGAATAACTGATATTAGCATAGTTTAATCACGACCTCTGTTCAATATAATAAATGGCTACCGACTTAATGAAATATATGAACAAAACATATTATTAAAACCTAAAATACCTAAAAATTTCTTTCCAAAACATACAATTATCTAACAAATAACTCTAAATACCAAACCAACACACACTACCTTCACCTTAGGCCACAACCACCACCACTGATACACGGTCGGCAAAGCTCCGACAAGCTTACCGGAGCTCCGACGAGGCTGCATACCAACTGGTACGCAGTTTCTATTAGTTTCGATTTTGATGAACTTCAAAACTCAAATGGGTAATTTGACCTCATAAACCAAATCATAGACCATAGAAACACCCATTTTGATATAAAATTTGACCTAATTTGCGTGTTTTTTGAAAACCCACTTTTTTCCCAAATTTAAGGACATACCAATTGGTGTGTAGTTTCTGTGAGTTTCAATTCGGTGAGTTTTGAAATTCCAATGAGTTATCCTATTTTGTCAATACCCACCTACCTATGTTGTTCACAGTACAACCCAATCACCCTACTTGGTTATAATGTACCAATATAAGAAGAGAATTACCAAAAAGTGAATATGGAGGCTCAAAACGCTATTTTTTTTTTATGTATAAAAAACTAACAAAAGATAGTATCAAGTCTTTAAACAGAATTGTATTGGGTACTTTCTCAATTAGGAACACCCGGAGGCTTTATTGCGAATAACGAAACAAATCAACGAAAATTGGAAAAAATCCAACAATAATAAAAAGGAAACAACAAATAGTCTCAAGTCAAAAAGAAAATAAACAAGTGGGCCCGTCGGCAACCATTGGCGTTCCATCATTTCTCTTCATTTTCTGCATTGGTGCATGGCCATCTTCCATAGCATCGTTACCAGAATAGCGTTCAACCTCTTACTCCAAAAATAAAAATGTTAGCTCTATAATTTTCTCATACTATTAATGTTGGCCCGAGTGCGGCTAAACCTTAGAGGGGGGGTGAATAAGTTTTATGGCGATTTTTGCCTAATTAAAACTTAAGTGCAACTAACACCCCAACTTACACAATTCTAAGCTTAAGCGTTAATAATCGTTAATAAATTCAAACGCAAGCAAGCAAGAATAAATATTTGCGGAAAATAAAAGTTTAAGGGAAGAAGATGACACCGTGATTTATAGAGGTTCGGCAAAACGCGCCTACGTCCTCTCCTCGGTACTACCGAGTATTTCACTAAAAATTCTTTTCCCGG
The DNA here is from genome assembly GCA_963682055.1 of Primula veris. NCBI lineage: Eukaryota > Viridiplantae > Streptophyta > Magnoliopsida > Ericales > Primulaceae > Primula > Primula veris. Next base: position 10,439,145 of record OY821747.1, read on the forward strand.
ATATTACAATCCTAATGAGTTAATCGACCGATTAAGCCCCCCCTCACTTTATGAGTGTCCCGAAATGAAAGACCTAGAGCTTTTAAGCTTCACTTGCTTACAAAGCCTCTACCCGATCACTCGCTCACAAAAATGAGTTTATAAAATACTCGTTTACAATTTTGTTACAAAAATGTAACTACACTCACTATTCTATTTGCTTCTAAATAAGCTAATTGGTGAGTCTTTGTTGTTGTTCGAGCTTGAATCGCTTTCTTCTTAATTTCCTCTTTTTCGAATATTTTCACCAAAATGGTGATAATTTGGGTTTTGATTAAGAGAGGTTTTTAGGATGATAGATTGATGTTTTTGAAGAAAGATGTTTGAGGTATATATGGTCACAAAGTCTGTTTTTCTGTGTTATGACCGTTGGAAGTGGTTGAGGCTATTTTTCAGAGGCTTTAAGCTGTTTTCCAGAAAAAGCTGAAAAGTTGTTTTCGAAATCTGTAGAAAACGATCGGTCGTTTTCTACAGTCGATCGGTCGTTTCTGAGAAACGATCGGTCGTTTTTTCGACCTGCTCACTGGAAGAATTTGGACCAAAAACGATCGGTCGTTTTTGTCCAGTCGATCGGTCGACTGTTCTTCTGGCAGTTTTCTTGGTCTTCTCGCTATTCTTCGAAAGCTCATAACTTCTTCGTTTTAGCTCCGATTCTGGTTCCGCTTGAACCTGTGGCTTAGTTTTTTCTGTGCTCTATCTTTCTGGAGTTCTGAAATTTTGATTTACTTCTTTTGGAAAAGACAAGCATTATATCATCGAAATCGTAAAATCATTAAAGACATAATCAAAGTTATAATCAAAATCATTATTGAACTCTAAGTTCAACAATCTCCCCCATTTTGATTATGACAAACTAATGATGATTTTACAAGAAAACTATCTCCTCCATTTTAACAAAACGCATTATCTCTAAATATATCATTTTTCTCCCCCTTTGGCATTATCAAAATGCAATCAAGAAAAAAAATATGGGGTTATGTGAAGGGTTTTTAAAGAAAAACCAAAACATGAAAAATGTTATTACGATGTATATGCCCCAACTAATCACATATATGTAAATACTAAGGATTAGAGTATACCAAATATGTGATGTTGAGTCCGCTCTCTAATGTCATTTGCATTGAGCGTTGCCAATTCCAAATAGGTGGTACCATTTGTTGGTATGCCTTCCACCTTTGTCGATCAACGGCACTTCATTCTTGATGGTGGAGTCGATCTTCTTGACTTCCACGACTTTTGCCGGTGTTGCCAACCATTTGTTGATTTTCTCCTTTTGGATGGAGATACCTACAACACAAGTTTTGTCCTTTGGTACCCAATTTCTTTTGGCTCCGACATTGTTAGTGGCTCGGGTCTTTACTACCCATTTCAAATTGCTTCTACTAACATGAAAGCGATTTGGGCATTTAGAAGAATTATGCTCACTTCTACTACAATGTATGCAATGCCTAGACTTTTTAGTATAACGAGAGTTATACGAAGTTTTGGAAAGGTTTTTCGGAGTATCCAATTTGGTTTTAAAACCTATACCTTTCCTATCATTAAAAGATTTTTGAAAAATCTTGGAAGTACTCCCTTTAGTAAAAACAACCTCTTGTTTAGGTGGAATAGGAGTTGTAGACATATTAGAGGTTTTAACGAAGCGGGTTTTGTTTGAAGTAGAACCAATGCAATCAAAACCTAAACCGCTCTTATCATTGAAATCTTTTTGACAACTCAAAATGTTATCTAAAACGGTTTTACCCTTAGAAAACTTTGAAATTGTTAAATTAAGTTTTTCAATGGAAATGACAAGATCGTTGTTTTTAGTTTTCAACGATTCGTTCTCGGTTTCTAAAACCTTGACCTTGTCATTTAAGTTAAAAGCATGAGAACTCAAAACCTTGTTTTTGCTTTTAACTTTATCGAAAGCATCCTTTAACTCTTCAAAATTTTCTAATAAATCACAATCTAAAGAAGATGGTTTTGAAAGAGTTTTAGTAAGTCTAGATACTTCATTTTTAAGAAAATTGATCTCGGTTTGTAAAGACTTATTATGAATGACGAGATCATTGTTTTTGTCTTTCAAGTCTTCCTTTTCGTCATATATATCATGTAAAGAGAATGACGATGTTGGAATAGACTCATTTTCATTTTTATCTCTTTTTAAGGATCTTATTTCTTCATTGAGGGAAGAATTTATCCTTTTAAGAGATTTAACCTTCTCTACAAGCTTAGGAAGTTTTTCGGAATAAATTCCACACATATGAATTAATTCATCATGGGAGAATTCTTTTACCTCATCGTTGTCACTTTCGCTTGAGGATGAGAGGCTTTGTTCATGGTTGTCTTCCATGGCCATATAGCAACCAAGGTGAGCGACTTCATCTTGGTCCGAGCTATCGCTAGAGCTTGAGGCGGATATCTTCTTCTTGCCTTTGCTCTTGCGATTCTTGGCGCAATCTCTCGCCATATGTCCTTCCTTACCACAAGTATAGCAAACAAAATCGTTAGAATAAATTGAATTATTTGACGATTTACCTTTATGTTTGCGGTGGTCTTTTAGCTTGAGTATTTCCTTGATGATTCGAATGATTTGCATTGAATTTTCGTCGTCATTGGAAAGCTCATCACTTTCGTCACAAGTTGTTCCTTTGAAAGCTATCTCCTTCTTTTTCGAGATTGGCTTGTGACTATTGAGGGTGATTTCATGATAAATTTCAAAAATAAATCATATAATTTAATGTTTGAACTATATGATTAACTTTTGAAAATTTTCATTCCGATAATTTTGACACAAGTTATTGTCTGGTCCAAATTGCACGTAGTTTTGCAGTGGACAATTAATTGGGTACGGAGTGAGTAATAAATAACAAAATAGATGTTATTACCTAAGAGATAAAAACTAATATGAACGGAGTAATAAACCATTGACCATTGCCTTTTATATAGTGAAAATGAGTTTTTGCGTTAAAGAGTCGGCAGGTCTCAACCACTACGTGCGACGCAAAAAAAAAATTCAAACGTAAAAATGAAACTTGACATTCTACTAGTACCATAATTTAAAGAATTACAATTTCGGTCCCAATGTTAAAAATATGCTTTATTGTTCCACCCAAAAAAGCAAATCCATTAAACTCACAATATTAATATTTCATCACTAACTAACTAAGTACGGAAGTAATTATTCAAACGGTCTCATATTTCATCTTTTTGTTTTATGTAGTGACAATGAGTTTTTGCCTAACAAATAAGAAAATAGATGTTATTATGTAAGGGATAAAAACTAATATGAACGGAGTATTAAACCATTGTCAATTGACTTTTATGTAGTGAAAATGAGGTTTTGCATTAAAGAGTCGGCGGGTCTCATCTCCTATGTTCGATGCCAAAAAAGATCGAACGTAAAAATGAAACTTGAAATTCTACTAGTACTATAATTTACAGAATTACAATTTCGTTACCACTGTTAAAAATATATTTGTATTGTTCCACCCAAAAAGGCAAATCCATTAAACTCACAAGATTAATATTTCATCACTAACTAACTAAGCACGAAAGTAATTCTTCAAACTGTCTCATATTTCATCGTTTTGTCTTATAGTCGACAGTAGTAAATGAGTTATACACGGTTGGCCATTGCATTTTATGTACTGAAAATGAGTTTTTGCCTAACAAATAAGAAAATATATGTTATTACGTAAGGGATAAAAACTAATGTGAACGGAGTAATAAACGATTGACCATTGCCTTTTATGTAGTGAAAATGAGTTTTTGAGTTAAAGAGTCGGCAGGTCTAGGCCACTATGTGCGACGCCAAAAAAAAATGAAACATGAAATTCTACCAGTACCATAATTTAGGCAGCAACTGGGTTTTGGTATAAAAAAAAACGATGACTGACGGTTTTCTTATACGTTATGATGGAGGATGGTATTTTTGACGGATTTATTTGCATAAAATTGGCATTAGGCACGCATTTGTTGACTTTCGGTAACATTACATTTATCCGTTATAATCAAAATTAAAAAAACTACTTATGTGAGGAAAAAAAACGTACCTGATTAGCAGAAAAATAAAGAAATGAAAATGATTAGAATAAAACAAAAAAGTATATAAATGCTATTACGTAAATGCTAAAAACTAATTTGAACGGAGTATTTAGAATTGGACTTAATGACAAATCAAAAACTATCAATTTTCAATTTAATTCAGTTAAACAAAAAATTCTTTACGCATATATGCACGGTTGGAATAGGTAATGTTTGCATAATTAAAACTTTGCAATCATAATTTGTAATATATACATTTGGGTTGACCCATATTTCGGCTTAATGACAAAGAGATAAATTATTTATAATTCTTTATTAAGAATGACTAAACAATATTAAGAAAAACAAACAAATAATTCATTATTGAGAATCCAAAAACAATATCAAGAAAAAAAACAAACAAATAAAAAGGGTTCTAAATACCAAACATCTAAAACTTAAGACAAAATACAGGATTAAATCCTATGTCACTAAAAGAAGTTTTTTTTCTTTTCCTTCGAGAATCACAAGGAATGTTTTCATTTTGCGGACATGTCATAATATTGTGTCCAATTTCCTTGCATAATCGACAAGCTCTTGTCTGTTTTGCTACTTCTTTTCCACTTATCTCTCGTTTTTTTTCCTGGTCGACCTTTCGCCTTCGAAATGGGAGGACAAAAACTCTACTATAAAGTATATATATACATACATATATATATATATACATACATATATATATATATATATATATATATATATATATATATATACATACATACATATATATATATATAATAGTTAAATCTTAATCAGCTACCAACGTAAAGATCAAATCAACAATGACATGATCTAGACGTTCGATTCGATTAGAGATCTTTATTGCACCAAGGCAAGTCCCAAATATATACATATAGATAAAGACAATAAGCACGATATATATAAATGGACAAGTATGTATGTAGATGTACTAGAAAGTAAATAGCGTAAAGTAAATGACACCAGATTTATCTAGTTTCATGTCAAACGAGACTAGTTCATGCCTCCAAGTCCTAATGTATTTTGAGATTTATTATTCTTCATTTAAGGGCATCGTACCCTACAAATTCTCTTCATTTAATGGCAGAGATACCTTATGAAAAAGGTTTTCCTTAAAGGGAAAAACAACCCTCACGCTAAATATAAAGCGTTTAGTAAGCCGTAAGTAGTAGATTTACAACAAATGAAATCTCACAACTCGTTGATTGAACCACAAATGTTATAAATCAATCAAGAGGTTTACAACCACTCAAAATTTGTGGAAAAAATATATATAAAGTGTATGGAGAGCTTGCATCAATCGACGAAGTCTTTACGAATGGATTTTTCTCTTTTGAATGATTGAATATAAGAAAATAATGAAAGACCTTTGGGCTAGTATGCTCTGGAGTGCTGTGTTGAAATATCAAAGATAAGGTCTCTATTTATAGTGTTCAAGTGAATATGGCCGTTATACTTTGAAATTCAAAATTTTAGAGCAATCCAATCGGTTAGATAACTTTCTCGCGTCTTAATGGTCCAAATATTCTATAATCTTCACCATCAAACTCTTCAAATACTTGAGATCAATCTCCAACATTACAAATTAATCTTGAATTTTAATTTTGTTCTCATCAAAGTCTTAAAAAAAACGTTGCTGATGTTTTCATATATACATGATCTAATCGGTATGATTTCAGTGCAAACGCTTGGATTAGTCTGTATATTGAATTGTTTTTAATTTAATTTGGTGATTTGAGTTTGCTTTTTTCCCTTACATTTCACACGTATTTATCGTAGTTTTTAATTTGAAATATTCTCATTTGTAAATATTAATACGACTAATGAACTTTCATAAGTTAAATTATTTATGTTTTGTTATTCATCAAAACTTTCGTTAATTATGATTTATTTCTTAAACTATCATTAATTACGAAAAGGTTCAACAATATGTTTAATTGAAACTAGTTGCTCTATTTATTTTGTGACCGAAAAACAAATAGGAGATGTGGAAGTTACGTGCTTAGGTATAAGTGGTTTATGACTTTACTCTTCCCGTGATTAATTGGGTTTTAATTTTATATTTTCAGGATTGCTACAACCTCTTTTGTATAAAAATACAAACTCTAATGAGAGATTCAATCCTTGACATGTAGACATAATTTTTTATATAAATGTTGGGAAAAAACCCACATTTTTATTTTATTACTCCATCCGTTCCTATTTAATTGTCCATTACGAAATTACGTGCAATTTTGACCAGCCAAAAACTTGTATCAAAATTGTCGGAATGAAAATTTTCAAAAATTGATAATATAGTTCAAATGTTAAATTTTATGATTAGATTTTAAAAAAATTCATTTCGACAATTTTGATATAAGTTATAAACCGGTCAAAATTGCACGTTGTTTCGTAGTGGACAATTAAATGAGAACATATGGAGTAATAAGGATAATAAAAACATGGATGAAAAAACCTCACAAAATGAAAGGTCATTATTTCCGAAACCGGAAATAAAGTGAAAGAAAGAAAAAAGTTATGGCGAGAAAATAAAGGATCTAAATAAATATAATGGAAAAAAGTTGTCATTCCTTGAACTTAGGCTTTATTAGTTATTTCCCAGATTAGGGGAAGCTCATCTTCTCCCTTCTCTTTCTACGCCTCCTATTGTCTCTCTGCCTCTAAAGACACAGAGTTCTACTTGCGTCCGCAGCTCCGCCCACTGTTGAAAACGACGCCTCCGTGCCTGCTGCTTTTCCTAGCACAACTTCACCTCTGTGCACCTTCGTTAACCATGCTCTAAATAAGTATTAATGAAGTTATGTATAGTATATAGGAGAGCAAACTAATTAAATACCCATTCCGTCTCAAGAAAATAATTCAAATAGAAGTTTCACGTGGTTTACAAATATGATTTAATGTAGTGCTAAAGTATTGTTGTTCCATAATTGACTCAAAATTGATTCTTGGTTCGTTGTGAATTCATATATGGGTCACGTATTACTAAAATTGGCATTTTTGTGATGCACCTAAGCAAACTAATTGTTAAATATATAATTTTGTGATTTTTTTTTTCGTTTTTTGCTCCATTAATATAGATTTCCTCCCAAAACTTTAACCTTGTGACGACTTGTTACTCAGTCATACAATTTATTTGACTTGAATAATTGTCAAATAAACTTCTGACCATAAAAAAATTCACTAGTTTGAAAATAAAATAAAAAGTCCTTCATGCTACCAACACAAAAAAATGATAATATACTAGTTGCCTAAAATGTGTTTATCCATTGCACCTATCCTATGTACATTTATATATACAAGTAACCGGCGTACACACGATGCGTGTGTGACGTCCAATTAGGTGTCACGTGTCATGGGTATGAATCAATATGTCGAATCAGGTTTCCTTGTAGTATTATACTTCAACAACATTGAATATATTTAGTGAGGAGAGAGATGGCCTATGTGAGAAAAGAGAGAGGGAGAGATGTGAAATTTGTTAGAGCATCTGTACCTGTTTCCTTACCACACGTCTTAAATTTGAAGTGAACTTAATTACAATTTATACAATTTTACCAACCTATTTTATATTTACACAAAATATCATCTTTCTTAACATATTCCTTATATCAATATTTTATTATAATTTTTATTTACTTTACTATTTTTAATTTAATATTTCTACACATTCACCCATAAAGAGACATAGAAAGTACAACAACTATTATATAAAAATTATAAGGTAAACAAGATATTCCTTAAATATAAGGAGTATGGAAGAGATTTTTAAGGTGTATGTAAATATGAGTAATGTTAGGGTAACTGATACGTAAACTATTTTGTTATTAAATCCCTAAATTCAGAAAATATATGTAATATATGGTAACGGATGCATATGTTCTTACATTTTTTTGAATTGGTTTAATAGATGCATATGTTATTCTATTTGGACACTGCTTGTTATCCAAAAGCAGCAGTTTTGTAAAACTCAAATCTGAAAAGTATATTCACTTTTACAAACCACTTTGAAAACTCGTAGCACATATTATTCTCATCTAAGCAAGGACATTCCAACCGTATAATCTTCATATTAACCTTTATAGTATCTCCATTACTTTTTAGCAACACGGAACCTCGTTTATTATGCCAAACAATTATTTTTCATCCAAATCCAACATTGTAAAAAAGTCGATATATGCCAAAAGAATGCAAATTAAGCCATTCGCAACATTTATTTTTTACATATATGGAAAATTTAAAGTCTTTGTCATATCTAAGATACCCATGAAAAGCCCTCCATTTAGAAGGCATCTTTATCACCAAGGTATTTCCATGCATCAGTTGCCACAAATTCCTTAAACGATCATACTCCATATACCGGTCAATAAAACAATTAACAATCTTCTTTTTTCCGATACACACAAATTAACTCAAGAAGCAGTGACAATGTTTTTTCCAAACCACAAAAAAGTAACCCACTAAAAGGCAGTAAATTAATGGAAAAATTGTCATTGGCACACAAATAATAAGCCCTTGGTTTGAGAAAAATTAAACTATTTCCGGTCTTTAACTTTTTGTCGAAAACTTTGCAATCATCAAATACCTGATATTTAACATCACTTTTTGACTCAATATGTATTTCTTTAGCCTAATAGTAATTAGTATTGTCGTATCAATTTTTTTTTTCAGGGAACATAATCTATCGTTAATTTATTTTTTACCATAATTTTCCATTTCTTCTTTCAAGGAGATATAATTATCAATAATAAACTCATCGACTCATCATCACCAAAGTCATCAAATATGCCGCTTTTTCCCTTTTCAACTGGTCTAGCACTTTTTCGATTAAATAACCATCAAATGTAGCGTGCCACTTATCTCAATAGAATTGGTCTGGCTCGGTTTTGTGTTGAAATTTATATGAAACCAGAATTAACAAATAGAGTACGTATAGAGAAATGGAGGGCTTTTACTGCTATAAAAAGATCATCACAGAAATAGTTGCATGATTCTAGAGAAAAGTAAAGAGGAAAATAAGGGACAAATTAAAGGAAAAATAAAGAAAGCCAAGGCCAAGTTCAAAAGTCCAGTCTTAAGTAAAATTATCACCAAACCAAACACACACAAAATCAATGTTTTAAAACGCTAAAGAATCACTGAAGTGTATTTAGAGGAACATTACCGAATTTCAAGTTCCGACGGCAAAAGCATAAAGTTTACCCAAAAAACGTAAATGCATACACATGCTCAATAACTATGGAATAATGAAAATTATTGGTTAAAAAAAGAAAGAATAACTAATATTAACATAGTTTAATCACGACCTCTGTTCAATATAATAAATGGCTACCGACTTAATGAAATTTATGAAAACTATACATATATTTTTGTCAGACTTTTTTTTTCTTAACTAAAACCAATATTTTTTGGGTTTAAAGGCGTGTTTTTTTGAGTATTGACTCATTAAAACGTTGTTTTTTGAGCATTTCGAGTTTTCGGCTAAAGCTAAACAATATTTCTTTGAGATTTTGACCTTTACGAGTATCGGCGCGTTTTGAGGCAAGCTTTTTAATACATTGATGAAAAATGATCAACTCTCTCATTAATAACCGGCATGCAAATCAGGCTAATGTTATTGTAAATTTTCCGTTTATGTTATGATATTAGGTCCAAGTAGCATTAGACATAAGGGCAATGCCCAAACCATAAAATTGAACAAAACATATTATCAAAACCTACAACACCCAAAACTTTCTTTCAAAAACATACAATTACCTAGCAAATAAATCTAACTACCAAACCAACACACACTACCTTCACCTCAAAAAAGCACACACTACCTTCACCTTAGGCCACCACCACCACCACTGATACACGGTCGGCAAAGCTCCGACGAGGCTGCATATCAACTGGTACGCAGTTTCTATTAGTTTTGATTTTGATGTGTTTCAAAACTCAAATGGGTAATCTGACCTCATAAACCAAATCATAGACCATAGAAACACCTATTTTGATATAAAATTTTACCTAATTGGCGTGTTTTTTCAAAACCCACTTTTTCCCCAAATTTAAGTGCATACCAATTGGTATGTAGTTTCTGTGAGTTTCAATTCGGTGAGTTTGGAAGTGTAACATCCCGAATTTTTATAAGTAATTTTATTTATGATTTAATTTATCCAAAAACGTTTTATTCAAATTTTACTAAAAACCGGTCACTCGACTAATTTTTAGCCAAAAACCGAAACTCTTCCGAAAAACTTTATTTTAAAAACCTGTTACTAATTTTACTAATAAAAAGGACCCAATAGATTTGTTTCTAAAGATTTGTTATTTTTGAGTAGTAAAACAATAATTTGGATTAAAAGTTAGCTTTTAGAACTTTGGGGACCAAATAGTTCGCTTCCACAAACTTTGTAAAAACAGTTTTTTCTAAACCTAAAATCAGCCCACTTTTCAATGCTTTAAAACCTAAAAATCAGCCAAGAGAGAAAAGAGAGAAAAAGAGAGAAAAAGAGAGAAAAGAGAAGAAGAAGAAGAAGAGGAAGCCACCATTAGCGGGTTCATACCGGAAGCATCTCCACTACGCTCTAAGGTAACGGGGGTTATCCATTGCGACTAGACGAGGGTGTATGTTAGGATTTGGTTTTGCGTTTATTAGAAATTGGGGGTTTATGCCTTTTTATCTTAATTAGGTTTATAAATTGTTAATTGGGTTTAATTGTTGTATGATTTATTCACTTATTTGAATGGGAGAAATTGATGAGTTAATTATATTAATTTCGGATTAATGAGATTATGGATGGGTTTGCATGTTTTATGCGTTGATTATTGTGAATATATAATTATTGATGAAATTGGATAAATTTATATTGAATAATGGTGAATTGTAGTTTACGCTTACAAGGTGTTTGTTAAAATGCCTGAAAGTGATTTTATGTTGTTATAGCGTTTGGCTAGTTGTGAATTTAGTACATGTGGTTATGTGTTATGTTGTATTACGTTAAGTGACGTATGAGATGGTGTTATTTGAATAGTATAATATTATTGGTCGAGACCTTAATATTTATACGTATGAGATTGTGTTAATTGGATGATTTATTACTATTGGCCGAGGCCTTGTGATTTAGCTGTAGTGGCAATGGTCTCTGTCTCTCCCTAATTCCGGGGACAGAAGACGGCCGAGGGGATAGGGAATGACCTACCTTACGGACTGGGGTAGGTGGTGTGAGAGGTCCCAGTGTGCACTATATTTATTTTATTGTTAGCAATGGTCTATGTCTCTCCCTAATTCCGGGGGCATAAGACGGCCGAAGGGATAGGGAATGACTCGTCTTACGGACTGGGACGAGTGGCGTGAGAGGTCCAAGTGCGCACTATAAATCTACTTTTATGTTGCAATGGTCTCTATCTCTCCCTAATTCCGGGGACAGAAGACGGCCGAAGGGATAGGGAATGACCTACCTTACGGATTGGGGTAGGTGGCGTGAGAGGTCCATGTATGCTATATGTGTGTGTTGATGTTATTTAATTTATTTAATTTATCCCGTTGTAGAATGTCATTATATTTCTTCTTATACATCGATTACCGTAGTTGTAGAATTTGTGAGCTCTTGCATTTATGGGATGGAGTGACGGTGTTTGTGGTGCCGTCCCGTCTAGTTATGTGCGTGGGACTCACCGTTACAATTTTGTATTTCAGGTACAACTTAGGTTGAAGCGTATGGTTAAGAGTTTTAGCAAGGCATCACATGGGTTCGGGCTTTTGCTTTCTTTTTACTTAGATTGTTTTTGAGGTTGTAGCCTACGGGCAAATTCATTCGTTCATTATTTTTAGCTTTTATAAATCCTGTCTTGTAGCCGTGTTTGGCAAACAATTTATTTTATTCATTTAATAGTTCCATTAGCTTGCAAATGTTTTCTTTAAAAATTTTAATTTTGTACCAACAAGTTCTATTTACTTTTGTTTTAAAAAGGTCACGCCTCGATGACCGTGTTTATGGAATTTGGGGCGTGACAAGTTGGTATCAGAGCCTCTATCTGGCCGGAAATGTGGGGACTAGCACGTGTGTGTGAGCCCCTGAAGGACGACGTGCCCGACGAGTACGTCGTGCCTAAAGGAAGGGTGATTGTGACGACCCAGATTTCCCGGAAGGAAATTCTGTGGTGCGGTGTTGTGCGTCAGTCCCACATCGCCCAGATATGAGAGTACTCGTGTGGTATATGAGCTTAAAGATCCATTTTCTATCAACAAGGCCTTTTAAAGCCGTGCGGCACAACAGCGAGGACGGAACTCCATAGTTAAGCGTGCTTAACTTAGAGTAGTACCAGGATGGGTGACCCTCTGGGAAGTTGTGCCAAAGCGGACAATATTGTTAATACGGGCGTGGCGGTTCGGCCCGTGGGGCCGGGTCGTTACAGATGGTATCAGAGCTAACTAGGTTTTTGTATACTTTGGGACGACGTGAAGATGGGTAACCATTGGACCAAGATCCATCGTAGCTTTTTTCAAAAACTTTTTCCAAAAACTTTTTCCAAAAACTCAAACTTTTTCTAAAACGGGGGGTTGCATTTAGCTTAAGACATGTAGCTATAATTTAGTAGTAGTTGATGAAAGGAAAGTCCACATGTGAGGCAAGTTGGGGACAATGAGGACGCTTGTTGATCCCGGCTCACCAAACTAGTGGGTTGACCTCTCGTCGGTATGTGTGAAGGAATACCTTAGCGATGTGGAATTCTAGAGTATGCGAGGACGCTCGGGTGCTTTAGGATAACGTACCGTGATGGGTTATCCCTCGCACTTTTGTGTTCTTTGTATGCGTGTGTAGATTGATATAGTGTGTATGAGGTAAAAGTTTGCATGTCAAGTAGTAGCGAACTATTAGAGTGCGAGAATTGTGAAGTTGATGGTTTTATGTAGTGTGTTTTTCAATTATTAACTTGTGTGGTAATGAACATTTTATGCGAATGGATGTTGATCGTAAATGATGTGGACTAAAATGATGTTGTGTGATATGTTCCATGTAAGGAATTAACAAGTGTTGAGGAATTTTACGTTTTTGTATCGTTAATTTTCTGCAGAAAAACGATTGGTCGTTTTATTTTTAAGTATTATTTTGATCGGTCGCATTTTTCAGACCTCTCTGGTCAGATTTTGACAAAAACGACCGTTCGTTTTGTCAAAAACGATTGGTCGTTTTCTGGCAAATTTTGCGGTTTTTCGCTAAACTTCAAACGCTCGTAACTCCTTCGTTTTTACTCCGAATTTGATTCCGCTTGAAGCGTTGGCTTCGTATTTCAGTGCTCTATAATTATGAAACTTAGAAATCTTGATAAAATTATTACCATGAAAAACGAGCTTTTATCATGATTTACATGTTTTGTGATTATCACGTAATGTGCGGAATGTTGTATTGTATGATTAGCGGAATTTGATGCCTTTGCATATTTGGTTAGATTTTATAAGTTTGAAAACATGAATGTTTAATTATGTTTTGTGAGGTCGTGTCCTAAATTCATTAGTTTTATAAGTCGTTTGTGCACTTATTTCTTCCTTACAACATGATTCTATTCTTTTAGACATTGACTATAAATTTTTCTTGGTTAGATTGTAAGCTAGTGTTTTGTATATATGTTTCACATTTAGCAACTATTTTCCTTCACTCGATAGAATGATAACTGTGGACTTAGATATTTTAGGTTCTAACTTAATTGTCCCTACATGAAGAATCTCGTTTGATACTGTATAATGTAAGACTATACTATAATGTAAGAGTTAATTTAGTTGAGTTGGTTTGGTGTCCATATTTAAGAGGAATTACACACAGTTAATTTCATATGTACTAAATTCAAGGTCGATATAAGGAAATTTTAATAGATCTTATTTTTCTAAGATTAACTATTGAAAACTTAAGAAATATTTCTGGTGTAGCATGCCCCTGTACAAGTTGAAATGTTTGAGTTTGTAAACTATTATAGGTGAGACAAAGTTTTTAAAACATTTTCTTATTATGTAATGGTTTGTACGTTAATGAAGTCACTGGTTTGGTATATATAAATAAAAATGTAGTTAACTATTGCGGCGGTTTGTAACTAACAAACAAAAGTGCATGATAGGATATATTTATTTATTTTGAAGCTTTCGGCAACTATAAGAGAACCTCGATTATGGTTGTTTCTTCTAATTTTTGTAATTTAATCTTGTCCATGGATTACCTTTCAGTGCCGACTTTTGCTTAGAGTTTCAATGAAATGATACGTTAGGTTATTTTCAATTCGTTTGACCACTGTAAAAGATGTTTAAGCTATAATTAGGATCCAAACTTGAGATTTAATTTGTGTTTACAGTGTTCTAATAATAAGTGAACTAGCATTATAGTTGTCCTAGTTATTTCAAGTAAATCTCTTTGGTCGGATTAGTTGCAAAGTTTCAACAGGTCTTGCACTTTGATTGAGAGCATGTATTACATGTGAATTTGGAGTGGTATTTTGGGACTATATATAAATTATTAGGTTTTGCGCTTCTTATTAATTAAAGATTGTTTTATTTAAGAGAACATGGTATAAAGGGAGATTGGTATTATTTTTGGGTGGTGGTCTAGATGCTAAAACTGGATTGTTTGATAAATTAGAAACAAAATGCAATGTTAGGCCGGTTAGCACCATTATTATTATTATTTTATCAGAGCGTACAGCGGAATCACATGAAATAGATATAGATGTTTAAGTAATAAATGTTTCGGAAAACGATATGGAAACAAGTTTTGGAATAAGTTTGGTTATCTTACGGTATCAATATCAGTAATAGTTGTTTGAATTTGAACCATCCCAGAGGTTAATTATCAGTTCAAGGAAAAACATGGTAGGAACAAATTTTATTTTATTTTACCAATTAAAAGATTAGCTTACATCATGTGTTTTGCTTTCATGGTGTACACTTTGTTATTAGCATTGATGATGACTAAAATCAGAATTTGGACTAAGAATTATGTAGACAGGAGTTATAGAGTTTTGGAATTATGATTGATGGGAGTTATAGAATTTGGATTATAATGAGATAATAAACGATCCGAAGTGGTAAAAGTTTGACCTTAGAAATTTACGTTAGTATTTTTCCATCATAAGTAGTTTCACAAGGATAATGATGATATTATTGTTAGTAATTTTAATCTCAAATGAGTTTCCAAGATACCTTTTATTATACTTCTTTTATATAGTTTATGCTACATGCACACACAAGTAACTGTTTTGGAGTCCGGTTGGTTAAAAAAATTATGTGAGCTGATTTAATCACGTCTAAGAAAGCATATATAATATTATTCGGAAACATTATCTTTTTTTTCAGGTTATTAAAGAAATAAAGTTTCGGGACGAAACTTCTTTAAGTGGTGGAGAGTGTAAAATCCCGTATTTTAATTTAAAATTTTAATTTTGAATATTTATTCTTCTAAATAATTACTCATGTGACTATTTTGTTTTCATAAGTAAGAATACTAATGTTTAGTTGTTTAAGTGATTTAAGGACCTTACGGTTACACGTTATCAAAGCTATAGGGTTTTAAAGGATTTAGAGGTATTTAATTGGTAAAATGATTTACCATGGATTGATACATGGTAGTACTTTTAGGGATTAGCTGGTAAGAATTGGGCCTAGTAATTATGTAATTTACTTCGGTTAGAAATATGGAATTGTATAAACGTATGATTAGGAATAATGGTGTAAGTAATAAGTCTTTGAATGCCTCACTAAGATGATTAATGACATGATTTGATTGTATTCATATATAAAACCGATGCCTTGTTTGAAGAGTAAATGTCAATTAAGAATAGTAAATATTATCTTGAGGTTTCTATAACGAGATGTTTGTATTTATTCCTATAACTACTATGCGTGGAATATTTAAGGAGAAATAATGTTACATGTATTCAAAGAGTTTCTGTTGCTAGTAATTTATTAAGGAGGTAACCTTGCATGAGAAATTGAAACAGAAGTAATAAATTGGTATAGAATTGTAGTATAAATGCTAAGCCAATTGTCATGCCATATACACGTCCCTATAATGAATTCTTCCTTGTTAATATAGATATATACACAAGTGCAAATAAAGAAAGAAAGCTAGGTAGCATTTCCCTGATTAGATTATATACTCCTTTACTGTATTAAAATTATATGTATGTAACGATAGTATACAAAGATGAGAGAATTAAAGTCCTATGTTGAGCAAGGGAAAAGGTTTAGTGGAAAGCTAAGCACTAGATTATTCGTTGTAGAAATGTTTCTGTTCTTTCGGATTAATATTAGGTGAGTGGGTTTTGTCTTGCTATTATAAATATTCCGTTGCAACTTTTGATAATATTTTACAGGCTCATGGGTATTATTTTTTCAAGTACTATTTATATATGGAAACATTGTTTTTATATTGTTACGAAAACAAAGACAATAAAAAAAAAAAAGAGAAAAGAATGAAAAAGAAGAAGTGATTTATATACGGTGGATCTGTATAAAGAGAACTAGTTTGTATCTTATAAAGATAAATGTTATATACAGTGTATCTGTATAAGGTTTCTAAATTTATTATTTTATAATTTGCTTATGATTTGTATTTGGGACCATGAGAATAAGTACAACGGAGAATCCCGAATAAGGGGAAGAGGAAAGTGGAGTGACGTTGGCAACTAAACGAAAGAGTTTAGTTCTCAACGGTTAACTTAGCAATTGTACATAGTTTTGTTAAATGGAACGTTTTAAGGAATAGACCCAGCCGTCATGTTGTGGTGACCTTAATTACGTAGTGCACGTATGGTTTATACACCTTAGAAAAAGATCGACGGTAAAGAGATTGAGGAAGTCAATCGGGCTTGGTACTCTAAGATATACATGTTATCATTTTTCTTTTATCATAAAAAGAAAGAAAAAGATTTGGTTATTACTATTGCGATGGATTTAATTTTGATGAAAGAAAAGTGAAAAGTTTATTTATCTTTTATATTCAAGTAATTTCTAAATACTTATGCATTGGGAATTTTTATTAAACAAGTTATTATGTTCCAAGAAACTGAAAGGGAAAAATCTTATTTTCGACCCGTATAATATATTGTGAGGCTTCAGTTAAGTAGGGTTGATATCGAGTCAGTTTGAGTACCAGACAGGCCTTTAAGATTATGTGTTAAATTCCGCTGTGATTACATTTTTAATTTTAGTTGTAAGAGATTAACTTCTTGTAATGAACATAATTTTCGAGATTCTATTTAATGAAACTTTTGCTAGAAATTTGAGCTAATTTAATGAGTTATTTAGCGAGTGTTTAATAATTATTTCATTTAGGCTTTGTTTAGCACGTGCCGCCACACGTGTTATTCAGCCGTGTGACACCCCCGAGTCTGGGTTGAGAGTTTATTTTATTAGAGTTTAGTTTGCTAGAAAGACCCGTACTTTGAGTCTTGGGGACGTTTTGGAGTTGTTGAGTAGTTGTCTTTTATCCTGTTTAATATTATATATAAATGTTTACCTTATTTGAGATTCTTACATGTTGGTCATGTACTTGAGTTATGAATTGTGGAGTTGTTACGGGTTGTGAACCCTGCGTATTTTATTTTATTTTTATTATGACACGAGCGTTTAAATTCTTATGGTCTTATTGTACGTTTATCATTTCTGGGTATAGTTGTTTAGAGAGGAAATTTCGGGACGAAATTCTTTTAAGGAGGGTTAGTTGTAACATCCCGAATTTTTATAAGTAATTTTATTTATGATTTAATTTATCCAAAAACGTTTTATTCAAATTTTACTAAAAACCGGTCACTCGACTAATTTTTAGCCAAAAACCGAAACTCTTCCGAAAAACTTTATTTTAAAAACCTGTTACTAATTTTACTAATAAAAAGGACCCAATAGATTTGTTTCTAAAGATTTGTTATTTTTGAGTAGTAAAACAATAATTTGGATTAAAAGTTAGCTTTTAGAACTTTGGGGACCAAATAGTTCGCTTCCACAAACTTTGTAAAAACAGTTTTTTCTAAACCTAAAATCAGCCCACTTTTCAATGCTTTAAAACCTAAAAATCAGCCAAGAGAGAAAAGAGAGAAAAAGAGAGAAAAAGAGAGAAAAGAGAAGAAGAAGAAGAAGAGGAAGCCACCATTAGCGGGTTCATACCGGAAGCATCTCCACTACGCTCTAAGGTAACGGGGGTTATCCATTGCGACTAGACGAGGGTGTATGTTAGGATTTGGTTTTGCGTTTATTAGAAATTGGGGGTTTATGCCTTTTTATCTTAATTAGGTTTATAAATTGTTAATTGGGTTTAATTGTTGTATGATTTATTCACTTATTTGAATGGGAGAAATTGATGAGTTAATTATATTAATTTCGGATTAATGAGATTATGGATGGGTTTGCATGTTTTATGCGTTGATTATTGTGAATATATAATTATTGATGAAATTGGATAAATTTATATTGAATAATGGTGAATTGTAGTTTACGCTTACAAGGTGTTTGTTAAAATGCCTGAAAGTGATTTTATGTTGTTATAGCGTTTGGCTAGTTGTGAATTTAGTACATGTGGTTATGTGTTATGTTGTATTACGTTAAGTGACGTATGAGATGGTGTTATTTGAATAGTATAATATTATTGGTCGAGACCTTAATATTTATACGTATGAGATTGTGTTAATTGGATGATTTATTACTATTGGCCGAGGCCTTGTGATTTAGCTGTAGTGGCAATGGTCTCTGTCTCTCCCTAATTCCGGGGACAGAAGACGGCCGAGGGGATAGGGAATGACCTACCTTACGGACTGGGGTAGGTGGCGTGAGAGGTCCCAGTGTGCACTATATTTATTTTATTGTTAGCAATGGTCTATGTCTCTCCCTAATTCCGGGGGCATAAGACGGCCGAAGGGATAGGGAATGACTCGTCTTACGGACTGGGACGAGTGGCGTGAGAGGTCCAAGTGCGCACTATAAATCTACTTTTATGTTGCAATGGTCTCTGTCTCTCCCTAATTCCGGGGACAGAAGACGGCCGAAGGGATAGGGAATGACCTACCTTACGGACTGGGGTAGGTGGCGTGAGAGGTCCATGTATGCTATATGTGTGTGTTGATGTTATTTAATTTATTTAATTTATCCCGTTGTAGAATGTCATTATATTTCTTCTTATACATCGATTACCGTAGTTGTAGAATTTGTGAGCTCTTGCATTTATGGGATGGAGTGACGGTGTTTGTGGTGCCGTCCCGTCTAGTTATGTGCGTGGGACTCACCGTTACAATTTTGTATTTCAGGTACAACTTAGGTTGAAGCGTATGGTTAAGAGTTTTAGCAAGGCATCACATGGGTTCGGGCTTTTGCTTTCTTTTTACTTAGATTGTTTTTGAGGTTGTAGCCTACGGGCAAATTCATTCGTTCATTATTTTTAGCTTTTATAAATCCTGTCTTGTAGCCGTGTTTGGCAAACAATTTATTTTATTCATTTAATAGTTCCATTAGCTTGCAAATGTTTTCTTTAAAAATTTTAATTTTGTACCAACAAGTTCTATTTACTTTTGTTTTAAAAAGGTCACGCCTCGATGACCGTGTTTATGGAATTTGGGGCGTGACAGGAAGCTCCAATGAATTTTGGTAATAAATTTTTGGATTGTACTTTTTATAATTAGAGTTGAAAAAAATTGTATCTTTGGTAGTTTTCTCTTAGCGATATACACTTAATCTAAATATAATATTCTTTTCCTTTAATCAAACATACTATGTGTAGAAACAAAAGCCATTAATCGTTGAAAGTAGCAATGTTGAACCACACCATATCCAATTTCTTTTAACACGTTCGAAGTTTCAGTGTTGGGTTTCTTTTTTTTGACCAGTCTTGTCCCTATTTTTAGATATGACCAATTAAACCCTAGAATCAAATAATTCAATTGAGGCAAAATAGTTTTTTGGAAGTACAATTTTGCATTAATGTTTGTGATATGCTACATACAATGTTTCAAATTGCAAAGGATCGATTACGTATTACTTACATTTAAGTAATACATAATATTTTAAAAAATGATACATATGTGATGAAAAAAAAGAAGGTCACAACTACTTTGAGTTGATAAATTTAATTCAATGAAAAATAAATAATCACTGCACCCGAAACAACAATTTATCTGAAGAGAAATACTAAGTTATAATATGTACATCGAAAAAGAAGAAGATGTTTTAAGGATGAAAGTTCAAAGGAAAGAAGCGATAAAAAATAGTAATTTATAGAAGATGAATGAAAGTTCTAAGGAAAGAAACGATAAAAAATAATAATTTATAGAAGATGTTTTAATTGAGGAAGAGATTGATTAAATAAAAGATTTGGTTTATGCCAAACATACTTATGTAAACCTAGAATATGATTGTCAATCGGACATGTACAATTAAAAATAGGGTCAATTACCATTAACAATCATTTTAAATTGGTCTTAGATTCTAACCTGTTTCCAAGAAAATTATGGAGATTGCACTACGATGGAGAAAAAGGATGGATTGTAGCTAGTAAAAACAGAATATGCAAAGGGGATAGTTCAAAGAGAAAAATATGCTATAATATAAATTTCTGTGTAAACCCAATATTTTATTAATAAACAATGATCATAACGATCTTATTACAAATTAAAAACAATGAAAACTTGAAATAAATAACTTAAAGTGCTAACTAAAAAAATAAAAACTTCAGACCAATATATGTTATTCTACGCACTTCGGAATTTGTTGCAATTTTTTCCCATGCCTTCTGGCAGCAATTGAGAATCTTTTGATGCAATAAGTGTACTTTTTTACTTATATGATGCAATTGAACGAGACTGTTGTGTAGTTAAACTAATGGCAGTTTTAATTGTGGATTTAGGAGAAGAAAAAGAAGTGAGTTGGATATGAAAATACATTTGTGTGGTTAAAGTTTCAGAATTATTAACATTAAAAATTTAATTTTGTAGTTGCATTTTGACTTCGAAATTGACGAGAAGGGAAAACTTGAAACTCGGATATCTAAGTACTTGGACAAGCAGTTTGCAAAGACTTTTCGTGAGTTCAAAAGTGAATTGCATGAGTATTTTCAAGATTTCACTCCACAAGATGCAAAATCGCACCCACCTCTAGAGTGGCAGGATAGGGATGAGAAAGATTGGGTTAGCATTTGTTATCATTTTATGTCAGAAAGATTTCAGGTTATTTAACTCAATTGTTTTAATAGTTCAATAAATGTAATTTTTGGTTGTCAAATTAAGATAATAAATGTAATTCTTGGTTGTCAACTTAAGATAAATGTTTACCTATTTCAGAAGCAGAGCACAATTAACAAAGAAAATCGAGGGAAAAAACAGTAAGAACATCATGGTGGATCAATGCCTATGTCCTTGAGATATGAGAAACAAGTTGTGGTACTAGAAAAAACAAGTTGATTTTTTCTTCAATTCAAAGACTTATCATTGTTATTTTACTTGATCAAATTTATATTATTTCGCAATTCCCTGATATTGATACGTTTAAAGAGTCGTATACAAAATCTGGTGTATGGACGAATGACGTGGCTTAAGAGAAATATGTAAGTTTCTTAGACTTTATACAATTTAAAAGTTGCATTTAATGACTACTACATCACTGGCTAGTTTTGAATATAACAATATTATTACCTTATTTTTAGATTTTTTGAGAATTTTGTTTGTCTTAATGTAGTATTTATCTTTATTTGTTTTGTTTTCTACTCTTAAGTTACTTTTTCATTTTACTGGAGGGGCAGATTCACATAAGGGCAAGGGGTGGCACGTGCCTCCCCAAATTTTTGTCCAAATAAAACTACGAAATTGCCTCTGAGATGTAATGGTTATTATGAGACAGCCATCATGTATATCTACCTATTTTAGTTGTGTTTTTTTATTAATTCCTTACTTTTATTTCTCTCGAAGGTTATATTCTCTCTGTCAATTGACGATGGGACATCTTAATCCACTAAATCTAGATTGTTTTCATATGAGTCTTTTCTTAATTGATGATTTATATTGGTATGTTCAGTTATTAGACGTTTTACTCAATTACTAGTATTGAGGTATTTTCTTCACTTCTTTTTTCAATTGCCTATTTACGCCTTTTGTGAATTGGGGATAATTTAATTGTTAAATACTTTGTCTTTAGTTGTTGTGTTATCTAACTTAGAGCCTATGATCAGAATCCCCTTATTGGTTTCATTATGCCTTTGACTGCTATTTGGGGATAATATTGATCATTTCATTTAGGGTTTTACGGTTTTGTCTTTACTGAAAAATTCTTATGTTTGTTTTACTGCACTTGTAATGTTTTTAATAATGATATTTTAACTAAGGGTTTTTTTCTTTCATTTATTTGCAATTGTAATCTTATTCATTTTCTTGTTTACTTTAGTTTACTTGGTTTACTCTAATCTTATTAGAAAGTTTACATGGTTTCTGTAAAAAAAAATGAAGTTGCAGTGAAGGACAAAACATTTTATCTTTTTATCACAAACAGGTTCTTTCTCATCTTACATTGCTCTTTAATTTGTATAGACTTGTCTTTTGGCAAGTTTTTGGCTGGAATTGATGTCTAACAGGATCCATGTCTTTAGTCGATGGCAGTTTGCTGGTTGTCCATGTACATGGGTCGCCTTCGGTCTAAAGCCAAAAAATACTTTTCAAGGATAGAAGAACACGACTCTTTTAGTTTTGAAACGGTTTATATAAGTTTATTATTTCGAGTCGCCTTTTGTTTTTTCTAAAATAGTTCCCCCATTATTAATTTTGTAGTTGCATCTTTCTAGGAGTTCTAGTTTTTTCTGTTTGATTTGTTCTAGAGTGGCTGACTTATTTCTTGATTGTCGTAGCAGTTGAGAAATTTCTTGGTTGACGTAGTTGACTTATTTTACTTGTGTGGTGTTTCATTTCAAATTCATACGTTGACTAAAAATAACTGATTCCTCCAGGCAATTAAAAAAAAGAGATACAAATGTATGAACTTATCTGCAAAAAAAAATAGAAGGATAAAGCTATAGCCACAGATCAAGTAATAAATTGTTTGATTAAATCATGTGTCCAAGACTCTAGACATATTGATATAAAAATGGTTCAACAATGTTTTTTTTAATGTAACATTTTTTATTCTTTATATAGATAAATCTTAATTTTTTCATCTACGATTAAAATTATATCTTTAAGGTTATAAAAATTATGTATGGGTATAAATTTAGCATCGAGTAGTTTCTTTCCTCTTATACTTCTAATGATTATTAATGGTTATTTTTTATGTGTGCTTAGGAGGAGATGATGTCCCAAGCAAAAGCATTACTGGAAGAATTGGCTGTTGGATATCCTGAAGGTACAAAAGTTGAGAAAATTATTGTTCCCGTGGATGCTGGTCAAAAAATATTAATGAAGACTCTAGGTACAAGAGCTGGAAAGGAAATTCGTGGGTTGGGTTTCAGAAGGTATCGAGACCCGGAGTCATCTAAAACTACACAAGGCGGTACATCATCTCGTATCAATGAGTTAGAGCGACAATTGGCCGATGAGAAGACTGCTAGGGAAGACACAGAACGACGTCTGCATGCATCGGAAAGAATGACATACTCGTTAGCAAAATCTTTTTACAGTCAAGGTTTTACACTTCCGGAAGAAGGGTTCGAAAAAATTATAGAGAATAAGCACGATGATGACAGGACATCTACATGATAGATGTTTCATGTTTTTATGATTTAGAATTTATATTTAGAATTATTCATTTCTATTACTCGTTTTGTAAATATGTGTTGTTTGGATCTTTAATATGGAATTTATTTTATTGATTGTTTTCATAATATTGGTCTTAATATTCGTTTAATTAATTATTAGATAAAAATATATTTTGTAATGATTAATTTTAATAATATACTATAGATAGACTAAATTATTGCCAACAAATCATTTCTTCAAAATCGAAGTGAAATGTTACATAATAAGAATTATGCCGACAATTTTTTTTTTCAAACAATGAGTTAGATTCATCGTTAAAAGATCTTTCTGCCGACACAGTATTTGTCGGTAAGTCAATATTTCGTGACCTTATGATTCACATATAGCGACGAAATTTTTCATCGGAATAAATCTAGCGATGAACATTTTTTGTCGCCCAATTCGTCGGCAAAAATTAAACTTGCCCGACGAAACAGTTTTTGTCGCCCAATTCGTCGCCAAAAGTGAAACTTGCCCGACGAATTTTTGTCGTCCAATTCGTCGGCAAAAATTAAACTTGCCCGACGAAACAGTTTTTGTCGCCCAATTCGTCGGCAAAAGTGAAACTTGCCCGACGAATTTTTGTCGCCCAATTCGTCGGCAAAAATTAAACTTGCCCGACGAAGTTGTTTTGTCGCCCAATTCGTCGCTAAAAGTGAAACTTGCCCCACGAATATAGTTTTCGTCGCGTGGTTCCCGCCGACAGTATATACGCGACGGAGCCTTAGCGACGAAAGTTTTGTCGCCTTAATGTTTAGGCGACGAAATATCAGTTTTAGCGACGAATATTTTTTGTCGGCCTAGAGGATTTTTCTTGCAGTGATAGTTGTTTTATGCATTTTATGGTATTTTTACCCATGTTTAAAGAATGAATAAAAAAATAAACAGAGATAAACCCAATTAGTAATTAAAAGACTAAAAGCAAGAAAAAATATTAGTCAAAATTTAAATGCTACTTTTATACCCCATCAAATTAGTGCCCTAATATTCAAATGCAAGAAAATTAATTAAAATTTTAAATGCTACTTATATACCCTACCAAATTAGTACCCTAATATTCAAATGACTTAATAAACTTAGAGAAATGAGTAGCACACATTAACATCTGAGTAAATTTAAAAATATATGCCAATTAATTTAATAGTGTTGTGTTTTAAAGTGTAGCAGTTATAAATTAAATAGTGAAATTTAATCACAATAGCTCTTTTTGTAATTACACTGCAAATTACTAATCCAATGTGGGAACAATTTAATTTGAGCTCCGACTGCAAATTACACTGCCAATTAATTTAACTAACTAAGTACGAAAGTCATTTTTCAAACGGTGTCATATTTCATCTTTTTGTCTTGTAGTCGACAGTAGTAAGTGAGTTATACACCATTGATATTGCATTTTATATAGTGAAAATGAGTTTTTGTCTAACAAATAAGAAAATAGATGTTATTACATAAGGGATAAAAACTAATATGAACGGAATAATAAATCATTGATCATTTCCTATTATGTAGTGAAAATGAGTTTTAGTGTTAAAAAGTTGGCAGGTCTCAGTCACTATTAGCGCGAAAAAAAAATAAAAAAAATCAAACCTAAAAATGAAACTTAAAATTCTAATAGTACCATAATTGACAGAATTACAATTATGGTCCCAATCTTAAAAATATGCTTATATTGTTCCATCCAACAAAGCAAATCCATTAAACTCACAAGATTAATATTTCATCACTAACTAACTAAGTATGAAAGTCATTCTTCAAACGGCTTCATATTTCATCCTTTTGTCTTGTAATCGACGATAGGAAATGAGTTATAAACCATTGACCATTGTATTTTATGTAGTGAAAATGGGTCTTTGCCTACTCTTTATGTTCCCAATTAATTATTCTTTATGAAATTACGTGCAATTTGGACCGGCTTATTATATGTATCAAAATTGCCTTTTATGAAATTTTTTAAAAATAAATAATATAATTTAATGTTTGAACTATATGATTAACTTTTGAAAATTTTCATTCCAACAATTTTGATACAAGTTATTGTCTGGTCAAAATTGCACGTAGTTTTACAGTGGACAATTAATTGGGTACGGAGTGAGTAAAAAATAACAAAATAGATGTTATTACCTAAGAGATAAAAACTAATATGAACGGAGTAATAAACCATTGACCAATGCCTTTTATATAGTGAAAATGAGTTTTTGCGTTAAAGAGTCGGCAGGTCTCAGCCACTATGTGCGACGCAAAAAAAAATAAAAAAATAAAACGTAAAAATGAAACTTGAAATTCTACTAGTACCATAATTTACAGAATTACAATTTCGGTCCCAATGTTAAAAATATGCTTTATTGTTCCACCCAAAAAAGTAAATCCATTAAACTCACAATATTAATATTTCATCACTAACTAACTAAGTACGAAAGTAATTATTCAAACGGTCTCATATTTCATCCTTTTGTTTTATATAGTGACAATGAGGTTTTGCCTAACAAATAAGAAAATAGATGTTATTATGTAAGGGATAAAACCTAATATGAACGGAGTATTAAACCATTGTCAATTGACCTTTATGTAGTGAAAATGAGGTTTTGCATTAAAGAGTCGGCAGGTCTCATCTCCTATGTTCGATGCCAAAAAAAATCGAACGTAAAAATGAAACTTGAAATTCTACTAGTACTATAATTTACAGAATTACAATTTCGGTCCCAATGTTAAAAATATGTTTGTATTGTCACAAGATTAATATTTCATCACTAACTAACTAAGTACGAAAGTAATTCTTCAAACTGTCTCATATTTCATCTTTTTGTCTTATAGTCGACAGTAGTAAATGAGTTATACACGGTTGACCATTGCATTTTATGTACTGAAAATGAGTTTTTGCCCAACAAATGAGAAAATATATGTTATTACGTAAGGGATAAAAACTAATGTGAACGGAGTAATAAACGATTGACCATTGCCTTTTAAAAATGAGTTTTTGCGTTAAAGAGTTGGCAGGTCTCGGCCACTATGTGCGACGCCAAAAAAAAAAATGAAACGTGAAATTCTACCAGTACCATAATTTAGGCAGCAACTGGGTTTTGCTATAAAAAAAACGATGACCGACGGTTTTTTTATACGTTATGATGGAGGATGGTATTTTTGAGGGATTTATTTGCATAAAATTGGCATTAGGCACGCATTTGTTGACTTTCGGTAACATTACGTTTATCCGTTATAATAAAAATAAAAAAAAAACTACTTATGTGAGGAAAAAAAACGTACCTGATTAGCAGAAAAATAAAGGAATGAAAATGATTAGAATAAAACAAAAAAGTATATAAATGCTATTACGTAAATGCTAAAAACTAATTTGAACGGAGCATTTAGAATTGGACTTAATGACAAATCAAAAACTATCAATTTTCAATTTAATTCAGTCAAACAAAAAATTCTTCACGCATATATGCACGGTTGGAATAGGTAATGTTTGCATAATTAAAACTTTGCAATCATAATTTGTAATATATACATTTGGGTTTACCCATATTTTGGCTTAATGACAAATAGATAAATTATTTATAATTCTTTATTAAGAATGACTAAACAATATTAAGAAAAACAAACAAATAATTCATTATTGAGAATCCAAAAACAATATCAAGAAAAAAAAAAACAAATAAAAAGGGTTCTAAATACCAAACATCTAAAACTTAAGACAAAATACAGGATTAAATCCTCTGTCACTAAAATAAGTTTTTTTTCTTTTCTTTCGAGAATCACAAGGAATGCTTTCATTTTGCGGACTTGTCATAATATTGTGTCCACTTTCCTTGCATAATCGACAAGCTCTTGTCTGTTTCGTTACTTATTTTCCACTTATCTCTCGTTTTTTTTCCTGGTCGACCTTTCGCCTTCGAAATGGGAGGACAAAAACTCTACTATAAAGTATATATATAATAGTTAAATCTTAATCAGCTGCCAACGTAAAGATCAAATCAACAATGACGTGATCTAGACGTTCGATTCGATTAGAGATCTTTTTTGCACCAAGGCAAGTCCCAAATATATACGTATAGATAAAGACAATAAGAACGATATCTATAAATGGACAAGTATGTATGTAGATATACGGTAACAGATGCATATGTTCTTACATTTTTTTGAATTGGTTTTACAGAAAGTTATTCTATTTGGACACTGCTTGCTATCCAAAAGCAGCAGTTTTGTAAAACTCAAATCTGAAAAGTATATTCACTTTTACAAACCACTTTGAAATTTCGTAGCACATATTATTCTCATCTAAGCAAGGACATTCCAACCGTATCATCTTCATATTAACCTTTATAGTATCTCCATTACTTTTTAGAAACACGGAACCTCGTTTATTATGCCAAACAATTATTTTTCATCCAAATCCAACATTGTAAAAAAGTCGATATATGCCAAAAGAATTCAAATTAAGCCATTCGCAGCATTTATTTTTTACATATATTGAAAATTTTAAGTCTTTGTCATATCTAAGATACCCATGAAAAGCGCTCCATTTAGAAGGCATCTTTATCACCAAAGTATTTCCATGCGTCAGTTGCCACAATGAATCATTGTAACATCCCGTATTTTTATAATGGTTTTATTTATGATTTAATTTATCTAAAAACGTTTTATATAAATTTTACCAAAAATCGGTCACTCGACTAAATTTTAACCAAAAACCGAAACTCTTCCGAAAAACTTTATTTTTAAAACCTGTTACTAATTTTATAAATAAAAAGAAGCCAATAGCTTTGTTTCTAAAGATTGGTTATTTTTTAGCAGTAAAATAATAATTTTGATTAAGAGTTAACTTTTAAAACTTTGGGGACCAAATAATTCGCTTCCCCAAATTCTCCCAAAACACTTTGCTAAAACACTTTTCAGCCCACTTTCAAAACAGAAAACCTAAAACCACCCACTAGAGAGAAAAGAGAGAGAAGAGAGGTTCCAAAACCTAGGAAGAAGAAAAAGAAGAAGAAGAAACCACAATTAGCGGGTTTTTACAGGAAGCATCTCCTCTACGCACTAAGTTAACGGGGGTTATCCATTGCGACTAGACGAGGGTGTATGTTAGGGTTAGGTCTTGCGTTTATTTTAAATTTGGGGGGTTTTTCCTTTTATCTTAATTATGTTCTTAAATTGTTAATTGGTTTTTATTTGTTGCACTTTAAATTCACTTATTTGAATTGGAGAAGTTGAGAATTTAGACATATTAATTTCAAATTAATGAGAATATGGATGGGTTTGCGTGTTTTCATGAGTTGATTATGTGATATTATAGTTGTTGATGAAATTGGGTAAATTATTGTTGAATAAATATGAGTTGTAGTTTATGCATACACGGTGTTTGTTAAAATGCCTGAATGAGAGTTGTAGTTTACGCATACAAGGTGTTTGTTAAAATGTCTGGATGAGATTTTATGTTGTTGGAGTTGGTTGGCTAGTTGTGAATCTAGTACCTATGCTTATGTGTTTTGTTGAATTGCGTTAGTGACGTAGGAGAATGTGATAATTGAATGGTGTAATATTATTGGTCGAGGCCTTGTGATTTATTTATTTGTTAGCAATGGTCTATGTCTCTTCCTATACAGGGGACATAAGACGGCCGAGGGGTATAGGGAATGACTCGTCGTACGGACTGGGGCGAGTGTCGTGAAGAGGTCCTAGTGTGCACTTTTATTATTTATTTGTTAGCAATGGTTTATGTCTCTTCCTATACCGGAGACATAAGACAGCCGAGGGGTATAGGGAATGACTCGTCATACGGACTGGGGCGAGTGGCGTGAAGAGGTCCAAGTGCGCACTTTAAATCTTATTTTTGTTGGCAATGGTCTATGCCTCTCCCTATACCGGGGGCATAAGACGAGCCGAGTGGTATAGGAAATGACCTACCTTACGGACTGGGATAGGTGGCGTGAGAGGTACATGTGTGTTATTTTTATATGTTGGCAATGGTCTATGTCTCTTCCTATACCGGGGGCATAAGACGAGCCGATGGTTATTGGGAATGACCTACCTTACGGACTGGGGTAGGTGGCGTGAGAGGTCCATGTTTGCTATAGATGTGTGTTGGAGCTATTTAATTTATTTCGTTGTACGATGTTATATATTTTTTTTATACGTTGTTATTGTAGTTGTTGTTGTGCTATTCCGTCTATGTATGTGCGTGGGACTCACCATTACAGTTTTGTCTTTCAGGTACGACTTAGGTTGGCACATTCGGATAGGAGTATTAGCGAAGTATCGCATGGGCTCGGGGATTCTTTCAGTTGCTTTCTTTTCACTTACACTAGTTTTTAAGGTTGTAGTCTACGGGCAAATTACTTTCGTTTGTTATCTTTTATAAATCTTTTCAAATCTTCTTGTATTATAGCCGCGTTTGGCAAACATTTTTATTTAATTGTTTAATTGTTCATTTAGCTCGCAAGTTTTTTTCTTTTAAAACTTAAATTTTGTACCAGCAGTTTCTTTTTCCTTTTGTTCAAAAGGTCATGCCTTGATGTTCGCGTTTTGCGGATTTTGGGACGTGACACATACCCGTCAATAAAACAATTAACAATCTTCTTTTTTCCGATACACACAAATTAACTCAAGAAGCAGTGACAATGTTTTTCTAAACCACAAAAAAGTAACCCACTAAAAGGCAGTAAATTAATGGAAAAATTGTCATTGGCACACAAATAATAAGCCCTTGGTTCGAGAAAAATTAAACTATTTCCGGTCTCTAACTTTTTGTCAAAAACTTTGCAATCATCAAATACCTGATATTTAACATCATTTTTTGACTCAATATGTATTTCTTTAGCCTAATAGTAATTAGTATTGTCGTATCAACTAATTTTTTTCAGGGAACATAATCTATCGTTAATTTCTTTTTCAACATAATTTTCCTTTTCTTCTTTCAAGGAGATATAATTATAACTATAGGTGTACATGAATAAAATAAAATTAAAACAAAATAAGATAAGTACGAGTGTTGGACGTTATATAACTAACAATCCTATAATTTAATAGCATATTAGAAATTCCTATTTAATACTAGCATGTTAGAAACCATATGGATAGACAAATAGGCATGGGTAGAAAACAATGGCAACTACCTTTTTTTTGTGAAGCTTTTATTCTTATTTCGAAGAAACACTTCGGCTTTCGTTTGATATGTGAGTGATTTTGTACCCTATATATATAATCGATTTAATGTTATTTTGTAAAGTAGTGTATGGAATTATATTATTTAAAAACATATTTTGAAAATAATTCTTTTATACCGTGATGTCAACTATTATTTTGATCAACTGATTATATATCACACATGTATACTTGATTTATTTCTCATGCTTGTTTAGAAAATATTTTCAATATTTATTTTTATGTTCAATAAAATCTATATAAATGAACGAGTTTATTTATATTTATATATATGAGTTTTATTAAATGATTTGAGATGATTTATGTGAAAAGTTTTGTTATATATAAACGATGTGTTATCCAGGTTATATGGAAATATATATACATTGAAATCATATCTTATACTGTTTAATAATTATTTCAATTATTGTTATTTTGGATATCTGATTTTGATATAATGATTTGAGATAATTGATTTTGATTTAAATGATTTGAATTACTCGAATGATTAATGATTTTCGGGACCAGCAATGAACTTTGAGGAACATGCCTCTTAAGTGAGGTGATCTTTATTTTATGATTTATAAATCCAAGGAACATGCCTCTTTAGTGGGGTGACATTGGTGGCTAGAGAATATTCTACTTAAATTGGTGACTCTAGTTTTCTTAACGGTTTTGGAACAAGCCTCTTAAGTGCGGTGACCTTACCCGGATCGTCTTAATGGGATTTCCTAGATTGCCAATCTAGGTGAATTTCAGTACGATAGTTGGATCCAACAACAAAGAGAAAGAATTAATGGAAATGAATTTTCAGTCTGGTTCCAAGTTTGATTTTACTATTATTGAATTTTGATGATAAATAAATGGTTTATTGATTTATATTTTTCTGCGTTTTGAATTTATAATTTAAACTTATTTTATGTATGTAAACACACATGGGCTAAAACCGAAAAGATTCAACTTATTTCTTATTTTTTTTGGTCATTATAAAAATCCATATTGTATTTTTGAAGACAGGTTGTCAAAACTTCCTCTTTATAGGTATAAATATCGTTCACTAAGCTCGTTTGGCTTATCATCTCTTTTAATATTTTCAAGTAAATACAAGTTATTTGGAGTCAGAGTTGAGTCAGTTGGGACCAAGAGCTCAGTGTTGTTTAAGTTTCTTTTCCACTGCTAGTATATTTATAAAAGTTATTATTCTGATAATATGATTTCTTTGTACGAAATATTTTGGGATGTTAAACTATATATAATTTGTGTTCAATTGACAAATTTTATGAGTATTGAAATTTTTTTTATCTATTTTATAAATTTAAGTTTTAAGCTTCGTGTAACACGGGTCAAGTTACGTGTTATTCGGCCGTGTGACATCTATTAAATTTGGGGTGTTACATGAAATTTATATGAAACCAGAATTAACAAATAGAGTACGTATAGAGAAATAGAGGGCTTTTACTGCTATAAAAAGATCATCACAGAAATAGTAGCATGATTCTAGAGAAAAGTAAAGAGGAAAATAAGGGACAAATTAAAGGAAAAATAAAGAAAGCCAAGGCCAAGTTCAAAAGTCCAGTCTTTAAGTAAAAGTATCACCAAACCAAATACACACAAAATCAATGTTTTAAAATGCTAAAGCATCACTGAAGTGTTTTTAGACGAGCTTTACCGAATTTCAAGTTTTGACAGCAAAAGCGTAAAGTTTATCAGAAAAACGTAAATGCATATACATGCTCAATAACTATGGAATAGTGAAAATGATTGATCAAAAAAATTAAGAATAACTAATATTAGCATATATTAATCATGACCTCTGTTCAATATAATAAATGGCTACCGACTTAATGAAATTTATGAAAACTAAACATATATTTTTGTGAGATTTTTTTTTTCTTAACTAAAAGTTATATTTTTGGGGTTTAAAGGCGTGTTTTTTGAGCATAAACTCGTTAAAACGCTGTTTTTTGAGCATTTCGAGTTTTAGGCTAAAGCTAAACAATATTTCTTTGAGATTTTGACCTTTTCGAGTATCGGCATGTTTTAAGGCAAGCTTTTTAATACATTGATGAAAAATGGTCAACTCTTTCATTAATAACCGGCATGCAAATACGGCTAATGTTATTGTAAATTTTCCGTTTATGTTATGATATTAGGTCCAAGTAGCATTAGACATAAGGTCAATGCCCAAACCATACAATTGAACAAAAAATATTATTAAAACCTACAACACCCAAAACTTTCTTTCAAAAACACACAATTACCTAACAAAAAACTCAAAATACCAAACCAACACACACTACCTTCACCTCAAACCAACACACACTACCTTCACCTCAAACCAACACACACTACCTTCACCTTAGGCCACCACCACCACCACTGATACACGGTCGGCAAAGCTCCGGCGAGCTTACTAGAGGTCCGACAAGGCTGCATACAAATTGGTACGCAGTTTCTATTAGTTTCGATTTTGATGAGTTTCAAAACTCAAATGGGTAATCTGACCTCATAAACCAAATCATAGATCATAGAAACACCTATTTTGATATAAAAATCGACCTAATTGGTGTGTTTTTTGAAAACCCACTTTTTTCCAAAATTTAAGTGCATACCAATTGGTATGTAGTTTCTGTGAGTTTTAATTCGGTGAGTTTTGAAACTCCAATGAGTAATCCGACATCATAAATCATCTCATAGACCCCAAAAATTCTCATTTTGATATAAAATTCGACCTAGTTATCCTATTTGGTTAAAACCCACCTTTTTTCCAAAATTCACTAAATTTGGGAAAAATCAAACAGAGAGAAACAGGGATAAATATAGAGGTAAAGAGAGAGGTAGATATAGAGAAAATAAGGATAGCGACACATATAGGGAGAGAAACAGGGGAGAGGTGATGGTGGTGGAAATGTGTATTTTATTTTGGAGTTCTATGTTTTGGTAATAAATTTTTTGGATTGTACTTTTTATAATTAGAGTTGAAAAAGTTGTATTTTTTTAGTAATTTTCTCTTAGCGATATACACTTAATCTAAGTATAATATTCTTTTCATTTAATCAAACATACTATGTGTAGAAACAAAAGCCATTAATCATTGAAAGTAGCAACGTCGAACCACACCATATCCAATTTCTTTTAACACGTTCGAAGTTTCAGTGTTGGGTTTCTCTTTTTGACCAGTCTTGTCCCTATTTTTAGATATGACCAATTAAACCCTAGAATCAAATAATTCAATTGAGATAAAGTATTTTTTTTGGAAGTACAATTTTGCATTAATGTTGGTCATATGCTACATACAATGTTTCAAATTGCAAGGGATCGATTACGTATTACTTACATTAAAGTAATACGTAATATTTTAAAAAATGATACATATGAGATGGAAAAAAAAAAAGAGAAGGTCACAACTACTTTGAGTTGCTAAATTTAATTCAATGAAAAATAAACCATCACTGCACCCGAAACAACAATTTATCTGAAGAGAAAGACTAAGTTATAACATGTATATCGAAAAACAAGAAGGTTTAGAAAAATATATGCATGAATGCGGTAAACAAAAAGAATGAAAGTTCTAAGGAAAGAAACGATAAAAAATAATAATTTATAGAACATTTTTTAATTGAGGAAGAGATTGATTAAATAAAAGATTTGGGTTTTGCTAAACATACTTATGTAAACATAGAATATGATAGTCTATCGGACTTGGATCAGATGCGCAATTAAAAATAAGGTCAATTACTATTAACAATCATTTTAACTTGCTCTTAAATTCTGTCTTGTCTCCAAGAAAATTTCCGAGATTGCACTACGATGGAGAAAAATGAAAGATTGTAGCTAGTAAAAATAGAATATGGAAAGGGGATAGTTCAAAGAGAAAAATATGCTATAATACAAATTTCTGGGTAAACCTAATATTTTATTAATAAAGAATGATCGTAACGACCTTATTACAAATTAAAAACAATGAAAACTTGAAATAAATAACTTATAGGCCTAACTAAAAAAAATAAAAACTTCAGATATAGATATGTTCTTCAACACACTTCGGAATTTGTTGCAATTTTTTCCCATGCTTTCTGGTAGCAATTGAAAATCTTTTGATGAAATGAAGTTTTGATTTTTTTCTTACCGTCGATACATCAATCCCACTATGTTTGGAAGCAAAAATCTTGGTCTTACTTTGGAATCGGTCTAAAAAAAAGTTTTGCATCGAATCATTAAGTTTGTTGGCAAAAAAACCCACACGAGCTCTGTTGAGAGCCACACAGGACAAAAATAAGATCTATTAGATTTAATCTTAGGATACCCAAACCAAGTCAAGGAATCGGAGATGCAGAGATGATTAGATTTACTCGATCTGACAAGGGGAGCACATCATTAAAATATGAAGAAAAAAGGGAGGGGAGAAAACCCCAAAAAAGAATTCCGGATTTTGAAGAGTAAGAGCCTATATAAGAATGCCTCTCTATATAAAAAGTAGGGGTAGAAGAGGGCCGAAGCACAACCTCACCCCCAAGACATGTGGTGGCAAGGGTTTGAAGTAAATAGAGAGTTTTAGAGAGATAGAGAGGGGAATAGTATGTTATTTCTTATAAATTACAATAGTGCTATAATTAAGCCTCTACTAGAAAGTATTATTAGTTAGCCCTTTACATTTATTTGTTTATTTCTTTTCATCGTTCTTTACTATTATTTTTTTCTTTTTACTTTAATTTGGATTTCAAGTGTAATAAGGTCAATATGACAATTTCATTATTAATGAAATAGTATGTCTTTTCCACCAATTTCTACAAATAATAGTCTAAAAAATAAAAATAAAAGGAGAACCAAATTAGAATAATAGTAACACTACAAGAAAACATAAATTTAATAATGGAAAATATCCGTCACTAATCACTCATATTTTCCACCTCTTTCTTGTCACGGAACTTTAAGAGTTCCTTATGCATCAAGGACCACATACCTATGTTGTTCACAGTACAACCCAATCACACTATTTGGTTATGTCCAATTTAAGAAGAGAATTACCAAAAAGTGAATAAAGAGGCTCAAAACGCTATTTTTTATTTATTTATGTATTAAAAACTAACAAAAGATAGTATCAAGTCTTTAAAAAGAATTGTATTGAGAACTTTCTCAATTAGGAACACCCGGAGGCTTTAATTGCGAATAATGAAACTAATCAACGAAAATTAGAAAAAATCCAACAATAATAAAAAGGAAACAACAAATAGTCTCAAGTCAAATAGAAAATAAACAAGTGGGCCCGTCGGCAACAATTGGCGTTCCATCATTTCTCTACATTTTCTGCATTGGTGCATGGCCATCTTCCATAGCATCGTCACCAGAATAGCATTCAACCTCCTACTCCAAAAATAAAAATGCTAGCTCTATAATTTTCTCACACTATTAACAATTCACATATACTAAAGGAAAGTAAATACTTAGTCGATAATAAGGAAAGTTTCCGGCCAGTTGGATCTTCATTAATTTTTCCGTTAAGGAAAGAAAATTTTATAGGTTGGTAAATCAATCAAGATCTAAGTGGCCGGAAAATTTGACATATCGTCGACTTACTATTTTCATTACTTTAGTGCATATGAGTTGCTAACAGTGTTTATTTTTGGAGTAGGAGGTTATGCAAATCTAGCGACGAAGACATGGGAGATATGCATGCACAATATACATAAAATTAAGAGAAATGATGGAACGAAATGGGTTGCCGACGGGCCCACTTTTTTATTTGCTATTTGCCTCAAGACTAATTGTTCTTTCCTTTTTATTATTATTGGATTATTTCTATTTTTGTTGATTAGTTTTGTTATTCGCAATTAGAACCTCTGGGTGTTTCTAATTACAAAAGTACCCAATAGAATTCAGTTTAAAGACTTGAATTAAAAAATAGCGCTTTGAGACTCATGTTCCCTTTTTGGTAATTCTCTTTTTAAATTGGTAGATTACCTAGTAGGGTTATTGGGTTGTACCGTGAACAAAATAGGTAGGTGGACCTTGATCCATCAAGGCATTGTTACAGTTCAGTGACCAATGAGGAGGTAGAAAATATGCGTGATTAGTGAAGGAATTTCCTATTATTAAATTTATATTTTTTTGTAGTGTTAATGTTATTCTAATTTTGTTTTCCTCTTATTTTTATTTTTCTAGACTATTTGTTTTTTTTTTTGTAAAAATTGGTTGAAAATACCTACTATTTCATTAATAATGAAATCCAAATTTAAGCAAAAAGAAACAAATAATCATAAAGAAAAATGAAACGAAATAATCAAATAGATGGAAAGCCCTAACTAATAATACTTTCTAATAGGTGATTAGCTATAACACTATTGTAATTTATAGGAAACAACTATTTCCCCTCTCTATCTCTCTAATACACTCTATATTTACCCCAAACCCTAGCCGCCAGCTGTGTTAGGGGTGGGGGCTGTGCTTCGGTCCCCTCTAACCCTCTATCTTATAAAACCAATTTGTTTACTAAGATTGCTAGGACCTAGCCGTCTATCTTATAAAACAAATTTCGGTTACAAAGATTGCTAGTACCTTGTTTGTAGGGTCTAATAAATCCTGTTTGTTGTCATCGTTTGGCAAAGAACACTTAGTATTTATTTAATTATATATTAATTTGTATTACTAGTGATATTATATGAGTTACACCTTCAGTTGTAACTGGCAAGGGCAAATGAAAGATTTGACAGCATGGTCAAAATATTCTGGTGAATAAGTTTGCCGATCCAGAAAGGATCTCCGGACGATAGTGAACGTGTCAGTTTTCAGAAAGATAGAATGAAGATTATTGTGAGAAGATTTATTCAGCAAAAGTCAAATATTGAAGATACAGTTAGATTAAATTAAACTTGAAAAGTTTAAATTTAGTTCCTATTATGTAATATAAACATATTTGTTTTAGCTGTAGGGTTGTTATGTATTCAGAACTTGAGTGTTTTACTTCTTAAAATACAGACCTATTGCTAGAGAGATATAACAATGGTGGGATACCATATGAATATAGAATAATTGAGAGGTAAGAACAATAGTCTTTTAGGCAAAAAAACTATGAGGGAGTCATAAGTTTTTGCAAGTCTCCAATATTACTTTGTAAGCCCTTTTCCATAATTTATCTGATCAAGAGCTCCAGAGAACTTGGTCAAACTCCGTCATAAAACGTACTCTGTTCACTTATATTTATAGTATACATTTGTACTTGAAATAAACTAGTAAGATCATGTTTCACTTAAAACTGAGAACTGAATATATTGAAGTTCAATTGTAACTGAAATTTGTGTAACGGCATGTTAGGGATACATTGTTAGAGTATTTAGGACCTAGTTTGTAAGGTTTAATAATTCATTTTTATTGTCCTTGTACTATCAAACAACACTTTGTATTTATTTACTTATATATGTTACTAATGATTTTATATGAGTTACACTTTCAGTTGTATCTGGCAAGTACAACTGAAAGATTTGATAGCATGATCAAAATATTCTGGGGAATTAGTTTACTGATCAAGAAAATATCTCTTGAAGATAGAGAACGTGTGAGATATCAGAGTGAGGGAATGAATATTATTGTGAGAATATTCCTTCAACAAAAGTCAAAGATTGAAGATACATTTAGATTAAATTAAACTTGGAAAGTTAAGATTTACTTTCAATCATTTAAGCGTGTTATATAAACGAATTATTTCTGCCGTAGGGTTGTTATGGGGAATTGCTAGGGAAAGTCACATATATGAATGTTTCACAACCCGTAATATTTGGACGTAGTGAGAAGCAACGAAACTAGAGGACTAAACTGACCGATATGGATGAAGTCCCTTCGCATGTGGCTATATGAAAAAAATATGACTATAAATTTCACCCAGTTACAGAACATTTTTATCTAAAAGGAAACATATTAGTATTGAGGATATAACTGCTCCCATAATTTTGGATCGGTACAGTATTGTACCATTTCCAATTAATTTTATACCGTAACCGAACCACTTTCTTCAAAATGCTACGGTAAAACCGAACCGACTTTTCGGTATACCGAAATTTTGGTACCGACTAGTTTGGTTCGGATCGAAGGTCGATCGGTTGGTACAATCGATACAAAATGGCCACCCATAGGCAAACTAGCCTCTATCTCATGATTAAATGTAAATCAAGTTGTGTGAGTAAATGAAAATCTCCACATATTCAAATTTAGTCTCCTGTCTTTTCTTTTTCACAAGATATTACCAATATCAATCTGTTATTTACGAAATTAATATTTTAAACATCTTGTGTATACCAACTCAGCCATAAAAATAACATCTCTTTATGAGAGTCATCAAGATAGAACTTTTTTTCTAACTTTGGAATGATATTAAATTATTAAGTTGTATACTAATCCTACTATTGATTGTTTACAGAAACACAAACACACTAAGAATTCCATAATAATGACCATTTTCCATACTCTCAGACAACTAATAATAAGTAAGATTTATATATGGGTAAAGACAGTGTACCTTGTATTATATCTGGTAAATTGCTTATTCGTTGTTAGTTTTCCATATAATCGCCTTTTGTCGCATCAACATCATCATCTTTCATTTCCTCAAACAATTTAGCTCTTCTTATTCTTATTGGATTCAATGTCTTTTTCAATTGGGATGCTTTCATGTTTAGGTGGTGAAAAGGAAAGAGAATAGGAGACTTTAAATCCATTTAGAGAAATTATGCTGAGTAAATATGTATACTATCATATAAATATATTATCTTAAAAGATGCGCCGCCACTATTTTCAATGATATCTTTAAGAACAATGAGAAAGTATGGAAATTTAGGGTTGAATACAATTGGTTCATTACAAAAATGCCATCAACAAAGTTATGTTGGTGATTTCAAAAGATTTAATCTTAGTCGTTGATATACAACTTTCACATTTCTCGGCGAATTAATATATTATCCAAAAATCACATTGCAAGATGTCATATATGATAAGATCAATGAAATCAAATCAGGGAAAACATTAAATGAGAAATATTAGAAAGGTGTTGTGAGTCTTATTAGCTCAGTATATATATTATATAGAAGATATAGAGAGAACATATAGAGAGGGAACAGTAAGTCTTTTATTATCAGAATGTATGAATACAAGTGGACACTAACCTTCTTTATATACTAAATGTTAGGGTTATACAAGGTAGAAAGCCCAACTTAGGCCCACTATGAGTAAGGCTCAATAGTCCAATAATACCCTACAACACTCCCCCTTTGGACGTCTTGAATTATTCGTCTCCATGCATTCGATCTGAGTCGAGTTCATTCGCAGTGCTAAACACATAAAAACCTTAGGGCCGGAAAACCCAATGTGGGACAAAACCGGTACCTAGGAGAAACTGTGTAGACGAATGATATAAGCTGAAATACCATGTAAGTAACTGACCACAAAACAATGTGCCTCATCAAAACCTTGCCAGAACAAACCCAATGGGAAAATCTCTTATCAAAGGAAAAAGAGTGCAACAGTGGTAGTAGTAGGGGATTAGCCACAAAACAGGTGCCTCATCAAAACCTTGCTAGAGTAAACCCAGTGGGAAAAACCTCTAGTCGAAGGACAAAAGAGTACACAGTGGTAAGAAGTATACAACATGATACTCCCCCTAATTTCGGCAATCTTAAGTGAGATATGATGGGAACGTGTCTCGCTAAAAACCTTGCCAAGGAAAACCCAGTGGAAAAAAACCTTGGTCTAAGGACAAAAAGAGTACACAAGCATGCGACTGGTTGCTCCCCCTCACTTGCACATGACAGGGTGCGAGGATTTCGACTAAGTAGTAATTAGTGCAATAAGCATTCACCTGGGTGATTCCCCTCACTTACACACGACTGGGTGCAATGATTTCATATTTGAATAAAGAGTACGAGCATTCGACTAGATGCCTCATTTACTTGCACACGACTGTATGCAAGAAAATATAACGTGGAATAAAACAAGCATTCGATGGGATGATCTTATACTTCATATGTGAAGATTTATTTTGATGATAAATGCTAAATAGCATAATCTAGTCATGTCTCTCTTGATCGATAACAACAAATTGTCTTCTATGACAAGTGTTTTATCTGCATTGTGAGACAGAGCATATGTAATTCAAATATGGGTAATACTAGCTCGAAGCCATATACACTCTCTAGTCGTCTCATAGAGCACGAATAAATCAGAGTGATTCGTTTGGAGTCATTCCAAGACCTCCAAGATATCGCCTTATTCCTAATGGTAAAGACAGACCATGTTAGAAATATCCCTTATGCGGATCTGATAAGTAATTGGCATCGGTATAACCGAAAAAGGGTTGTGTTAATTCGAGTACCGAAGGGGATAGATATACTCGATGACGCAAAATGGGATAAGACACGCCCTCATCCACAGTTACCTTAAGGTAGTGGGAAAATGTCTTTTATGCCATTTCGATGGTAGCGTGTTAGCACGATGTTGTGTCGAGCTATACCATTCACAGCATACGTGATGTTCATCCTAGCATATTAGACCAAGTACAATGATGCGCTTATTGTACTTAGATATGAACATGATGGTTTAATATCTCTTCATCGTCTCATCAGGGACGGACGGGGTCTATATCAATGTCTAGTGATCGAACGATCATGGGAGAATCTGACGACTTAGCGTCATGATGACTAAAACGTCATAACACCTTCTGGGTGTAGTCTGAATCATGGACTTAGATTCAATCTTTACGGGACTCGATCATCGGGTCGAGTCACTACCGTGTCTTCCCAAGATCCTTCATCTCGAAG
Source organism: Primula veris (assembly GCA_963682055.1). Lineage (NCBI taxonomy): Eukaryota > Viridiplantae > Streptophyta > Magnoliopsida > Ericales > Primulaceae > Primula > Primula veris. The sequence continues at coordinate 10,480,892 of OY821747.1, forward strand.
GGGAAATCCAAAACATGGATTGCTTCATAACATGCGAGGGCATAATACTTGTTCAAGTATCCCAAGCTGATCAAGTACTCACTTAGGCGGTATACCACATCTGCTCGGATTATATTAATCCATATAGTGAACGTCTCAGTCAATTGAGATTGTGTTCCGTGGTCAGGAACTACTTGATTTAAGCAATGAAGTCACACAGGACCTTTATCTGTATCTCTTTGTCTAAATTCTCATGGAGATAAAATAGTGACCACAATCACATGCTGCATAATCAGTTTTTGGGAAACTACTAAACTGATAAAGTAGGGGACCGTTATTACGTCCATTACAAGGAAATCAACCATATCTTAATCAATTCCAAGATGTGAGAGAATCCTTGCGCTAGTAGGCGAGCATTCTACAATCTCATTATTCTCATCACTTTTCCTTACAAATAACCAAATAAACGAACTCGTTTAACATTGGTGGTGTTGGAGCTACAGGTCCAAACACACTTTCGCTAAGAAGTCTACATGGATTGCAAGTTTCCATTAGTACAGTCTATTCTACGTTGACTTCAGGCAACGGTATATGGTTCCCTGTCATAATTTGCTCATATTATCAGTCCTCACCGAATATATGAACAAGTAATCAATGACAGTCTTGTTTCGCTTCAATATCGTCTAAGATATCATGATCGATAGATATTTTGAGATTCTTAGGATGAGAAGGAAATCACACATCTCCTTGCTCCTTTATAATCTTGTGTGAAAAACGAGTTTCAGTTCACCACCTCTGGGCTGAACGAATTAAGAACTGGTCAACTTCCTCATATCTTGGAGCCACAGGTTTTCGATTTTGACGATTGTCTAAAATCTCGCTTGGCTAGGCGATTCATCGGGATCGCGACAGTTCGAGACAAATAACACTTGTCTCGGTTCTCGATTCGTGGAAAAAAAATGTACACGAAGAGCATTAATATCAGGCAAACAATTCTCCATTGACCCAATAGGATTAAAACTACTTATCGACGTAATTTTCTTATCCAATAACAGATGGGCGATAAAGGAACATGGTGAATATAAATTCACGATACTTGTCACGCCCCAAATTCCATAAACACGGATATCGAGGCATAACCTTTTTAAACAAAAGAAAATAGAACCTGTTGGTACAAAATTAAATTTTTTTAAAGGAAATAACTCGCGAGCTAAAGGAACATTTAAAAGGATAAATAAAACTGGTTGCCAAACGCGGCTACAAGGCAAGGTTTATAAAAGCTAAAAGTTAACAAACGAATGAATTTGCCCATAGGCTACAATCTCAAAAATGTCTAAGTAAAAATGAAAGCAAAAGAAAGAAGCCCCGAGCCCATCCGATATCTTGCTAATGCTCCGAACCAAACGCCTCAGCCTAAGTTGTACCTGAAACCCAAAACTGTAACGGTGAGTCCCACGCACATACCTAGACGGGACGGCACCACAAATACCGTCACTCCATCCCATAAATGCAAGAACTCACATACAACAACTACGATAATCAACGTATAAAATAACTAATAATAACATCGAACAACGAAATAAATTGAATAAACATCTATAGCAAACATGGACCTCTCATGCCACCTACCCCAGTCCGTAAGGTAGGTCATTCCCTATTAGGAAGAGACAGAGACCATTGCTAACATAAAAGTAGATTTAAAGTGCGCACTTGGACCTCTCATGCCACTCGTCCCAGTCCGTAAGACGAGTCATTCCCTATCCCCTCGGCCGTCTTCTGTCCCCAGAATTAGGAAGAGACAGAGACCATAGCTAACATAAAAATAAATATAGTGCACACTAGGACCTCTCATGCCACTCGCCCTAGTCCGTAAGACGAGTCATTCCCTATCCCCTCGGCCGTCTTCTGTCCCCGGAATTAGGAAGAGACAGAGACCATTGCCACTACAGCTAAATCACAAGGTCTCGGCTAATAATATAAAACCATTCAACTAATCACATCTAATACGGCCTTGACCAATATTGTAAATCCATTCAACTAATCACATCTCATACGGCCTCGGCCAATAATATAAATCCACGCGAATAACACATTCTCATACGTCACTTTGATGCAATTCAACAAAGCAAATAAGCATAGGTACTAGATTCACAACTAGCCAACCAACTCTATCAATATAAAATTCCATTCAGGCATTTTAACAAACACCTTGTATACGCAATATAAAACCCATCATTATTCAACAATAATTTACCGAATTCTATCAACATCCATAATAACACATTATCAACGCATAAAACACGCAACTCATTAATATTCTCATTAATCCGAAATTAAAAGACTAAATCCTCAACTACTCCAAAATCAAATAAGTGAATTAAACGTACAACAAATAAACCCAATTATCAATTTAAGAACATAATTAAGATAAAAGGCAAAAACCTCCCAATTTATAATAAACACAAAACCAAAACCTAACATACACCCTCGTCTAGCCGCAATGGATAACCCCCGTTACCTTAGAGCGTAGAGGAGATGCTTCCGGTATGAACCCACTAACGTGGTTTCTTATTCTTCTTCTTCTCCTTTTTCTCTCTTTTCTCTCTTGTATTTTGCTGGTTTTAGGTTTAAAGAATTGAAAGTGGGCTGATTTTTGGTTTAGAAAATACTCTTTTTAGATAGTTTGTGGAATCGAACTATTTGGTCCCCAAAGTTCTAAAAGCTAACTCTTAATCCAAAAATATAGTTTTACTACTCAAAAATAACAAATCTTTAGAAACAAATCTATTGGGTCCTTTTTATTAGTAAAATTAGTAACAGGTTTTTAAAATAAAGTTTTTCAGAAGAGTTTCAATTTTTGGGTAAAAATTAGTCGAGTGACCGGTTTTTGTTAAAATTTGAATAAAACATTTTTGGATTGATTAAATCATAATTAAAAACACTTATAAAAAATACGGGATGTTACAACTAACCCTCCTTCAAAGAATTTCGTCCTGAAATTTCCTCTCTAAACAACTATACTCAGAAATTATAAACTTCTATAAACAAGGCCATAAAAATTTTTAACGTACAATTCGTGACATAATTCAAAAAAAATAGCATACGCAGGGTTCACAACCCGTAACAACTCCACAACGTCTAATAAGATAAACTCCAGATAATGTACAATATGTAAGAGTAACCGCCTGTATACAATATCTAGCAGAATAAAAGACATCAATGTAAAAGAAGCGTCTGCAACATAATCGAAAATAAAGTAAACTAAGCTGGCATGCTTCTACCTCAACAACTCACATGCTTCTACAAAACTCAACTAAGGTAAACACTTATATGCAATATCAAACATGATAAAAGTCAACGCAACAACTCCGTAGACTCTAGGCGTTACCACAAAAATAAACTCCAAACTCTAGGCGTTATAACCGTTCCCCGATAAAGAAATTACATCCCGAAATTAAAAAACATCTAAACGAACGTACCTAAAGAAAAGTAGAGATTAGGATACTTCCTCTTCATCTCATCCTCGCGTTCCCAAGTTGCCTCCTCGGGCCCGTGGTGTTTCCAAACCACTTTTACTAATTTAATTGTTTTTCCTCGAAGTTCCTTTTCTTGCACGTCGATAATCCTCGTAGGTCCCACTTCGTAGGTCACATCCGCACTAACCTCAATGTCCTCAAAGTCCACCACGTGTGAAGGGTCGTGATGGTACTTTTTCAACATTGACACATGGAACACCGGGTGAACCCCCGCCAACTTTGGTGGCAAGTCCAACCGGTATGCAACTTCCCCCACTCGGTCCACGATCTCAAATGGTCCGATAAATCTCGGGCTCAAATTCCCTTTAGAACCAAACCTCATAATCCCCTCCTGGGCGAAACTCGCAAAAATACTTGACCCCCCTTTTCGAATTACAAAGGTCTCCTCCTCTTATCCGCATAACTCTTTTGCCTACTTCGAACAGTCTCAAGCCTTTGTCGAATTAACTTAATATTTTCTGTCGTCTCTTGAATCAATTGCGGTCCTAACATTTCTGCTTCTCCCACTTCGGTCCAACACACCGGAGACCTACACGGCCGCCCGTATAAAGCCTCGAAAGGTGCCATGCCAATATTAGCTTGAAAGCTATTATTATACGCAAACTCCACTAAGGGTAGATGGCTCTCCCAACCTCCCTTGAAGTCATTCACACATGCGCGCAACATATCTTCTAGCACTTGGATAGTCCGCTCCGATTGTCCATCCGTTTGGGGATGAAATGTCATGCTCATTGTCAACTTGGTCCCTAAGGCATTTTGCAATGCGCCCCAGAACCTCGACACAAACCTCGCGTCTCGATCCGATACTATCGAAATCGGTACCCCATGAAGTCTAACAATTTCCTTAATATACTTTTGTCCCAAGATTTCCACCGAATTCGTCATCTTGATTGCAATGAAGTGTGCGGATTTGGTCAAACGGTCGACCACAACCCACACCGCATCATTCCCACTTACCGACTTAGGTAAATTAGTCACAAAATCCATTGCTATCCTTTCCCACTTCCATTCCGCCACCGGTAAAGGTTGGAGCATACCCGCCGGCCTTTGGTGTTCCGCTTTCACTTGCTGGAAAGTTAGGCACTTGCTAACATATGAAGCTACATCTCGTTTCATTCCGGGCCACCAAAATTGTCTCTTCGCATCATGATACATTTTTGTTTCGCCGGGGTGAACGGCTAATCGGGAGTGGTGAAACTCTTTTAATAACTCGTTCCTCATGTTTTCTGTCACATAAGTCCTTCCCTTGAATCGTTTCCAGAACCCTACTCACAAGTTCCGGTTGTACCACTAAGGTCGCATGGGACTTTCGACTCAAAGCATCCGCCACTACATTGGCCTTTCCCGGATGATAGTGCAAGTCATAGTCGTACTATTCCAAATATTCCATCCATTGTCGTTGTCGCATATTTAGATCACGTTGGGTAAAAATATGCCCTAAGCTCTTGTGATCCGAGAACACTTCGAACTTTTCCCCGAACAGATAATGCCTCCATATCTTCAACGCATGAACTATTGCCGCTAGCTCTAGGTCATGAGTCGGATAGTTCTTTTCATGAATCTTTAGTTGTCGGGAAGCATATGCGATAACCTTTCCGTCTTGCATCAAGACGCAACCCAAACCTTCCTTCGAAGCATCACAATACACTTGGTAACCCTTCCCTTGCTCGGGAATAACTAGTATGGGAGAACTAGTCAACCGCTTCTTGAGCTCTAAGAAAGCTTTCTCGCAAGCCTCACTCCACACGAACTTCACCCCCTTCTTGGTAAGGTAAGTCATTGGAGTCGCCAACTTTGAGAAATCCTTGATGAACCGTCGATAGTATCCCGCCAAACCCAAGAAACTTCGAATCTCAAAAACATTCTTCGGTTGTGCCCAATTCGAAACCGCCTCAATTTTCGTCGCGTTCACCTTTACCCCTTCTTCCGAAATCACATGTCCAAGAAATTTCACCTCATTTAGCCAAAACTCACATTTGCTAAATTTTCCGTAAAGTTGGTGCTCCCTTAACGTGAGCAACGCTAAACGGAGATGTTCCTCATGTTCCTCTCTTGAACTCGAGTAAATCAAGATATTGTTGATGAAGACCACCACAAACTTGTCGAGATACTCCTTAAAGATTCGGTTCATTAACTCCATAAATGCCACCGGCGCATTAGTCAACCCGAATGGCATGACCACAAACTCATAGTGACCATACCGGGTCCTGAAGGCTGTTTTCGAAATATCCTCATCCTTCACCCTCAATTGGTGATATCCTGATCGCAAGTCGATTTTTGAAAAGAACGTCGCTCCCTTCAGCTGGTCAAACAAGTCGTCAATTCGAGGTAGTGGGTACTTATTCTTAATAGTCACCCTATTTAGCTTTTGATAGTCAATGCACATCCTCATCGACCCATCCTTCTTTTGCACAAATAAGGCCGGTGCCGCCCACGGTGATGTACTCCGCCTAATAAACCCCTTCTCTAACAGTTCTTCTAACTGCTTACTTAACTCTTTCAACTCTGCTAGTGCCAAACGGTACAGGGAAATGGCTATGGGTGCCGTTCCCGGTACCAAGTCGATAGAAAAATCTAACCCACTTTTCGGTGGTAACCCCGGTAGATCCTTCGGAAACACATCTCTAAAATCGTCCACTATGCGTGGCCACATTTCTACTTCCTCGTCGTTATCCACTATCGAGAGACTAGCCAAAAGACAAGACAGGTTGCCCACAACCCGCTTGGAATAATAAGGAATAGAAGAAAGGGTAGCATCCCTTTCCCCACGAAAGAACAGTTCATCTCCGGATGAAGTTGTAAGGAAAATTTTTCATCGAACACAATCGACGAAAGAGTTGAAATGAACCAACCAGTCCATTCCAAGGATCACGTCGAATCCCGATATCTCGATAACAATTAAATCAAATATAAACACGTGGTCTGCGACCACCATCTCACAAGACCGACACACTCGGTCCAACACAACTCGACCCCCAACAGGAGTCTCTACAATAATAAGGTTCTCTAGAATCCCAATTTCTAACGACAAAGACTCAACTAGACTTCTAGATAGAAAAGAACGTGAAGCCCCCGTATCGAAAAAAACATGCGCCCAAGATGAGCACACAAGAACCATACCTTGTACATTTTCCGGATGTCCTTGGTTTGGCAATTGTGGCAAGGCATATAAACGAGCCTGAGCTGGTGGATTTCCTTGCGGTCCTCGATTTTCCCCATTATTTCCTCGGTTCCCCAGGCCTTGATAGCCTCCTCGGTAGTTCCCACGATTTCCCCCTCCTTGGTGGTTACCTCGAAACCCTCCCCCTCGGTTCCCAGGTAATTGGTGTGGTGGTACGAATCCTGGTCCTCTTGGTGGTGGTGGTGGTAGCCTAGGTTGGTTAAAAGGCCGGTTGGTGTCGATTCTTCCTTGTCCCAAAATACAAGCCCTTGCCGTATGTCCAAACCGGTTGCATGTCCTACATTGGACTCTATAGCACTCGTATTGTCAATGATTCACATCTCCACATGTGAAACATGCTCTCTTCATTATGGTGTTGGTTGGTAGTGGGTTAAAACCCCTATCTCCTCTTCCCTGTTGTTGAAACCGTGAATTATTCGCCATATCCCAAGTCCGCTTCTTCTCTTCCCTCGGAGCATTTCTGATTTTCGACTTTTCCGAGATTCTCTTGCTATGAAGTAGAGCTCCTTCCACAGCTTGAGCCGATTTTACCAACTCGTTATAGTTGACATGGCGGGCCGATACCAAATGTAATGAGATGGTCGGGTTCAGGCATTTCATGAATCTCCTACATTTTTCCGCACCCCCTAGAACCGAGTCTGGAGCATACCTCAAGAGTGAGGTAAACTTTAGCTGGTATGCTTGAATGGTCATACCCCCTTGATATAATTCATCGAATCGCCTTCTCATTTCATCCTTATAAGAGTCGGGAAGAAACTGTCGATTGAACAATTCGATGAATTCATTCCAGTCGATGTTGGTTAAGTCGTAAGTATCCACGATCCCTAACCACCACTTCCATGCTTCACCCTTTAGGTGAAACTGGGCCATATTCACCCGTTGTTCCCCATTAACTATTCCCGCTGCCGATAGGTATTTCTCCATTTCGTCCACTCATCCCTCAGCTATGGATGGTTCACCTACCCCATCGAAGGTCGAAGCCCCCAATCGGGTGAAGTTAAGCAATCCATTGTTGCTTGAACTCCCAACTTGTGCATTCTGCACCATCATTTGCACCACCTTCTGAAGGTCGGTCATCACTTGATTAGCATTAACCGTTTCCGGTTCAGATGCAAAAGTCTCTTCTTCTTCCACATTTACCTCCTCATATACATTCTCAACCTCTTCCTCTACTTCGGGTTGCTCAGGTGGTGGGGCCCTAGTGTTACCTCTCCCTCCATGACCTCTAGCAGCCCTTCCCCCTCTAGTTTCTCCCCGCCCTCTTGGAGCTCTTCTTACTCTTCCACTTGCCCCACCTCGGGTAGCCGCACCGCTTGGTGGTGGTATGCCCCCGCGTGTAGCTGGTCCCCTTCCACTAGTCCTTGTGGTAATAGCCATTACTACAAACATTTAAAACCGACACTTTAGTTGTCTCACTCAACACTACTACTCATACATGAATACCCATACATGATAAAAGCTTGGTTTACAAATCAATCACTTTATCAAGCTTTTTAAGGTTCAAAAACTGATTTTTATGAATTCCCAATTTCGACGATATAACGCTTTGACTTTTCCAAAAATAGAAACTGAAAATTCTGAAACACCAAAAAGATAGAGTACTGAAAAACGAAGCCAACGGTTCAAGCGGAACTAGAATCGGAGTTAAAACGAAGAAGTTACGAGCGTTTGAAGTATAACGAGAAAAATAGCAAAATTGCCAGAACACGACCGATCGTTTTGGAAAACGACCGATCGTTTTTTATCAAAATCCTTCCAGTGAGGTCACCAAAAATTCGAATGATCATTTTGGGAAAACGACTGATCATTTTTGGTACAAATCCTTCCAGTGAGGTCAGAAAAATTTCGACCGATCGTTTTGGACAAACGACCGATCGTTTTTGGTACAATTTCTTCCAGTGAGGTCCGAAAAAATTCGACCGATCGTTTTGGGCAAAGGACCGATCGTTTTTGATACAATTCTTCCAGTAAGGTCTGAAAAAATTCGACCGATCGTTTCTGCTGACAACCGATCATTAAACAGCAGAAAATAAAGATTCAAAAACGCAAAATTTTTCAACACTTGTAATATCCTACATGGCATATATCACACAAATAACCCATTTAAGTCCGCAAACTTATTACTAACAACATCCATTCACATAAAATGTACATTAACACACAAGTTACTGATATGAAGACGCACTATGTAAAATCATCAACTTCGCAATTCTCGCACTTTAATACATCGTTACAACTTGACATGCAACTTACACCTCATACACACTATATCAATTTACACACGCATACAAACAACACAAAAGTGCGAGGGATAACCCATCACGATACGTTATCCTAAAGCACCCGAGCGTCCTCGCGTACTCTAGAATTCCACATCGCTAAGGTATTCCTTCACACATACCGACGAAAGGTCCACCCACTAGTTTGGCGAGCCAGAATCAACAAGCGTCCTTATTGTCCCCAACTAGCCTCACATGTGGACTTTCATTTCATCAACTACCACTAAATTCTAGCTACATGTCTTAAACTAAATGCAACCCCTCGTTTTTAGAAAAAGTTTAAGTTTTTGGAAAAAGTTTTATGAAAATGATACGACGGATCTTGGTCCAATGGTTACCCATCTTCCCGTCGTCCCAAAGTATACAAGAACCTAGTTAGCTCTGATACCAACTTGTCACGCCCCAAATTCCATAAACACGGATATCGAGGCATGACCTTTTTAAACAAAAGAAAAGAGAACCTTGGTACAAAATTAAATTTTTTTAAAGGAAATAACTCGCGAGCTAAAGGAACATTTAAAAGGATAAATAAAACTGGTTGCCAAACGCGGCTACAAGGCAAGGTTTATAAAAGCTAAAAGTTAACAAACGAATGAATTTGCCCGTAGGCTACAACCTCAAAAATGTCTAAGTAAAAATGAAAGCAAAAGAAAGAAGCCCCGAGCCCATGCGATATCTTGCTAATACTCCTAACCAAACGCCTCAGCCTAAGTTGTACCTGAAATACAAAACTGTAACGGTGAGTCCCACGCACATACCTAGACGGGACGGCACCACAAATACCGTCACTCCATCCCATGAATGCAAGAACTCACAAACAAAAACTACGATAATCAACGTATAAAAGAACTAATAATAATATCGAACAACGAAATAAATTGAATAAACATCTATAGCAAACATGGACCTCTCATGCCACCTACCCCAGTCCGTAAGGTAAGTCATTCCCTATCCCCTCGGCCGTCTTCTGTCCCCGGAATTAGGAAGAGACAGAGACCATTGCTAACATAAAAGTAGATTTAAAGTGCGCACTTGGACCTCTCATGCCACTCGTCCCAGTCCGTAAGACGAGTCATTCCCTATCCCCTCGGCCGTCTTCTGTCCCCGGAATTAGGAAGAGACAGAGACCATAGCTAACATAAAAATAAATATAGTGCACACTAGGACCTCTCATGTCACTCACCCCAGTCCATAAGATGAGTCATTCCCTATCCCCTCGGCCGTCTTCTATCCCCGGAATTAGGAAGAGACAGAGACCATTGCCACTACAGCTAAATCACAAGGCCTCGGCCAATAATATAAAACCATTCAACTTATCACATCTCATACGGCCTCGGCCAATAATGTAAATCCATTCAACTAATCACATCTCATACGGCCTCGGCCAATAATATAAATCCACGCAAATAACACATTCTCATACGCCACTTTGACGCAATTCAACAAAGCAAATAAGCATAGGTACTAGATTCACAACTAGCCAACCAACTCTATCAATATAAAATTTCATTCAAGCATTTTAACAAACACCTTGTATACGCAATATAAAACCCATCATTATTCAACAATAATTTACCCAATTCTATCAACATCCATAATAACACATAATCAACGCATAAAACACGCAACTCATTAATATTCTCATTAATCCGAAATTAAAAGACTAAATCCTCAACTACTCCAAAATCAAATAAGTGAATTAAACGTACAACAAATAAACCCAATTATCAATTTAAGAACATAATTAAGATAAAAGGCAAAAACCCCCCAATTTATAATAAACACAAAACCAAAACCTAACATACACCCTCGTCTAGGCGCAATGAATAACCCCCGTTACCTTAGAGCGTAGAGGAGATGCTTCCGGTATGAACCGGCTAACGTGGTTTCTTCTTCTTCTTCTTTTTCTCCTTTTTCTCTCTTTTCTCTCTTATATTTTGCTGGTTTTAGGTTTAAAGAATTGAAAGTGGGCTGATTTTTGGTTTAGAAAATACTCTTTTTAGATAGTTTGTGAAAGCGAACTATTTGGTCCCCAAAGTTCTAAAAGCTAACTCTTAATCCAAAAATATAGTTTTAATACTCAAAAATAACAAATCTTTAGAAACAAATCTATTGGGTCCTTTTTATTAGTAAAATTAGTAACAGGTTTTTAAAATAAAGTTTTTCGGAAGAGTTTTGATTTTTGGCTAAAAATTAGTCGAGTGACCGGTTTTTGGTAAAATTTGAATAAAACATTTTTGGATTGATTAAATCATAATTAAAAACACTTATAAAAAATACGGGATGTTACAATACTGCTTATGGAATACAATTTTTAAGATAGTATTTTGGTGAATGATTGCTCCAATATGTCAATTTCAGACATTTGTTCACCATAGACGTCATCACGCCTAAAATGTGGTTGCGGAATATCATCAACGCCTTATCTTTCATCTCGCGAGTAACAACAAACTCGTGTTTTACTCATCAAAGATGTCATCTAAAAAAAATTTGGGCATCACATTTTCACACATCAGGGTGAGTAACATGTGGTGACGGATTAAAATCAACGTTTAAACAGTTATTTCGCAAGTATGTTTTATTATTTTTCTCATCATAGATGGCATCCAACATGTGTTGGGAGTTCTGGATTATTTATCATATAAAATGACTGGTTAATATGTTTATGATTTGCACAAGGACAAACATTTTTTCGAAACGACAGGTTCGAAAACATTAGTTTTGCTACTCATGTGAATCGGTTCTCATTGATCGAACGATGGGACGATACTAAAACACCAATTTGGTGAAACATACATCACTATATAAACACACTCGAGGAGATTATTATTTAGTCAACCCCTTTCGGTAGCTCTAATTGAACACGATCAGGAAAGACGGTAAGGGTGGAGGGCACAAATGCCACTTAAAACCCGACCTCATTAGGATATCTACTTCCACATATATCTTTCCTAGACATCGTATCCAAATAGATGAGCCTAGTTGGGGAAAGTTCATAATTTTTCCAACTTAAATGTGAAAATATATGATTTTGTAAATTACCATATTTTACACATGATAGTAAATAAATATTACATGACAGTGATCAATTATATAGATTGTACCTGTTTCATGATTAACTAACATGGCAGTACATATTTCCTAATAAGAAATCCAAATTAATGTAATCAATCTATATTAGTATTTTACCAAAGTTACACCACCAATATCTAACACAATATATTATTATTATACTGCTATATCTGTAGGTTTTTATTCATGGTAACTAAATCATGCATGTTAGAAATATATTTTATTTACCAATTTTGCACTAGTAAGATATAAATTAATATTATACAAATATATTGCTTTTATGTGTAAGTTTTATACATGATAACTAAATCATGGAATAGGATGAATTAAATTTATATGGAAACATATCAATTTATTCAATTAACATGCAATTTTTTATTCACTTGCCTTTTTAATAAATATATATGCATGTGGGTGGATATTTAGACCGAATATTGACTTTTATAACACATATATACTGTTTTTATACATGTAATATACTACAGGGACTATCCGTGTAATTTCAGCAAACTATATATCTATTTACAGCATTATTACAGCTTCAGTTCATAATTTCAGACAAGTTTCAGTTTAGTCCTTTAGTAATTAACATGCACAATCAATAGTTTCAGCGAATTACAAGTGTACCCTAACCTTCTTTAGCTCAGTATTGTGAGTCTTATTAGCTCAGTATATATATTATATAGAACATATAGAGAGAACATATAGAGAGGGAACAGTAAATATTTTATTATCAGAATATATGAATACAAGTGTACTCTAACTTTTTTTATATACTAAAAGTTAGGGTTAAACAAGTTAGAAAGCCTAACTTAGGCTCACTATGAGTAAGACCGAATAGTCCAATAATATATTACAACAAAAGGGGAATTGTTAAATAACGAATTATAGTATAACGAAGCATATACACATTAGATACACTAGAAAGTTATGGAAGCAAAACAAATGCATATTTTAGACACACATTGCCTAAACAGGGTATTTATTCCTGTTTCTACGTAGTGGCATCAAGATTTTCACAAGATCAAGTGTACTGTGGCCAAGGTATGTCAGGTAACCTATTCTCTTAATTTACCTGAAAGAAGAATTCGCTGAGAAATTACAAATTCTATATTTTTTCCGCTCGAGTTTCACCCTGAATGAATATGGTTTAATATCAAATTAGCATTTGTGTTCATAGCTTAACTAAGAAGTCTTAAAGTCCATTTTATTTTCTTTAATGGGTTTCCTTAATTTCTACCTATATCCTTTTGTGTTTGAGTAGAGTTATGTGATTTGGTAAGGCTATGTTGTGTTCAAATTCACATACTGGAGCATTAGCTTTTATCATCATCATACTTCGATTTGCATATAAAGAAGGAATGTTTAGGTATGCTTGCTACACTTTGGATGTGGATGTGTTTATGCTTTTTTGTGTAGTCTTGTATCCTAGATTGATTTTTTAGTATAGATTAGGAGATACTTAATATTCTAAATTGTTACTTCCTATATTCTACTATTCTAAAAGAGCCTTCCAATCGTCCATTTAGTTCCCAAATTGTGGTTGTTCTTAGGGGATTTTCATTAAGCCATCATAGCTTCCTGTAGGTGTAATAGCCAATTGTGGCCGTTCTTATAATACATTTGGCCTTCTTGAGGAAAAAAAGTCAGGTAGATAATTGCCAGCGAGGTGGAAATGTACGATTACAAAAGTGTCAGGGGGCAGTAAACATGGTTACAAACTTTATTCATGCAGTTTGAGAGCGAATTACAACGTTCATGTAAAAGAAATGTTAAAGGATTTAATAAAGCACTAATTGGAAAAGAGCTAGTTCTCTGCCTTTACTCTAAACAAACTCCCCCATCAAAACCTAGCCGCCATTTGGGGTTGGGATCAGCACCACCGTCCCTACCCCCGGGCGATTAACAAGAGCATTATCTCCTCCTCCTCCTTACCTCTCTTCTCCGTCCCTTTTCTCTCTCTTCTCTCATCACCTCTCTCCACCCTTCATCCTCACCTATCACAACCAATCCCCCCCCCCCCCCCCTCCGTCTCAGCACGACCACTCCTTATAAAAGCTTATTTTTCTTGTCCAAACTCTAGATCTATGGCAGATCTAGTCAACTCCGTCAATTTTCTCGATTGAAGAGCAAGCAAGTTTATGACTGGGACCTACCATGGTAATTAACCGGCTTGTTAGCTTCACCCATGGATTTAATTCAAGTTAAAGAGGATTAGTTTAATTTATTAAGGGTTTTACCTTTGATTTTCTTAGATTGGGGTTCGAGTTAATCGTTTTTGACCGTTTGGCTGACGGATCGTCTTTAGCTTACTTGTTTGGCCGGAGATCCTTATTATAATTGTTATGATCGATATCTTTGGTATGAATTGGGATTTTTCCTTACTCTTCTTGCTATGGATTTGCTTGTTTTGTCACTGTTGTGGTCAAAGGAAAAGTTGAATTTTAGACTTAACAGGTCTCTTAACCTTTTTCTTTCGATAGCTTCGATTTCAATGCGGTATTGAGTGGTTAGTTTGATAGATTCTACAAACCCTTGATGAAATTCTTTCGGGTAGGAGTTTCATGTTATTTGAGATGATAAGTACAGTCAGTCTCCATAGTAGCTAATCATTTGGTATATATTCGGTTCTGCTAAATCATCTTTTGTAAAATCCCTATTTTGTTAATAACCAAAATGAATTAACACTTAGAAAATATCATTATTTCTTATCTAACGAATTATCAAGTGTTTATGAGTTACAGTATATATAAAGGATCGAAATCTGGTTGCCATTCAATAACGTAATGGTAAATAAAGTATTTTCTACATGACTAGCAGTTGTCATCTGACAACTCAATGTATACCGAAGAAAGGAACACATTCACCGGGAAGTAATTAATCAGCGGGGACATAACACATTTGCGGGGAAATTATAATCATCAGGGATTGGAATATTTGTTGGAAAGGAACCTGTGTCAAGATGTTAGTACGCGCATGGCCTTGCTCACCAGCTCTTCTCTAACATAAGAGAAGGGAAATGATATACGCGCATGGTAACTTGCACATAAAAGTTGCACAAACTAGACAAATTACATTGTTGTCCTTCTACTATTCCCAAACACGTTCTATTTCTTTCAATGATTCCTCTCCCTCTCTCTTCTTTTTTGACTTCAACTAATGTCTCGTTTCTTCAAATGTATAAGATATAATTTACAAGAACAAAATCCAGACCTCGATAATACTAAAACAAAATTGTTGCTAGGTTTATTGGAGAACATAGTCAAAAAATTACAGGTGAGTGTTTAAAGGTGTGATTGGTAGTTTAGAAGTAGGTTGTTTTATATTTCTAAGATTTTTCCAATTGAAACACTCAAACAAAGCTATCTGATCTCTAACCTTATTTGAATCGTTGGAGTCAATTTGTGGTGGATGAAAGGAAGGGTTTTAATCAAAACAAAAACTAGCCTTTTAGAACTAGTTAGGTTAAAAAAATAAATTGCTTATATTATTTTGTTTATTTAATTCATTGAATTACATGAATAATTGTTTTTGATTTGTGGAGTGAATAATACAATTAGAGAGGTTGTTTTTTGACTGGTACATGGAGGTTGTTGATTAAGGAGAGAGAAACATGAAAAAGAAAAAGGCTATATTGGTCTTAGATGTACGAGCATTAATAACCGTTGGATGAAGAAAAAATTGGTGACGTGGACGAATCTAGGCTGTCTAAAAAGTGTGTGTACTGTTATTTGCAAATATAATATAATTTTATTATAATAACTCAATACAAATCAAATTAGACTGTCCAATTTAATCAGTTTTCAAAATTACTCCTATATTTTTTTATTAATTAAAATAATATCATGTTCAAATAAAAAAATATAAAAAATAATAACTAATAACTAATAACACTATTTATCTCTTTTTAACAATCAAATATTATTTTAAGTCTTATCATCTTATATTATTATTTCTTTTGTTTTATCCACATATTTGTATAATAACTATACTTATTTTCTATATTTTAATTATACTGCGTGTCATAAACAAAACGTGTGGGGCACGATTAATAGTGTTCATATAGACCCACTCATAAGAGAATGGGGAGAAACATTTTAAAATACCTTTACTATTATTTAGGGGTGGCTTCGGTACGGTACCGACTTTTTTGATCATATACCAATACCGAACCGAACTTGTTCGGTTTGAAAAAAATTATACCATAACCGAACCGAAAAAGTCGGTATACCGAAAGTTCGGTATACCGACATTTTTCGGTTGGTACGGTTCGGTTTTCCGTTTTATACCAAAACATTATTATTATTAAAAGATAATTCTTGATAACAATAAAATAGCAAAAAAGTTTATAAAAAGTAAAATGTGTACAACTATTCTTATATTTGTTACATTTATTGTGAATTTGATTAAAATAGTAAACACTTATAAAATAAGAATTCTTTTAAAATATTAGACAAGAAAATGGAGAAACACGAAATTATTGTAATTGGCTTCGTAAATAGGAAAGTAAGTTGTAAGAAAAATTAAAATAAACTATAAGACAATTTATTTGTAAGTTATAATTATGTGTACATTTCTATATATTTTATAATTTTAATGTTCGGTTCGGTTCGGTATTGTACCAAACATACGAAATGGATACCGAAACCGAACCGACTTTTAAAGTTTGATTCGGTTGTACCGTACCGAAAAGTCGGTATACCGAACTTTCGGTACCAACTTATTTGGTTCGGTTCAAAAATCGGTCGGTTGGTACAAATCGGTACAAAAAGTCCACCCCTACTATTATTTGATTTTCAAACGGTGACCATCCCTTCAACATTGTTGCTTTTTGGTAATTCCAAAAATACTACTATGATACTTTAATTGGCAAATAATTAACTTTATTCAAAAGGTCAAACTTAAATTTAAATTCCATTAGTATTGCATGTTTCTCATAACTTTCGACGTAGAAGATCTTTTATTAAATAAGAGATAGTGGAATGAGATTCAGTTCATTGGAATCTGAAAATCTTATTTCAAATCTATAAAAAGGGATGTGTTGTGTTTAGTAGAAACTTAGTTGATATAGTGAATATTGCTTCCGATACTTTGGTAAGACGGATAATATTCCTTCTATTCCGAAATAAATGTCTCATATGAAAACACGTGCAACTTTAACTATAGATTTTTTCGTTTATTAATTGCCGAAATAGAAATTTCTAAAATTCCATGAACTGATTAAATTTTAAAAATAATCATTTTTAGATTCTACATATGAAAATTTTACGGGTGAAAGTTATACGTATTTTTGTAATGAACACTTTTAGATACAAAGGTAGTATGCAATTACATTTCACCCAGTTTGGGAAGGGGCATCTTTTGGGGATTTCCAAGGTTATCCAAAGTTACACTTTCAGAAGTCCAAAATAGTATTTATCCAAAAGACAATTTTGAAGTTCCATTTGCCTGCTTTGAAAACCCCAAGATATGATGTAATCACATTTTAAATAAGTGTTTCTATCTACGTCCTTGAGCCACGATATTGGTGAAAAGTGAGCCAATATATCAGGAAGACTTATAAATAAATACATATCAATCAATTTAATTACAAAAAACCTACATATGTGTAATTCTTCACAATTAGGTACATATATTTATTTACAATTAGCTACATATACTTATTTACAATTAGTTACATATGTTATAAAAAATAACAAAATATACAAAATAAAATAAAATAAAAAATTCATAAAAATTCAAAAATATATTTTAAAAAATCAAATTTTTTTACATAGTATCAAACATGATTAGACATGATTGGACATGATTATATATGATTAAATATAATTAGACATACAAGATTAGACAAGATTGTACATAATTAAACAGTATCAAACAGAATTAGACATATAGGATTGAACATGGATAGACATGATCAGACAGGATCACATATATTTTTTGTATAAAAAATGTATTTTGTAAAAATTTTGTTTTTTTTTTTAATTTTGGTTTATAGTTTTTCTTATTTTTTAAATATTTTTTTTTGATTTTTTAATGACATATGTACCTATTTGTAAATAAGTTTACAAAATATATACTTTTTTGTAAAAAAAATCATATGTACTAAATTGTCATTTTCCCTATATACTAAGAGCGTGATAACTGGAGGTAACTCACCTGCTTATATATGCTACATTCCTCCAATCAGTATAAAATGAGACCGGAGATATCCAGCGTAGGTCTTGGCATAAGGCGAGTGAGCCAAATAATTTAGACGTTCATATCTGAATAGGCATATTTTATTTTTTCAAGACGAAATCGTTTTTCCTTGTAATACAAGAAAAGAAGAACCTACTGAAATAACCTCTTCCTTCCTTAGTTTCAAGTACAGATACGTTGTCAGCTAAACTATAGTTATTACTTGTGTTGTAACCGACTGTAGAATCAATAATAAAAATATATATAAAGTGTATGGAGAGCTTGCATTAATCGACGAAGTCTTTACGAATGGATTTTTCTCTTTTGAATGATTGAATATAAGCAAATAATGAAAGACCTTTGGGCTAGTTTGCTCTGGAGTGCTGTGTTGAAATATCAAAGATAAGGTCTCTATTTATAGTGTTCGAGTGAATATGGCCGTTATACTTTGAAATTCAAAATTTTAGAGCAATCCAATCGGTTAGATAACTTTCTTGCGTCTTAATGGTCCAAATATTCTATAATCTTCACCATCAAACTTCTCAAATACTTGAGATCAATCTCCAACATTACAAAATAATCTTGAATTTTAATTTTGTTCTCATCGAAGTCTTAAAAAAAACGTTGCTGACGTTTTCATATATACATGATCTAATCGGTATGATTTCAGTGCAAACGCTTGGATTAGTCTGTATATTGAATTGTTTTTAATTTAATTTGGTGATTTGAGTTTGCTTTTTTCCCTTACATTCCACACGTATTTATTGTAGTTTTTAATTTGAAATATTCTTATTTGTAAATATTAATACGACTAATGAACTTTCATAAGTTAAATTATTTATGTTTTGTTATTCATCAAAACTTTTGTTAATTATGATTTATTTCTTAAACTATCATTAATTACGAAAAGGTTCAACAATTTGTTTAATTGAAACTAGTTGCTCTATTTATTTTGTGACCGAAAAACAAATAGAAGATGTGGAAGTTACGTGCTTAGGTATAAGTGGTTTATGACTTTACTCTTCCCGTGATTAATTGGGTTTTAATTTTATATTTTCAGGATTGCTACAACCTCTTTTGTATAAAAATACAAACTCTAATGAGAGATTCAATCCTTGACATGTAGACATAATTTTTTATATAAATGTTGGGGAAAAACCTACATTTTTATTTTATTACTCCATCCGTTCCTATTTAATTGTCTATTACGAAATTACGTGCAATTTTGACCGGCCAAAAACTTGTATAAAAATTATCGGAATGAAAATTTTTAAAAGTTGATAATATAGTTCAAATGTTAAATTTTATGATTAGATTTAAAAAAAATCCATTTCGACAATTTTGATATAAGTTATAAACCGGTCAAAATTGTACGTTGTTTCGTAGTGGACAATTAAATGGGAACAGATGGAGTAATAAGGATAATAAAAACATGGATGAAAAAACCTCACAAAATGAAAGGTCATTATTTCCGAAACCGGAAATAAAGTGAAAGAAAGAAAAAAGTTATGGCGAGAAAATAAAGGATCTAAATAAATTTAATGGAAAAAAGTTGTCATTCCTTGAACTTATGCTTTATTAGTTATTTCCCAGATTAGGGGAAGCTCATCTTCTCCCTTCTCTTTCTACGCCTCCTATTGTCTCTCTGCCTCTAAAGACACAGAGTTCTACTTGCGTCCGCAGCTCCGCCCACTGTTGAAAACGACGCCTCCGTGCCTGCTGCTTTGCCTAGCACAACTTCACCTCTGGGCACCTCCGTTAACCATGCTCTAAATAAGTATTAATGAAGTTATGTATAGTATATAGGAGAGCAAACTAATTAAATACTCATTCCGTCTCAAGAAAATAATTCAAGTAGAAGTTTCACGTGGTTTACAAATATGATTTAATGTAGTGCTAAAGTATTGTTGTTCCATAATTGACTCAAAATAGATTTTGGGTTAGTTGTGAATTCATATATGGGTCACGTATTACTAAAATTGGCATTTTTGTGATGCACCTAAGCAAACTAATTGTTAAATATATAATTTTGTGATTTTTTTTTTCGTTTTTTGCTCTATTAATATAGATTTCCTCCCAAAACTTTAACCTGGTGACGACTTGTTACTCAGTCATACAACTTATTTGACTTGAATAATTGTCAAATAAACTTCTGACCATAAAAAAATTCACTAGTTTGAAAATAAAATAGAAAGTCCTTCATGCTACCAACACAAAAAAATGATAATATACTAGTTGCCTAAAATGTGTTTATCCATTGCACCTATCCTATGCACATTTATATATACAAGTAACCGGCATACACACGATACGTGTGCGACGTCCAATTAGGTGTCACGTGTCATGGCTATGAATCAATATGTCGAATCAGGTTTCCTTGTAGTATTATACTTCAACAACATTAAATATATTTAATGAGGAGAGAGATGGCCTATGTGAGAAAAGAGAGAGTGAGAGATGTGAAATTTGTTAGAGCATCTGTACCTGTTTCCTTACCACACGTCTTAAATTTGAAGTGAACTTAATTACAATTTATACAATTTTACCAACCTATTTTATATTTACACAAAATATCATCTTTCTTAACATATTCCTTATATCAATATTTTATTATAATTTTTATTTACTTTACTATTTTTAATTTAATATTTCTACACATTCACCCATAAAGAGACATAGAAAGTACAACTATTATATAAAAATTATAAGGTAAACAAGATATTCCTTAAATATAAGGAGTATGGAAGAGATTTTTAAGGTGTACGTAAATATGAGTAATGTTAGGGTAACTGATACGTAAACTATTTTGTTATTAAATCCCTAAATTCAGAAAATATATGTAATATATGGTAAGAGATGCATATGTTCTTACATTTTTTTGAATTGGTTTAACAGATGCATATGTTATTCTATTTGGACACTGCTTGCTATCCAAAAGCAGCAGTTTTGTAAAACTCAAATCTGAAAAGTATATTCACTTTTACAAACCACTTTGAAAACTCGTAGCACATATTATTCTCATCTAAGCAAGGACATTCCAACCGTATAATCTTCATATTAACCTTTATAGTATCTCCATTACTTTTTAGCAACACGGAACCTCGTTTATTATGCCAAACAATTATTTTTCATCCAAATCCAACATTGTAAAAAAGTCGATATATGCCAAAAGAATGCAAATTAAGCCATTCGCAACATTTATTTTTTACATATATTGAAAATTTAAAGTCTTTGTCATATCTAAGATACCCATGAAAAGCCCTCCATTTAGAAGGCATCTTTATCACCAAGGTATTTCCATGCATCAGTTGCCACAAATTCCTTAAACGATCATACTCCATATACCCGTCAATAAAACAATTAACAATCTTCTTTTTTCCGATACACACAAATTAACTCAAGAAGCAGTGACAATGTTTTTTCCAAACCACAAAAAAGTGACCCACTAAAAGGCAGTAAATTAATGGAAAAATTGTCATTGGCACACAAATAATAAGCCCTTGGTTCGAGAAAAATTAAACTATTTCCGGTCTCTAACTTTTTGTCGAAAACTTTGCAATCATCAAATACCTGATATTTAACATCACTTTTTGACTCAATATGTATTTCTTTAGCCTAATAGTAATTAGTATTGTCGTATCAATTTTTTTTTTTCAGGGAAAATAATCTATCGTTAATTTATTTTTTACCATAATTTTCCTTTTCTTCTTTCAAGGAGATATAATTATCAACAATAAACTCATCGAATCATCGTCACCAGAGTCATCAAATATGCCGCTTTTTCCCTTTTCTTCTGGTCTAGCACTTTTTCGATCAAATAACCATCAAATGTAGCGTACCACTTATCTCAATAGAATTGGTCTGGCTCGGTTTTGTGTTGAAATTTATATGAAACCAGAATTAACAAATAGAGTACGTATAGAGAAATGGAGGGCTTTTACTGCTATAAAAAGATCATCACAGAAATAGTTGCATGATTCTAGAGAAAAGTAAAGAGTAAAATAAGGGACAAATTAAAGGAAAAATAAAGAAAGCCAAGGCCAAGTTCAAAAGTCCAGTCTTAAGTAAAATTATCACCAAACCAAACACACACAAAATCAATGTTTTAAAACGCTAAAGCATCACTGAAGTGTTTTTAGAGGAGCATTACCGAATTTCAAGTTCCGACGGCAAAAGCATAAAGTTTACCAGAAAAACGTAAATGCATATACATGCTCAATAACTATGGAATAATGAAAATTATTGGTAAAAAAAAAGTAAGAATAACTAATATTAACATAGTTTAATCACGACCTCACTTCAATATAATAAATGGTTACCGACTTAATGAAATTTATGAAAACTATACATATATTTTTGTGAGACTTTTTTTTCTTAACTAAAACCTATATTTTTGGGGTTTAAAGGCGTGTTTTTTGAGTATTGACTCATGAAAACGTTGTTTTTGAGCATTTCGAGTTTTCGGCTAAAGCTAAACAATATTTCTTTGAGATTTTGACCTTTTCGAGTATCGGCGCGTTTTGAGGCAAGCTTTTTATTGTAAATTTTCCGTTTATGTTATGATATTAGGTCCAAGTTACATTAGACATAAGGGCAATGTCCAAACCATAAAATTGAACATAACATATTATCAAAACCTACAACATCCAAAACTTTCTTTCAAAAACATACAATTACCTAGCAAATAAATCTTACTACCAAACCAACACACACTACCTTCACCTCAAAACAGCACACACTACCTTCACCTTAGGCCACCACTACCACCACTGATACACGGTCGGCAAAGCTCCGGCGAGTTTATTGGAGCTCCGACGAGGCTGCATATCAACGGGTACGCAGTTTCTATTAGTTTCGATTTTGATGAATTTCAAAACTCAAATGGGTAATCTAACCTCAGAAACCAAATCATACGCCATAGAAACACCTATTTTGATATAAAATTCGACCTAATTGGCGTGTTTTTTCAAAACCCACTTTTTCCCCAAATTTAAGTGCATACCAATTGGTATGTAGTTTCTGTGAGTTTCAATTCGGTGAGTTTTGAAACTCCAAGCTAATTATTAATAGGTACTATCTTATGAAGAAAATAGATGTTATTACATAAGGGATAAAAACTAATATGAACGGAATAATAAACCATTGATCATTTCCTTTTATGTAGTGAAAATGAGTTTTAGTGTTAAAAAGTTGGCAGGTCTCAGTCACTATGAGCGACGAAAAATAAATAAATTCAAACCTAAAAATGAAACTTAAAATTCTAATAGTACCATAATTGACAGAATTACAATTATGGTCCCAATGTTAAAAATGTGCTTATATTGTTCCATCCAACAAAGCAAATCCATTAAACTCACAAGATTAATATTTCATCACTAACTAACTAAGGATGAAAGTCATTCTTCAAACGGTCTCATATTTCATCCTTTTGTCTTGTAATCGACGATAGGAAATAAGTTATAAACCATTGACCATTGTATTTTATGTAGTGAAAATGGGTCTTTGCCTACTCTTTTTGTTAGGACCATATTTCTGGACATTATACTATTTATTGTCTATTGGTTTAAACTAAATAACTCTAGTTAATTGTTAAGAATTGAAACAGTCTCTTGGTTTCAAGTAAGGTTGCAACCTCAGTTGTAACCACAGTTCCAACCTGCTGTTCTGCAGGATTCTGTTTAGTTCTTTTATTCTGCATTAACTATTCTTTAAATGATGATTATTTGTTTTAAAGTATGCAGGATATATTCTCATATGTTCTTAAAGATTTAGTTTATGTATATTGAGAATATTAAAGTGATAAGAAAGATGTTTCCTAAAAAGTTATAAGGAGATTAGTTTTTATAGATATGTTTACTTCAAACTAGTAAATCTATATCTCTATTCTTATGCAAATCTTTATCACTTGTTTCAATCTTTGTTCCTTATCAAAATCAGTATAATACGTTTAAAAGATTGAATGAAATATGAAGTTAATGTTTCATATATATATTTGGAAAGATTTTATCTCTAAAAGATACTATCTTATATGTTTCCTTATTTTAGGAAAATATTAACTCCTATTTCCAAGCTAGTTATTAATAGGTACTATCTTATGAAGATTGAGGTCAATCCTACGCTAAAGTATATCGTGATACATGGAAAGATTGAAGCCAATCAAAAGAGTCAAAAGCAATTATCAAGACCTTGAAGAAAGAAGATTGTTTTTACTTGTATAAATAGTTGATAACTTAGCTTGTAAAAAGTGTGTGTTCTAAATTATAAAAAACTCATTCTTGAGAGAATACACAGTGAGCTTTAAAAGAAAACAATGGTGGGATGCCATTGATTTTTAAGTGATAGTTATAAAGTAGGAGCAATATAGAGATAGGCAAAAAAACCTAGAGACAGTCTGAGAGTTTTTCATTAAAACTTGAATCCTATATTGTAAGCTTTTATAATATCATAATCTGGGTGAGTGTCCTGGACACGTAGCCTAGTTAAGTGAACTCCGTTGTTAAATGTGCGTGTGATTTATTTCAAGTACATTTAATTTTTACAAGTTTTGTCCATCAATATACTTAGGTTCCAAGTGTGGTTGCAACTTCACTTGGAACCTAACTGCAAAACTGCAACTAGAACAGCGGATATGAATTTCACTTTTTGTTCTCAATTAATTGTTCTTTACGAAATTACGTGCAATTTTGACCGGCTTATTACATGTATCAAAATTGCCTTTTATGATAAATTTCAAAAATAAATCATATAATTTAATGTTTGAACTATATGATTAACTTTTGAAAATTTTCATTCCGATAATTTTGATACAAGTTATTGTCTGGTCCAAATTGCACGTAGTTTTGCAGTGGATAATTAATTGGGTACGGAGTGAGTAATAAATAACAAAATCGATGTTATTACCTAAGAGATAAAAACTAATATGAACGGAGTAATAAACCATTGACCATTGCCTTTTATATAGTGAAAATGAGTTTTTGCGTTAAAGAGTCGGCAGGTCTCAACCACTACGTGCGACGCAAAAAAAAAATTCAAACGTAAAAATGAAACTTGACATTCTACTAGTACCATAATTTAAAGAATTACAATTTCGGTCCCAATGTTAAAAATATGCTTTATTGTTCCACCCAAAAAAGCAAATCCATTAAACTCACAATATTAATATTTCATCACTAACTAACTAAGTACGGAAGTAATTATTCAAACGGTCTCATATTTCATCTTTTTGTTTTATGTAGTGACAATGAGTTTTTGCCTAACAAATAAGAAAATAGATGTTATTATGTAAGGGATAAAAACTAATATGAACGGAGTATTAAACCATTGTCAATTGACTTTTATGTAGTGAAAATGAGGTTTTGCATTAAAGAGTCGGCGGGTCTCATCTCCTATGTTCGATGCCAAAAAAGATCGAACGTAAAAATGAAACTTGAAATTCTACTAGTACTATAATTTACAGAATTACAATTTCGTTACCACTGTTAAAAATATATTTGTATTGTTCCACCCAAAAAGGCAAATCCATTAAACTCACAAGATTAATATTTCATCACTAACTAACTAAGCACGAAAGTAATTCTTCAAACTGTCTCATATTTCATCGTTTTGTCTTATAGTCGACAGTAGTAAATGAGTTATACACGGTTGGCCATTGCATTTTATGTACTGAAAATGAGTTTTTGCCTAACAAATAAGAAAATATATGTTATTACGTAAGGGATAAAAACTAATGTGAACGGAGTAATAAACGATTGACCATTGCCTTTTATGTAGTGAAAATGAGTTTTTGAGTTAAAGAGTCGGCAGGTCTAGGCCACTATGTGCGACGCCAAAAAAAAATGAAACATGAAATTCTACCAGTACTATAATTTAGGCAGCAACTGGGTTTTGGTATAAAAAAAAAACGATGACTGACGGTTTTCTTATACGTTATGATGGAGGATGGTATTTTTGACGGATTTATTTGCATAAAATTGGCATTAGGCACGCATTTGTTGACTTTCGGTAACGTTACATTTATCCGTTATAATCAAAATTAAAAAAACTACTTATGTGAGGAAAAAAACGTACCTGATTAGCAGAAAAATAAAGAAATGAAAACGATTAGAATAAAACAAAAAAGTATATAAATGCTATTACGTAAATGCTAAAAACTAATTTGAACGGAGTATTTAGAATTGGACTTAATGACAAATCAAAAACTATCAATTTTCAATTTAATTCAGTTAAACAAAAAATTCTTTACGCATATATGCACGGTTGGAATAGGTAATGTTTGCATAATTAAAACTTTGCAATCATAATTTGTAATATATACATTTGGGTTGACCCATATTTCGGCTTAATGACAAAGAGATAAATTATTTATAATTCTTTATTAAGAATGACTAAACAATATTAAGAAAAACAAACAAATAATTCATTATTGAGAATCCAAAAACAATATCAAGAAAAAAAACAAACAAATAAAAAGGGTTCTAAATACCAAACATCTAAAACTTAAGACAAAATACAGGATTAAATCCTATGTCACTAAAAGAAGTTTTTTTTCTTTTCCTTCGAGAATCACAAGGAATGTTTTCATTTTGCGGACATGTCATAATATTGTGTCCAATTTCCTTGCATAATCGACAAGCTCTTGTCTGTTTTGCTACTTCTTTTCCACTTATCTCTCGTTTTTTTTTCCTGGTCGACCTTTCGCCTTCGAAATGGGAGGACAAAAACTCTACTATAAAGTATATATATACATACATATATATATATACATACATATATATATATATATATATATATATATATATATATATATATATATATACATACATACATACATATATATATATATAATAGTTAAATCTTAATCAACTACCAACGTAAAGATCAAATCAACAATGACATGATCTAGACGTTCGATTCGATTAGAGATCTTTATTGCACCAAGGCAAGTCCCAAATATATACATATAGATAAAGACAATAAGCACGATATATATAAATGGACAAGTATGTATGTAGATGTACTAGAAAGTAAATAGCGTAAAGTAAATGACACCAGATTTATCTAGTTTCATGTCAAACGAGACTAGTTCATGCCTCCAAGTCCTAATGTATTTTGAGTTTTATTATTCTTCATTTAAGGGCATCGTACCCTACAAATTCTCTTCATTTAATGGCAGAGATACCTTATGAAAAAGGTTTTCCTTAAAGGGAAAAACAACCCTCACGCTAAATATAAAGCGTTTAGTAAGCCGTAAGTAGTAGATTTACAACAAATGAAATCTCACAACTCGTTGATTGAACCACAAATGTTATAAATCAATCAAGAGGTTTACAACCACTCAAAATTTGTGGAAAAAATATATATAAAGTGTATGGAGAGCTTGCATCAATCGACGAAGTCTTTACGAATGGATTTTTCTCTTTTGAATGATTGAATATAAGCAAATAATGAAAGACCTTTGGGCTAGTATGCTCTGGAGTGCTGTGTTGAAATATCAAAGATAAGGTCTCTATTTATAGTGTTCAAGTGAATATGGCCGTTATACTTTGAAATTCAAAATTTTAGAGCAATCCAATCGGTTAGATAACTTTCTCGCGTCTTAATGGTCCAAATATTCTATAATCTTCACCATCAAACTCTTCAAATACTTGAGATCAATCTCCAACATTACAAATTAATCTTGAATTTTAATTTTGTTCTCATCAAAGTCTTAAAAAAAACGTTGCTGACGTTTTCATATATACATGATCTAATCGGTATGATTTCAGTGCAAACGCTTGGATTAGTCTGTATATTGAATTGTTTTTAATTTAATTTGGTGATTTGAGTTTGCTTTTTTCCCTTACATTTCACACGTATTTATCGTAGTTTTTAATTTTAAATATTCTCATTTGTAAATATTAATACGACTAATGAACTTTCATAAGTTAAATTATTTATGTTTTGTTATTCATCAAAACTTTCGTTAATTATGATTTATTTCTTAAACTATCATTAATTACGAAAAGGTTCAACAATATGTTTAATTGAAACTAGTTGCTCTATTTATTTTGTGACCGAAAAACAAATAGGAGATGTGGAAGTTACGTGCTTAGGTATAAGTGGTTTATGACTTTACTCTTCCCGTGATTAATTGGGTTTTAATTTTATATTTTCAGGATTGCTACAACCTCTTTTGTATAAAAATACAAACTCTAATGAGAGATTCAATCCTTGACATGTAGACATAATTTTTTATATAAATGTTGGGAAAAAACCCACATTTTTATTTTATTACTCCATCCGTTCCTATTTAATTGTCTATTACGAAATTACGTGCAATTTTGACCGGCCAAAAACTTGTATCAAAATTGTCGGAATGAAAATTTTCAAAAATTGATAATATAGTTCAAATGTTAAATTTTATGATTAGATTTTAAAAAAATTCATTTCGACAATTTTGATATAAGTTATAAACCGGTCAAAATTGCACGTTGTTTCGTAGTGGACAATTAAATGAGAACATATGGAGTAATAAGGATAATAAAAACATGGATGAAAAAACCTCACAAAATGAAAGGTCATTATTTCCGAAGCCGGAAATAAAGTGAAAGAAAGAAAAAAGTTATGGTGAGAAAATAAAGGATCTAAATAAATATAATGGAAAAAAGTTGTCATTCCTTGAACTTAGGCTTTATTAGTTATTTCCCAGATTAGGGGAAGCTCATCTTCTCCCTTCTCTTTCTACGCCTCCTATTGTCTCTCTGCCTCTAAAGACACAGAGTTCTACTTGCGTCCGCAGCTCCGCCCACTGTTGAAAACGACGCCTCCGTGCCTGCTGCTTTTCCTAGCACAACTTCACCTCTGTGCACCTTCGTTAACCATGCTCTAAATAAGTATTAATGAAGTTATGTATAGTATATAGGAGAGCAAACTAATTAAATACCCATTCCGTCTCAAGAAAATAATTCAAGTAGAAGTTTCACGTGGTTTACAAATATGATTTAATGTAGTGCTAAAGTATTGTTGTTCCATAATTGACTCAAAATAGATTTTGGGTTAGTTGTGAATTCATATATGGGTCACGTATTACTAAAATTGGCATTTTTGTGATGCACCTAAGCAAACTAATTGTTAAATATATAATTTTGTGATTTTTTTTTTCGTTTTTTGCTCTATTAATATAGATTTCCTCCCAAAACTTTAACCTGGTGACGACTTGTTACTCAGTCATACAACTTATTTGACTTGAATAATTGTCAAATAAACTTCTGACCATAAAAAAATTCACTAGTTTGAAAATAAAATAGAAAGTCCTTCATGCTACCAACACAAAAAAATGATAATATACTAGTTGCCTAAAATGTGTTTATCCATTGCACCTATCCTATGCACATTTATATATACAAGTAACCGGCGTACACACGATACGTGTGCGACGTCCAATTAGGTGTCACGTGTCATGGCTATGAATCAATATGTCGAATCAGGTTTCCTTGTAGTATTATACTTCAACAACATTAAATATATTTAATGAGGAGAGAGATGGCCTATGTGAGAAAAGAGAGAGGGAGAGATGTGAAATTTGTTAGAGCATCTGTACCTGTTTCCTTACCACACGTCTTAAATTTGAAGTGAACTTAATTACAATTTATACAATTTTACCAACCTATTTTATATTTACACAAAATATCATCTTTCTTAACATATTCCTTATATCAATATTTTATTATAATTTTTATTTACTTTACTATTTTTAATTTAATATTTCTACACATTCACCCATAAAGAGACATAGAAAGTACAACTATTATATAAAAATTATAAGGTAAACAAGATATTCCTTAAATATAAGGAGTATGGAAGAGATTTTTAAGGTGTACGTAAATATGAGTAATGTTAGGGTAACTGATACGTAAACTATTTTGTTATTAAATCCCTAAATTCAGAAAATATATGTAATATATGGTAAGAGATGCATATGTTCTTACATTTTTTTGAATTGGTTTAACAGATGCATATGTTATTCTATTTGGACACTGCTTGCTATCCAAAAGCAGCAGTTTTGTAAAACTCAAATCTGAAAAGTATATTCACTTTTACAAACCACTTTGAAAACTCGTAGCACATATTATTCTCATCTAAGCAAGGACATTCCAACCGTATAATCTTCATATTAACCTTTATAGTATCTCCATTACTTTTTAGCAACACGGAACCTCGTTTATTATGCCAAACAATTATTTTTCATCCAAATCCAACATTGTAAAAAAGTCGATATATGCCAAAAGAATGCAAATTAAGCCATTCGCAACATTTATTTTTTACATATATTGAAAATTTAAAGTCTTTGTCATATCTAAGATACCCATGAAAAGCCCTCCATTTAGAAGGCATCTTTATCACCAAGGTATTTCCATGCATCAGTTGCCACAAATTCCTTAAACGATCATACTCCATATACCCGTCAATAAAACAATTAACAATCTTCTTTTTTCCGATACACACAAATTAACTCAAGAAGCAGTGACAATGTTTTTTCCAAACCACAAAAGAGTGACCCACTAAAAGGCAGTAAATTAATGGAAAAATTGTCATTGGCACACAAATAATAAGCCCTTGGTTCGAGAAAAATTAAACTATTTCCGGTCTCTAACTTTTTGTCGAAAACTTTGCAATCATCAAATACCTGATATTTAACATCACTTTTTGACTCAATATGTATTTCTTTAGCCTAATAGTAATTAGTATTGTCGTATCAATTTTTTTTTTTCAGGGAAAATAATCTATCGTTAATTTATTTTTTACCATAATTTTCCTTTTCTTCTTTCAAGGAGATATAATTATCAACAATAAACTCATCGAATCATCGTCACCAGAGTCATCAAATATGCCGCTTTTTCCCTTTTCTTCTGGTCTAGCACTTTTTCGATTAAATAACCATCAAATGTAGCGTACCACTTATCTCAATAGAATTGGTCTGGCTCGGTTTTGTGTTGAAATTTATATGAAACCAGAATTAACAAATAGAGTACGTATAGAGAAATGGAGGGCTTTTACTGCTATAAAAAGATCATCACAGAAATAGTTGCATGATTCTAGAGAAAAGTAAAGAGTAAAATAAGGGACAAATTAAAGGAAAAATAAAGAAAGCCAAGGCCAAGTTCAAAAGTCCAGTCTTAAGTAAAATTATCACCAAACCAAACACACACAAAATCAATGTTTTAAAACGCTAAAGCATCACTGAAGTGTTTTTAGAGGAGCATTACCGAATTTCAAGTTCCGACGGCAAAAGCATAAAGTTTACCAGAAAAACGTAAATGCATATACATGCTCAATAACTATGGAATAATGAAAATTATTGGTAAAAAAAAAGTAAGAATAACTAATATTAACATAGTTTAATCACGACCTCACTTCAATATAATAAATGGTTACCGACTTAATGAAATTTATGAAAACTATACATATATTTTTGTGAGACTTTTTTTTCTTAACTAAAACCTATATTTTTGGGGTTTAAAGGCGTGTTTTTTGAGTATTGACTCATGAAAACGTTGTTTTTGAGCATTTCGAGTTTTCGGCTAAAGCTAAACAATATTTCTTTGAGATTTTGACCTTTTCGAGTATCGGCGCGTTTTGAGGCAAGCTTTTTATTGTAAATTTTCCGTTTATGTTATGATATTAGGTCCAAGTTACATTAGACATAAGGGCAATGTCCAAACCATAAAATTGAACATAACATATTATCAAAACCTACAACATCCAAAACTTTCTTTCAAAAACATACAATTACCTAGCAAATAAATCTTACTACCAAACCAACACACACTACCTTCACCTCAAAACAGCACACACTACCTTCACCTTAGGCCACCACTACCACCACTGATACACGGTCGGCAAAGCTCCGGCGAGTTTATTGGAGCTCCGACGAGGCTGCATATCAACGGGTACGCAGTTTCTATTAGTTTCGATTTTGATGAATTTCAAAACTCAAATGGGTAATCTAACCTCAGAAACCAAATCATACGCCATAGAAACACCTATTTTGATATAAAATTCGACCTAATTGGCGTGTTTTTTCAAAACCCACTTTTTCCCCAAATTTAAGTGCATACCAATTGGTATGTAGTTTCTGTGAGTTTCAATTCGGTGAGTTTTGAAACTCCAAGCTAATTATTAATAGGTACTATCTTATGAAGAAAATAGATGTTATTACATAAGGGATAAAAACTAATATGAACGGAATAATAAACCATTGATCATTTCCTTTTATGTAGTGAAAATGAGTTTTAGTGTTAAAAAGTTGGCAGGTCTCAGTCACTATGAGCGACGAAAAATAAATAAATTCAAACCTAAAAATGAAACTTAAAATTCTAATAGTACCATAATTGACAGAATTACAATTATGGTCCCAATGTTAAAAATGTGCTTATATTGTTCCATCCAACAAAGCAAATCCATTAAACTCACAAGATTAATATTTCATCACTAACTAACTAAGGATGAAAGTCATTCTTCAAACGGTCTCATATTTCATCCTTTTGTCTTGTAATCGACGATAGGAAATAAGTTATAAACCATTGACCATTGTATTTTATGTAGTGAAAATGGGTCTTTGCCTACTCTTTTTGTTAGGACCATATTTCTGGACATTATACTATTTATTGTCTATTGGTTTAAACTAAATAACTCTAGTTAATTGTTAAGAATTGAAACAGTCTCTTGGTTTCAAGTAAGGTTGCAACCTCAGTTGTAACCACAGTTCCAACCTGCTGTTCTGCAGGATTCTGTTTAGTTCTTTTATTCTGCATTAACTATTCTTTAAATGATGATTATTTGTTTTAAAGTATGCAGGATATATTCTCATATGTTCTTAAAGATTTAGTTTATGTATATTGAGAATATTAAAGTGATAAGAAAGATGTTTCCTAAAAAGTTATAAGGAGATTAGTTTTTATAGATATGTTTACTTCAAACTAGTAAATCTATATCTCTATTCTTATGCAAATCTTTATCACTTGTTTCAATCTTTGTTCCTTATCAAAATCAGTATAATACGTTTAAAAGATTGAATGAAATATGAAGTTAATGTTTCATATATATATTTGGAAAGATTTTATCTCTAAAAGATACTATCTTATATGTTTCCTTATTTTAGGAAAATATTAACTCCTATTTCCAAGCTAGTTATTAATAGGTACTATCTTATGAAGATTGAGGTCAATCCTACGCTAAAGTATATCGTGATACATGGAAAGATTGAAGCCAATCAAAAGAGTCAAAAGCAATTATCAAGACCTTGAAGAAAGAAGATTGTTTTTACTTGTATAAATAGTTGATAACTTAGCTTGTAAAAAGTGTGTGTTCTAAATTATAAAAAACTCATTCTTGAGAGAATACACAGTGAGCTTTAAAAGAAAACAATGGTGGGATGCCATTGATTTTTAAGTGATAGTTATAAAGTAGGAGCAATATAGAGATAGGCAAAAAAACCTAGAGACAGTCTGAGAGTTTTTCATTAAAACTTGAATCCTATATTGTAAGCTTTTATAATATCATAATCTGGGTGAGTGTCCTGGAGACGTAGCCTAGTTAAGTGAACTCCGTTGTTAAATGTGCGTGTGATTTATTTCAAGTACATTTAATTTTTACAAGTTTTGTCCATCAATATACTTAGGTTCCAAGTGTGGTTGCAACTTCACTTGGAACCTAACTGCAAAACTGCAACTAGAACAGCGGATATGAATTTCACTTTTTGTTCTCAATTAATTGTTCTTTACGAAATTACGTGCAATTTTGACCGGCTTATTACATGTATCAAAATTGCCTTTTATGATAAATTTCAAAAATAAATCATATAATTTAATGTTTGAACTATATGATTAACTTTTGAAAATTTTCATTCCGATAATTTTGATACAAGTTATTGTCTGGTCCAAATTGCACGTAGTTTTGCAGTGGACAATTAATTGGGTACGGAGTGAGTAATAAATAACAAAATCGATGTTATTACCTAAGAGATAAAAACTAATATGAACGGAGTAATAAACCATTGACCATTGCCTTTTATATAGTGAAAATGAGTTTTTGCGTTAAAGAGTCGGCAGGTCTCAACCACTACGTGCGACGCAAAAAAAAAATTCAAACGTAAAAATGAAACTTGACATTCTACTAGTACCATAATTTAAAGAATTACAATTTCGGTCCCAATGTTAAAAATATGCTTTATTGTTCCACCCAAAAAAGCAAATCCATTAAACTCACAATATTAATATTTCATCACTAACTAACTAAGTACGGAAGTAATTATTCAAACGGTCTCATATTTCATCTTTTTGTTTTATGTAGTGACAATGAGTTTTTGCCTAACAAATAAGAAAATAGATGTTATTATGTAAGGGATAAAAACTAATATGAACGGAGTATTAAACCATTGTCAATTGACTTTTATGTAGTGAAAATGAGGTTTTGCATTAAAGAGTCGGCGGGTCTCATCTCCTATGTTCGATGCCAAAAAAGATCGAACGTAAAAATGAAACTTGAAATTCTACTAGTACTATAATTTACAGAATTACAATTTCGTTACCACTGTTAAAAATATATTTGTATTGTTCCACCCAAAAAGGCAAATCCATTAAACTCACAAGATTAATATTTCATCACTAACTAACTAAGCACGAAAGTAATTCTTCAAACTGTCTCATATTTCATCGTTTTGTCTTATAGTCGACAGTAGTAAATGAGTTATACACGGTTGGCCATTGCATTTTATGTACTGAAAATGAGTTTTTGCCTAACAAATAAGAAAATATATGTTATTACGTAAGGGATAAAAACTAATGTGAACGGAGTAATAAACGATTGACCATTGCCTTTTATGTAGTGAAAATGAGTTTTTGAGTTAAAGAGTCGGCAGGTCTAGGCCACTATGTGCGACGCCAAAAAAAAATGAAACATGAAATTCTACCAGTACTATAATTTAGGCAGCAACTGGGTTTTGGTATAAAAAAAAAACGATGACTGACGGTTTTCTTATACGTTATGATGGAGGATGGTATTTTTGACGGATTTATTTGCATAAAATTGGCATTAGGCACGCATTTGTTGACTTTCGGTAACGTTACATTTATCCGTTATAATCAAAATTAAAAAAACTACTTATGTGAGGAAAAAAACGTACCTGATTAGCAGAAAAATAAAGAAATGAAAACGATTAGAATAAAACAAAAAAGTATATAAATGCTATTACGTAAATGCTAAAAACTAATTTGAACGGAGTATTTAGAATTGGACTTAATGACAAATCAAAAACTATCAATTTTCAATTTAATTCAGTTAAACAAAAAATTCTTTACGCATATATGCACGGTTGGAATAGGTAATGTTTGCATAATTAAAACTTTGCAATCATAATTTGTAATATATACATTTGGGTTGACCCATATTTCGGCTTAATGACAAAGAGATAAATTATTTATAATTCTTTATTAAGAATGACTAAACAATATTAAGAAAAACAAACAAATAATTCATTATTGAGAATCCAAAAACAATATCAAGAAAAAAAACAAACAAATAAAAAGGGTTCTAAATACCAAACATCTAAAACTTAAGACAAAATACAGGATTAAATCCTATGTCACTAAAAGAAGTTTTTTTTCTTTTCCTTCGAGAATCACAAGGAATGTTTTCATTTTGCGGACATGTCATAATATTGTGTCCAATTTCCTTGCATAATCGACAAGCTCTTGTCTGTTTTGCTACTTCTTTTCCACTTATCTCTCGTTTTTTTTTCCTGGTCGACCTTTCGCCTTCGAAATGGGAGGACAAAAACTCTACTATAAAGTATATATATACATACATATATATATATATATATATATATATATATATATATATATATATATATATATATATATACATACATACATACATATATATATATATAATAGTTAAATCTTAATCAACTACCAACGTAAAGATCAAATCAACAATGACATGATCTAGACGTTCGATTCGATTAGAGATCTTTATTGCACCAAGGCAAGTCCCAAATATATACATATAGATAAAGACAATAAGCACGATATATATAAATGGACAAGTATGTATGTAGATGTACTAGAAAGTAAATAGCGTAAAGTAAATGACACCAGATTTATCTAGTTTCATGTCAAACGAGACTAGTTCATGACTCCAAGTCCTAATGTATTTTGAGTTTTATTATTCTTCATTTAAGGGCATCGTACCCTACAAATTCTCTTCATTTAATGGCAGAGATACCTTATGAAAAAGGTTTTCCTTAAAGGGAAAAACAACCCTCACGCTAAATATAAAGCGTTTAGTAAGCCGTAAGTAGTAGATTTACAACAAATGAAATCTCACAACTCGTTGATTGAACCACAAATGTTATAAATCAATCAAGAGGTTTACAACCACTCAAAATTTGTGGAAAAAATATATATAAAGTGTATGGAGAGCTTGCATCAATCGACGAAGTCTTTACGAATGGATTTTTCTCTTTTGAATGATTGAATATAAGCAAATAATGAAAGACCTTTGGGCTAGTATGCTCTGGAGTGCTGTGTTGAAATATCAAAGATAAGGTCTCTATTTATAGTGTTCAAGTGAATATGGCCGTTATACTTTGAAATTCAAAATTTTAGAGCAATCCAATCGGTTAGATAACTTTCTCGCGTCTTAATGGTCCAAATATTCTATAATCTTCACCATCAAACTCTTCAAATACTTGAGATCAATCTCCAACATTACAAATTAATCTTGAATTTTAATTTTGTTCTCATCAAAGTCTTAAAAAAAAACGTTGCTGACGTTTTCATATATACATGATCTAATCGGTATGATTTCAGTGCAAACGCTTGGATTAGTCTGTATATTGAATTGTTTTTAATTTAATTTGGTGATTTGAGTTTGCTTTTTTCCCTTACATTTCACACGTATTTATCGTAGTTTTTAATTTTAAATATTCTCATTTGTAAATATTAATACGACTAATGAACTTTCATAAGTTAAATTATTTATGTTTTGTTATTCATCAAAACTTTCGTTAATTATGATTTATTTCTTAAACTATCATTAATTACGAAAAGGTTCAACAATATGTTTAATTGAAACTAGTTGCTCTATTTATTTTGTGACCGAAAAACAAATAGGAGATGTGGAAGTTACGTGCTTAGGTATAAGTGGTTTATGACTTTACTCTTCCCGTGATTAATTGGGTTTTAATTTTATATTTTCAGGATTGCTACAACCTCTTTTGTATAAAAATACAAACTCTAATGAGAGATTCAATCCTTGACATGTAGACATAATTTTTTA
The DNA here is from genome assembly GCA_963682055.1 of Primula veris. Taxonomy (NCBI): domain Eukaryota; kingdom Viridiplantae; phylum Streptophyta; class Magnoliopsida; order Ericales; family Primulaceae; genus Primula; species Primula veris. Next base: position 10,518,439 of record OY821747.1, read on the forward strand.
TATAAATGTTGGGAAAAAACCCACATTTTTATTTTATTACTCCATCCGTTCCTATTTAATTGTCTATTACGAAATTACGTGCAATTTTACCGGCCAAAAACTTGTATCAAAATTGTCGGAATGAAAATTTTCAAAAATTGATAATATAGTTCAAATGTTAAATTTTATGATTAGATTTTAAAAAAATTCATTTCGACAATTTTGATATAAGTTATAAACCGGTCAAAATTGCACGTTGTTTCGTAGTGGACAATTAAATGAGAACATATGGAGTAATAAGGATAATAAAAACATGGATGAAAAAACCTCACAAAATGAAAGGTCATTATTTCCGAAGCCGGAAATAAAGTGAAAGAAAGAAAAAAGTTATGGTGAGAAAATAAAGGATCTAAATAAATATAATGGAAAAAAGTTGTCATTCCTTGAACTTAGGCTTTATTAGTTATTTCCCAGATTAGGGGAAGCTCATCTTCTCCCTTCTCTTTCTACGCCTCCTATTGTCTCTCTGCCTCTAAAGACACAGAGTTCTACTTGCGTCCGCAGCTCCGCCCACTGTTGAAAACGACGCCTCCGTGCCTGCTGCTTTTCCTAGCACAACTTCACCTCTGTGCACCTTCGTTAACCATGCTCTAAATAAGTATTAATGAAGTTATGTATAGTATATAGGAGAGCAAACTAATTAAATACCCATTCCGTCTCAAGAAAATAATTCAAGTAGAAGTTTCACGTGGTTTACAAATATGATTTAATGTAGTGCTAAAGTATTGTTGTTCCATAATTGACTCAAAATAGATTTTGGGTTAGTTGTGAATTCATATATGGGTCACGTATTACTAAAATTGGCATTTTTGTGATGCACCTAAGCAAACTAATTGTTAAATATATAATTTTGTGATTTTTTTTTTCGTTTTTTGCTCTATTAATATAGATTTCCTCCCAAAACTTTAACCTGGTGACGACTTGTTACTCAGTCATACAACTTATTTGACTTGAATAATTGTCAAATAAACTTCTGACCATAAAAAAATTCACTAGTTTGAAAATAAAATAGAAAGTCCTTCATGCTACCAACACAAAAAAATGATAATATACTAGTTGCCTAAAATGTGTTTATCCATTGCACCTATCCTATGCACATTTATATATACAAGTAACCGGCGTACACACGATACGTGTGCGACGTCCAATTAGGTGTCACGTGTCATGGCTATGAATCAATATGTCGAATCAGGTTTCCTTGTAGTATTATACTTCAACAACATTAAATATATTTAATGAGGAGAGAGATGGCCTATGTGAGAAAAGAGAGAGGGAGAGATGTGAAATTTGTTAGAGCATCTGTACCTGTTTCCTTACCACACGTCTTAAATTTGAAGTGAACTTAATTACAATTTATACAATTTTACCAACCTATTTTATATTTACACAAAATATCATCTTTCTTAACATATTCCTTATATCAATATTTTATTATAATTTTTATTTACTTTACTATTTTTAATTTAATATTTCTACACATTCACCCATAAAGAGACATAGAAAGTACAACAACTATTATATAAAAATTATAAGGTAAACAAGATATTCCTTAAATATAAGGAGTATGGAAGAGATTTTTAAGGTGTATGTAAATATGAGTAATGTTAGGGTAACTGATACGTAAACTATTTTGTTATTAAATCCCTAAATTCAGAAAATATATGTAATATATGGTAACGGATGCATATGTTCTTACATTTTTTTGAATTGGTTTAACAGATGCATATGTTATTCTATTTGGACACTGCTTGTTATCCAAAAGCAGCAGTTTTGTAAAACTCAAATCTGAAAAGTATATTCACTTTTACAAACCACTTTGAAAACTCGTAGCACATATTATTCTCATCTAAGCAAGGACATTCCAACCGTATAATCTTCATATTAACCTTTATAGTATCTCCATTACTTTTTAGCAACACGGAACCTCGTTTATTATGCCAAACAATTATTTTTCATCCAAATCCAACATTGTAAAAAAGTCGATATATGCCAAAAGAATGCAAATTAAGCCATTCGCAACATTTATTTTTTACATATATGGAAAATTTAAAGTCTTTGTCATATCTAAGATACCCATGAAAAGCCCTCCATTTAGAAGGCATCTTTATCACCAAGGTATTTCCATGCATCAGTTGCCACAAATTCCTTAAACGATCATACTCCATATACCCGTCAATAAAACAATTAACAATCATCTTTTTTCCGATACACACAAATTAACTCAAGAAGCAGTGACAATGTTTTTTCCAAACCACAAAAAAGTAACCCACTAAAAGGCAGTAAATTAATGGAAAAATTGTCATTGGCACACAAATAATAAGCCCTTGGTTTGAGAAAAATTAAACTATTTCCGGTCTTTAACTTTTTGTCGAAAACTTTGCAATCATCAAATACCTGATATTTAACATCACTTTTTGACTCAATATGTATTTCTTTAGCCTAATAGTAATTAGTATTGTCGTATCAATTTTTTTTTTCAGGGAACATAATCTATCGTTAATTTATTTTTTACCATAATTTTCCATTTCTTCTTTCAAGGAGATATAATTATCAATAATAAACTCATCGACTCATCATCACCAAAGTCATCAAATATGCCGCTTTTTCCCTTTTCAACTGGTCTAGCACTTTTTCGATTAAATAACCATCAAATGTAGCGTGCCACTTATCTCAATAGAATTGGTCTGGCTCGGTTTTGTGTTGAAATTTATATGAAACCAGAATTAACAAATAGAGTACGTATAGAGAAATGGAGGGCTTTTACTGCTATAAAAAGATCATCACAGAAATAGTTGCATGATTCTAGAGAAAAGTAAAGAGGAAAATAAGGGACAAATTAAAGGAAAAATAAAGAAAGCCAAGGCCAAGTTCAAAAGTCCAGTCTTAAGTAAAATTATCACCAAACCAAACACACACAAAATCAATGTTTTAAAACGCTAAAGAATCACTGAAGTGTATTTAGAGGAACATTACCGAATTTCAAGTTCCGACGGCAAAAGCATAAAGTTTACCCAAAAAACGTAAATGCATACACATGCTCAATAACTATGGAATAATGAAAATTATTGGTTAAAAAAAGAAAGAATAACTAATATTAACATAGTTTAATCACGACCTCTGTTCAATATAATAAATGGCTACCGACTTAATGAAATTTATGAAAACTATACATATATTTTTGTCAGACTTTTTTTTTCTTAACTAAAACCAATATTTTTTGGGTTTAAAGGCGTGTTTTTTTGAGTATTGACTCATTAAAACGTTGTTTTTTGAGCATTTCGAGTTTTCGGCTAAAGCTAAACAATATTTCTTTGAGATTTTGACCTTTACGAGTATCGGCGCGTTTTGAGGCAAGCTTTTTAATACATTGATGAAAAATGATCAACTCTCTCATTAATAACCGGCATGCAAATCAGGCTAATGTTATTGTAAATTTTCCGTTTATGTTATGATATTAGGTCCAAGTAGCATTAGACATAAGGGCAATGCCCAAACCATAAAATTGAACAAAACATATTATCAAAACCTACAACACCCAAAACTTTCTTTCAAAAACATACAATTACCTAGCAAATAAATCTAACTACCAAACCAACACACACTACCTTCACCTCAAAAAAGCACACACTACCTTCACCTTAGGCCACCACCACCACCACTGATACACGGTCGGCAAAGCTCCGACGAGGCTGCATATCAACTGGTACGCAGTTTCTATTAGTTTTGATTTTGATGTGTTTCAAAACTCAAATGGGTAATCTGACCTCATAAACCAAATCATAGACCATAGAAACACCTATTTTGATATAAAATTTTACCTAATTGGCGTGTTTTTTCAAAACCCACTTTTTCCCCAAATTTAAGTGCATACCAATTGGTATGCAGTTTCTGTGAGTTTCAATTCGGTGAGTTTGGAAGCTCCAATGAATTTTGGTAATAAATTTTTGGATTGTACTTTTTATAATTAGAGTTGAAAAAAATTGTATCTTTGGTAGTTTTCTCTTAGCGATATACACTTAATCTAAATATAATATTCTTTTCCTTTAATCAAACATACTATGTGTAGAAACAAAAGCCATTAATCGTTGAAAGTAGCAACATTGAACCACACCATATCCAATTTCTTTTAACACGTTCGAAGTTTCAGTGTTGGGTTTCTTTTTTTGACCAGTCTTGTCCCTATTTTTAGATATGACCAATTAAACCCTAGAATCAAATAATTCAATTGAGACAAAATAGTTTTTTGGAAGTACAATTTTGCATTAATGTTTGTGATATGCTACATACAATGTTTCAAATTGCAAAGGATCGATTACGTATTACTTACATTTAAGTAATACATAATATTTTAAAAAATGATACATATGTGATGAAAAAAAAGAAGGTCACAACTACTTTGAGTTGCTAAATTTAATTCAATGAAAAATAAATAATCACTGCACCCGAAACAACAATTTATCTGAAGAGAAATACTAAGTTATAATATGTACATCGAAAAAGAAGAAGATGTTTTAAGGATGAAAGTTCAAAGGAAAGAAGCGATAAAAAATAGTAATTTATAGAAGATGAATGAAAGTTCTAAGGAAAGAAACGATAAAAAATAATAATTTATAGAAGATGTTTTAATTGAGGAAGAGATTGATTAAATAAAAGATTTGGTTTATGCCAAACATACTTATGTAAACCTAGAATATGATTGTCAATCGGACATGTACAATTAAAAATAGGGTCAATTACTATTAACAATCATTTTAAATTGGTCTTAGATTCTAACCTGTTTCCAAGAAAATTATGGAGATTGCACTACGATGGAGAAAAAGGATGGATTGTAGCTAGTAAAAACAGAATATGCAAAGGGGATAGTTCAAAGAGAAAAATATGCTATAATATAAATTTCTGTGTAAACCCAATATTTTATTAATAAACAATGATCATAACGATCTTATTACAAATTAAAAACAATGAAAACTTGAAATAAATAACTTAAAGTGCTAACTAAAAAAATAAAAACTTCAGACCTATATATGTTATTCTACGCACTTCGGAATTTGTTGCAATTTTTTCCCATGCCTTCTGGCAGCAATTGAGAATCTTTTGATGCAATAAGTGTACTTTTTTACTTATATGATGCAATTGAACGAGACTGTTGTGTAGTTAAACTAATGGCAGTTTTAATTGTGGATTTAGGAGAAGAAAAAGAAGTGAGTTGGATATGAAAATACATTTGTGTGGTTAAAGTTTCAGAATTATTAACATTAAAAATTTAATTTTGTAGTTGCATTTTGACTTCGAAATTGACGAGAAGGGAAAACTTGAAACTCGGATATCTAAGTACTTGGACAAGCAGTTTGCAAAGACTTTTCGTGAGTTCAAAAGTGAATTGCATGAGTATTTTCAAGATTTCACTCCAGAAGATGCAAAATCGCACCCACCTCTAGAGTGGCAGGATAGGGATGAGAAAGATTGGGTTAGCATTTGTTATCATTTTATGTCAGAAAGATTTCAGGTTATTTAACTCAATTGTTTTAATAGTTCAATAAATGTAATTTTTGATTGTCAACTTAAGATAATAAATGTAATTCTTGGTTGTCAACTTAAGATAAATGTTTACTTATTTCAGAAGCAGAGCACAATTAACAAAGAAAATCGAGGGAAAAAACAGTAAGAACATCATGGTGGATCAATGCCTATGTCCTTGAGATATGAGAAACAAGTTGTGGTACTAGAAAAAACAAGTTGATTTTTTCTTCAATTCAAAGACTTATCATTGTTATTTTACTTGATCAAATTTATATTATTTCGCAATTCCCTGATATTGATACGTTTAAAGAGTCGTATACAAAATCTGGTGTATGGACGAATGACGTGGCTTAAGAGAAATATGTAAGTTTCTTAGACTTTATACAATTTAAAAGTTTCATTTAATGACTACTACATCACTGGCTAGTTTTGAATATAACAATATTATTACCTTATTTTTAGATTTTTTGAGAATTTTGTTTGTCTTAATGTAGTATTTATCTTTATTTGTTTTGTTTTCTACTCTTAAGTTACTTTTTCATTTTACTGGAGGGGCAGATTCACATAAGGGCAAGGGGTGGCACGTGCCTCCCCAAATTTTTGTCCAAATAAAACTACGAAATTGCCTCTGAGATGTAATGGTTATTATGAGACAGCCATCATGTATATCTACCTATTTTAGTTGTGTTTTTTTATTAATTCCTTACTTTTATTTCTCTCGAAGGTTATATTCTCTCTGTCAATTGACGATGGGACATCTTAATCCACTAAATCTAGATTGTTTTCATATGAGTCTTTTCTTAATTGATGATTTATATTGGTATGTTCAGTTATTAGACGTTTTACTCAATTACTAGTATTGAGGTATTTTCTTCACTTCTTTTTTCAATTGCCTATTTACGCTTTTTGTGAATTGGGGATAATTTAATTGTTAAATACTTTGTCTTTAGTTGTTGTGTTATCTAACTTAGAGCCTATGATCAGAATCCCCTTATTGGTTTCATTATGCCTTTGACTGCTATTTGGGGATAATATTGATCATTTCATTTAGGGTTTTACGGTTTTGTCTTTACTGAAAAATTCTTATGTTTGTTTTACTGCACTTGTAATGTTTTTAATAATGATATTTTAACTAAGGGTTTTTTTCTTTCATTTATTTGCAATTGTAATCTTATTCATTTTCTTGTTTACTTTAGTTTACTTGGTTTACTCTAATCTTATTAGAAAGTTTACATGGTTTCTGTAAAAAAAATGAAGTTGCAGTGAAGGACAAAACATTTTATCTTTTTATCACAAACAAGTTCTTTCTCATCTTACATTGCTCTTTAATTTGTATAGACTTGTCTTTTGGCAAGTTTTTGGCTGGAATTGATGTCTAACAGGATCCATGTCTTTAGTCGATGGCAGTTTGCTGGTTGTCCATGTACATGGGTCGCCTTCGGTCTAAAGCCAAAAAATACTTTTCAAGGATAGAAGAACACGACTCTTTTAGTTTTGAAACGGTTTATATAAGTTTATTATTTCGAGTCGCCTTTTGTTTTTTCTAAAATAGTTCCCCCATTATTAATTTTGTAGTTGCATCTTTCTAGGAGTTCTAGTTTTTTCTGTTTGATTTGTTCTAGAGTGGCTGACTTATTTCTTGATTGTCGTAGCAGTTGAGAAATTTCTTGGTTGACGTAGTTGACTTATTTTACTTGTGTGGTGTTTCATTTCAAATTCATACGTTGACTAAAAATAACTGATTCCTCCAGGCAATTAAAAAAAAGAGATACAAATGTATGAACTTATCTGCAAAAAAAATTAGAAGGATAAAGCTATAGCCACAGATCAAGTAATAAATTGTTTGATTAAATCATGTGTCCAAGACTCTAGACATATTGATATAAAAATGGTTCAACAATGTTTTTTTTAATGTAACATTTTTTATTCTTTATATAGATAAATCATAATTTTTTCATCTACGATTAAAATTATATCTTTAAGGTTATAAAAATTATGTATGCGTATAAATTTAGCATCGAGTAGTTTCTTTCCTCTTATACTTCTAATGATTATTAATGGTTATTTTTTATGTGTGCTTAGGAGGAGATGATGTCCCAAGCAAAAGCATTACTGGAAGAATTGGCTGTTGGATATCCTGAAGGTACAAAAGTTGAGAAAATTATTGTTCCCGTGGATGCTGGTCAAAAAATATTAATGAAGACTCTAGGTACAAGAGCTGGAAAGGAAATTCGTGGGTTGGGTTTCAGAAGGTATCGAGACCCGGAGTCATCTAAAACTACACAAGGCGGTACATCATCTCGTATCAATGAGTTAGAGCGACAATTGGCCGATGAGAAGACTGCTAGGGAAGACACAGAACAACGTCTGCATGCATCGGAAAGAATGACATACTCGTTAGCAAAATCTTTTTACAGTCAAGGTTTTACACTTCCGGAAGAAGAGTTCGAAAAAATTATAGAGAATAAGCACGATGATGACAGTACATCTACATGATAGATGTTTCATGTTTTTATGATTTAGAATTTATATTTAGAATTATTCATTTCTATTACTCGTTTTGTAAATATGTGTTGTTTGGATCTTTAATATGGAATTTATTTTATTGATTGTTTTCATAATATTGATCTTAATATTCGTTTAATTAATTATTAGATAAAAATATATTTTGTAATGATTAATTTTAATAATATACTATAGATAGACTAAATTATTGCCGACAAATCATTTCTTCAAAATCGAAGTGAAATGTTACATAATAAGAATTATGCCGACAATTTTTTTTTTCAAACAATGAGTTAGATTCATCGTTAAAAGATCTTTCTGCCGACACAGTATTTGTCGGTAAGTCAATTTTTCGTGACCTTATGATTCACATATAGCGACGAAATTTTTCGTCGGAAAAAATCTAGCGATGAACATTTTTTGTCGCCCAATTCGTCGGCAAAAATTAAACTTGCCCGACGAAACAGTTTTTGTCGCCCAATTCGTCGCCAAAAGTGAAACTTGCCCGACGAATTTTTGTCGTCCAATTCGTCGGCAAAAATTAAACTTGCCCGACGAAACAGTTTTTGTCGCCCAATTCGTCGACAAAAGTGAAACTTGCCCGACGAATTTTTGTCGCCCAATTCGTCGGCAAAAATTAAACTTGCCCGACGAAGTTGTTTTGTCGCCCAATTCGTCGCTAAAAGTGAAACTTGCCCCATGAATATAGTTTTCGTCGCGTGGTTCCCGCCGACAGTATATACGCGACGGAGCCTTAGTGACGAAAGTTTTGTCGCCTTAATGTTTAGGCGACGAAATATCAGCTTTAGCGACGAATATTTTTTGTCGGCCTAGAGGATTTTTCTTGTAGTGATAGTTGTTTTATGCATTTTATGGTATTTTTACCCATGTTTAAAGAATGAATAAAAAATAAACAGAGATAAACCCAATTAGTAATTAAAAGACTAAAAGCAAGAAAAAATATTAGTCAAAATTTAAATGCTACTTTTATACCCCATCAAATTAGTGCCCTAATATTCAAATGCAAGAAAATTAATTAAAATTTTAAATGCTACTTATATACCCTACCAAATTAGTACCCTAATATTCAAATGACTTAATAAACTTAGAGAAATGAGTAGCACACATTAACATCTGAGTAAATTTAAAAATATATGCCAATTAATTTAATAGTGTTGTGTTTTAAAGTGTAGCAGTTATAAATTAAATAGTGAAATTTAATCACAATAGCCCTTTTTGTAATTACACTGCAAATTACTAATCCAATGTGGGAACAATTTAATTTGAGCTCCGACTGCAAATTACACTGCCAATTAATTTAACTAACTAAGTACGAAAGTCATTTTTCAAACGGTGTCATATTTCATCTTTTTGTCTTGTAGTCGACAGTAGTAAGTGAGTTATACACCATTGATATTGCATTTTATATAGTGAAAATGAGTTTTTGTCTAACAAATAAGAAAATAGATGTTATAACATAAGGGATAAAAACTAATATGAACGGAATAATAAATCATTGATCATTTCCTATTATGTAGTGAAAATGAGTTTTAGTGTTAAAAAGTTGACAGGTCTCAGTCACTATTAGCGACGAAAAAAAAAAAAAAATCAAACCTAAAAATGAAACTTAAAATTCTAATAGTACCATAATTGACAGAATTACAATTATGGTCCCAATCTTAAAAATATGCTTATATTGTTCCATCCAACAAAGCAAATCCATTAAACTCACAAGATTAATATTTCATCACTATCTAACTAAGTATGAAAGTCATTCTTCAAACGGCTTCATATTTCATCCTTTTGTCTTGTAATCGACGATAGGAAATGAGTTATAAACCATTGACCATTGTATTTTATGTAGTGAAAATGGGTCTTTGCCTACTCTTTATGTTCCCAATTAATTATTCTTTATGAAATTACGTGCAATTTGTACCGGCTTATTATATGTATCAAAATTGCCTTTTATGAAATTTTTTAAAAATAAATAATATAATTTAATGTTTGAACTATATGATTAACTTTTGAAAATTTTCATTCCAACAATTTTGATACAAGTTATTGTCTAGTCAAAATTGCACGTAGTTTTACAGTGGACAATTAATTGGGTACGGAGTGAGTAAAAAATAACAAAATAGATGTTATTACCTAAGAGATAAAAACTAATATGAACGGAGTAATAAACCATTGACCAATGCCTTTTATATAGTGAAAATGAGTTTTTGCGTTAAAGAGTCGGCAGGTCTCAGCCACTATGTGCGACGCAAAAAAAAAAAAATCAAACGTAAAAATGAAACTTGAAATTCTACTAGTACCATAATTTACAGAATTACAATTTCGGTCCCAATGTTAAAAATATGCTTTATTGTTCCACCCAAAAAAGTAAATCCATTAAACTCACAATATTAATATTTCATCACTAACTAACTAAGTACGAAAGTAATTATTCAAACGGTCTCATATTTCATCCTTTTGTTTTATATAGTGACAATGAGGTTTTGCCTAACAAATAAGAAAATAGATGTTATTATGTAAGGGATAAAACCTAATATGAACGGAGTATTAAACCATTGTCAATTGACCTTTATGTAGTGAAAATGAGGTTTTGCATTAAAGAGTCGGCAGGTCTCATCTCCTATGTTCGATGCCAAAAAAATCGAACGTAAAAATGAAACTTGAAATTCTACTAGTACTATAATTTACAGAATTACAATTTCGGTCCCAATGTTAAAAATATGTTTGTATTGTCACAAGATTAATATTTCATCACTAACTAACTAAGTACGAAAGTAATTCTTCAAACTGTCTCATATTTCATCTTTTTGTCTTATAGTCGACAGTAGTAAATGAGTTATACACGGTTGACCATTGCATTTTATGTACTGAAAATGAGTTTTTGCCCAACAAATGAGAAAATATATGTTATTACGTAAGGGATAAAAACTAATGTGAACGGAGTAATAAACGATTGACCATTGCCTTTTAAAAATGAGTTTTTGCGTTAAAGAGTTGGCAGGTCTCGGCCACTATGTGCGACGCCAAAAAAAAAAATGAAACGTGAAATTCTACCAGTACCATAATTTAGGCAGCAACTGGGTTTTGCTATAAAAAAAACGATGACCGACGGTTTTTTTATACGTTATGATGGAGGATGGTATTTTTGACGGATTTATTTGCATAAAATTGGCATTAGGCACGCATTTGTTGACTTTCGGTAACATTACGTTTATCCGTTATAATAAAAATTAAAAAAAAACTACTTATGTGAGGAAAAAAAACGTACCTGATTAGCAGAAAAATAAAGGAATGAAAATGATTAGAATAAAACAAAAAAGTATATAAATGCTATTACGTAAATGCTAAAAACTAATTTGAACGGAGCATTTAGAATTGGACTTAATGACAAATCAAAAACTATCAATTTTCAATTTAATTCAGTCAAACAAAAAATTCTTTACGCATATATGCACGGTTGGAATAGGTAATGTTTGCATAATTAAAACTTTGCAATCATAATTTGTAATATATACATTTGGGTTTACCCATATTTTGGCTTAATGACAAATAGATAAATTATTTATAATTCTTTATTAAGAATGACTAAACAATATTAAGAAAAACAACAAATAATTCATTATTGAGAATCCAAAAACAATATCAAGAAAAAAAAAACAAATAAAAAGGGTTCTAAATACCAAACATCTAAAACTTAAGACAAAATACAGGATTAAATCCTCTGTCACTAAAATAAGTTTTTTTTCTTTTCTTTCGAGAATCACAAGGAATGCTTTCATTTTGCGGACTTGTCATAATATTGTGTCCACTTTCCTTGCATAATCGACAAGCTCTTGTGTGTTTCGTTACTTATTTTCCACTTATCTCTCGTTTTTTTTCCTGGTCGACCTTTCGCCTTCGAAATGGGAGGACAAAAACTCTACTATAAAGTATATATATAATAGTTAAATCTTAATCAGCTGCCAACGTAAAGATCAAATCAACAATGACGTGATCTAGACGTTCGATTCGATTAGAAATCTTTTTTGCACCAAGGCAAGTCCCAAATATATACGTATAGATAAAGACAATAAGAACGATATCTATAAATGGACAAGTATGTATGTAGATATACGGTAACAGATGCATATGTTCTTACATTTTTTTGAATTGGTTTTACAGAAAGTTATTCTATTTGGACACTGCTTGCTATCCAAAAGCAGCAGTTTTGTAAAACTCAAATCTGAAAAGTATATTCACTTTTACAAACCACTTTGAAATTTCGTAGCACATATTATTCTCATCTAAGCAAGGACATTCCAACCGTATAATCTTCATATTAACCTTTATAGTATCTCCATTACTTTTTAGCAACACAGAACCTCGTTTATTATGCCAAACAATTATTTTTCATCCAAATCCAACATTGTAAAAAAGTCGATATATGCCAAAAGAATGCAAATTAAGCCATTCGCAACATTTCTTTTTTACATATATTGAAAATTTTAAGTCTTTGTCATATCTAAGATATCCATGAAAAGCCCTCCATTTAGAAGGCATCTTTATCACCAAAGTATTTCCATGCATCAGTTGCCACAAATTCCTTAAACGATCATACTCCATATACCCGTCAATAAAACAATTAACAATCTTCTTTTTTCCGATACACACAAATTAACTCAAGAAGCAGTGACAATGTTTTTCCAAACCACAAAAAAGTAACCCACTAAAAGGCAGTAAATTAATGGAAAAATTGTCATTGCCACACAAATAATAAGCCCTTGGTTCGAGAAAAATTAAACTATGTCCGGTCTCTAACTTTTTGTCGAAAACTTTGCAATCATCAAATACCTGATATTTAACATCACTTTTTGACTCAATATGTATTTCTTTAGCCTAATAGTAATTAGTATTGTTGTATCAACTAATTTTTTTCAGGGAACATAATCTATCGTTAATTTCTTTTTCAATATAATTTTCCTTTTCTTCTTTCAAGGAGATATAATTATCAACAATAAACTCATCGACTCATCGTCACCAAAGTCATCATATATGCCGCTTTTTCCCTTTTCAACTGGTCTAGCACTTTTTCGATTAAATAACCATCTAATGTAGCCTACCACTTATCTCAATAGAATTGGTCTGGCTCAGTTTTGTGTTGAATTGTGAAACCCCATGTTTTCCTTTTATTTTAGTAATGTTATTATGAACTTTTATTACCAATAGTGGATAATTAATTACTAAGATATTGAGTAATTTGGTTGCAAATAAGTTGACGAGGTTAGAGCAGCAATTAATTATAATTATAGGTATACATGGATAAAATAAAATTAAAACAAAATAAGATAAGTATGAGTGTTGGACGTTATATAACTAACAATCCTATAATTTAGTAGGATATTAGAAACTCCTATTTAATACTAGCATAGTAGAAACCGTATGGATAGACAGATAGACATGGGTACAAAAAACAATGGCAACTACCTTTCTTTTGTGAAGCTTTTATTCTTATTTCGAAGAAACACTTCGGCTTTCGTTTGATATGTGAGTGATTTTGTACCCTGTATATATAATCGATTTACTATCCATGTTATTTTTTAAAGTAGTGTATGGAATTATATTATTTAAAAACATATTTTGAAAACAATTCTTTTATAATGTGATGTCAACTATTATTTTGATCAACTGATTATATATCACAAATGTATACTTGATTTATTTCTCATGCTTGTTGAGAAAATATTTTCAATATTGATTTTTATGCTCAACAAAATCTATATAAATGAATGACTTCATTTATATTTATATATATGAGTTTTATTAAATGATTTGAGATGATTTATGTGAAAAGTTTTGTTATATATAAACGATGTGTTATCTAGGTTATATGGAAATATATATACATTGAAATGATATCTTATACTGTTTAACAATTATTTCAATTCTTGTTATTTTGGATATCTGATTTTGATATAATGACTTGAGATAATTGATTTTGATTTAAATGATTTGAATTACTCGAATGTTTAATGATTTTCGGGATCAGCAATGAACTTTGAGGAACATGCCTCTTAAGTGAGGTGACCTTTATTTTATGATTTATAAATCCAAGGAACAGGCCTCTTTAGTGGGGTGACGTTGGTGGCTAGAGAATATTCTACTTAAATTGGCGACTCTAGTTTTCTTAACGGTTTTGGAACAGGCCTCTTAAGTGTGATGACTTTAGCCGGATCGTCTTAATGGGATTTCCTAGATTGCCAAGCTAGGTGACTTTGAGTACGATAGTTGGATCCAACAACAGAGAGAAAAGAATTAATGGCAATGAATTTTCAGTCTGGTTCCAAGTTTGATTTTAGTAGTATTTAATTTTGATGATAAATAAATGGTTTATTGATTTATATTTTTCTGCGTTTTGAATTTATAATTTAAATTTATTTTATGTATGTTAACACACATGGGCTAAAACCGAAAAGATTCAACTTATTTCTTATTTTTTTTGGTCATTATAAAAATCCATATTGTATTTTTGAAGACGGGTTGTCAAAACTTCCTCCTTATAGGTATAAATATCGTTCACTAAGCTCGTTTGGCTTATCCTCTCTTTTAATCTTTTCAGCTAAATACATGTTATTTAGAGTTAGAGTTGAGTCAGTTGGGACCAAGACCTCAGTGTTGTTTAAGTTTCTTTTCAGCTACTAGTATAGTTATAAAAGTTATTATTCTGATAATATGATTTTTTTGTACGAAATATTTTGGGATGCTAAACTATATATAATTTGTGTTCAATTGACAAATTTTATGAGTATTGAAAGAAAATTTATCTATTTTATAAATTTGAGTTTTAGGCTTCGTGTAACACAGGTCAAGTTACGTGTTATTTGGCCGTGTGACATCTATTAAATTTGGAGTGTTACATGAAATTTATATGAAAACAGAGTTAACAAATAGAGTACATATAGAGAAATGGAGGGCTTTTACTGCTATAAAAAGATCATCACAGAAATAGTTGCATGATTCTAGAGAAAAGTAAAGAGAAAAGTAAAATTATCACCAAACCAAACACACAAAATCATAAAATTATCACCAAACCAAACACACACAAAATCAATGTTTTAAAACGCTAAAGCATCACGAAGTGTTTTTAGGCGAGCTGTACCGAATTTCAAGTTCCGACATCAAAAGCGTAAAGTTTACCAGAAAAAACGTAAATGCATATACATGCTCAATAACTATGGAATAATGAAAATGATTAGTCAAAAAAAATAAGAATAACTATTATTAGCATAGTTTAATCACGACCTCTGTTCAATATAATAAATGGCTACTGACTTAATGAAATTTATGAAAACTATACATATATTTTTGTGAGACTTTTTTTTCTTAAGTAAAAGTTATATTTTTGGGGTTTAAAGGAGTGTTTTTTGAGCATTAACTCGTGAAAACGCTGCTTTTTGAGCATTTCGAGTTTTAGGCTAAAGCTAAATAATATTTTTTTGAGATTTTGACCTTTTCGAGTATCGGCACGTTTTAAGGCAATCTTTTTAATACATTGATGAAAAATGATCAACTCTCTCATTAATAACCAGCATGCAAATATGGCTAATGTTATTGTAAATTTTCCGTTTATGTTATGATATCAGGTCCAAGTAGCATTAGACATAAGGGCAATACCCAAACCATACAATTGAACAAAAAATATTATTAAAACTTACAACACCCAAAACTTTCTTTCAAAAACATACAATTACTTAACAAAAAACTCTAAATAACTAACCAACACACACTACCTTCACCTCAAACCAACACACATTACCTTCACCTTAGGCCACCACCACCACCACTGATACACGGTCGGCAAAGCTCCGACGAGCTTACTGGAGGTACGACGAAGCTGCATACCAACTGGTACGCAGTTTCTATTAGTTTCGATTTTGATGAGTTTCATAACTCAAATGGGTAATCTGACCTCATAAACCAAATCATAGACCATAGAAACACCTATTTTGAAATAAAATTCGACCTACTTGGTGTGTGTTTTCAAAACCCACTTTTTTCCAAAATTTAAGTGCATACCAATTGGTATGTAGTTTCTGTGAGTTTCAATTCGGTGAGTTTTGAACCTCCAATGAGGAATCCGACATCATAAATCATCTCATAGACCCCAAAAATTCTCATTTTGATATAAAATTCGTCAAAACCCACCTTTTTCCAAAATTCACTAAATTTGGGAAAAATCAAAGAGAGATAAACGGGGATAAATATAGAGGTAAAGAGAGAGGTAGATATAGTGAAAATAAGGGAGAGATAAGGATAGTGACACATATAGGGAGAGAAACAGGGGAGAGTGGTGATTGTGGTGGAAATGTGTATTTTATTTTGGAGTTCTATGTTTTGGTAATAAAATTTTTGGATTGTACTTTTTATAATTAGAGTTGAAAAAGTTGTATTTTTTTAGTAATTTTCTCTTAGCGATATACACTTAATCTCAGTATAATATTCTTTTCATTTAATCAAACATACTATGTGTAGAAACAAAAGCCATTAATCATTGAAAGTAGCAACGTTGAACCACACCATATCTAATTTCTTTTAACACGTTTGAAGTTTCAGTGTTGGGTTTCTCTTTTTGACCAGTCTTGTCCCCATTTTTAGATATGACCAATTAAACCCTAGAATCAAAGAATTCAATTGAGACAAAGTATTTTTTTGGAAGTACAATTTTGCATTAATGTTGGTCATATGCTACATACAATGTTTCAAATTGCAAGGGATCGATTACGTATTACTTACATTTAAGTAATACGTAATATTTTAAAAAATGATACATATGAGATGGAAAAAAAAAGAGAGAAGGTCACAACTACTTTGAGTTGCTAAATTTAATTCAATGAAAAATAAATCATCACTGCACCCGACACAACAATTTATCTGAAGAGAAAGACTAAGTTATAACATGTATATCGAAAAAGAAGAAGGTTTAGAAAAATATATGCATGAATGCGGTAAACAAAAAGAACGATAGTTCTAAGGAAAGAAACGATAAAAAAATAAAAAATTATAGAAGATTTTTTAATTGAGGAAGAGATTGATTAAATAAAAGATTTGGGTTTTACTAAACATAGTTATGTAAATATAGAATATGATAGTCTATCGGACCTGGATCAGATGCGCAATTAAAATAGGGTCAATTACTATTAACAATCATTTTAACTTGCTCTTAAATTCTGTCTTGTCTCCAAGAAAATTTCTGAGATTGCATTACGATGGAGAAAAATGAAGGATTGAAGCTAGTAAAAATAGAATATGTAAAGGGGGTAGTTCAAAGAGAAAAATATGCTATAATACAAATTTCTGGGTAAACCTAATATTTTATTAATAAAGAATGATCGTAACAACCTTATTACAAATTAAAAACAATGAAAACTTGAAATAATTAACTTATAGGGCTAACTAAAAAAATAAAAACTTCAGATATAGATATGTTCTTCAACACACTTCGGAATTTGTTGAAATTTTTTCACATGCCTTCTGACAGCAATTGAGAATCTTTTGATGAGTTGAACTTTTGATCTTTTTTCTTACTGTCGATCACATCAATCTCGCTATGTTTGGAAGCAAAAATCTTGGTCTTACTTTGGAATCGGTCTAAAAAAAAGTTTTACATCGAATCATTAAGTTTGTTGGGCAAAAAAACCCACACGAGCTCTGTTGAGAGCCATATAGGATAAAAATAAGATCTATCGGATTTAATATTAGGATAGCCAAACCAAGTCATGGAATCGGAGATGCAGAGATGATTAGATTTACTCGATCAGACAAGGGGAGCCACCATTAAAATATGAAGAAAAAAGGGAGGGGAAAAAACCACAAAAAAAATTCAGGATTTTGAAGAGTAAGAGCCTATATCAGAATGTCTCCCTATTAGAAAAGCAGGGGTAGAAGAGGGCCGAAGCACAACCTGACCCCCAAGACATGTGGTGGCAAGGGTTTGAAGTAAATAGAGAGTTTTAGAGAGATAGAGAGGGGAATAGTACGTTATTTCCTATAAATTACAATAGTGCTATAATTAAGCCTCTACTAGAAAGTATTATTAGTTAGCCCTTTACATTTATTTGCTTATTTATTTTCATTGTGCTTTACTATTATTTTTTTCTTTTTACTTTAATTTGGATTTCAAGTGTAATAAGGTCAATATGATAATTTCATTATTAATGAAATAGTATGTCTTTTCCACCAATTTCTACAAATAATAGTCTAAAAAAATAAAAATAAAAGGAGAACCAAATTAGAATAATAGTAACACTACAAGAAAACATAAATTTAATAATGGAAAAATCCGTCACTAATCACTCATATTTTCTACCTCTTTCTTGTCACAGAACTTTGAGAGTTCCTTATACATCAATGGACCACCTACCTATGTTGTTCACAGTACAACCCAATCACACTACTTGGTTATGTACCAATTTAAGAATAGAATTACCAAAAAGTGAATATAGAGGCTCAAAACGCTATTTTTTTTTTTATGTATTAAAAACTAACAAAAGATAGTATCAAGTCTTTAAAAAGAATTGTATTGAGAACTTTCTCAATTAGGAACACCTGGAGGCTCTAATTGCGAATAATGAAACTAATCAACGAAAATTAGAAAAAATCCAACAATAATAAAAAGGAAACAACAAATTGTCTCAAGTCAAATAGAAAATAAACAAGTGGGCCCGTCGGCAACCATTGGCGTTCCATCATTTGTCTTCATTTTCTGCATTGGTGCATGGCCATCTTCCATAGCATCGTCACCAGAATAGCGTTCAACCTCCTACTCCGAAAATAAAAATGTTAGCTCTATAATTTTCTCACACTATTAACAATTCACATATACTAAAGGAAAGAAAATACTTAGTCGACAATATGGAAAGTTTCCGGCCAGTTGAATTTTCATTAATTTTTCCATTCAGGAAAGAAAATTTTGTAGGTTGGTAAATCAATCAAGATCCAAGTGGCCGGAAAATTTGACATATCGTCGACTTAGTATTTTCATTACTTTAGTATATATGAGTTCCTAACAGTGTTAGAAAATTAAAGAGCTAATAATTTTATTTTTGAAATTGGAGGTTATGCAATTCTAGCGACGAAGACATGGGAGATATGCATGCACAAGATACAGAAAATGAAGAGAAATGATGGAACGAAATGGGTGGCCGACGGGCCCACTTTTTTATTTGCTATTTGCCTCAAGACTAATTGTTCTTTCCTTTTTATTATTATTGGATTATTTCTATTTTTGTTGATTAGTTTTGTTATTCTCAATTAGAACCTCTGGGTGTTCCTAATTACAAAAGTACCCAATACAATTCAGTTTAAAGACTTGACACTATCTCTCATTAGGTTTTTATACATGAATTAAAAAATAGCGCTTTGAGACTCCATGTTCCCTTTTTGGTAATTCTCTTTTTAAATTGGTAGATTACCTAGTAGGGTTATTGGGTTGTACCGTGAACAAAATAGGTAGGTGGACCTTGATCCATCAAGGCATTGTTAGAGTTCAGTGACCAATGAGGAGGTAGAAAATATGCGTGATTAGTGAAGGAATTTTCTATTATTAAATTTATGTTTTTTTTGTAGTGTTAATGTTATTCTAATTTTGTTCTCCTCTTATTTTTCTTTTTCTAGACTATTTGTTGTTTTTTTTTTGTAAAAATTGGTTGAAAATACCTACTATTTCATTAGTAATGAAATCCAAATTTAAGCAAAAAGAAAGAAATAATCATAAAGAAAAATGAAACGAAATAATCAAATAGATGGAAAGCGCTAACTAATAATACTTTCTAATAGGTGATTAGCTATAACACTACTGTAATTTATAGGAAACAACTATTTCCCCTCTCTATCTCTCTAATACTCTCTATATTTACCCCAAACCCTAGCCCCCAGCTGTGTTGGAGGTGGGGGCTGTACTTTGGTCCCCTCTAACCCTCTATCTTAAAAAACCAATTTGTTTACTAAGATTGGTAGGACCTAGCCCTCTATCTTATAAAACCAAATTCGGTTACTAAGATTGCTAGTACCTTGTTTGTAGGGTCTAATAATTCCTGTTTGTTGTCATCGTTTGGCAAAGAACACTTAGTATTTGTTTAATTATATATTAATTTGTATTACTAGTGAACTTATATGAGTTACACCTTCAGTTGTAACTGGCAAGGGCAACTGAAAGACTTGACAGCATGGTCAAAATATTCTGGTGAATAAGTTTGTCGATCTAAAAAGGATCTCCTGAAGATAGTGAACGTGTGAGTTTTCAGAAAGATAGATTGAAGATTATTGTGAGAAGATTTATTCAGCAAAAGTCAAATATTGAAGATACAGTTAGATTAAATTAAACTTGAAAAGTTTAAATTAGTTTCTATTATGTAATATAAACATATTTGTTTTAGCTGTAGGGTTGTTATGTATTCAGAAATTGAGTGTTTTACTTCTTAAAATACTGAGCTATTGCTAGAGAGAGAAAACAATGGTGGGATACCATATGAATATAGAATAATTAAGCGGTAAGAAAAATAGTCTTTTAGGCAGAAAACAATGAGGGAGTCATAAGTTTTTGCAAGTCTCGAATATTACTTTGTAAGACCTTTTGAATAATTTATCTGATCAAGAGCTCCAAAGAACTTAGTCAAACTCCGTCATGAAACATACTATGTTCACTTATATTTACAGTATACATTTGTACTTGAAACTAGTAAGATCATGTTTCACTTATAACTGAGAACTAAATATATTGAAGTTCAATTGTAAATGAAATTTGTGTAACGACATGTTAGGGATACAATGTTAGAGTATTTAGGACCTAGTTTGTAAGGTCTAATAATTCATGTTTGTTGTCCTTGTACTGTCAAACAACACTTTGTATTTATTTACTTATATATTCATTTGTGTTACTAATGATTTTATACGAGTTACACTTTTAGTTGTAACTGGCAAGTGCAACTAAAAGATTTGATAGCATGATCAAAATATTCTTGGGAATTAGTTTGCTGATCAAGAAAAGATCTCTTGAAGATAGAGAACGTGTGAGATATCAGAGAGAGGGAATGAATATTATTGTGAGAATATTCCTTCGGCAAAAGTCCAAGATTGAAGATACATTTAGATTAAATTAAACTTGGAAAGTTAAGATTTACTTTCAATCATTTAAGCATGTTATATAAACGAATTATTTCTGCCGTAGGGTTGTTATGGGGAATTACTAGAGAAAGTCACATATATGAATGTTTCACAACCCATAATATTTGGACGTAGTGAGAAGCAACGAAACTAGAGAACTAAACTAACCGATATGGATGAAGTCCCTTCGCATGTGACTATGTGAAAAAAATACGACTATAAATTTCACCCAGTTCCAGAACATTTTTATCTAAAAGGAAACATATTAGCATTGAGGATAAAACTGCTCCCATAAGTTTGGATCGGTACAGTATTGTACCATTTCCAATTAATTTTATACCGTAACCGAACCACTTTCTTCAAAATGGTACGGTAAAACCGAACCGACTAGTTTGGTTCGGATCAAAGGTCGATCGGTTGGTACAATCGATACAAAATGGCCACCCCTAGACAAACTAGCCTCTATCTCATGATTAAATGTAAATCAAGTTGTTTGAGTAAATGAAAATCTCCACATATTCAAATTTAGTCTCCTGTCTTTTCTTTTTCACCAGATATTACCAATATCAATCTGTTATTTACGAAATTAATCTTTTAAACATCTTGTGTATACCAACTTTGCCATAAAAATAACATCTCTTTATGAGAGTTATCAAGATAGAACTTTTTTTCTAACTTTGGAATGATATTAAATTATTAAGTTGTATCCGCGACTACTAATCCTACTATTGATTGTTTACAGAAACACAAACGCACTAAGAATTCCACAATAATGACCATTTTCCATACTCTCAGACAAGTAATAATAAGCAAGATATATATATGGGTAAAGACGGTGTACCTTGTATTATATCTGGTAAATCGCTTATTCGTTGTTAGTTTTCCATATAATCGCCTTTTGTCGCATCAACATCATCATCTTTCATTTCCTCAAACAATTTAGCTCTTCTTATTCTTATTGGATTCGATGTCTTTTTCAATTGGGATGCTTTCATGTTTAGGTGGTGAAAAGGAAAGAGAATAGGAGACTTTAAACCCATTTAGAGAAATTATGCTGAGTAAATATGTATACTATCACATAAATATATTATCTTAAAAGATACGCCGCCATTGTTTTCAATGATATCTTTAAGAACAATGAGAAAGTATGGAAGTTTAGGGTTGAATACAAGTGGTTCATTACAAAAATGCCATCAACAAAGTTATGGTGGTGATTTCAAAAGATTTAATCTTAGTCGTTTATATACAACTTTCTCATATCTCGGCGAATTAATATATTATCAAAAAATCACATTGCAAGATGTCATATATGATAAGATCAATGAAATCAAATCAGGGAAAACATTAAATGAGAAATATTAGAAAGGGGAATTGTTAAATAACGAATTATAGTATAACGAAGCATATACACATTAGATACACTAGAAAGTTATGGAAGCAAAACAAATGCATATTTTAGACACACATTGCCTAAACCGGGTATTAATTCCTGTTTCTACGTAGTGGCATCAAGATTTTCACAAGATCAAGTGTACTGTGGCCAAGGTATGTCAGGTAACCTATTCTCTTAATTTACCTGAAAGAAGAATTCTATGAGAAATTATAAATTCTATATTTTTTACCTCTCTTGTCCGTCCCTTTTCTCTCGCTTCTCTCATCACCTCTCTCCACCCTTCATCCTCACCTATCACAACCAATCCCCCCTCTCTCTCAGCACGACCACTCCTTATAAAAGCTTGTTTTTCTTGTCCAAACTCTAGATCTATGGCAGATCTAGTCAACTCCACCAATTTTCTCGATTGAAGAGTAAGAAAGTTTATGACTGGGACCAACCATGGTAATTGACCGGCTTGATATAGCTTCACCCACGGATTTAATTGGAGTTAAAGAGGATTAGTTTAACTTATTAAGGGATTTACCTTTGATTTTCTTAGATTGGGGTTCGAGTTAATCGTTTTTGACTGTTTGGCTGACGGATAGTCTTTGGCTTACTTGTTTGGCCAGAATTCCTTATTATAATTGTTATGGTCGATATCTTTGGTATTAATTGGGATTTTTCCTTACTCTTCTTGCTATGGATTTGCTTGTTTTGTCACTGTTGTGGTCAAAGGAAAAGTTGAATTTTAGATTTAACAGGTGGCGTAAACTTTTTATTTCGATGGCTTCGATTTCAATGCGGTATTGAGTGGTTAGTTTGATAGATTCTACAAACCCTTGATGAAATTCTTTCGGGTACGAGTTTCATGTTATTTGAGATGATAAGTACAGTCAGTCTCCATAGTAGCTGATTATTTGGTATATATTTGGTTTTTTATGGATTGACTTGGAATCTGGTATATTACAAGGTGCAGTGTGTCGAATTAGGGTATTTTAGGGTTGTGCTTTTTTGCTATCCCAAACGACGGCTCATGATGCTCTCGAGTGATATTTCTGGAGGGTGTTCACTATTTGGTCTATTTAACGTGACCCCTTATTTGAGAGTACCCGAATCTGGATTAGTGGTTTAATATTGTATTTTGTAGCTTTGATAAGTAATTTTAGTTCATAGTTTTACAACAATTGATTAATGTTAGTGGTTCGATTACACTCTGCTTTTAGTGGAGATTGATTAAGTGGTGCTACCCCTATAGTATGTCCCCAATAAGGTTTGGTCCGCATGTGGGCCTCTTATACTTGTTATATAAGAAAATTATTCGCCTTCCTGTCAAAAAAATAAAATAAACCACCGAACATCCCTGACTAATCAATTTCATACAAAAGTTTAACAAGTCTAGCAAACTCCCAAAAGTTATCGGTTCTGTTAAATCATGTTTTGTAAAATCCCTATTTTAATAGTGCTACTTTTATACCTCATCAAATTAGTGCCCTAATATTCAAATAGGTAAATAAAATTAAAGAATCAATTTAAAAAAATAAACAGAGATAAACCCACTTAGTAAAAGATTATAAAAGCAAGAAAATTGATTAAAATTTTAAGTGCTACTTATATACCTCACCAAATTAGTACCCTAATATTCAAATGACTAAATAAACTTAGAGAAATGAGTAGCACACATTAACATCTGAGTAAATTTAAAAATATATGCCAATTAATTTAATAGTGTTGTGTTTTAAAGTGTAGCAGTTATAAATTAAATAGTGAAATTTAATCACAATAGCTCTTTTTGTAATTACACTGCAAATTACTAATCCAATGAAAACGAAATACCCACCTTGGGATTTCAACTTTAAATTAATTAGTTTTAATATTAAAAAAAATAAAGATAGAAAGGACAGAACTCAGCAGCTAGAGAGAAAATGGAAAGTGGGAAAATTGGATGATTAATTTTTGGAAAAATGAAACTTAATTTCTACTATTACCATAATTTAGAGAATTACAAATTTTGGTCCCAATGTTAAAAATATTATTTTATTGTTCCACCCAAAAAAAAGCAAATGCATTAAACTCACAAGATTAATATTTCATTGCTAACTAACTAAGTACGAAAGTCATTTTTCAAACGGTGTCATATTTCATCTTTTTGTCTTGTAGTCGACAGTAGTAAGTGAGTTATACACCATTGATATTGCATTTTATATAGTGAAAATGAGTTTTTGTCTAACAAATAAGAAAATAGATGTTATTACATAAGGGATAAAAACTAATATGAACGGAATAATAAACCATTGATCCATTGATCATTTCCTTTTATGTAGTGAAAATGAGTTTTAGTGTTAAAAAGTTGGCAGGTCTCAGTCACTATGAGCGACGAAAAAAAAATAAAATCAAACCTAAAAATGAAACTTAAAATTCTAATAGTACCATAATTGACAGAATTACAATTATGGTCCCAATGTTAAAAATATGCTTATATTGTTCCATCCAACAAAGCAAATCCATTAAACTCACAAGATTAATATTTCATCACTAACTAACTAAGTATGAAAGTCATTCTTCAAGGCCTCATATTTCATCCTTTTGTCTTGTAATCGACGATAGGAAATGAGTTATAAACCATTGACCATTGTATTTTATGTAGTGAAAATGGGTCTTTGCCTACTCTTTATGTTCCCAATTAATTGTTTTTTACGAAATTACGTGCAATTTTGACCGGCTTATTATATGTATCAAAATTGCCTTTTATGAAATTTTTTAAAAATAAATAATATAATTTAATGTTTGAACTATATGATTAACTTTTGAAAATTTTCATTCCAACAATTTTGATACAAGTTATTGTCTCGTCAAAATTGCACATAGTTTTGCAGTGGACAATTAATTGGGTACGGAGTGAGTAAAAATAATAAAATAGATGTTATTACCTAAGAGATAAAAACTAATATGAACGGAGTAATAAACCATTGACCATTTCCTTTTATATAGTGAAAATGAGTTTTGCGTTAAAGAGTCGGCAGGTCTCATCCACTATGTGCAACGCAAAAAAAAATCAAACGTAAAAATGAAACTTCAAATTCTACTAATACCATAATTTACAGAATTACAATTTCGGTCCCAATGTTAAAAATATGCTTTATTGTTCCACCCAAAAAAGCAAATCCATTAAACTCACAATATTAATATTTCATCACTAACTAACTAAGTACCAAAGTAATTATTCAAACGGTCTCATATTTCATCTTTTTGTCTTGTAGTCGACAGTAGCAAATGAGTTATGCACCATTGACCATTGCAATTTATGTAGTGACAATGAGTTTTTGCCTAACAAATAAGAAAATAGATGTTATTATGTAAGGGATAAAAACTAATATGAACGGAGTATTAAACCAATATTGTCAAGCGACTTTCATGTAGTGAAAATGAGGTTTTGCATTAAGGAGTCGGCAGGTCTCATCTCCTATGTGCGATGCCAAAAAAAAATCAAATGTAAAAATGAAACTTGAAATTCTACTAGTACTATAATTTACAGAATACAATTTCGGTCCCAATGTTAAAAATATGTTTGTTTTGTTCCACCCAAAAAAGCAAATCCATTAAACTCACAAGATTAATATTTCATCACTAACTAACTAAGTACGAAAGTAATTCTTCAAACTGTCTCATATTTCATCCTTTTGTCTTATAGTCGACAGTAGTAAATGAGTTATACACCATTGATCATTGCATTTTATGTACTGAAATTGAGTTTTTGCCTAACAAATAAGAAAATAGATGTTATTACGTAAGAGATAAAAACTAATGTGAATCGAGTAATAAACGATTGACCATTGCCTTTTATGTAGTGAAAATGAGATGTGAATGGAGTAATAAACGATTGACCATTGCCTTTTATGTAGTGAAAATGAGTTTTTGCGTTAAAGAGTCGACAGGTCTCGGCCACTATGTGCGATGCCAAAAAAAAAATGAAACTTGAAATTCTACTAGGACCATAATTTAGGCAGCAACTGGGTTTTGCTATAAAAAAATGATGACCGACGGTTTTCTTATACGTTATGATGGAGGATGGTATTTTTGGTGGATTTATTTGCATAAAATTGGCATTAGGTACGTATTTTGTCGACTTTCGGTAACATTACGTTTATCCGTTATAATGAAAATTAAAAAAACTACTTATGTGAGGAAAAAAAACGTACTGATTAGCAGAAAAATAAAGAAATGAAAATGATTAGAATAAAAAAAAAAGTATATAAATGCTATTACGTAAATGCTAAAAACTAATTTGAACGAAGTATTTAGAATTGGACTTAATGACAAATCAAAAACTATCAATTTTCAATTTAATTCAGTCAAACAAAAAATTCTTTACGCATATATGCACGGTTGGAATAGGTAATGTTTGCATAATTAAAACTTTGCAATCATAATTTGTAATATATACATTTGGTTTGACCCATATTTTGGCTTAATGACAAATAGATAAATTATTTATAATTCTTTATTAAGAATCACCAAACAATATTAAGAAAAACAAAAAAATAATTCATTATTGAGAATCCAAAAACAATATCAAGAAAAAAACAAACAAATAAAAAGGGTTCTAATACCAAACATCTAAAACTTAAGACAAAATACAGGATTAAATCCTATGTCACTAGAAGAAGTTTTTTTTCTTTTCTTTCGAGAATCACAAGGAATGTTTTCATAATATTGTGTCTACTTTCCTTGCATAATCGACAAACTCTTGTCTGTTTTGCTACTTCTTTTCCACTTATCTCTCGTTTTTTTTCTTTGTCGACCTTTCGCCTTCGAAATGGGAGGACAAAAACCTTTCTATAAAGTATATATATACATATATAAAGTATATATATATATACATACATATATATATATATATATATATATATATATGCACATATATATATACATACATATATATATATATATATATATAATAGTTAAATCTTAATCAGCTACCAACGTAAAGATCAAATCAACAATGACGTGATCTAGACATTCAATTTGATTAGAGATCTTTTTTGCACCAAGGCAAGTCCCAAATATATACGTATAGATAAAGACAATAAGCACGATATATATAAATGGGCAAGTATGTATGTAGATGTACTAGAAAGTAAATAGCGTAAAGTAAATGACACTTCAAATTTATCTAGTTTCATGTCAAACGAGACTACGTTATGCCTCCAATTCCTAATATATTTTGAGATTTATTATTCTTCATTTAAGGGCATCGTACCCTACAAATTCTCTTCATTTAATGGCAGAGATACCTTATAAAAAAGGTTTTCCTTAAAGGAAAAAACAACCCTCATGCTAAACATAAAGCATTTAGTAAGGCATAAGTAGTAGATTTACAACAAATGAAATCTCACAACTCGTTGATTGAACCACAAATGTTATAAATCAATCAAGAGGTTTACAACCACTCAAAATTTGTGGAAAAAATGTATATAAAGTGTATGGAGAGCTTGTATCGATCGATGAAGTCTTTACGAATGGATTTTTCTCTTTTGAATGATTGAATATAAGCAAATAATGAAAGACCTTTGGGCTAGTTTGCTCTGGAGTGCTGTTCCAGTTAATATGGCCGTTATAATTTGAAATTCAAAATATTAGAGCAATTCAATCGGTTGGATAACTTTCCCGCGTCTTAATAATCCAAATATTCTATAATCTTCACCATCAAACTCCTCAAATACTTGAGATCTCCAAAATAATCTTGAGTTTTAATTTTGTTCTTATCAAAGTCTTAAAAAAAATATTGTTGACGTTTTCATATATACATGATCTAATCGGTATGATTTCAGTGCAAACGCTTGGATTAGTCTGTATATTGAATTGTTTTTAATTTAATTTGGTGATTTGAGTTTGCTTTTTTCACTTACATTTCACACGTATTTATCGTAGTTTTTAATTTGAAATATACTCAGTTGTAAATATTAGTACGACTAATAAACTTTCATAAGTTAAATTATATATGTTTTGTTATTCATCAAAACTTTCATTAATTATGATTTATTTCTTAAACTATCATTAATTACGAAAAGGTTCAACAATATGTTTAATTGAAACTAGTTGCTCTATTTATTTTGTGACCGAAAAACAAATCAGAGATGTGGAAGTTACGGGCTTAGGTATAAGTGGTTTATGACTTTATTCTTCCCGTGATTAATTGGGTTTTAATTTTATATTTTCAGGATTGCTACAACCTCTTTTGTATAAAAATACAAACTCTAATGAGAGATTCAATCCTTGACATGTAGACATAATTTTTTATATAAATGTTGGGGAAAAACCCACATTTTTATTTTATTACTCCATCCGTTCCTATTTAATTGTCCATTACGAAATTACGTGCAATTTTGACCGTCCAAAAACTTGTATCAAAATTATCGGAATGAAAATTTTCAAAAGTTTATAATATAGTTCAAATGTTAAATTTTATGATTAAATTTAAAAAAAATTCATTTCGACAATTTTGATATAAGTTATAAGCCGATCAAAATTGCACGTTGTTTCGTAGTGGACAATTAAATGGAAACGGAAGGAGTAATAAGAATAATAAAAACATTGATGAAAAAATCCCACAAAATGAAATGTCATTATTTCCGAAACCGGAAATAAAGTGAAAGAAAGAAAAAAGCTACAGGAAAAAATAAAGGATCTAAATAAATATAAAGGAAAAAAGTTGTCATTCCTTGAACTTAGGCTTTATTAGTTATTTCCCAGATTAGGGGAAGCTCATCTTCTCCCTTCCCTTTCTACGCCTCCTATTGTCTCTATGCCTCTAAAGACATAGAGTTCTACTTGCATCCGCAGCTCCACCCACTGTTGAAAACGACGCCTCCGTGTCTGCCGCTTTGCCTAACACAACTTCACCTCTGTGCACCTCCGTTAACCATGCTCTAAATAAGTATTAATGAAGTTATGTATAGTATATAGGAGAGCAAACTAATTAAATACTCATTCCGTCTCAAGAAAATAATTCAAGTAGAAGTTTCACGTGGTTTACAAATATGGTTTAATGTAGTGCTAAAGTATTCTTGTTCCATAATTGACTCAAAATTGATTTTGGGTTAGTTGT
Organism: Primula veris; assembly: GCA_963682055.1. NCBI lineage: Eukaryota > Viridiplantae > Streptophyta > Magnoliopsida > Ericales > Primulaceae > Primula > Primula veris. The sequence continues at coordinate 10,548,135 of OY821747.1, forward strand.
GAATTCATATATGGGTCATGTATTACTAAAATTGGAATTTTTGTGATGCACCTAAGCAAACTAATTGTTAAATATATAATTTTGTGATTTTTTTTTTTTGTTTTTTGCTCCATTAATATAAATTTCCTCCCAAAACTTTAACCTGGTGACGACTTGTTACTCAGTCATACAACTTATTTGACTTGAATAAATGTCAAACAAACTTCTGACCATAAAAAAATTCACTAGTTTGAAAATAAAATAAAAAAGTCCTTCATGCTACCAACACAAAAAAAATGATAATATACTAGTTGCCTAAAATGTGTTTATCCATTTCTCCTATCCTATGTACATTTATATATGCAAGTAACCGGCGTACACACGATGGTGTGCGACGTCCAATTAGGTGTCACGTGTCATGGGTATGAATCAATATGTCAAATCAGGTTTCCTTGTAGTATTATACTTCAACAACATTGAATATATTTAATGGGGAGAGAGATGGCCTATGTGAGAAAAGAGAGAGGGAGAGACCTGAAATTCGTTAGAACATCTAGACCTGTTTTATTACCACACGTCTTAAATTTGAAGTGAACTTAATTACAATTTATACAATTTTACCAACTTATTTTATATTTACACAAAATATCATCTTTCTTAACATATTCCTTATATCAATATTTTATTATAATTTTTATTTACTTTACTATTTTTAATTTATTATTTCTACACATTCACCCATAAAGAGACATAGAAAGTACAACAACTATTATATAAAAATTATAAGGTAAACAAGATATTCCTACATATAAGGAGTATGGAAGAGATTTTTAAGGTGTATGTAAATATGGGTAATGATACGTAAACTATTTTGCTATTAAATCCCTAAATTCAGAAAATATATGTAATATACGGTAACGGATGCATATGTTCTTACATTTTTTTGAATTGGTTTTACAGAAAGTTATTCTATTTGGACACTGCTTGCTATCCAAAAGAAGTTTTGTAAAACTCAAATCTGAAAAGTATATTCACTTTTACAAACCACTTTGAAATTTCGTAGCACGTATTATTCTCATCTAAGCAAGGACATTCCAACCGTATCATCTTCATATTAACCTTTATAGTATCTCCATTACTTTTTAGAAACACGGAACCTCGTTTATTATGCCAAACAATTATTTTTCATCCAAATCCAACATTGTAAAAAAGTCGATATATGCCAAAAGAATGCAAATTAAGCCATTCGCAGCATTTATTTTTTACATATATTGAAAATTTTAAGTCTTTGTCATATCTAAGATACCCATGAAAAGCGCTCCATTTAGAAGGCATCTTTATCACCAAAGTATTTCCATGCGTCAGTTGCCACAATGAATCATTGTAACATCCCGTATTTTTATAATGGTTTTATTTATGATTTAATTTATCTAAAAACGTTTTATATAAATTTTACCAAAAATCGGTCACTCGACTAAATTTTAACCAAAAACCGAAACTCTTCCGAAAAACTTTATTTTTAAAACCTGTTACTAATTTTATAAATAAAAAGAACCCAATAGATTTGTTTCTAAAGATTGGTTATTTTTTAGCAGTAAAATAATAATTTTGATTAAGAGTAACTTTTAAAACTTTGGGGACCAAATAATTCGCTTCCCCAAATTCTCCCAAAACACTTTGCTAAAACACTTTTCAGCCCACTTTCAAAACAGAAAACCTAAAACCACCCACTAGAGAGAAAAGAGAGAGAAGAGAGGTTCCAAAACCTAGGAAGAAGAAAAAGAAGAAGAAGAAACCACAATTAGCGGGTTTTTACAGGAAGCATCTCCTCTACGCACTAAGTTAACGGGGGTTATCCATTGCGACTAGACGAGCGTGTATGTTAGGGTTAGGTCTTGCGTTTATTTTAAATTTGGGGGGTTTTTCCTTTTATCTTAATTATGTTCTTAAATTGTTAATTGGTTTTTATTTGTTGCACTTTAAATTCACTTATTTGAATTGGAGAAGTTGAGAATTTAGACATATTAATTTCAAATTAATGAGAATATGGATGGGTTTGCATGTTTTCATGAGTTGATTATGTGATATTATAGTTGTTGATGAAATTGGGTAAATTATTGTTGAATAAATATGAGTTGTAGTTTATGCATACAAGGTGTTTGTTAAAATGCCTGAATGAGAGTTGTAGTTTACGCATACAAGGTGTTTGTTAAAATGCCTGGATGAGATTTTATGTTGTTGGAGTTGGTTGGCTAGTTGTGAATCTAGTACCTATGCTTATGTGTTTTGTTGAATTGCGTTAGTGACGTAGGAGAATGTGATAATTGAATGGTGTAATATTATTGGCCGAGGCCTTGTGATTTATTTATTTGTTAGCAATGGTCTATGTCTCTTCCTATACAGGGGACATAAGACGGCCGAGGGGTATAGGGAATGACTCATCGTACGGACTGGGGCGAGTGGCGTGAAGAGGTCCTAGTGTGCACTTTTATTATTTATTTGTTAGCAATGGTTTATGTCTCTTCCTATACCGGAGACATAAGACAGCCGAGTGGTATAGGGAATGACTCGTCATACGGACTGAGGTGAGTGGCGTGAAGAGGTCCAAGTGCGCACTTTAAATCTTATTTTTGTTGGCAATGGTCTATGCCTCTCCCTATACCGGGGGCATAAGACGAGCCGAGTGGTATAGGAAATGACCTACCTTACGGACTGGGATAGGTGGCGTGAGAGGTCCATGTGTGTTATTTTTATATGTTGGCAATGGTCTATGTCTCTTCCTATACCGGGGGCATAAGACGAGCCGATGGGTATTGGGAATGACCTACCTTACGGACTGGGGTAGGTGGCGTGAGAGGTCCATGTTTGCTATAGATGTGTGTTGGAGCTATTTAATTTATTTCGTTGTACGATGTTATATATTTTTTTTATACGTTGTTATTGTAGTTGTTGTTGTGCTATTCCGTCTATGTATGTGCGTGGGACTCACCATTACAGTTTTGTCTTTCAGGTACGACTTAGGTTGGCACATTCGGATAGGAGTATTAGCGAAGTATCGCATGGGCTCGGGGATTCTTTCAGTTGCTTTCTTTTCACTTACACTAGTTTTTAAGGTTGTAGTCTACGGGCAAATTACTTTCGTTTGTTATCTTTTATAAATCTTTTCAAATCTTCTTGTATTATAGCCGCGTTTGGCAAACATTTTTATTTAATTGTTTAATTGTTCATTTAGCTCGCAAGTTTTTTTCTTTTAAAACTTAAATTTTGTACCAGCAGTTTCTTTTTCCTTTTGTTCAAAAGGTCATGCCTTGATGTTCGCGTTTTGCGGATTTTGGGACGTGACACATACCCGTCAATAAAACAATTAACAATCTTCTTTTTTCCGATACACACAAATTAACTCAAGAAGCAGTGACAATGTTTTTCTAAACCACAAAAAAGTAACCCACTAAAAGGCAGTAAATTAATGGAAAAATTGTCATTGGCACACAAATAATAAGCCCTTGGTTCGAGAAAAAGTAAACTATTTCCGGTCTCTAACTTTTTGTCAAAAACTTTGCAATCATCAAATACCTGATATTTAACATCATTTTTTGACTCAATATGTATTTCTTTAGCCTAATAGTAATTAGTATTGTCGTATCAACTAATTTTTTTCAGGGAACATAATCTATCGTTAATTTCTTTTTCAACATAATTTTCCTTTTCTTCTTTCAAGGAGATATAATTATAACTATAGGTGTACATGAATAAAATAAAATTAAAACAAAATAAGATAAGTACGAGTGTTGGACGTTATATAACTAACAATCCTATAATTTAATAGCATATTAGAAATTCCTATTTAATACTAGCATGTTAGAAACCATATGGATAGACAAATAGGCATGGGTAGAAAACAATGGCAACTACCTTTTTTTTGTGAAGCTTTTATTCTTATTTCGAAGAAACACTTCGGCTTTCGTTTGATATGTGAGTGATTTTGTACCCTATATATATAATCGATTTAATGTTATTTTGTAAACTAGTGTATGGAATTATATTATTTAAAAACATATTTTGAAAATAATTCTTTTATACCGTGATGTCAACTATTATTTTGATCAACTGATTATATATCACACATGTATACTTGATTTATTTCTCATGCTTGTTTAGAAAATATTTTCAATATTTATTTTTATGTTCAATAAAATCTATATAAATGAACGAGTTTATTTATATTTATATATATGAGTTTTATTAAATGATTTGAGATGATTTATGTGAAAAGTTTTGTTATATATAAACGATGTGTTATCCAGGTTATATGGAAATATATATACATTGAAATCATATCTTATACTGTTTAATAATTATTTCAATTATTGTTATTTTGGATATCTGATTTTGATATAATGATTTGAGATAATTGATTTTGATTTAAATGATTTGAATTACTCGAATGATTAATGATTTTCGGGACCAGCAATGAACTTTGAGGAACATGCCTCTTAAGTGAGGTGATCTTTATTTTATGATTTATAAATCCAAGGAACATGCCTCTTTAGTGGGGTGACATTGGTGGCTAGAGAATATTCTACTTAAATTGGTGACTCTAGTTTTCTTAACGGTTTTGGAACAGGCCTCTTAAGTGCGGTGACCTTACCCGGATCGTCTTAATGGGATTTCCTAGATTGCCAATCTAGGTGAATTTCAGTACGATAGTTGGATCCAACAACAAAGAGAAAGAATTAATGGAAATGAATTTTCAGTCTGGTTCCAAGTTTGATTTTACTATTATTGAATTTTGATGATAAATAAATGGTTTATTGATTTATATTTTTCTGCGTTTTGAATTTATAATTTAAACTTATTTTATGTATGTAAACACACATGGGCTAAAACCGAAAAGATTCAACTTATTTCTTATTTTTTTTGGTCATTATAAAAATCCATATTGTATTTTTGAAGACAGGTTGTCAAAACTTCCTCTTTATAGGTATAAATATCGTTCACTAAGCTCGTTTGGCTTATCATCTCTTTTAATATTTTCAAGTAAATACAAGTTATTTGGAGTCAGAGTTGAGTCAGTTGGGACCAAGAGCTCAGTGTTGTTTAAGTTTCTTTTCCACTGCTAGTATATTTATAAAAGTTATTATTCTGATAATATGATTTCTTTGTACGAAATATTTTGGGATGTTAAACTATATATAATTTGTGTTCAATTGACAAATTTTATGAGTATTGAAATTTTTTTTATCTATTTTATAAATTTAAGTTTTAAGCTTCGTGTAACACGGGTCAAGTTACGTGTTATTCGGCCGTGTGACATCTATTAAATTTGGGGTGTTACATGAAATTTATATGAAACCAGAATTAACAAATAGAGTACGTATAGAGAAATAGAGGGCTTTTACTGCTATAAAAAGATCATCACAGAAATAGTAGCATGATTCTAGAGAAAAGTAAAGAGGAAAATAAGGGACAAATTAAAGGAAAAATAAAGAAAGCCAAGGCCAAGTTCAAAAGTCCAGTCTTTAAGTAAAAGTATCACCAAACCAAATACACACAAAATCAATGTTTTAAAATGCTAAAGCATCACTGAAGTGTTTTTAGACGAGCTTTACCGAATTTCAAGTTTTGACAGCAAAAGCGTAAAGTTTATCAGAAAAACGTAAATGCATATACATGCTCAATAACTATGGAATAGTGAAAATGATTGATCAAAAAAATTAAGAATAACTAATATTAGCATATATTAATCATGACCTCTGTTCAATATAATAAATGGCTACCGACTTAATGAAATTTATGAAAACTAAACATATATTTTTGTGAGATTTTTTTTTTCTTAACTAAAAGTTATATTTTTGGGGTTTAAAGGCGTGTTTTTTGAGCATAAACTCGTTAAAACGCTGTTTTTTGAGCATTTCGAGTTTTAGGCTAAAGCTAAACAATATTTCTTTGAGATTTTGACCTTTTCGAGTATCGGCATGTTTTAAGGCAAGCTTTTTAATACATTGATGAAAAATGGTCAACTCTTTCATTAATAACCGGCATGCAAATACGGCTAATGTTATTGTAAATTTTCCGTTTATGTTATGATATTAGGTCCAAGTAGCATTAGACATAAGGTCAATGCCCAAACCATACAATTGAACAAAAAATATTATTAAAACCTACAACACCCAAAACTTTCTTTCAAAAACACACAATTACCTAACAAAAAACTCAAAATACCAAACCAACACACACTACCTTCACCTCAAACCAACACACACTACCTTCACCTCAAACCAACACACACTACCTTCACCTTAGGCCACCACCACCACCACTGATACACGGTCGGCAAAGCTCCGGCGAGCTTACTAGAGGTCCGACAAGGCTGCATACAAATTGGTACGCAGTTTCTATTAGTTTCGATTTTGATGAGTTTCAAAACTCAAATGGGTAATCTGACCTCATAAACCAAATCATAGATCATAGAAACACCTATTTTGATATAAAAATCGACCTAATTGGTGTGTTTTTTGAAAACCCACTTTTTTCCAAAATTTAAGTGCATACCAATTGGTATGTAGTTTCTGTGAGTTTTAATTCGGTGAGTTTTGAAACTCCAATGAGTAATCCGACATCATAAATCATCTCATAGACCCCAAAAATTCTCATTTTGATATAAAATTCGACCTAGTTATCCTATTTGGTTAAAACCCACCTTTTTTCCAAAATTCACTAAATTTGGGAAAAATCAAACAGAGAGAAACAGGGATAAATATAGAGGTAAAGAGAGAGGTAGATATAGAGAAAATAAGGATAGCGACACATATAGGGAGAGAAACAGGGGAGAGGTGATGGTGGTGGAAATGTGTATTTTATTTTGGAGTTCTATGTTTTGGTAATAAATTTTTTGGATTGTACTTTTTATAATTAGAGTTGAAAAAGTTGTATTTTTTTAGTAATTTTCTCTTAGCGATATACACTTAATCTAAGTATAATATTCTTTTCATTTAATCAAACATACTATGTGTAGAAACAAAAGCCATTAATCATTGAAAGTAGCAACGTCGAACCACACCATATCCAATTTCTTTTAACACGTTCGAAGTTTCAGTGTTGGGTTTCTCTTTTTGACCAGTCTTGTCCCTATTTTTAGATATGACCAATTAAACCCTAGAATCAAATAATTCAATTGAGATAAAGTATTTTTTTTGGAAGTACAATTTTGCATTAATGTTGGTCATATGCTACATACAATGTTTCAAATTGCAAGGGATCGATTACGTATTACTTACATTAAAGTAATACGTAATATTTTAAAAAATGATACATATGAGATGGAAAAAAAAAAAGAGAAGGTCACAACTACTTTGAGTTGCTAAATTTAATTCAATGAAAAATAAACCATCACTGCACCCGAAACAACAATTTATCTGAAGAGAAAGACTAAGTTATAACATGTATATCGAAAAACAAGAAGGTTTAGAAAAATATATGCATGAATGCGGTAAACAAAAAGAATGAAAGTTCTAAGGAAAGAAACGATAAAAAATAATAATTTATAGAACATTTTTTAATTGAGGAAGAGATTGATTAAATAAAAGATTTGGGTTTTGCTAAACATACTTATGTAAACATAGAATATGATAGTCTATCGGACTTGGATCAGATGCGCAATTAAAAATAAGGTCAATTACTATTAACAATCATTTTAACTTGCTCTTAAATTCTGTCTTGTCTCCAAGAAAATTTCCGAGATTGCACTACGATGGAGAAAAATGAAAGATTGTAGCTAGTAAAAATAGAATATGGAAAGGGGATAGTTCAAAGAGAAAAATATGCTATAATACAAATTTCTGGGTAAACCTAATATTTTATTAATAAAGAATGATCGTAACGACCTTATTACAAATTAAAAACAATGAAAACTTGAAATAAATAACTTATAGGCCTAACTAAAAAAAATAAAAACTTCAGATATAGATATGTTCTTCAACACACTTCGGAATTTGTTGCAATTTTTTCCCATGCTTTCTGGTAGCAATTGAAAATCTTTTGATGAAATGAAGTTTTGATTTTTTTCTTACCGTCGATACATCAATCCCACTATGTTTGGAAGCAAAAATCTTGGTCTTACTTTGGAATCGGTCTAAAAAAAAGTTTTGCATCGAATCATTAAGTTTGTTGGCAAAAAAACCCACACGAGCTCTGTTGAGAGCCACACAGGACAAAAATAAGATCTATTAGATTTAATCTTAGGATACCCAAACCAAGTCAAGGAATCGGAGATGCAGAGATGATTAGATTTACTCGATCTGACAAGGGGAGCACATCATTAAAATATGAAGAAAAAAGGGAGGGGAGAAAACCCCAAAAAAGAATTCCGGATTTTGAAGAGTAAGAGCCTATATAAGAATGCCTCTCTATATAAAAAGTAGGGGTAGAAGAGGGCCGAAGCACAACCTCACCCCCAAGACATGTGGTGGCAAGGGTTTGAAGTAAATAGAGAGTTTTAGAGAGATAGAGAGGGGAATAGTATGTTATTTCTTATAAATTACAATAGTGCTATAATTAAGCCTCTACTAGAAAGTATTATTAGTTAGCCCTTTACATTTATTTGTTTATTTCTTTTCATCGTTCTTTACTATTATTTTTTTCTTTTTACTTTAATTTGGATTTCAAGTGTAATAAGGTCAATATGACAATTTCATTATTAATGAAATAGTATGTCTTTTCCACCAATTTCTACAAATAATAGTCTAAAAAATAAAAATAAAAGGAGAACCAAATTAGAATAATAGTAACACTACAAGAAAACATAAATTTAATAATGGAAAATATCCGTCACTAATCACTCATATTTTCTACCTCTTTCTTGTCACGGAACTTTAAGAGTTCCTTATGCATCAAGGACCACATACCTATGTTGTTCACAGTACAACCCAATCACACTATTTGGTTATGTCCAATTTAAGAAGAGAATTACCAAAAAGTGAATAAAGAGGCTCAAAACGCTATTTTTTATTTATTTATGTATTAAAAACTAACAAAAGATAGTATCAAGTCTTTAAAAAGAATTGTATTGAGAACTTTCTCAATTAGGAACACCCGGAGGCTTTAATTGCGAATAATGAAACTAATCAACGAAAATTAGAAAAAATCCAACAATAATAAAAAGGAAACAACAAATAGTCTCAAGTCAAATAGAAAATAAACAAGTGGGCCCGTCGGCAACAATTGGCGTTCCATCATTTCTCTACATTTTCTGCATTGGTGCATGGCCATCTTCCATAGCATCGTCACCAGAATAGCATTCAACCTCCTACTCCAAAAATAAAAATGCTAGCTCTATAATTTTCTCACACTATTAACAATTCACATATACTAAAGGAAAGTAAATACTTAGTCGATAATAAGGAAAGTTTCCGGCCAGTTGGATCTTCATTAATTTTTCCGTTAAGGAAAGAAAATTTTATAGGTTGGTAAATCAATCAAGATCTAAGTGGCCGGAAAATTTGACATATCGTCGACTTACTATTTTCATTACTTTAGTGCATATGAGTTGCTAACAGTGTTTATTTTTGGAGTAGGAGGTTATGCAAATCTAGCGACGAAGACATGGGAGATATGCATGCACAATATACATAAAATTAAGAGAAATGATGGAACGAAATGGGTTGCCGACGGGCCCACTTTTTTATTTGCTATTTGCCTCAAGACTAATTGTTCTTTCCTTTTTATTATTATTGGATTATTTCTATTTTTGTTGATTAGTTTTGTTATTCGCAATTAGAACCTCTGGGTGTTTCTAATTACAAAAGTACCCAATAGAATTCAGTTTAAAGACTTGAATTAAAAAATAGCGCTTTGAGACTCATGTTCCCTTTTTGGTAATTCTCTTTTTAAATTGGTAGATTACCTAGTAGGGTTATTGGGTTGTACCGTGAACAAAATAGGTAGGTGGACCTTGATCCATCAAGGCATTGTTACAGTTCAGTGACCAATGAGGAGGTAGAAAATATGCGTGATTAGTGAAGGAATTTCCTATTATTAAATTTATATTTTTTTGTAGTGTTAATGTTATTCTAATTTTGTTTTCCTCTTATTTTTATTTTTCTAGACTATTTGTTTTTTTTGTTTGTAAAAATTGGTTGAAAATACCTACTATTTCATTAATAATGAAATCCAAATTTAAGCAAAAAGAAACAAATAATCATAAAGAAAAATGAAACGAAATAATCAAATAGATGGAAAGCCCTAACTAATAATACTTTCTAATAGGTGATTAGCTATAACACTATTGTAATTTATAGGAAACAACTATTTCCCCTCTCTATCTCTCTAATACACTCTATATTTACCCCAAACCATAGCCGCCAGCTGTGTTAGGGGTGGGGGCTGTGCTTCGGTCCCCTCTAACCCTCTATCTTATAAAACCAATTTGGTTACTAAGATTGCTAGGACCTAGCCGTCTATCTTATAAAACAAATTTCGGTTACAAAGATTGCTAGTACCTTGTTTGTAGGGTCTAATAATTCCTGTTTGTTGTCATCGTTTGGCAAAGAACACTTAGTATTTATTTAATTATATATTAATTTGTATTACTAGTGATATTATATGAGTTACACCTTCAGTTGTAACTGGCAAGGGCAAATGAAAGATTTGACAGCATGGTCAAAATATTCTGGTGAATAAGTTTGCCGATCCAGAAAGGATCTCCGGACGATAGTGAACGTGTCAGTTTTCAGAAAGATAGAATGAAGATTATTGTGAGAAGATTTATTCAGCAAAAGTCAAATATTGAAGATACAGTTAGATTAAATTAAACTTGAAAAGTTTAAATTTAGTTCCTATTATGTAATATAAACATATTTGTTTTAGCTGTAGGGTTGTTATGTATTCAGAACTTGAGTGTTTTACTTCTTAAAATACAGACCTATTGCTAGAGAGATATAACAATGGTGGGATACCATATGAATATAGAATAATTGAGAGGTAAGAACAATAGTCTTTTAGGCAAAAAAACTATGAGGGAGTCATAAGTTTTTGCAAGTCTCCAATATTACTTTGTAAGCCCTTTTCCATAATTTATCTGATCAAGAGCTCCAGAGAACTTGGTCAAACTCCGTCATAAAACGTACTCTGTTCACTTATATTTATAGTATACATTTGTACTTGAAATAAACTAGTAAGATCATGTTTCACTTAAAACTGAGAACTGAATATATTGAAGTTCAATTGTAACTGAAATTTGTGTAACGGCATGTTAGGGATACATTGTTAGAGTATTTAGGACCTAGTTTGTAAGGTTTAATAATTCATTTTTATTGTCCTTGTACTATCAAACAACACTTTGTATTTATTTACTTATATATGTTACTAATGATTTTATATGAGTTACACTTTCAGTTGTATCTGGCAAGTACAACTGAAAGATTTGATAGCATGATCAAAATATTCTGGGGAATTAGTTTACTGATCAAGAAAATATCTCTTGAAGATAGAGAACGTGTGAGATATCAGAGTGAGGGAATGAATATTATTGTGAGAATATTCCTTCAACAAAAGTCAAAGATTGAAGATACATTTAGATTAAATTAAACTTGGAAAGTTAAGATTTACTTTCAATCATTTAAGCGTGTTATATAAACGAATTATTTCTGCCGTAGGGTTGTTATGGGGAATTACTAGGGAAAGTCACATATATGAATGTTTCACAACCCGTAATATTTGGACGTAGTGAGAAGCAACGAAACTAGAGGACTAAACTGACCGATATGGATGAAGTCCCTTCGCATGTGGCTATATGAAAAAAATATAACTATAAATTTCACCCAGTTACAGAACATTTTTATCTAAAAGGAAACATATTAGTATTGAGGATATAACTGCTCCCATAATTTTGGATCGGTACAGTATTGTACCATTTCCAATTAATTTTATACCGTAACCGAACCACTTTCTTCAAAATGGTACGGTAAAACCGAACTGACTTTTCGGTATACCGAAATTTTGGTACCGACTAGTTTGGTTCGGATCGAAGGTCGATCGGTTGGTACAATCGATACAAAATGGCCACCCATAGGCAAACTAGCCTCTATCTCATGATTAAATGTAAATCAAGTTGTGTGAGTAAATGAAAATCTCCACATATTCAAATTTAGTCTCCTGTCTTTTCTTTTTCACAAGATATTACCAATATCAATCTGTTATTTACGAAATTAATATTTTAAACATCTTGTGTATACCAACTCAGCCATAAAAATAACATCTCTTTATGAGAGTCATCAAGATAGAACTTTTTTTCTAACTTTGGAATGATATTAAATTATTAAGTTGTATACTAATCCTACTATTGATTGTTTACAGAAACACAAACACACTAAGAATTCCATAATAATGACCATTTTCCATACTCTCAGACAACTAATAATAAGTAAGATTTATATATGGGTAAAGACAGTGTACCTTGTATTATATCTGGTAAATTGCTTATTCGTTGTTAGTTTTCCATATAATCGCCTTTTGTCGCATCAACATCATCATCTTTCATTTCCTCAAACAATTTAGCTCTTCTTATTCTTATTGGATTCGATGTCTTTTTCAATTGGGATGCTTTCATGTTTAGGTGGTGAAAAGGAAAGAGAATAGGAGACTTTAAACCCATTTAGAGAAATTATGCTGAGTAAATATGTATACTATCACATAAATATATTATCTTAAAAGATGCGCCGCCACTATTTTCAATGATATCTTTAAGAACAATGAGAAAGTATGGAAATTTAGGGTTGAATACAATTGGTTCATTACAAAAATGCCATCAACAAAGTTATGTTGGTGATTTCAAAAGATTTAATCTTAGTCGTTGATATACAACTTTCACATTTCTCGGCGAATTAATATATTATCCAAAAATCACATTGCAAGATGTCATATTTGATAAGATCAATGAAATCAAATCAGGGAAAACATTAAATGAGAAATATTAGAAAGGTGTTGTGAGTCTTATTAGCTCAGTATATATATTATATAGAAGATATAGAGAGAACATATAGAGAGGGAACAGTAAGTCTTTTATTATCAGAATGTATGAATACAAGTGGACACTAACCTTCTTTATATACTAAATGTTAGGGTTATACAAGGTAGAAAGCCCAACTTAGGCCCACTATGAGTAAGGCTCAATAGTCCAATAATACCCTACAACACTCCCCCTTTGGACGTCTTGAATTATTCGTCTCCATGCATTCGATCTGAGTCGAGTTCATTCGCAGTGCTAAACACATAAAAACCTTAGGGCCGGAAAACCCAATGTGGGACAAAACCGGTACCTAGGAGAAACTGTGTAGACGAATGATATAAGCCGAAATACCATGTAAGTAACTGACCACAAAACAATGTGCCTCATCAAAACCTTGCCAGAACAAACCCAATGGGAAAATCTCTTATCAAAGGAAAAAGAGTGCAACAGTGGTAGTAGTAGGGGATTAGCCACAAAACAGGTGCCTCATCAAAACCTTGCTAGAGTAAACCCAGTGGGAAAAACCTCTAGTCGAAGGACAAAAGAGTACACAGTGGTAAGAAGTATACAACATGATACTCCCCCTAATTTCGGCAATCTTAAGTGAGATATGATGGGAACGTGTCTCGCTAAAAACCTTGCCAAGGAAAACCCAGTGGAAAAAAAGCTTGGTCTAAGGACAAAAAGAGTACACGAGCATGCGACTGGTTGCTCCCCCTCACTTGCACACGACAGGGTGCGAGGATTTCGACTAAGTAGTAATTAGTGCAATAAGCATTCACCTGGGTGATTCCCATCACTTACACACGACTGGGTGCAATGATTTCATATTTGAATAAAGAGTACGAGCATTCGACTAGATGCCTCATTTACTTGCACATGACTGTATGCAAGAAAATATAGCGTAGAATAAAACAAGCATTCGATGGGATGATCTTATACTTCATATGTGAAGATTTATTTTGATGATAAATGCTAAATAGCATAATCTAGTCATGTCTCTCTTGATCGATAACAACAAATTGTCTTCTATGACAAGTGTTTTATCTGCATCGTGAGACAGAGCATATGTAATTCAAATATAGGTAATACTAGCTCGAAGCCATATACACTCTCTAGTCGTCTCATAGAGCACGAATAAATCAGAGTGATTCGTTTGGAGTCATTCCAAGACCTCCAAGATATCGCCTTATTCCTAATGGTAAAGACAGACCATGTTAGAAATATCCCTTATGCGGATCTGATAAGTAATTGGCATCGGTATAACCGAAAAAGGGTTGTGTTAATTCGAGTACCGAAGGGGATAGATATACTCGATGATGCAAAATGGGATAAGACACGCCCTCATCCACAGTTACCTTAAGGTAGTGGGAAAATGTCTTTTATGCCATTTCGATGGTAGCGTGTTAGCACGATGTTGTGTCGAGCTATACCATTCACAGCATACGTGATGTTCATCCTAGCATATTAGACCAAGTACAATGATGCGCTTATTGTACTTAGATATGAACATGATGGTTTAATATCTCTTCATCGTCTCATCAGGGACGGACGGGGTCTATATCAATGTCTAGTGATCGAACGATCATGGGAGAATCTGACGACTTAGCGTCATGATGACTAAAACGTCATAACACCTTCTGGGTGTAGTCTGAATCATGGACTTAGATTCAATCTTTACGGGACTCGATCATCGGGTCGAGTCACTACCGTGTCTTCCCAAGATCCTTCATCTCGAAGGGGAAATCCAAAACATGGATTGCTTCATAACATGCGAGGGCATAATACTTGTTCAAGTATCCCAAGCTGATCAAGTACTCACATAGGCGGTATACCACATCCGCTCGGATTATATTAATCCATATAGTGAACGTCTCAGTCAATTGAGATTGTGTTCCGTGGTCAGGAACTACTTGATTTAAGCAATGAAGTCACACAGGACCTTTATCTGTATCTCTTTGTCTAAATTCTCATGGAGATAAAATAGTGACCACAATCACATGCTGCATAATCAGTTTTTGGGAAACTACTAAACTGATAAAATAGGGGACCGTTATTACGTCCATTACAAGGAAATCAACCATATCGTAATCAATTCCAAGATGTGAGAGAATCCTTGCGCTAGTAGGCGAGCATTCTACAATCTCATTATTCTCATCACTTTTCCTTACAAATAACCAAATAAACGAACTCGTTTAACATTGGTGGTGTTGGAGCTACAGGTCCAAACACACTTTCGCTAAGAAGTCTACATGGATTGCAAGTTTCCATTAGTACAGTCTATTCTACGTTGACTTCAGGCAACGGTATATGGTTCCCTGTCATAATTTGCTCATATTATCAGTCCTCACCGAATATATGAACAAGTAATCAATGACAGTCTTGTTTCGCTTCAATATCGTCTAAGATATCATGATCGATAGATATTTTGAGATTCTTAGGATGAGAAGGAAATCACACATCTCCTTGCTCCTTTATAATCTTGTGTGAAAAACGAGTTTCAGTTCACCACCTCTGGGCTGAACGAATTAAGAACTGGTCAACTTCCTCATATCTTGGAGCCACAGGTTTTCGATTTTGACGATTGTCTAAAATCTCGCTTGGCTAGGCGATTCATCGGGATGGCGACAGTTCGAGACAAATAACACTTGTCTCGGTTCTCGATTCGTGGAAAAAAAATGTACACGAAGAGCATTAATATCAGGCAAACAATTCTCCATTGACCCAATAGGATTAAAACTACTTATCGACGTAATTTTCTTATCCAATAACAGATGGGCGATAAAGGAACATGGTGAATATAAATTCACGATACTTGTCACGCCCCAAATTCCATAAACACGGATATCGAGGCATAACCTTTTTAAACAAAAGAAAAGAGAACCTGTTGGTACAAAATTAAATTTTTGTAAAGGAAATAACTCGCGAGCTAAAGGAACATTTAAAAGGATAAATAAAACTGGTTGCCAAACGCGGCTACAAGGCAAGGTTTATAAAAGCTAAAAGTTAACAAACGAATGAATTTGCCCATAGGCTACAATCTCAAAAATGTCTAAGTAAAAATGAAAGCAAAAGAAAGAAGCCCCGAGCCCATCCGATATCTTGCTAATGCTCCCAACCAAACGCCTCAGCCTAAGTTGTACCTGAAACCCAAAACTGTAACGGTGAGTCCCACACACATACCTAGACGGGACGGCACCACAAATACCGTCACTCCATCCCATAAATGCAAGAACTCACATACAACAACTACGATAATCAACGTATAAAAGAACTAATAATAACATCGAACAACGAAATAAATTGAATAAACATCTATAGCAAACATGGACCTCTCATGCCACCTACCCCAGTCCGTAAGGTAGGTCATTCCCTATTAGGAAGAGACAGAGACCATTGCTAACATAAAAGTAGATTTAAAGTGCGCACTTGGACCTCTCATGCCACTCGTCCCAGTCCGTAAGACGAGTCATTCCCTATCCCCTCGGCCGTCTTCTGTCCCCAAAATTAGGAAGAGACAGAGACCATAGCTAACATAAAAATAAATATAGTGCACACTAGGACCTCTCATGCCACTCGCTCCAGTCCGTAAGACGAGTCATTCCCTATCCCCTCGGCCGTCTTCTGTCCCCGAAATTAGGAAGAGACAGAGACCATTGCCACTACAGCTAAATCACAAGGCCTCGACCAATAATATAAAACCATTCAACTAATCACATCCAATACGGCCTCGACCAATAATGTAAATCCATTCAACTAATCACATCTCATACGGCCTCGGCCAATAATATAAATCCATGCGAATAACACATTCTCATACGTCACTTTGATGCAATTCAACAAAGCAAATAAGCATAGGTACTAGATTCACAACTAGCCAACCAACTCTATCAATATAAAATTTCATTCAGGCATTTTAACAAACACCTTGTATACGCAATATAAAAACCATCATTATTCAACAATAATTTACCCAATTCTATCAACATCCATAATAACACATTATCAACGCATAAAACACGCAACTTATTAATATTCTCATTAATCCGAAATTAAAAGACTAAATCCTCAACTACTCCAAAATCAAATAAGTGAATTAAACGTACAACAAATAAACTCAATTATCAATTTAAGAACATAATTAAGATAAAAGGCAAAAACCTCCCAATTTATAATAAACACAAAACCAAAACCTAACATACACCCTCGTCTAGCCGCAATGGATAACCCCCGTTACCTTAGAGCGTAGAGGAGATGCTTCCGGTATGAACCCACTAACGTGGTTTCTTATTCTTCTTCTTCTCCTTTTTCTCTCTTTTCTCTCTTGTATTTTGCTGGTTTTAGGTTTAAAGAATTGAAAGTGGGCTGATTTTTGGTTTAGAAATTACTCTTTTTAGATAGTTTGTGGAATCGAACTATTTGGTCCCAAAAGTTCTAAAAGCTAACTCTTAATCCAAAAATATAGTTTTACTACTCAAAAATAACAAATCTTTAGAAACAAATCTATTGGATCCTTTTTATTAGTAAAATTAGTAACAGGTTTTTAAAATAAAGTTTTTCGGAAGAGTTTCAATTTTTGGCTAAAAATTAGTCGAGTGACCGGTTTTTGTTAAAATTTGAATAAAACATTTTTGGATTGATTAAATCATAATTAAAAACACTTATAAAAAATACGGGATGTTACAACTAACCCTCCTTCAAAGAATTTCGTCCCGAAATTTCCTCTCTAAACAACTATACTCAGAAATTATAAACTTCTATAAACAAGGCCATAAAAATTTTAAACGTACAATTCGTGACATAATTCAAAAAAAATAACATACGCAGGGTTCACAACCCGTAACAACTCCACAACGTCTAATAAGATAAACTCCAGATAATGTACAATATGTAAGAGTAACCGCCTGTATACAATATCTAGCAGAATAAAAGACATCAATGTAAAAGAAGCGTCTGCAACATAATCGAAAATAAAGTAAACTAAGCTGGCATGCTTCTACCTCAACAACTCACATGCTTCTACAAAACTCAACTAAGGTAAACACTTATATGCAATATCAAACATGATAAAAATCAACGCAACAACTCCGTAGACTCTAGGCGTTACCACAAAAATAAACTCCAAACTCTAGGCGTTACAACCGTTCCCCGATAAAGAAATTACGTCCCGAAATTAAAAAACATCTAAACGAACGTACCTAAAGAAAAGTAGAGATTAGGATACTTCCTCTTCATCTCATCCTCGCATTCCCAAGTTGCCTCCTCGGCCCCGTGGTGTTTCCAAACCACTTTTACTAATTTAATTGTTTTTCCTCGAAGTTCCTTTTCTTGCACGTCGATAATCCTCATAGGTCCCACTTCGTAGGTCACATCCGCACTAACCTCAATGTCCTCAAAGTCCACCACGTGTGAAGGGTCGTGATGGTACTTTTTCAACATTGACACATGGAACACCAGGTGAACCCCCGCCAACTTTGGTGGCAAGTTCAACCGGTATGCAACTTCCCCCACTCGGTCCACGATCTCAAATGGTCCCATAAATCTCGGGCTCAAATTCCCTTTAGAACCAAACCTCATAATCCCCTCCTGGGCGAAACTCGCAAAAATACTTGACCCCCCTTTTCGAATTACAAAGGTCTCCTCCTCTTATCCGCATAACTCTTTTGCCTACTTCGAACAGTCTCAAGCCTTTGTCGAATTAACTTAATCTTTTCTATCGTCTCTTGAATCAATTGGGGTCCTAACATTTCTGCTTCTCCCACTTCGGTCCAACACACCGGAGACCTACACGGCCGCCCGTATAAAGCCTCGAAAGGTGCCATGCCAATACTAGCTTGAAAGCTATTATTATACGCAAACTCCACTAAGGGTAGATGGCTCTCCCAACCTCCCTTGAAGTCATTCACACATGCGCGCAACATATCTTCTAGCACTTGGATAGTCCTCTCCGATTGTCCATCCGTTTGGGGATGAAATGTCATGCTCATTGTCAACTTGGTCCCTAAGGCATTTTGCAATGCGCCCCAGAACCTCGACACAAACCTCGCGTCTCGATCCGATACTATCGAAATCGGTACCCCATGAAGTCTAACAATTTCCTTAATATACTTTTGTCCCAAGATTTCCACCGAATTCGTCATCTTGATTGCAAGGAAGTGTGCGGATTTGGTCAAACGGTCGACCACAACCCACACCGCGTCATTCCCACTTACCGACTTAGGTAAATTAGTCACAAAATCCATTGCTATCCTTTCCCACTTCCATTCCGCCACCGGTAAAGGTTGGAGCATACCCGCCAGCCTTTGGTGTTCCGCTTTCACTTGCTGGCAAGTTAGGCACTTGCTAACATATGAAGCTACATCTCGTTTCATTCCGGGCCACCAAAATTGTCTCTTCGCATCATGATACATTTTTGTTCCGCCGGGGTGAACGGCTAATCGGGAGTGGTGAAACTCTTTTAATAACTCGTTCCTCATGTTTTCTGTCACATAAGTCCTTCCCTTGAATCGTTTCCAGAACCCTACTCACAAGTTCCGGTTGTACCACTAAGGTCGCATGGGACTTTTGACTCAAAGCATCCGCCACTACATTGGCCTTTCCCGGATGATAGTGCAAGTCATAGTCGTACTATTCCAAATATTCCATCCATTGTCGTTGTCGCATATTTAGATCACGTTGGGTAAAAATATGCCCTAAGCTCTTGTGATCCGAGAACACTTCGAACTTTTCCCAGAACAGATAATGCCTCCATATCTTCAACGCATGAACTATTGCCGCTAGCTCTAGGTCATGAGTCGGATAGTTCTTCTCATGAATCTTTAGTTGTCGGGAAGCATATGCGATAACCTTTCCGTCTTGCATCAAGACGCAACCCAAACCTTCCTTCGAAGCATCACAATACACTTAGTAACCCTTCCCTTGCTCGGGAATAACTAGTATGGGAGAACTAGCCAACCGCTTCTTGAGCTCTAAGAAAGCTTTCTCGCAAGCCTCACTCCACACGAACTTCACCCCCTTCTTGGTAAGGTAAGTCATTGGAGTCGCCAACTTTGAGAAATCCTTGATGAACCGTCGATAGTATCCCGCCAAACCCAAGAAACTTCGAATCTCAAAAACATTCTTCGGTTGTGCCCAATTCGAAACCGCCTCAATTTTCGTCGCGTTCACCTTTACCCCTTCTTCCGAAATCACATGTCCAAGAAATTTCACCTCATTTAGCCAAAACTCACATTTGCTAAATTTTCCGTAAAGTTGGTGCTCCCTTAACGTGAGCAACGCTAAACGGAGATGTTCCTCATGTTCCTCTCTTGAACTCGAGTAAATCAAGATATTGTTGATGAAGACCACCACAAACTTGTCGAGATACTCCTTAAAGATTCGGTTCATTAACTCCATAAATGCCACCGGCGCATTAGTCAACCCGAATGGCATGACCACAAACTCATAGTGACCATACCGGGTCCTGAAGGCCGTTTTCGAAATATCCTCATCCTTCACCCTCAATTGGTGATATCCTGATCGCAAGTCGATTTTTGAAAAGAACGTCGCTCCCTTCAGCTGGTCAAACAAGTCGTCAATTCGAGGTAGTGGGTACTTATTCTTAATAGTCACCCTATTTAGCTTTTGATAGTCAATGCACATCCTCATCGACCCATCCTTCTTTTGCACAAATAAGGACGGTGCCGCCCACGGTGATGTACTCCGCCTAATAAACCCCTTCTCTAACAGTTCTTCTAACTGCTTACTTAACTCTTTCAACTCTGCTAGTGGCAAACGGTACAGGGAAATGGCTATGGGTGCCGTTCCCGGTACCAAGTCGATAGAAAAATCTAACCCACTTTTCGGTGGTAACCCCGGTAGATCCTTCGGAAACACATCTCTAAAATCGTCCACTACGCGTGGCCACATTTCTACTTCCTCGTCGTTATCCACTATCGAGAGACTAGCCAAAAGACAAGACAGGTTGCCCACAACCCGCTTGGAATAATAAGGAATAGAAGAAAGGGTAGCATCCCTTTCCCCACGAAAGAACAGTTCATCTCCGGACGAAGTTGTAAGGAAAATTTTTCATCGAACACAATCGACGAAAGAGTTGAAATGAACCAACCAGTCCATTCCAAGGATCACGTCGAATCCCGATATCTCGATAACAATTAAATCAAATATAAACACGTGGTCCGCGACCACCATCTCACAAGACCGACACACTCGGTCCAACACAACTCGACCCCCAACAGGAGTCTCTACAATAATCAGGTTCTCTAGAATCCCAATTTCTAACGAAAAAGACTCAACTAGACTTCTAGATAGAAAAGAACGTGAAGCCCCCGTATCGAAAAGAACATGCGCCCAAGATGAGCACACAAGAACCATACCTTGTACATTTGCCGGATGTCCTTGGTTTGGCAATTGTGGCAAGGCATATAAACGAGCCTGAGCTGGTGGATTTCCTTGCGGTCCTCGATTTTCCCCATTATTTCCTCGGTTCCCCAGGCCTTGATAGCCTCCTCGGTAGTTCCCACGATTTCCCCCTCCTTGGTGGTTACCTCGAAACCCTCCCCCTTGGTTCCCAGGTAATTGGTGTGGTGGTACGAATCCTGGTCCTCTTGGTGGTGGTGGTGGTAGCCTAGGTTGGTTAAAAGGCCGGTTGGTGTCGATTCTTCCTTGTCCCAAAATACAAGCCCTTGCCGTATGTCCAAACCGGTTGCATGTCCTACATTGGACTCTATAGCACTCGTATTGTCAATGATTCACATCTCCACATGTGAAACACGCTCTCTTCATTATGGTGTTGGTTGGTAGTGGGTTAAAACCCCTATCTCCTCTTCCCTGTTGTTGAAACCGTGAATTATTCGTCATATCCCAAGTCCGCTTCTTCTCTTCCCTCGGAGCATTTCCGATTTTCGACTTTTCCGAGATTCTCTTGCTATGAAGTAGAGCTCCTTCCACAGCTTGAGCCGATTTTACCAACTCGTTATAGTTGACATGGCGGGCCGATACCAAATGTAATGAGATGGTTGGGTTCAGGCATTTCATGAATCTCCTACATTTTTCCGCACCCCCTAGAACCGAGTCTGGAGCATACCTCAAGAGTGAGGTAAACTTTAGCTGGTATGCTTGAATGGTCATACCCCCTTGATATAATTCATCGAATCGCCTTCTCATTTCATCCTTATAAGAGTCGGGAAGAAACTGTCGATTGAACAATTCGATGAATTCATTCCAGTCGATGTTGGTTAAGTCGTAAGTATCCACGATCCCTAACCACCACTTCCATGCTTCACCCTTTAGGTGAAACTGGGCCATATTCACCCGTTGTTCCCCATTAACTATTCCCGCTGCCGATAGGTATTTCTCCATTTCGTCCACCCATCCCTCAGCTATGGATGGTTCACCTACCCCATCGAAGGTCGAAGCCCCCAATCGGGTGAAGTTAAGCAATCCATTGTTGCTTGAACTCCCAACTTGTGCATTCTGCACCATCATTTGCACCACCTTCTGAAGGTCGGTCATCACTTGATTAGCATTAACCGTTTCCGGTTCAGATGCTAAAGTCTCTTCTTCTTCCACATTTACCTCCTCATATACATTCTCAACCTCTTCCTCTACTTCGGGTTGCTCAGGTGGTGGGGCCCTAGTGTTACCTCTCCCTCCATGACCTCTAGCAGCCCTTCCCCCTCTAGTTTCTCCCCGCCCTCTTGGAGCTCTTCTTACTCTTCCACTTACCCCACCTCGGGTAGCCGCACCGCTTGGTGGTGGTATGCCCCCGCGTGTAGCTGGTCCCCTTCCACTAGTCCTTGTGGTAATAGCCATTACTACAAACATTTAAAACCGACACTTTAGTTGTCTCACTCAACACTACTACTCATACATGAATACCCATACATGATAAAACCTTGGTTTACAAATCAATCACTTTATCAAGCTTTTTAAGGTTCAAAAACTGATTTTTATGAATTCCCAATTTCGACGATATAACGCTTTGACTTTTCCAAAAATAGAAACTGAAAATTCCGAAACACCAAAAAGATAGAGTACTGAAAAACGAAGCCAACGGTTCAAGCGGAACTAGAATCGGAGTTAAAACGAAGAAGTTACGAGCGTTTGAAGTATAACGAGAAAAATAGCAAAATTGCCAGAACACGACCGATCGTTTTGGAAAACGACCGATCGTTTTTTATCAAAATCCTTCCAGTGAGGTCACCAAAAATTCGAATGATCATTTTGGGAAAACGACTGATCATTTTTGGTACAAATCCTTCCAGTGAGGTCAGAAAAATTTCGACCGATCGTTTTGGGCAAACGACCGATCGTTTTTGGTACAATTTCTTCCAGTGAGGTCCGAAAAAATTCGACCGATCGTTTTGGGCAAAGGACCGATCGTTTTTGATACAATTCTTCCAGTAAGGTCTGAAAAAATTCGACCGATCATTTCTGCTGACAACCGATCATTAAACAGCAGAAAATAAAGATTCAAAAACGCAAAATTTCTCAACACTTGTAATATCCTACATGGCATATATCACACAAATAACCCATTTAAGTCCGCAAACTTATTACTAACAACATCCATTCACATAAAATGTACATTAACACACAAGTTAATGATATGAAGACGCACTACGTAAAATCATCAACTTCGCAATTCTCGCACTTTAATACATCGTTACAACTTGACATGCAACTTACACCTCATACACACTATATCAATTTACACACGCATACAAACAACACAAAAGTGCGAGGGATAACCCATCACGATACGTTATCCTAAAGCACCCGAGCGTCCTCGCATACTCTAGAATTCCACATCGCTAAGGTATTCCTTCACACATACCGACGAAAGGTCCACCCACTAGTTTGGCGAGCCGGAATCAACAAGCGTCCTTATTGTCCCCAACTAGCCTCACATGTGGACTTTCATTTCATCAACTACCACTAAATTCTAGCTACATGTCTTAAACTAAATGCAACCCCCCGTTTTTAGAAAAAGTTTAAGTTTTTGGAAAAAGTTTTATGAAAATGATACGATGGATCTTGGTCCAATGGTTACCCATCTTCCCGTCGTCCCAAAGTATACAAGAACCTAGTTAGCTCTGATAACAACTTGTCACGCCCCAAATTCCATAAACACGGATATCGAGGCATGACCTTTTTAAACAAAAGAAAAGAGAACCTTGGTACAAAATTAAATTTTTTTAAAGGAAATACCTCGCGAGCTAAAGGAACATTTAAAAGGATAAATAAAACTGGTTGCCAAACGCGGCTACAAGGCAAGGTTTATAAAAGCTAAAAGTTAACAAACGAATGAATTTGCCCGTAAGCTACAACCTCAAAAATGTCTAAGTAAAAATGAAAGCAAAAGAAAGAAGCCCCGAGCCCATGCGATATCTTGCTAATACTCCTAACCAAACGCCTCAGCCTAAGTTGTACCTGAAATACAAAACTGTAACGGTGAGTCCCACGCACATACCTAGACGGGACGGCACCACAAATACCGTCACTCCATCCCATAAATGCAAGAACTCACAAACAAAAACTACGATAATCAACGTATAAAAGAACTAATAATAATATCGAACAACGAAATAAATTGAATAAACATCTATAGCAAACATGGACCTCTCATGCCACCTACCCCAGTCCGTAAGGTAAGTCATTCCCTATCCCCTCGGCCGTCTTCTGTCCCCGGAATTAGGAAGAGACAGAGACCATTGCTAACATAAAAGTAGATTTAAAGTGCGCACTTGGACCTCTCATGCCACTCGTCCCAGTCCGTAAGACGAGTCATTCCCTATCCCCTCGGCCGTCTTCTGTCCCCGGAATTAGGAAGAGACAGAGACCATAGCTAACATAAAAATAAATATAGTGCACACTAGGACCTCTCATGTCACTCGCCCCAGTCCGTAAGATGAGTCATTCCCTATCCCCTCGGCCGTCTTCTGTCCCCGGAATTAGGAAGAGACAGAGAC
This sequence comes from Primula veris, assembly GCA_963682055.1. NCBI lineage: Eukaryota > Viridiplantae > Streptophyta > Magnoliopsida > Ericales > Primulaceae > Primula > Primula veris. The sequence goes on from OY821747.1 coordinate 10,573,089, forward strand.
CATTGCCACTACAGCTAAATCACAAGGCCTCGGCCAATAATATAAAACCATTCAACTTATCACATCTCATACGGCCTCGGCCAATAATGTAAATCCATTCAACTAATCACATCTCATACGGCCTCGGCCAATAATATAAATCCACGCAAATAACACATTCTCATACGTCACTTTGACGCAATTCAACAAAGCAAATAAGCATAGGTACTAGATTCACAACTAGCCAACCAACTCTATCAATATAAAATTTCATTCAGGCATTTTAACAAACACCTTGTATACGCAATATAAAATCCATCATTATTCAACAATAATTTACCCAATTCTATCAACATCCATAATAACACATAATCAACGCATAAAACACGCAACTCATTAATATTCTAATTAATCCGAAATTAAAAGACTAAATCCTCAACTACTCCAAAATCAAATAAGTGAATTAAACGTACAACAAATAAACCCAATTATCAATTTAAGAACATAATTAAGATAAAAGGCAAAAACCCCCCAATTTATAATAAACACAAAACCAAAACCTAACATACACCCTCGTCTAGGCGCAATGAATAACCCCCGTTACCTTAGAGCGTAGAGGAGATGCTTCCGGTATGAACCGGCTAACGTGGTTTCTTCTTCTTCTTCTTTTTCTCCTTTTTCTCTCTTTTCTCTCTTAGGTTTAAAGAATTGAAAGTGGGCTGATTTTTGGTTTAGAAAATACTCTTTTTAGATAGTTTGTGAAAGCGAACTATTTGGTCCCCAAAGTTCTAAAAGCTAACTCTTAATCCAAAAATATAGTTTTACTACTCAAAAATAACAAATCTTTAGAAACAAATCTATTGGGTCCTTTTTATTAGTAAAATTAGTAACAGGTTTTTAAAATAAAGTTTTTCGGAAGAGTTTTGATTTTTGGCTAAAAATTAGTCGAGTGACCGGTTTTTGGTAAAATTTGAATAAAACATTTTTGGATTGATTAAATCATAATTAAAAACACTTATAAAAAATACGGGATGTTACAATACTGCTTATGGAATACAATTTTTAAGATAGTATTTTGGTGAATGATTGCTCCAATATGTCAATTTCAGACATTTGTTCACCATAGACGTCATCACGCCTCAAATGTGGTTGCGGAATATCATCAACACCTTATCTTTCATCTCGCGAGTAACAACAAACTCGTGTTTTACTCATCAAAGATGTCATCTAAAAAAAATTTGGGCATCACATTTTCACACATCAGGGTGAGTAACATGTGGTGACGGATTAAAATCAACGTTTAAACAGTTATTTCGCAAGTATGTTTTATTATTTTTCTCATCATAGATGGCATCCAACATGTGTTGGGAGTTCTGGATTATTTATCATATAAAATGACTGGTTAATATGTTTATGATTTGCACAAGGACAAACATTTTTTCGAAACGACAGGTTCGAAAACATTAGTTTTGCTACTCATGTGAATCGGTTCTCATTGATCGAACGATGGGACGATACTAAAACACCAATTTGGTGAAACATACATCACTATATAAACACACTCGAGGAAATTATTATTTAGTCAACCCCTTTCGGTAGCTCTAATTGAACACGATCAGGAAAGACGGTAAGGGTGGAGGGCACAAATGCCACTTAAAACCCGACCTCATTAGGATATCTACTTCCACATATATCTTTCCTAGACATCGTATCCAAATAGATGAGCCTAGTTGGGGAAAGTTCATAATTTTTCCAACTTAAATGTGAAAATATATGATTTTGCAAATCACCATATATTACACATGATAGTAAATAAATATTACATGACAGTGATCAATTATATAGATTGTACCTATTTCATGATTAACTAACATGGCAGTACATATTTCCTAATAAGGAATCCAAATTAATGTAATCAATCTATATTAGTATTTTACCAAAGTTACACCACCAATATCTAACACAATATATTATTATTATACTGCTATATCTGTAGGTTTTTATTCATGGTAACTAAATCATGCATGTTAGAAATATATTTTATTTACCAATTTTGCACTAGCAAGATATAAATTAATATTATACAAATCTATTGCTTTTATGTGTAAGTTTTATACATGATAACTAAATCATGGAATAGGATGAATTAAATTTATATGGAAACATATCAATTTATTCAATTAACATGCAATTTTTTATTCACTTGCCTTTTTAATAAATATATATGCATGTGGGTGGATATTTAGACCGAATATTGACTTTTATAACACATATATACTGTTTTTATACATGTAATATACTACAGGGACTATCCGTGTAATTTCAGCAAACTATATATCTATTTACAGCATTATTACAGCTTCAGTTCATAATTTCAGACAAGTTTCAGTTTAGTCCTTTAGTAATTAACATGCACAATCAATAGTTTCAGCGAATTACAAGTGTACCCTAACCTTTTTTAGCTCAGTATTGTGAGTCTTATTAGCTCAGTATATATATTATATAGAACATATAGAGAGAACATATAGAGAGGGAACAGTAAATATTTTATTATCAGAATATATGAATACAAGTGTACTCTAACTTTCTTTATATACTAAAAGTTAGGGTTAAACAAGTTAGAAAGCCCAACTTAGGCTCACTATGAGTAAGACCGAATAGTCCAATAATATATTACAACAAAAGGGGAATTGTTAAATAACGAATTATAGTATAACTAACGAAGCATATACACATTAGATACACTAGAAAGTTATGGAAGCAAAACAAATGCATATTTTAGACACACATTGCCTAAACAGGGTATTTATTCCTGTTTCTACGTAGTGGCATCAAGATTTTCACAAGATCAAGTGTACTGTGGCCAAGGTATGTCAGGTAACCTATTCTCTTAATTTACCTGAAAGAAGAATTCGCTGAGAAATTACAAATTCTATATTTTTTCCGCTCGAGTTTCACCCTGAATGAATATGGTTTAATATCAAATTAGCATTTGTGTTCATAGCTTAACTAAGAAGTCTTAAAGTCCATTTTATTTTCTTTAATGGGTTTCCTTAATTTCTACCTATATCCTTTTGTGTTTGAGTAGAGTTATGTGATTTGGTAAGGCTATGTTGTGTTCAAATTCACATACTGGAGCATTAGCTTTTATCATCATCATACTTCGATTTGCATATAAAGAAGGAATGTTTAGGTATGCTTGCTACACTTTGGATGTGGATGTGTTTATGCTTTTTTGTGTAGTCTTGTATCCTAGATTGATTTTTTAGTATAGATTAGGAGATACTTAATATTCTAAATTGTTACTTCCTATATTCTACTATTCTAAAAGAGCCTTCCAATCGTCCATTTAGTTCCCAAATTGTGGTTGTTCTTAGGGGATTTTCATTAAGCCATCATAGCTTCCTGTAGGTGTAATAGCCAATTGTGGCCGTTCTTATAATACATTTGGCCTTCTTGAGGAAAAAAAGTCAGGTAGATAATTGCCAGCGAGGTGGAAATGTACGATTACAAAAGTGTCAGGGGGCAGTAAACATGGTTACAAACTTTATTCATGCAGTTTGAGAGCGAATTACAACGTTCATGTAAAAGAAATGTTAAAGGATTTAATAAAGCACTAATTGGAAAAGAGCTAGTTCTCTGCCTTTACTCTAAACAAACTCCCCCATCAAAACCTAGCCGCCATTTGGGGTTGGGATCAGCACCACCGTCCCTACCCCCGGGCGATTAACAAGAGCATTATCTCCTCCTCCTCCTTACCTCTCTTCTCCGTCCCTTTTCTCTCTCTTCTCTCATCACCTCTCTCCACCCTTCATCCTCACCTATCACAACCAATCCCCCCCCCTCCGTCTCAGCACGACCACTCCTTATAAAAGCTTATTTTTCTTGTCCAAACTCTAGATCTATGGCAGATCTAGTCAACTCCGTCAATTTTCTCGATTGAAGAGCAAGCAAGTTTATGACTGGGACCTACCATGGTAATTAACCGGCTTGTTAGCTTCACCCATGGATTTAATTCAAGTTAAAGAGGATTAGTTTAATTTATTAAGGTTTTTACCTTTGATTTTCTTAGATTGGGGTTCGAGTTAATCGTTTTTGACCGTTTGGCTGACGGATCGTCTTTAGCTTACTTGTTTGGCCGGAGATCCTTATTATAATTGTTATGATCGATATCTTTGGTATGAATTGGGATTTTTCCTTACTCTTCTTGCTATGGATTTGCTTGTTTTGTCACTGTTGTGGTCAAAGGAAAAGTTGAATTTTAGACTTAACAGGTCTCTTAACCTTTTTCTTTCGATAGCTTCGATTTCAATGCGGTATTGAGTGGTTAGTTTGATAGATTCTACAAACCCTTGATGAAATTCTTTCGGGTAGGAGTTTCATGTTATTTGAGATGATAAGTACAGTCAGTCTCCATAGTAGCTAATCATTTGGTATATATTCGGTTCTGCTAAATCATCTTTTGTAAAATCCCTATTTTGTTAATAACCAAAATGAATTAACACTTAGAAAATATCATTATTTCTTATCTAACGAATTATCAAGTGTTTATGAGTTACAGTGTATATAAAGGATCGAAATCTGGTTGCCATTCAATAACGTAATGGTAAATAAAGTATTTTCTACATGACTAGCAGTTGTCATCTGACAACTCAATGTATACCGAAGAAAGGAACACATTCACCGGGAAGTAATTAATCAGCGGGGACATAACACATTTGCGGGGAAATTATAATCATCAGGGATTGGAATATTTGTTGGAAAGGAACCTGTGTCAAGATGTTAGTACGCGCATGGCCTTGCTCACCAGCTCTTCTCTAACATAAGAGAAGGGAAATGATATACGCGCATGGTAACTTGCACATAAAAGTTGCACAAACTAGACAAATTACATTGTTGTCCTTCTACTATTCCCAAACACGTTCTATTTCTTTCAATGATTCCTCTCCCTCTCTCTTCTTTTTTGACTTCAACTAATGTCTCGTTTCTTCAAATATATAAGATATAATTTACAAGAACAAAATCCAGACCTCGATAATACTAAAACAAAATTGTTGCTAGGTTTATTGGAGAACATAGTCAAAAAATTACAGGTGAGTGTTTAAAGGTGTGATTGGTAGTTTAGAAGTAGGTTGTTTTATATTTCTAAGATTTTTCCAATTGAAACACTCAAACAAAGCTATCTGATCTCTAACCTTATTTGAATCGTTGGAGTCAATTTGTGATGGATGAAAGGAAGGGTTTTAATCAAAACAAAAACTAGCCTTTTAGAACTAGTTAGGTTAAAAAAATGAATTGCTTATATTATTTTGTTTATTTAATTCATTGAATTACATGAATAATTGTTTTTGATTTGTGGAGTGAATAATACAATTAGAGAGGTTGTTTTTTGACTGGTACATGGAGGTTGTTGATTAAGGAGAGAGAAACATGAAAAAGAAAAAGGCTATATTGGTCTTAGATGTACGAGCATTGATAACCGTTGGATGAAGAAAAAAATTGGTGACGTGGACGAATCTAGGCTGTCTAAAAAGTGTGTGTACTGTTATTTGCAAATCTATTATCATTCTATTATAATAACTCAATACAAATCAAATTAGACTGCCCAATTTAGCCATTTTTTTTCAAAATTACTCCTATATTTTTTTATTAATTAAAATAATATCATATTCAAATAAAAAAATATAAAAAATAATAACTAATACCACTATTTATCTCTTTTTAACAATCAAACATTCTTTTAAGTTTTATCATCTTATATTATTATTTCTTTTGTTTTATCCACATATTTGTTAATAACTACAATTATTTTCTATATTTTAATTATACTGCGTGTCATAAACAAAACATGTGGGGCACGATTAATAGTGTTCGTATAGACCCACTCATAAGAGAATGGGGAGAAACATTTTAAAATACCTTTACTATTATTTGATTTTCAAACGGTGACCATCCCTTCAACATTGTTGCTTTTTGGTAATTCCAAAAATACTACTATGATACTTTAATTGGCAAATAATTAACTTTATTCAAAAGGTCAAAGTTCAATTTAAATTCCATTAGTATTGCATGTTTCTCATAACTTTCGACGTAGAAGATCTTTTATTAAAATAAGAGGTAGTGGAATGAGATTCAGTTCATTGGAATCTGAAAATCTTATTTCAAATCAATTATTCAAATCTATAAAAAAGGATGTGTTGTGTTTAGTAGAAACTTAGTTGATATAGTGAATATTGCTTCCCATACTTTGGTAAGACGGATAATATTCCTTCTGTTCCGAAATAAGTGTCTCATATGAAAACACGTGCAACTTTAACTTAGATTTTTTCGTTTATAAATTTCCGAAATAGAAATTTCTAAAATTCCATGAACTGATTAAATTTTAAAAATAATCATTTTCGGATTCTACATATGAAAATTTTACGGGTGAAAGTTACATGTATTTTTGTAATGAACACGTTTAGGTACAAAGGTAGTATGCAATTACATTTCACCCAGTTTGGGAAGGGGCATCTTTTGGGGATTTCCAAGGTTATCCAAAGTTACACTTTCAGAAGTCCAAAATAGTATTTATCCAAAAGACAATTTTGAAGTTGCATTTGCCTGCTTTCAAAACCCCAAGATATGATGTAATCACATTTTAAATAAGTGTTTCTATCTACGTCCCTGAGCCACGGTGAAAAGTGAGGAAGGTATATATATTAGGGAGACTTATAAATAAATACATATCAATCAATTTAATTATAAAAAATCTACATATGTGTAATTCTTTACAATTAGGTATATATACTTATTTACAATTAGCTACATATACTTATTTAGAGCATCCATAATAGTTTTGTTAACTTTTTATTGTTAAGTAGTGACACATCATCATTTAAAAAATTATTAAACGACACATAGTTATATTAACTTAAACACCCATATTAGTTTTAATTTTAACAATGTTATCTATTTTAACTAAAAATTAACTATTCAAAATATAGTACTATGGATAGGTGATGGGAGAAAATAAATAGTATGGTAGATATATAAAATATATACGTGAGAAATAACAGTTAATTGTGGGTGTGGATAGACTTTTTTGCCATGTCATTAAGTAATAACAATTAAAAAGATTGTTATCTTTAACAATGTTTTTAACATCTATAAAGTTAACACACAATTTAACACAACTAATGGTGAGACAAAATTGCATTGTTAGCTAACATTTTTAGTTAACAATAGAGATAACAACACTATTATAGATGCTCTTACAATTAGTTACATATGTTATAAAAAATAACAAAATATACAAAATAAAATAAAATCAAAAAAATAAAAAATAAAAAATAAAAAATTCAAAAATATTCAAAAATATTCAAAAATATATTTTAAAAAATCAAAAAAATTGTACATAGCATCAAACAGGATTAGACATGATTGGACATGATTATATATGATTAAATATAATTAGACATACAAGATTGGACAGGATTGTACATAATTAAACAGTATCAAACAGAATTAGACATATAAGATTGAACATGAATAGACATGATCAGACAAGATCATATATATTTTTTGTATAAAAAATGTATTTTGTAAATTTTTTTTTTTTTTAATTTTGGTTTTTAGTTTTTTTATTTTTTAAATATTTATTTTTTGATTTTTTAATGACATATGTATCTATTTGTAAATAAGTTTACAAAATATGTACTTTTTTGTAAAAAAAAAGTCATCAAGTTCAAAATAACCGGATTTTTTATAAATTAGTTTCTAAATATGTACTAAATTGTCATTTTCCCTATATACTAAAAGCGTGATAACTAGAGGTAACTCACCTGCTTACATATGCTACATTCCTCCAATCAGTATAAAATGAGACCGGAGATATCCAAGGTAGGTCTTGGCATAAGGCGAGTGAGCCAAATAATTTATACGTGCATCTCTAAATAGGCATATTTTATTTTTTCAAGATGAAATCGTTTTTCCTTGTAATACAAGAAAAGAAGAACCTACTGAAATAACCTCTTCCTTCCTTAGTTTCAAGTACAGATACGTTGTCAGCTAAACTACAGTTATTACTTGAAAGTGTATGGAGAGAGCTTGTATCAATCGACGAAGTCTTTACGAATGGATTTTTCTCTTTTGAATGATTAAATATAAGCAAATAATGAAAGACCTTTGGGCTAGTTTGATCTGGAGTGCTGTGTTGAAATATGAAAGATATGGTCTCCATTTATAGTGTTCGAGTGAATATGGCCGTTATACTTTGAAATTCAAAATTTTAGAGCAATCCAATCGGTTGGATAACTTTCTCGCGTCTTAATGGTCCAAATATTTTATAATCTTCACCATCAAACTCCTCAAATACTTAAGATCAATCTCCAACATTCCAAAATAAAGTTGAATTTTAATTTTGTTCTCATCAAAGTCTTAAAAAAAACGTTGCTGACGTTTTCATATATACATGATCTAATCGGTATGATTTCAGTGCAAACGCTTGGATTAGTCTGTATATTGAATTGTTTTTAATTTAATTTGGTGATTGAGTTTGCTTTTTTCCCTTACATTTCACACGTATTTGTCGTAGTTTTTAATTTGAAATATACTCATTTGTAAATATTAATACGACTAATGAACTTTCATAAGTTAAATTATATATGTTTTGTTATTCATCAAAACTTTCGTTAATTATGATTTATTTCTTAAACTATCATTAATTACGAAAAGGTTCAACAATATGTTTAATTGAAACTAGTTGCTCTATTTATTTTGTGACCAAAAAACAAATAGGAGATGTGGAAGTTACGTACTTAGGTATAAGTGGTTTATGACTTTACTCTTCCCGTGATTAATTGGGTTTTAATTTTATATTTTCAGGATTGCTACAACGTCTTTTGTATAAAAATACAAACCCTAATGAGAGATTCAATCCTTGACATGTAGACATAATTTTTTATATAAATGTTGGGGAAAAACCCACATTTTTATTTTATTACTCCATTCGTTCCTATTTAATTGTATATTACCAAATTACATGCAATTTTAACCGGCCAAAAACTTATATCAAAATTGTCGGAATGAAAATTTTCAAAAGTTGATAATATAGTTCAAATGTTAAATTTTATGATTAGATTTTAAAAAAATTCATTTCGACAATTTTGATATAAGTTATAAACCGGTCAAAATTGCACGTTATTTCGTAGTGGACAATTAAATAAAAACAGATGGAGTAATAAGGATAATAAAAACATGGATGAAAAAACGCCACAAAATGAAAGGTCATTATTTCCGAAACCGGAAATAAAGTGAAAGAAAGAAAAAAGTTACAGCGAGAAAATAAAGGATCTAAATAAATATAATGGAAAAAAGTTGTCGTTCCTTGAACTTAGGCTTTATTAGTTATTTCCCAGATTAGGGGAAGCTCATCTCCTCCCTTCTCTTTCTACGCCTCCTATTGTCTCTCTGCCTCTAAAGATACAGAGTTCTACTTGCGTCTGCAGCTCTGCCCACTGTTGAAAACGACGCCTCCGTGTCTGCCGCTTTGCCTAACACAACTTCACCTCTGTGCACCTCCGTTAACCATGCTCTAAATAAGTATTAATGAAGTTATGTATAGTATATAGGAGAGCAAACTAATTAAATACTCATTCCGTCTCAAGAAAATAATTCAAGTAGAAGTTTCACGTGGTTTACAAATATGGTTTAATGTAGTGCTAAAATATTGTTGTTCCATAATTGACTCAAAATTGATTTTGGGTTAGTTGTGAATTCATATATGGGTCATGTATTACTAAAATTGGCATTTTTGTGATGCACCTAAGCAAACTAATTGTTAAATATATAATTTTGTGATTTTTTTTTTCGTTTTTTGCTCCATTAATATAAATTTCCTCCCAAAACTTTAACCTGGTAACGACTTGTTACTCAGTCATACAACTTATTTGACTTGAATAAATGTCAAATAAACTTCTAACCATAAAAAAATTCGCTAGCTTGAAAATAAAATAAAAAGTCCTTCATGCTACCAACACAAAAAATTGATAATATACTAGTTGCCTAAAATGTGTTTATCCATTGCACCTATCCTATGTTCATTTATATATACAAGTAACCGGCGTACACACGATCGTGTGCGACGTCCAATTAGATGTCACGTGTCATGGGTATGAATCAATATGTCGAATCAGGTTTCCTTGTAGTATTATACTTCAACAACATTGAATATATTTAATGGGGAGAAAGATGGCCTATGTGAGAAAAAAGAGAGGGAGAGACATGAAATTCGTTAGAGCATCTGTACCTGTTTCCTTACCACATGTTTTAAATTTGAAGTGAACTTAATTACAATTTATACAATTTTACCAACCTATTTTATATTTACACAAAATATCATCTTTCTTAACATATTCCTTATATCAATATTTTATTATAATTTTTATTTACTTTACTATTTTTAATTTAATATTTCTACACATTCACCCATAAAGAGACATAGAAAGTACAACAACTATTATATAAAAATTATAAAGTAAACAAGATATTCCTTAAATATAAGGAGTATGGAAGAGATTTTTAAGGTGTATGTAAATATGGGTAATGTTAGGGTAACTGATACGTAAACTATTTTGCTATTAAATCCCTAAATTCAGAAAATTTATGTAATATATGGTAACGGATGCATATGTTGTTACATTTTTTTGAATTGGTTTTACAGAAAGTTATTCTATTTGGAAACTGTTTGCTATCCAAAAGCAGCAGTTTTGTAAAACTCAAATCTAAAAAGTATATTCACTTTTACAAACCACTTTGAAAACTAGTAGCACATATTATTCTCATCTAAGCAAGGACATTCCAACCGTATAATCTTCATATTAACCTTTATAGTATCTCCATTACTTTTTAGCTACACGGAACCTCGTTTATTATGCCAAACAATTATTTTTCATCCAAATCCAACATTGTAAAAAAGTCGATATATGCCAAAAGAATGAAAATTAAGCCATTCGCAGCATTTATTTTTTACATATATTGAAAATTTAAAGTCTTTGTCATATCTAAGATACCCATGAAAAACCCTCCATTTAGAAGACATCTTTATCACCAAAGTATTTCCGTGCATCAGTTGCCACAAATTCCTTAAACGGTCATACTCCATATACCCGTCAGTAAAACAATTAACAATCTTCTTTTTTCCGATACACACAAATTAACTCAAGAAGCAGTGACAATGTTTTTCCAAACCACAAAAAAGTAACCCACTAAAAGGCAGTAAATTAATGAAAAAATTGTCATTGGCACACAAATAATAAGCCCTTGGTTCGAGAAAAATTAAACTATTTCCGGTCTCTAACTTTTTGTCGAAAACTTTGCAATCATCAAATACCTGATATTTAACATCACTTTTTGACTCAATATGTATTTCTTTTAGCCTAATAGTAATTAGTATTGTCGTATCAATTTTTATTTTTTCAGGGAAAATAATCTATCGTTAATTTATTTTTTACCATAATTTTCCTTTTCTTCTTTCAAGGAGATATAATTATCAACAATAAACTCATCGACTAATCGTCACCAGAGTCATCAAATATGCCGCTTTTTCCCTTTTCTACTGGTCTAGCACTTTTTCGATTAAATAACCATCAAATGTAGCGTACCACTTATCTCAATAGAATTGGTCTGGGTCGGTTTTGTGTTGAAATTTATATGAAACCAGAATTAACAAATAGAGTACGTATAGAGAAATGGAGGGCTTTTACTGCTATAAAAAGATTATCACAGAAATAGTTGCATGATTCTAGAGAAAAGTAAAGAGGAAAATAAGGGACAAATTAAAGGAAAAATAAAGAAAGCCAAGGCCAAGTTCAAAAGTCCAGTCTTAAGTAAAATTATCACCAAACCAAACACACACAAAATCAATGTTTTAAAACGCTAAAGCATCACTGAAGTGTTTTTAGAGGAGCATTACCGAATTTCAAGTTCCGACGGCAAAAGCATAAAGTTTACCAGAAAAACGTAAATGCATATGCATGCTCAATAACTATGGAATAATGAAAATTATTGGTAAAAAAAAGTAAGAATAACTAATATTAACATAGTTTAATCACGACCTCACTTCAATATAATAAATGGTTACCGACTTAATGAAATTTATGAAAACTATACATATATTTTTGTGAGACTTTTTTTTCTTAACTAAAACCTATATTTTTGGGGTTTAAATGCGTGTTTTTTGAGTATTGACTCATGAAAACGTTGTTTTTTAAGCATTTCGAGTTTTCGGCTAAAGCTAAACAATATTTCTTTGAGATTTTGACCTTTTCGAGTATCGGCACGTTTTGAGGCAAGCTTTTTATTGTAAATTTTCTGTTTATGTTATGATATTAAGTCCAAGTTACATTAGACATAAGGGCAATGCCCAAACCATAAAATTGAACAAAACATATTATCAAAACCTACAACATCCAAAACTTTCTTTCAAAAACATACAATTACCTAGCAAATAAATCTTACTACCAAACCAACACACACTACCTTCACCTCAAAACAGCACACACTACCTTCACCTTAGGCCACCACTACCATCACTGATACACGGTCGGCAAAGCTCCGGCGAGCTTATTGGAGCTCCGACGAGGCTGCATATCAACTGGTACGCAGTTTCTATTAGTTTCGATTTTGATGAGTTTCAAAACTCAAATGGGTAATCTAAACTCAGAAACCAAATCATAGGCCATAGAAACACCTATTTTGATATAAAATTCGACCTAATTGGCGTGTTTTTTCAAAACCCACTTTTTCCCCAAATTTAAGTGCATACCAATTGGTATGTAGTTTCTGTGAGTTTCAATTCGGTGAGTTTTGAAACTCCAATGAGTTTTGGTAATAAATTTTTGGATTGTACTTTTTATAATTAGAGTTGAAAAAAATTGTATCTTTGGTAATTTTCTCTTACCGATATACACTTAATCTCAATATAATATTCTTTTCATTTAATCAAACATACTATGTGTAGAAACAAAAGCCATTAATCATTGAAAGTAGCAACGTTGAACCACACCATATCCAATTTCTTTTAACATGTTCGAAGTTTCAGTGTTGGGTTTCTCTTTTTGACCAGTCTTGTCCCTATTTTTAGATATGACCAATTAAACCCTAGAATCAAATAATTCAATTGAGACAAAATAGTTTTTTGGAAGTACAATTTTGCATTAATTTTTGTGATATGCTACATACAATGTTTCAAATTGCAAAGGATTGATTACGTATTACTTACATTTAAGTAATACGTAATATTTTAAAAAATGATACGTATGTGATGAAAAAAAAAAAGGTCACAACTACTTTGAGTTGCTAAATTTAATTCAATGAAAAATAAAGAATCACTGCACCCGAAACAACAATTTATCTGAAGAGAAATACTAAGTTATAACATGTACATCGAAAAAGAAGAAGATGTTTTAAGGATGAAAGTTCAAAGGAAAGAAGCGATAAAAAATAATAATTTATAGAAGATGAATGAAAGTTCTAAGGAAAGAAACGGTAAAAAATAATAATTTATAGAAGATGTTTTAATTGAGGAAGAGATTGATTAAATAAAAGATTTGGTTTTTGCCAAACATACTTATGTAAACCTAGAATATGATAGTCTATCGGACCTGGATCAGATGCGCAATTAAAAATAGGGTCAATTACTATTAACAATCATTTTAACTTGGTCTTAGATTCTAACCTGTCTCCAAGAAAATTTTCGAGATTGCACTACGATGGAAAAAAGGATGGATTGTAGCTAGTAAAAACAGAATATGGAAAGGGGATAGTTCAAAGAGAAAAATATGCTATAATATAAATTTCTGGGTAAACCCAATATTTTATTAATAAAGAATGATCATAACGATCTTATTACAAATTAAAAACAATGAAAACTTGAAATAAATAACTTAAAGTGCTAACGAAAAAAATAAAAACTTCAGACCTATATATGTTATTCTACGCACTACGGAAATTGTTGCAATTTTTTCCCATGCCTTATGGCAGGAATTGAGAATCTTTTGATGAGTTCAAATTTTGGTATTTTTTCTCACCGTCGATCACATCAATCTCACTATGGTTGGAAGAAAAAATCTCGGTCTTACTTTGGAATCGGTCTAAAAGAAAGTTTTGCATCGAATCATTAAGTTTGCTAGGCAAAAAAACCCACACGAGCTCTGTTGAGAGCCACACCGGATAAAAATAAGATCTATCGGGTCTAATCTTAGGATACCCAAACCAGGTCAAGGAATCGGAGATGCAGAGACGATTAGAAAGGGGAGCACACCATTAAAAGATGAAGAAAAAATGGAGAGGAAAAAACCCAAAAAAAGAATTCAGGATTTTTAAGAGTAAGGGTCTATATCAGAGTGTCTCTATATATGAAAAGCATGGGTAGAAGGGGGCCGAAGCACAACCTCATCCGCAAGACTTATGGTGGCAAAGGTTTGGAGTAAATAGAGAGTTTTAGAGAGATAGAGAGGGGAATAGTACGGTGTTTCCTATAAAATACAATAGTGATATTAATAAGCCTCTACTAGAAAGTATTATTAGTTATCCCTTTACATTTATTTGTTTATTTCTTTTCATTGTTCTTTACTATTATTTTTTTCTTTTTACTTTAATTTGGATTTCAGGTGTAATAAAGCTAATATGGTAATTTCATTATTAATGAAATAATATGTCTTTTCCACCAATTTCTACAAATAATAGTCCAAAAAAAGAAAAAGAAAAGGAGAACAAAACTAGAATAATAGTAACACTACAAGAAAACATAAATTTAATAATGGAAAAATCCGCCACTAATCACTCATATTTTCTACCTCTTCCTTGTCACAGTACTTTGAGAGTGCCTTATACATCAAGGACCACCTACCTATGTTGTTCATAGTACAACCCAATCACCCTACTTGGTTATGTACCAATTTAAGAAGAGAATTACCTAAAAGTGAATATGGAGGCTCAAAACGCTAATTTTTTATATGTATAAAAAACTAACAAAAGATAGTATCAAGTCTTTAAACAGAATTGTATTGGGTACTTTCTCAATTAGGAACACCCGGAGGCACTTATTGCAAATAACGAAACAAATCAACGAAAATTAGAAAAAATCCAACAATAATAAAAAGGATACAACAAATAGTCTCAAGTCAAATAGAAAATAAACAAGTGGGCCCGTCGGCAACCATTGGCGTTCCATCATTTTTCTTCATTTTCTGCATTGGTGCATGGCCATCTTCCATAGCGTCATCACCAGAATAGCGTTCAACCTCTTACTCCAAAAATAAAATGTTAGCTCTATAATTTTCTCACACTATTAACAATTAACATATATTAAAGGAATGAAAATACTTAGTCGACAATATGGAAAGTTTCCGGCCAGTTGGATCTTCATTAATTTTTCCGGTCAGGAAAGAAAATTTTGTAGGTTGGTAAATCAATCAAGATCCAGCTGGCCGGAAAATTTTACATATAATCGACTTAATATTTTCATTACTTTAGTATATATGAGTTGTTAAGAGTGTTAGAAAATTAAAGAGCTGTTAATCTTATTTTTGGAGTAAGAGGTTATGCAATTCTAGCGACGAAGACATGGGAGATATGCATGCACAAGATACAGAAAATGAAGAAAAATGATGGAACGAAATGGGTGGCCGACGGGCCCACTTTTTTATTTGCTATATGCCTCAAGACTAATTGTTCTTTCCTCTTTATTATTATTGTATTATTTCTATTTTTGTTGATTAGTTTTGTTATTCGCAATTAGAACCTCTGGGTGTTCCTAATTACAAAAGTACCCAATAGAATTCAGTTTAAAGACTTGACACTATCTCTCATTAGGTTTTTATACATGAATTAAAAAATAGCGTTCCCTTTTTGGTAATTATCTTTTTAAATTGGTAGATTACCTAGTAGGGTTATTGGGTTATAGTGCGAACAAAATAGGTAGGTGGACCTGATCCATTAAGGCACTCTTAGAGTTCAGTGGCAATGAGGAGGTCGAAAATATGTGTGATTAGTGAAGGAATTTTCCATTATTAAATTTATGTTTTTTTGTAGTGTTAATGTTATTCTAATTTTGTTCTCCTCTTATTTTTCTTTTTCTAGACTACTTGTTTTTTTTTTTGTAAAAATTGGTGGAAAATACCTACGATTTCATTAATAATGAAATCCAAATTTAGGTAAAAAGAAACAAATAATCATAAAGAAAAATGAAACGAAATAATCAAATAGATGGAAAGAGCTAACTAATAATACTTTCTAATAGGTGATTAGCTATAACACTATTGTAATTTATAGTAAACAACTATTTCCCCTCTCTATCTCTCTAATACTCTCTATAATTACCCCAAACCCTATTCGCCACCTGTGTTGGGGGTGGGGGTTGTGCTTCGGTCCCCTCTAACCCTCTATCTTATAAAACCAATTTGGTTACTAAGATTGCTAGAACCTAGCCGTCTATCTTATAAAACCAATTTCGGTTACAAAGATTGCTAGTACCTTGTTTGTAGGGTCTAATAATTCATGTTTGTTGTCATCGTTTGGCAAAGAACACTTAGTATTTATTTAATTATATATTAATTTGTATTACTAGTGATCTTATATGAGTTACACCTTCAGTTGTAACTGGCAAGGGCAACTGAAAGATTTGACAGCATGGTCTAAATATTCTGGTGAATAAGTTTGCCGATCTAGAAAGGATCTCCTGATGATAGTGAATGTGTGAGGTATCAGAAAGATAGAATGAAGATTATTGTGAGAAGATTTATTCAGCAAAAGCCAAATATTGAAGATACAGTTAGATTAAATTAAACTTGAAAAGTTTAAATTTAGTTTCTATTATGTAATATAAACACATTTGTTTTAGCCGTAAGGTTGTTATGTATTCAGAACTTGAGTGTTTACTTTTTAAAATACAGAGCTATTGCTAGAGAGATAAAACAATGGTGGGATACCATATGAATATAGAATAATTGAGAGGTAAGAACAATAGCCTTTTAGGCCGAAAACTATGAGGGAGTCATAAGTTTTTGCAAGTCTCCAATATTACTTTGTAAGCCCTTTTCAATAATTTAACTGATCAAGAGCTCCATAGAAGTGAACTTGGTCAATCTCCGTCATCAAACGTACTCTAGTCAAAATATTCTGTTGAATTAGTTTGTTGATCAAGAAAAGATCTCTTGAAGATAGAGAACAAGTGAGATATCAGAAAGAGGGAATGAATATTATTGTGAGAATATTCCTTCAGAAAAAGTCAAAGATTGAAGATATATTTAGATTAAATTAAACTTGGAAAGTTAATATTTACTTTCTATCATTTAAGCGTGATATATAAACGAATTATTTCTGTCGTAGGGTGGTTATGGGGAATTACTAGGAAAAGTCATCCTATATGACTGATTCACAACCCGTTTGGATAAAAATTGTCAAATGTATAAAAAAAATTAATTTTTCATTAATATTTAACTTTAGGGTAAGCCCATATAGGGTTTTATATTTTTATTTGAATTTTTAATGTATTGTATAATTTGTTTTTAATTTATCAAATTCTAATTTGTTGAAAATAGAAAAAATAAATTAGTTATTGAAAAACATTATCTAACCATTCACTTTCTAATCTAACGGTAGTTAAGGTGACTGTATCATAAATAGTCAAATAAGTTGACTGTTCCAAAGAGACACTTGTTGTTATGTATTCATAACTTGAGTGTTTTACTTTTTAGAATACATAGCTATTGCTAGAGAGATAAAACAATTGTGGGATAACTTATGAATATAGAATAGTTGAGAGGTAAGAACAATAGTATTATAGGCAGGAAACTATGAGAACCGTGAGAGAGTCATAGGTTTTGTTAAGTCTCAAGTATTACTTTGTAACCCTTTTTAAATATTATAATATGAGGAAAAGCTCCGGAGAAATAGACTTGGTCTAACTCCATCATCAAACGTACCGTGTTCATTTATATTTACATTATATGTTTGTGCTTGAAATATACTAGTAAGATCCTGTTTTTGTTACAAATGAGAACTGAATATACTGAACTTCAGTTGTAACTGAAACTTCCATAACATTATCTTTAGATTATTTAGGCATTATATTTAATTCAAAGATGTTAATTATATAAAATAAAACCTTGCTACTTAGACCATAACAGCTCAATAAACCATGATAAAAAAGTTGGTTCATAGCTCATCCTGAATTGAGAACTCAAACATGTATGTACGTTTGAAACATGGTTGGATAACTTGGATAATATGGCATTTGTCATGCCCTTGTCAACTTAGTAAACAATATAAAGGATCTTACTCACTGAAAAACAAAAGACCCTCCGTTAAATATTTCTGTAAAAAAGTTAGATATCAATTTCGACGAAGCAATAAAAACTGGCACAATTATGTTTCATGCCTTCCCGGATCCAATGGATAGTTAACTATGAAATACGTGTTTTTACACCTATAGATTTGTTTGAATGCATCTTTTAAGACAAAAATTCAGACGTAGTGAGAAGCAACGAAACTAGAGGACTAAACTAACCGATATGGATAAGTCCCTTCGCATGTGGCTATGTGAAAAAAATATGACTATAAATTTCACCTAATTACACAACATTTTTATCTAAAAGGAAACATATTAGTATTGAGGATAAAACTACTCCCATAATTTTGGATCGGTACAGTATTGTACCATTTCCAATTAATTTTATACCGTAACCGAACCACTTTCTTCAAAATGGTAAGGTAAAACCTGTCACGCCCCAAAATCCATAAACACGGATATCGAGGCATGACCTTTTTAAATAAAAGGAAAACGAAACCTGTTGGTACAAAATTAAATTTTTTAAAAGAAACACAAGCGAGCTAAAGGAACAATTAATCAATTTAATAAAAGTGTCTGCCAAACGCGGCTACAAGACGAGATAAAATAAACGAATGAATTTGCCCGTAGGCTACAACCTCAAAAGATAAAATAAATAAAAAGAAAGCGGAATCCCCGAGCCCATGTAATGCCTTGCTAAACCTCCTAACCAAAAGCCTCAACCTATAATGTACCTGAACAACAAAATTGTAACGGTGAGTCCCATGCACATAACTAGACGGGACGGCACCAAACACCGTCACTCCATCCCATAAATGCAAGAGCTCACAAATTCTACAACTACGATAATCGACGTATAAAAAGAAATATAATTACATTCTACAACTAGGATAAATTAAATAAATTAAATAATATCTACACACATCTATAGCATACATGGACCCCTCACGCCACCTATCCCAGTCCGTAAGGTAGGTCATTCCCTATCACTTCGGCCGTCTTATGTCCCCGGAATTAGGGAGAGACATAGACCATTGCAACATAAAAGTAGATTTATAGTGCGCACTTGGACCTCTCACGCCACTCGTCCCAGTCCGTAAGACGAGTCATTCCCTATCCCTTCGGCCGTCTTATGCCCCCGGAATTAGGGAGAGACATAGACCATTGCTAACATAAAAGTAAATATAGTGCACACTGGGACCTCTCATGCCACTCGCCCCAGTCCGTAACTCAAGTAAACAAAAGGTACGTAAGTATCTCGATAATGTAAAACAATGACTAATAAAATAAAAGAGAATAATGTAACAAAGGTAACATGTTTCTAGCTCAACAACCAAGATGACATGCTTCTAACTCAACAACTCCACAACGCCTACAAAACTCAAAATACATGAACTACACGTAAGAATCTCAAACAAGGTAAACACCTATATGCAATATCCAACATAATAAGAGACAACAACTCGAAAAATTTTAAACGTACCCAAGACTCAACGTACGGGTATTTCTAGTAAACTAAACTCGAATAAACTAAACACCAAACTCTAGGCGTTACAAAACCGAACCGACTTTTCGGTATACCGAAATTTTGGTACCGATTAGTTTGGTTCGGATCGAAGGTCGATCGGTTAGTACAATCGGTAGAAAATGGCCACCCCTAGGCAAACTAGCCTCTATCTCATGATTAAATGTAAATCAAGTTGTTTGAGTAAATGAAAATCTCCACATATTCAAATTTATTCTCGTGTCTTTTCTTTTTCACAAGATATTACCAATATCAATCTGCTATTTACGAAATTAAGCTTTTAAACATCTTGTGTATAACACCTCAGCCATAAAAATAACATCTCTTTATGAGAGTCATCAAGATAGAACTTTTTTTCTAACTTTGGAATGATATTAAATTATTAAGTTGTATCCGCGACTACTAATCTTACTATTGATTGTTTACAGAAACACAAACACACTAAGAATTCCACAATAATGACCATTTTCAATAATCTCAGACAAGTAATAATAAGTAAGATATATATATGGGTAAAGACAATGTACCTTGTATTATATGTGGTAAATCACTTATTCGTTGATGGTTGTTAGTTTTCCATATAATTGCCTTTGTCACATCACCATCATATTTCATTTCCTCAAACAATTAGCTCTTCTTATTCTTATTGGATTAGATGTCATTTTCAATTGGGATGTTTTCATGTTTAGGTGGTGAAAAGGAAAGAGAATATGAGACTTTAAACCCATTTAGAGAAATTATGCTGAGTATATATGTACACTATTGCACAAATATATTATCTTAAAAGATGCGCCGCCACTGTTTTGAATGATATCTTTAAAAACAATGAGAAAGTATGGAAGTTTAGGGTTGAATACAAGTGGTTCATTACAAAAATGCCATCAACAAAGTTATGGCGGTGATTTCAAAAGATTTAATCTTAGTCGTTGATATACAACTTTCACATTTCTTGGCGAATTGATATATTATCCAAAACTCACATTGCAAGATGTCATATATGATAAGATCAATGAAATCAAATCAGGGAAAACATTAAATGAGAAATATTAGAAAGGGGAATTGTTAAATAACGAATTATAGTATAACGAAGCATATACACATTAGATACACTAGAAAGTTATGGAAGCAAAACAAATGCTTATTTTCGACACACGTTGCCTAAACAGGGTATTTATTCCTGTTTCTACATAGTGGCATCAAGATTTTCACCTGATCAAGTGTACTGTGGCCAAGGTATGTCAGGTAACCTATTCTCTTAATTTACCTGAAAGAAGAATTCTATGAGAAATTACAAATTCTATATTTTTTTCGCTCAGGTTTCACCCTGAATGAATATGGTCTAATCTCAAATTAGCATTTGTGTTCATAGGTTAACTAAGAAGTCTTAAAGTCCATTTTTTTTTCTTTAATGGGTTTCATTAATTTCTACCTATATCCTTGTGTGTTTGAGTAGAGTTATGTGATTTGGTAAGGCTATGCTGTGTTCAAATTCACATACTGGAGCATTAACTTTTATCATCATTATAGTTTGACTTGCATATAAAGAAGGAATGTTTAGGTATGCTTGCTCCACTTTGGATGTGGATGTGTTTATGCTTTTTTGTGTAGTCTTCTATCCTAGATTGATTTCTTAGTATAGATTAGGAGATACTTAGTATTCTAAATTGTTACTTCCTATATTCTACTATTCTAAAAGAGCCTTCCAATCGTACATTTAGTTCCCAAATTGTGGTTCTTCTTAGGGGATTTTCATTAAGCCATCATAGCTTCCTGTAGGTGTAATAGCCAATTGTGGCCGTTCTTATAATACATTTGGCCTTTTTTGTGTAGTCCGTCCCTTCTCTCTCTCTTCTCTCACCACCTCTCTCCACCCTTCATTCTCACCTATCACAACCAATCCCCCCCCCCCCCCCTCCCCCAGCACGACCACTTCTTATAAAAGCCTGTTTTTCTTGTCCAAACTCTAGATCTATGGCAGATCTAGTCAACTCCACCAATTTTCTAGATTGAAGAGCAAGAAAGTTTATGACTGGGACCAACCATGGTAATTAACCGGCTTGATATAGCTTCACCCACGGATTTAATGGAGTTAAAGAGGATTAGTTTAATTTATTAAGGGATTTACCTTTTATTTTCTTAGATTGGGGTTCGAGTTAATCGTTTTTGAGTGTTTGGCTGACGGATAGTCTTTGGCTTACTTGTTTGGCCAGAATTCCTTATTATAATTGTTATGGTCGATATCTTTGGTATTAATTGGGATTTTTCCTTACTCTTCTTGCTATGTATTTGCTTGTTTTGTCACAGTTGTGGTCAAAGGAAAAGTTGAATTTTAGATTTAACAGGTCGCTTATACTTTTTATTTCAATGGCTTCAATTTCAATGCTGTATTGAGTGGTTAGTTTGATAGATTCTACAAACCGTTGATGAAATTCTTTTGGGTAGGAGTTTCATGTTATTTGAGATGATAAGTACAATCAGTCTCCATAGTAGCTGATTATTTGGTATATATTTGATTTTTTATGGATTGACTTGGAATCTGGTATAATATGTACAGTGTGTCGAATTAGGGTATTTTAAGGTTGTGCTTTTTTGCTATCCCAAACGACGGCTCATGATGCTCTCGATAGATATTTCTGGAGGCTGTTCACTATTTGGTCTATTTAACGTGACCACTTATATGAGAGTACCCGAAACTGGATTAGTGGTTCAATATTGTATTTTGTAGCTTTGATAAATAATTTTAGTTCATAGTTTTACAACAATTGATTAATCTTAGTGGTTCGATTACACTCTGCTTTTAGTGGAGATTGATTAAGTGGTGCTACCCCTATAGTATGTCTCCAATAAGGTTTGGTCCGCATGTGGGCCTCTTATACCTGTTATATAAGAAAATTATTCGCTTTCCTGTCAAAAAAATAAAATAAACCCCCGAACATCTCTAACTAATCAATTTCATACAAAAGTTTAACAAGTCTGGAAAACTCCCAAAAGTCATCGGTTCTGTTAACATGTTTTGTAAAATCCCTATTTTGATAATAACCAGAACGAATTAACACTTAGAAAAGATCATTATTTCTTATCTAACGAATTATCAAGTGTTTATGAGTTATAGTATAGATAAAGGATCGAAATCTTGTTGTCATTCAATAACGTAATGGTAAATAAAGTATTTTCTACATGACGAGCAGTTGTCATCTAACAACCCCATGTATACCAAAGAAAGGAACACATTCACCGGGAAGTAATCAGCGGGGACATAACACATTTGAGGGGAAATTATAATCATCAGGGATTGGAATATTTGTTGGAAAGGAAAATATGTATTGCAATTTCTACGAGAGAGGATTACTAGGAAAACAAACGAACCAATCGTTTCTCAGACAATATATTGATTTAATATAATGATGGATCCATTAGGGTTCGCAAATCTATAAGTAGATTTCTACTGGTTGGCCTCACTCTTTTTTTTTGACCAGGACAACAAAATAATTATTCGTCCCATTTCAGATTACCAATCAAATCTTCAACATGTAATCCAGTATTTCAATCAACTCATAAAAGTCCTAGAATAATCTGAAACTAATCTCATAAAAAAATGTTTGCCACTTAAAAACTTGACCTCATTGCTAGAGCCAAAAAATCATCCACAATAAAATGTATTATGACTTAAGAGACTGTTTGGCATCAGATTATTTCGTTAAAAATTAGATTTAAAATATCTGTTTTGAAAATCCACCCAAAATCCAGATTTTTGTATTTTAAATTTATTAGCTTTTTAAGGCTAAAAATCTGCTTTTTAAAAGCTAAATAATCTGACATTCAAAACACCCACAAGTTTTTAAAATAAAAAATCCAAAAATCAGCTAAAAAAATCTGTTACAAAACAGACCCTTAATGGCTTAATACAAGAGAAAAAAAAACTATTAAAGTGTTGAAAAAAACTATCAGCCTATTAATAGTTGTTTTATACATTTTACGGTATTTTTACCCATGTTTAAAGAATGAATAAAAAAATAAACAGAGATAAACCCAATTAGTAATTAAAAGACTAAAACCAAGAAAAATTATTAGTCAAAATTTAAATGATACTTTTATAACTCATCAAATTCGTGCCCTAATATTCAAATACAAGAAAATTGATTAAAATTTTAAATGCTACCTATATACCCAACCAAATTAGCACCTTAACATTCAAATGACTTAATAAACTTAGAGAAATGAGTAGCACACATTAACATCTGAGTAAATTTAAAAATATATGCCAATTAATTTAATAGTGTTGTGTTTTAAAGTGTAGCAGTTATAAATTAAATAGTGAAATTTAATCACAATAGTTTTTTTTTGTAATTACACTGCAAATTACTAATCCAATGTGGGCACAATTTAATTTGAGTTCCAAATGGTCAACGAAAGAAAGAAAAAAAGAAAAACGAAATACCCACCTTGGGATTTCAACTTTAAATTAATTAGTTTCAATATTAAAAAAAAATAAAGATAGAAAGGACAGACCTCAGGAGCTAGAGAGAAAATGGAGAAGATGGAAAATTGGATGATTAATTTTTGGAAAAATGAAACTTAATTTCTACCATTACCATAATTTTGAGAATTACAAATTTTGGTCCCAATGTTAAAAATGTGATTTTATTGTCCCACCAAAAAAAAGCAAATGCATTAAACTCACAAGATTAATATTTCATCACTAACTAACTAAGTACGAAAGTCATTTTTCAAAGGGTGTCATATTTCATCCTTTTGTCTTGTAGTCGACAGTAGTAAGTGAGTTATACACCATTGATATTGCATTTTATGTAGTGAAAATGAGTTTTTGTCTAACAAATAAGAAAATAGATGTTATTACATAAGGGATAAAAACTAATATGAACGGAATAATAACCCATTGACCATTTCCTTTTATGTAGTGAAAATGAGTTTTAGTTTTAAAGAGTTGGCAGGTCTCAGCCACTATGTGCGACGCAAAAAAAAAAAAAAATCAAACGTAAAAATGAAACTTAAAATTCTAATAGTACCATAATTTAGAGAATTACAATTATGGTCCCAATGTTAAAAATATGCTTTTATTGTTCCACCCAACAAAGCAAATCCATTAAACTCACAAGATTAATACTTCATCACTAACTAACTAAGGATGAAAGTCATTCTTCAAACGGTCTCATATTTCATCCTTTTGTCTTGTAATCGACGATAGGAAATAAGTTATAAACCATTGACCATTGTATTTTATGTAGTGAAAATGGGTCTTCGCCTACTCTTTTTGTTAGGACCAGATTTCTGGACATTATACTATTTATTGTCTATTGGTTTAAACTAAATAACTCTAGTTAATTGTTAAGAATTGAAACAGTCTCTTGGTTTCAAGTAAGGTTGCAAGCTCAGTTGCAATCACAGTTCCAATCTGCTGTTCTGCAGAATTCTGTTTAGTTCTTTTATTCTGCATTAACTATTCTTTAAATGATGATTATTTGTTTTAAAGTATGCAGGATATATTCTCATATGTTCTTAAAGATTTAGTTTATGTATATTGAGAATATTAAAGTGATAAGAAAGATGTTTCCTAAAAAGTTATAAGCATATTAGTTTTTATAGATATGTTTACTTCAAATTAGGAAATCTATATCTCTATTCTTATGCAAATCTTTATCACTTGTTTCAATCTTTGTTCCTTATCAAAATCAGTATAATACGTTTAAATGATTGAATGAAATATGAAATTAATGTTTCATATATATATTTGGAAAGATTTTATCTCTAAAAGATACTATCTTATATGTTTCCTTGTTTTAGTAAAAGACTAACTCCTATTTCCAAGCTAGTTATTAACAGGTAGCATCTTATGAAGATTGAGGTCAATCCTATGCTATATCGTGATACATGAAAAGATTGAACTCAATTAAAAGAGTCAAAAGCAATCATCAAGACCTTGAAGAAAGAAAATTGTTTTTACTTGTATAAATAGTTGATAACTTAGCTTGTAAAAAGTGTGTGTTCTAAATTATAAATAACTCATTCTTGAGATAATACACAATGAGCTTTAAAAGAAAACAATGGTGGGATGCCATTGATTTTTAAGTGATAGTCATAAAGTATGAGCAATATAGAGATAGGCAGAAAAAGCTAGAGGAAGTCTGAGAGTTTTTCATTAAAACTTAAATCTTATATTGTAAGCTTTTATAATATCATAATCTGGGTGAGTGCCCCGGAGACGTAGCCTAGTTAGGTGAACTCCGTTGTTAAATGTGCGTGTGATTTATTTCAAGTACATTTAATTTTTACAATTTTTGTCCATCAATATACTTAGGTTCCAACTGTGGTTGCAACTTCACTTGGAACCTAACTGCAAAACTGCAATTAGAACAGCGGATAGGAATTTCACTTTTTGTTCTCAATTAATTGTTCTTTACGAAATTACGTGCAATTTTTACCGGCTTATTACATGTATCAAAATTTCCTTTTATGATAAATTTCAAAAATAAATCATATAATTTAATGTTTGAACTATATGATTAACTTTTGAAAATTTTCATTCCGATAATTTTGATACAAGTTATTGTCTGGTCCAAATTGCACGTAGTTTTGCAGTGAACAATTAATTGGGTACGGAGTGAGTAATAAATAACAAAATAGATGTTATTACCTAAGAGATAAAAACTAATATGAACGGAGTAATAAACCATTGACCATTGCCTTTTATATAGTGAAAATGAGTTTTTGCGTTAAAGAGTCGGCAAGTCTCAACCACTATGTGTGACGCAAAAAAAAAAATTCAAACGTAAAAATGAAACTTGAAATTCTACTAGTACCATAATTTAAAGAATTACAATTTCGGTCCCAATGTTAAAAATATGCTTTATTGTTCCACCCAAAAAAGCAAATCCATTAAACTCACAATATTAATATTTCATCACTAACTAACTAAGTACGAAAGTAATTATTCAAACGGTCTCATATTTCATCTTTTTGTTTTATGTAGTGACAATGAGTTTTTGCCTAACAAATAAGAAAATAGATGTTATTATGTAAGGGATAAAAACTAATATGAACGGAGTATTAAACCATTGTCAATTGACTTTTATGTAGTGAAAATGAGGTTTTCCATTAAAGAGTCGGCAGGTCTCATCTCCTATGTTCGATGCCAAAAAAAATCGAACGTAAAAATGAAACTTGAAATTCTACTAGTACTATAATTTACAGAATTACAATTTCGTTACCAATGTTAAAAATATATTTGTATTGTTCCACCCAAAAAAGCAAATCCAATTAACTCACAAGATTAATATTTCATCACTAACTAACTAAGTACGAAAGTAATTCTTCAAACTGTCTCATATTTCATCGTTTTGTCTTATAGTCGACAGTAGTAAATGAGTTATACACGGTTGACCATTGCATTTTATGTACTGAAAATGAGTTTTTGCCTAACAAATAAGAAAATATATGTTATTACGTAAGGGATAAAAACTAATGTGAACAGAGTAATAAACGATTGACCATTGCCTTTTATGTAGTGAAAATGAGTTTTTGAGTTAAAAAGTCGGCAGGTCTCGGCCACTATGTGCGACGCCAAAAAAAAAAAAATGAAACATGAAATTCTACCAGTACCATAATTTAGGCAGCAACTGGGTTTTGCTATAAAAAAAACGATGATTGACGGTTTTCTTATACGTTATGATGGAGGATGGTATTTTTGACGGATTTATTTGCATAAAATTGGCATTAGGCACGTATTTGTTGACTTTCGGTAACATTACATTTATCCGTTATAATGAAAATTAAAAAAACTACTTATGTGAGGAAAAAAAATGTACCTGATTAGCAGAAAAATAAAGAAATGAAAATGATTAGAATAAAACAAAAAAGTATATAAATGCTATTACGTAAATGCTAAAAACTAATTTGAACGGAGTATTTAGAATTGGACTTAATGACAAATCAAAAACTATCAATTTTCAATTTAATTCAGTTAAACAAAAAATTCTTTACGCATATATGCTCGGTTGGAATAGGTAATGTTTTCATAATTAAAACTTTGCAATCATAATTTGTAATATATACATTTGGGTTGACCCATATTTTGGCTTAATGACCAAGAGATAAATTATTTATAATTCTTTATTAAGAATGACTAAACAATATTAAGAAAAACAAACAAATAATTCATTATTGAGAATCCAAAAACAATATCAAGAAAAAAAACAAACAAATAAAAAGGGTTCTAAATACCAAACATCTAAAACTTAAAGACAAAATACACGATTAAATCCTATGCCACTAAAAGAAGTTTTTTTTCTTTTCCTTCGAGAATCACAAGGAATGCTTTCATTTTGCGGACATGTCATAATATTGTGTCCACTTTCCTTGCATAATCGACAAGCTCTTGTCTGTTTTGCTACTTCTTTTCCACTTATCTCTCGTTTTTTTTTCCTGGTCAACCTTTCGCCTTTGAAATGGGAGGACAAAAACTCTACTATAAAGTATATATATATATACATACATACATA
The DNA here is from genome assembly GCA_963682055.1 of Primula veris. NCBI lineage: Eukaryota > Viridiplantae > Streptophyta > Magnoliopsida > Ericales > Primulaceae > Primula > Primula veris. The sequence goes on from OY821747.1 coordinate 10,601,440, forward strand.
CATACATACATATATATATATATATATATATATACATGCATATATATATATACATATATATATATATATATATAATAGTTAAATCTTAATCAGCTACCAACGTAAAGATCAAATCAACAATGACATGATCTAGACGTTCGATTCGATTAGAGATCTTTATTGCACCAAGACAAGTCCCAAATATATACGTATAGATAAAGACAATAAGCACGATATATATAAATGGACAAGTATGTATGTAGATGTACTAGAAAGTAAATAGCGTAAAGTAAATGACACTCCAGATTTATCTAGTTTCATGTCAAACGAGACTACTTCATGCCTGCAAGTCCTAATGTATTTTGAGATTTATTATTCTTCATTTAAGGGCATCGTACCCTACAAATTCTCTTCATCTAATGGCAGAGATACCTTATAAAAAAGGTTTTCCTTAAAGGGAAAAACAACCCTCACGCTAAACATAAAGCGTTTAGTAAGGCGTAAGTAGTAGATTTACAACAAATGAAATCTCACAACTCGTTGATTGAACCACAAATGTTATAAATCAATCAAGAGGTTTACAACCACTCAAAATTTGTGGAAAAAATATATATACAGTGTATGGAGAGCTTGTATCAATCGACGAAGTCTTTACAAATGGATTTTTATATTTTGAATGATTGAATATAAGCAAATAATGAAAGACCTCTGGGCTAGTTTGCTTTGGAGTGTTGTGTTGAAATATGAAAGATAAGGTCTCTATTTATAGTGTTTGAGTGAATATGGCAATTATACTTTGAAATTCAAAATTTTAGAGCAATCCAATCAGTTGGATAACTTTCTCGCGTCTTAATGGTCCAAATATTCTATAATCTTCACCATCAAACTCCCCAAATACTTGAGATCAATTTCCAACATTCCAAAATAAAGTTGAATTTTAATTTTGTTTTCATCAAAGTCTTAAAAAAAACGTTGATGCGTTTTCATATATACATGATCTAATCGGTATGATTTCAGTGCAAACGCTTGGATTAGTCTGTATATTGAATTGTTTTTAATTTAATTTGGTGATTTGAGTTTGCTTTTTTCCCTTATATTTCACACGTATTTATCATAGTTTTTAATTTGAAATATACTCATTTGTAAATATTAGTACGACTAATAAACTTTCATAAGTTAAATTTAATATGTTTTGTTATTCATCAAAACTTTCGTTAATTATGATTTATTTCTTAAACTATCATTAATTACGAAAAGGTTCACCAATATTTTTAATTGAAACTAGTTGCTCTATTTATTTTGTGACCAAAAAACAAATAGGAGATGTGGAAGTTACGTGCTTAGATATAAGTGGTTTATGACTTTACTCTTCCCGTGATTAATTGGGTTTTAATTTTATATTTTCAGGATTGCTACAACCTCTTTTGTATAAAAATACAAACTCTAATGAGAGATTCAATCATTGACATGTAGACATAATTTTTTATATAAATGTTGGGAAAAAACCCACATTTTTATTTTATTACTCCATCAGTTCCTATTCAATTGTCCATTATGAAGTTACGTGCAATATTGACCGGCCAAAAACTTGTATCAAAATTGTCGGAATAAAAATTTTCAAAATTTGTTAATATAGTTCAAATGTTAAATTTTATGATTAGATTTTAAAAAAATTCATTTCGACATAAGTTATAAACCGGTTAAAATTGCACGTTGTTTCGTAGTGGACAATTAAATGGAAACGGAGGGAGTAATAAGAATAATAAAAACCTGAATGAAAAAACCCCACAAAATGAAAGGTTATTATTTCCGAAATCAGAAATAAAGTGAAAGAAAGAAAAAAGTTACAGCGAGAAAATAAAGGATCTAAATAAATATAATGGAAAAAAGTTGTCATTTCTTGAACTTAGGCTTTATTAGTTAGTTCCCAGATTAGGGGAAGGTCATCTTCTCCCTTCTCTTTCTACGCCTCGTATTGTCTCTTTGCCTCTAAAGACACAGAGTTCTACTTGCGTCCGCAGCTCCGCCCACTGTTAAAAACGACGCCTCCGTATCTGCTGCTTTGCCTAGCACAACTTCACCTCTGTGCACCTCTGTTAACCATGCTCTAAATAAGTATTAATGAAGTTATGTATAGTATATAGGAGAGCAAACTAATTAAATACTCATTCCGTCTCAAGAAAATAATTCAAGTAGAAGTTTCACGTGGTTTACAAATATGGTTTAATGTAGTGCTAAAGTATTGTTGTTCCATAATTGACTCAAAATTGATTTTGGGTTAGTTGTGAATTCATATATATGGGTCATGTATTACTAAAATTGGCATTTTTGTGATGCACCTAAGCAAACTAATTGTTAAATATATAATTTTGTGATTTTTTTTTTTTCGTTTTTCGCTCCATTAATATAAATTTCGTCCCAAAACTTTAACATGGTGATGACTTGCTACTCAGTCATACAACTTATTTGACTTGAATAAATGTCAAATAAACTTCTGACCATAAAAAAATTCACTAGTTTGAAAATAAAATAAAAAGTCCTTCATGCTACCAACACAAAAAAATGATAATATACTAGTTGCCTAAAATGTATTTATCCATTGCACCTATCCTATGTACATTTATATATACAAGTAACCGGCGTACACACGATGCGTGTGCGACGTCCAATTAGGTGTCACGTGTCATGGGTATAAATCAATATGTCGAATCAGATTTCCTTGTAGTATTATACTTCAACAACATTGAATATATTTAATGGGGAGAGAGATGGCCTATGTGAGAAAAGAGAGGGAGAGACGTCAAATTCGTTAGAGCATCTGTATCTGTTTCCTTACCACACGTCTTAAATTTGAAGTGAACTTAATTACAATTTATACAATTTTACCAACCTATTTTATATTTACACAAAATATCATCTTTCTTAACATATTCCTTATATCAATATTTTATTATAATTTTTATTTACTTTACTAATTTTAATTTAATATTTCTACACATTCACCCATAAAGAGACATAGAAAGTACAACTACTATTATATAAAAATTATAAGGTAATCAAGGTATTCCTTAAATATAAAGAGTATGAAAGAGATTTTTAAGGTGTGTGTAAATATGGGTAATGTTAGGGTAACGATACGTAAACTATTTTGCTATTAAATCCCTAAATTCAGAAAATATATGTAATATATGGTAACGGATGCATATGTTCTTACATTTTTTTGAATTGGTTTTACGGAAAGTTATTCTATTTGGACACTGCTTGCTATCCAAAAGCAGCAGTTCTGTAAAACTCAAATCTGAAAAGTATATTCACTTTTACAAACCACTTTGAAATTTCGTAGCACATATTATTCTCATCTAAGCAAGGACATTCCAACCGTATAATCTTCATAATAACCTTTATAGTATCTCCATTACTTTTTAGCAACACGGAACCTCGTTTATTATGCCAAACAATTATTTTTCATCCAAATCCAACATTGTAAAAAAGTCGATATATGCCAAAAGAATGCAAATTAAGCCATTCGCAACATTTATTTTTTACATATATTGAAAATTTTAAGTCTTTGTCATATCTAAGATACCCATGAAAAGCCCTCCATTTAGAAGGCATCTTTATCACCAAAGTATTTCCATGCATCAGTTGCCACAAATTCCTTAAACGATCATACTCCATATACCCGTCAATAAAACAATTAACAATCTTCTTTTTTCCGATACACACAAATTAACTCAAGAAGCATTGACAATGTTTTTCCAAACCACAAGAGCTATCGCTAGAGCTTGAAGCGGATATTTTCTTCTTGGCTTTGCTCTTGCGATTCATGACGCAATCTCTCGCCATGTGTCCTTCCTTACCACAAGTATAGCAAACAAAATCGTTAGAATAAATTGAATTATTTGACGATTTACCTTTATGTTTGCGTTGGTCTTTTAACTTGAGTATTTACTTGACGATTCGAATGATTTGCATTGAACTTTTGTCGTCGTTGGATAGCTCATCGCTTTCGTCACAAGTTGTTCCTTTGAAAGCTATCTCCTTCTTTTTCGAGATTGGCTTGTGACTATTGAGGGTGATCTCGTGAGTAATGAGTGAACCCGTCAATGCATCAAGAGTGTAGGTGTTCATGTCGTGCGCTTCTTGAATTGCGGTAACCTTTGGTTCCCATTCTTTCGGTAAGCTCCGAATCACCTTTGAGACCATTTCCTTACAAGACAAACACTTACCAAGAGATGTTAATCCATTAGTAATAGTGGTAAACCTAGCAAGCATATCGAAAATGGTTTCACCCTCGCTCATTTTAAAAAACTCGTAGTCATGAACTAATAGTTGGAGTTTGCAATCCTTAACTTGGTTAGTCCCTTCATGCATTACTACTAGCTTATCCCACATACCCTTAGCGGTTTTACAAGCGGAAATTTTGTTGTACTCGTTAGGAGAAACGGCACAAACAATAGCGTACATCGCTTTGGCGTTAGTAGAGTAGGCTATTGGCGTTAGTAGGTCCTCTACGGGGATTTGGTTCTCGCTATTTTCGGATGTAGGTGCGGAATATCCTACTTTAATGGTCATCCAAAGTTTAACATTATAACTTTGTAAAAACATGCTCATCCTATCCTTCCAATATGAAAAATTTATTCCATCAAAATATAGTGGTGTATTGGGTGATAAATCTATGCCGGATGCGAAATTAAGTATATTAGCCATCGGGATCTTAACTCTTAAATCGTTAGATTCCTATATGCAAGAGCCTCGGCTCTGATACCAATTGTTGGCCCGGTGCGGCTAAACCTTAGAGGGGGTGAATAAGGTTTTTGGCGCTTTTCGCCTAATTAAAATCTAAGTGGCAACTAACAACCCAACTTTACTATTCTAAGCTTAAGCGTTTAATAATGTTAATGAAAAACAATAATTCATAAACGCAAGCAAGAATGAAATGCCTGTGCCCTGATGTAGAAACTTTATAAAAGACAAACCTGACAATAGAAACGTCGACACCACAATAAAATAAAATTGCCCAAGATCTACTTCAACAACAAAATTGACTGTCATAGATAAAAAAAAAGGTAAAGATATTGATCCAGATCACTTAAAACAACAGACATCCGCGGTCATACAAAATCAGTCAACTCGTGAAGGAAAGAAAAATCAAACTTCAAAGTTCCCAACACATGATTGCTATAGTTATATGCAGCATTTTTTTTGTAACACCGTCACTAGACATGCACTGATTGTTGGCATAAAAATGCTATGACTCTAGTATGTTACTCATGCATTAATGATACAACAAAAACCAATCATGACAGGTCCTATCACCTTGAGCAAGCTATATTTCTCAAAAGTTGCCTCCGCCCACATGAAATATACTAATCCAATCAAAATCATTCATTTGCATACATGTCACTGGAGACAGGCAAAGCATGAAGATTTTTATAGATGATAAAAAAGAGAAGATATGGATAAATCAGACAACAGGCACAATTGCAAACTTAAAAATAACAGACTTAATTATTATAATTTCATAGTAGGTATCAAACCGTTCAATTTCATGTAATTCCGTATATTGAGATCGTATAGAAAGTGTTGAGTAGCAAACACAATTATAAAGTCGATATCAGAAACCTCACAATTACATAGCCTACAAAACCCCTTTAATTATACATGATGGCTTCTAATATCCACATGCTTTGATGACTATCACGGTTAGTACCTGCTCTAAACACAATATTTAACCTTAAAAAATAATAGTAAAAGAATCCAACGAATGTACAGCTATGCACTGTCCACATCAATAGTCGCATACAAAAATGGTTCAATTTCCCATATGTTACTTCAGCTACAAGATCATCATGGTGTAACAGAAAATATACCAACTCGGATCACCAGGATAAAGACATAATCACTTACAAAAGATCTATATTCAAACATACAACGACTTATGTTGCCAAACTACTGAACTTATATAACATCCAAATTCTCACAACTTATTTAAATGCACCATTTTTCAAATATAAAACAGTATGCATGCATCGAATGTTTGCATAATTTTTTGCATAAAATTGTCATGACCTAGTACAGGACATACACATACATCATTCAACAAAAAACCAGAAAAAGAATGGGGATTCTAACGGTATCTCAAGCAAGCATTGCCATCAAAGCTAACACAGTCCACATGAAATTGACTAGTCCAATCATGACTTTGCTCATAGCATATATAGTTTTGGCAAGCCATGGAGATACTTTTGGTAATAAATATTATATTACTAATTTTTGGAAACATTGTGGTCGTGTGGATAATGAACTAGATAGCCGACAGAATACACAGTCAGTTTGGAAACATGGCAAGGCTGAAAGTTGACAAATTACAATTTGGGAATCATAAATGAAGAACTTGATTATTTATTTGAAAATGAGTAAAATGGCAGCAGCTTTGCAAGCACTATAACAAAGCTCTCCAATTAAAAAACGATCCTATACGAATGTTATAAAGGCAGACTAATTTTATTATGGAGTATGATAAAATCACATCTCTAATCTTGTAAACGATGTTAAACTAGATGGCGGGCCAAATTACAAAGTCATTCATAAAATACAGACTTGATGATTGCAACTTCTTAGTAGGTAAAAAACTGTTCACTTACACGACAAAGGCTAAATACTGAAAGCAAATAAAAGTTGTCAGTATACAACAATTGAAGTGTCACCAAGGTAAACCTAATACTCCTTCACAATTCTATAGTCTGTGATGCTCTGAAACACTTCAATTACAATATAGGAAAACTTGACAACATACTGTTTGCAATAATTAAAATCATGTTGAATACCATAAACTAGCAACTCATTTTTTCCCGTTTTTAGAAAACAAAAAAAACAGCAGAATTCACCAATTATAGAACAAATGAGAAAAACATACCTCATATATATTGAACAAACTTTTGTCAGACTAGCAATCTCACGGTAAACAATATTACAAAGACGCTAATAAAAGGCAGACCTAATTCACAATATGAAAGCTGTCTAACTCTTCAATTACACGATAAGGCTGAAAGTGAAAGCTGACAGGCTACTTTTTGCAATAACCAGTAATTCATGGTCATGGCAGACACAACAAAATAACTTCACAATTACAAAAACGAAAAAACAAAATACGAACATACCTCATATGTGAACAACATATTTTCTCAGACTATCGGCATATTATAAGCACCACAGAGCTGAAGCAGAGCCGCCTGATTAGCGGCGTCAAGATTAGCACTGATAATTTGCGGAAATCTCCCAGGAGACATAGCCGATAGCCTAGCCAACGACTCAACCAAAAACTGCTTAGGATCTTTAATTTCCTTCAATGGATCCTCCTCTTTTTTACCCGCATTATGCAACTGCACAAAAGCAGCACCATAACCCACATTTTCTCCAAAATCTGGAACATCCGCCTCTTCGACTACCCTATCTTGCTCTTTTCTAGAGAGTAGAACAACGATACTATCGAGCATTTTACCCCACCTTTCGCTAGCTGTTGGATCCAATAGGGTGGGAGATTCACATAAAAGCCTAGTCGAAGCAACAGCAGTTAATTTAATCTCGAGCGAACCAGTGATAAGTTTGAGCCTCGGTATCCAAAATTGATCCAAAATCTGGCCAAATAGTTTGGACTGGTTCTGGTGAACTAAGTTTATCGTATTAGCTAGGTTCTCAGAACCGTGTTTCACTAGAAAAAGAGACATATATATCATCATGGACTTCACAAATTTCATCGATTGGTTGGTCTGAAGCCGAGTAAAAAGAGCGCCCCATATGTGGCCCACGTATGGTGAAATAGCCTCATAGCTAAGATACTCGATTACAGTGTTCAATATATAAAAACTCTGTTCGACAGTGCTAGGAGATGAAAACAGCTTCTCAAATATGCCCAACACGTTTTCTAATCTTTTTTCCTGGTAAAGCTCTTGCGGTGCCTTTTGAAGAAAAGATTGTAGCAAACGAACTAAGGCCGGAACATTTCCGGATCTCTTCCACAAATCAGGTTGTAGGAGAATATAGAATACTTGTAAATACTGTTGCATAATCGGAGGTTGATTCAAATCAACAAGCTGAGCCAAGAGCTGGTAAGCATAAGGCAAGAACTCAGTCACATCTTGAGCCAATATAACTTGAAGACTGGGAAACAACCGTTTTTCCAAGAGAGAGATTAGAGAAGGGTCTCTCTCACATGACCTCCTAACAAGAACCGCCACAGCCTCGAATAAGTAGTGATTGAAAGTGGGTGTTTTTGGGTTTTGACAGACTTTACCGAGCACGGAAGTGAGCCCCTCAACACAAGGCGAGGCAATATCAGGGGTTATATCAGCAACCCCAAGTACCCTCATTATACACTTCATTACGTACTGATTCTCTTCGGACTCTGGCTTTCCCAACGCAGCAAATAAGTTGGTCATGAGCCCGAGTAGAATTGGATTAATATCCGCCGATACGTATCTAGGACTGCCCCCCTCCTCTTTGACCAACAAGAGCTTCTCAATACAACTAGCAGCATAAGAATGAACCACATTCGATTCGGCACTAAGCAAACGAACCACATCTGGTACCAAAGCCATAGCAACAGGTTTTGGTATAAGAGCCCTAAATATAGTAAAGAACTTCAAAGCGCCAGCTTTCAGCATAGGAAATCCGTTCACGTCTTGGCTTTGCAGCTCCGGTACAATCACAGACCTAAAGAAGCTATCGACGTCAACCAAATCAGTCACGACCCCACCCGCCTTTTTCGTCGCGAGAGACACGACTAAATAAATAGCACAGTCCTTATGTTTCCAGTTTGCCGACGGGTTTTGTCCGAAAAGGGCTAAACTAGCCTGTATCTGACTAGAAACCTTCATAGTCACTTTTTCTTTATAGTTCATCGCTATCCCTTTCAAAAGCTCACAAGCGATCCTCCTCCTCGTATCCAAATCGCTCCCTTCCATATCCCTCCTAATAAACTCAACATGGTTAAAATCAAACAACTCCTCGTCCTCGGCCCTCAACATCACGTTAGGTATAACGATACTCCTACAAATCTGCTCCAAAATATCGTCACTCGAAAACAGCTCATGGTGTACGCTCGTGCTAACGGTGGTTAAAAACTTAATCCCCGTAACAACAAGCCCCAAACGGACTCAACAAACCCTCTTAAATACTTAATAAACTCCTCCTCGTACTTCTCCATATACAAACTAATATTCTCGCAAACAGCTGCTCTTAGATCATCAACCAACGTAAGCCCATCGCCACCCTTATCTTCCAAAACCGGGTATTTCAAAGATAAGTACTTTAGAAACTCGCTCATCCACTCTCCCATATGGTCCTCGAAAAACTCGGGCAAGTCCTGAAAATTCAGCGAAAAGAATATTCGACAACACAAACGCTGCGACTCTATCAAAACCTTCAGATTCTCCGCTAACCCGTTGTTACCAACCACATTATCTATCCACCCAGCTGTTATCTTAAACATTTTCAGTAAAGGCTCGGCGAAATTATCCAAACAGTATTTCAAATCGATTATTAGCTCATTCGTCTTGTAAACATATCTAAATTTCTTGAAAATAGAGTTTAGGGTACTTAAAATACCGTTAATCGTGACGTAATCAGCGCTTTCCGAAGCCCGTTCAAGCCCTAGTTTTAATTCGGGTAAAAGCGAACCCCATTTTTGCGGAAAATCATGCTTACTGATAACAGACAAAGCTTCGCTTAACTGCGATCGGATTTTGGGATCGGAAGAGAGCATAATCGGTACGATCTGGGTTTTGATAAGCTCCTTCTCCGTGTCCGAAACCAAGGTTAGGGTTTGCGAGTCAGAGTTTGGCGACCATCGAGATTTGAGGTGGTTTTTGAAGTTGACGGCAGCAGAGTGACGGACGGCTGGGTCCGCAGCGAAGGAGGAGACGAGTTGGAGAACGACAACCGAGTAGTTGGGTTGATCGGCCGCAGATGATAAGTTCGATTCGGCTTGGCGGCGAAGCTCCGGCGAAGGAGAGAGAGTGTTGAGGAAACATGTTGATAAAGTGCTAGGGTTTCTGGGTTCGCCTCCATTATAATTATATATATATATATTTATATTTATATATTTATATATATGTGTATTGATCGGAGAAAAATAATTAGGGTTTAGTATATATATATAAAAATATATAGATATAGATATATATATATAGAGAGAGAGAGAGGGGAATGGGAGGGATTTTGTGATTTGTAGAGATCTTGAATTCTTTTGTTCTCAGTTTTACGACGGGGTCGGATCCGGTTCGGTTTTTGACAAAACCGAAATTGAGCATATTTTTCGGTTCGATTTTTTTCGGCTTCGGTCTTTTTATTTTTTGGACCGAATCGGACCGGTTTTTTCGGTCCAGTTTTGATTTTTTCGGTTATTTTTCGGTTTTATTTTTGATTTTTCGGTCTTTTTCGGTTTCGGTTTAACTGAAAACCGAAACCGACCCAAAAAAATTTCGGTTTTTCGGTTTCGGTTTTTTCCGGTTTGGTTATCGGTTAAGTTCGGTTTTTCCGCTTTTTCGTCCGGCCCTAATCAGTGTTTGAGTGTTTTATTTAAGGAAAAAATGAATTAAAATAGTATACACAATCCGTTTTTAACGATTTAGTACATAATATATGCGTTTTCACTCGTAAGTGGTACTTCTTCCCTTTCCAATTAATTGTTTATTACGAAATTACGTTAAATTTTGATCGATTTATAACATATATCAAAATTATCGCAATGAAAATTTTTAAAACTAAATCATATAATTTAATTTTTGAACTATATGATAAACTTTTGAAAATTTTTATTCGGACAATTTTGATACAAGTTATTGGCCGGCCAAAATTGCATGTAGTTTCGTAATGAACAATTAATTAGAAACGAAGCGAGTATCTAACACTTAACGAATTTGGTACAAAAGCTATACATATTCAATGCAACTAAGGGATTCAGTCCACCTTGAGTCATTATTACACTTATTTGGAGTGAAAGCGTATAAAGGTTGTATACTAAATTAGAAAGTCTGTTAGGCTGGATACCAATTCGTTAAAAAATGATAGTTTGGATACCATTTTAGAATTTTTACATTTATACAAGGGGAAGAAGAATTTTAGTAACCAATACTAGTATTTGTTTTTAACAATTTACTACCCAAAACTTAAGTTTTATTAACTTTAGTTTCAAGTTTATATATTTTTGTTTAATTAAGGGTCTAACTGTATAAATTAACGAAATTTCGTTAGTGATATATATTTTTTTTAGTGATATTGACACATTTGCATTCAATGTGTGATAGATGGAGCAGACGTGACTACAATTACGATATTTTGTTAAACATCGGTTCCCTAATAGACTAAAATTTGTAACTTGAGACTCTGATTGATGAAACTTAAAAGGTTATGTATTAAATTTGGAAAAATCAATAAGAGAAGGCATTAAACAGTGTTTTTACCTTCTATTTAATTATAGAATATTAGGGGAATAGTTTGTTTTACGAGTGATGTTATTACAACCTTTAAAATCAACCCAAAATATCAACCCAATGAGATGGACTTGTCCAAGTCCGCCTAATTAATAATAGTATATCATTAATTAAAGAAAATTAAAATAATAAAAGAGAAAAATAGACGATTATTATAACAATATTTAATTAATGACCAAATTATTTCGTTATTCATTCAATTTTACTTGTTTAATAACATCTCAAACAACTCAATTTTAAAAAAAAAATTATTGTTACTTTTTTTTCTAACATTACTAACTGAGTATCGCTATACACACAACTTGCACACAAGATCAACTCTCGTTAAGGGATGGAGCTATCTCTTTTTGCTTGTAACAATTTGGTAGTTCAAAATGCAACTCATTTCGAAATTATGATCGAGTACGAGCGAGTCTATATATGCTTCAAATTTCATGATCAATTTGGATAAGGGTAGGAGTTACTTTTACATATACATGCGGACCGGACTAATCGGGAGGGAGGGATGGGGGGAAGAAAAGGCGAGAGAAAGAGGCAGAAAAATGATCGGAGAAGGTGAGAGAAGGAAACCCTAGCTAACGCCAAAGGCAATATTGAATATTTGACGATACATTCCGTACCTTGCTAAAAAACCGATCCTTGTTTACCAACCACACATTGTCTAACCAAATCCAATTCTCTCCGTCACTCGCTCTTTCTCTCTCTAGAGACATGTTTTAGTTTTTTGGGTCCGTTATACATGTGCATTTGGTTACACCTATAGACAAAATCCCCATCTACGAACATGCCGGCGTCCAAACAGGTGCTGGGGAATGATGATGATGAAAATAAAATAGCAAAACTAAATAAATTTCGGGTAAATTACAAACAAAGGAAAATTATTCATTGTAATTCGGTTTCTGCTTATATAAAATGTACTTTAATGAAATGGATATTGAACATGATATTCAAGACCATACTCGTTTACTTGTTACAAACGTATAATTTATAATTAATGAAAAGTATAACCATTCGGCTTTGGTACTGATTAATTAGTTTGTAAATTGTAACGCATCCAAATAAATGGTTACAAAACGACAAGAATACAAATATTATAACTTTAGTTGGTATATATGATCATATTTTGATATTATTATTATTTTTACGTACCCTCGTTGGTTTCTTATTTTAATTTTTTTCATTTGAGGATTGAGTTATCATTTTTGGAAGTTCAAAAAAGAATATGATACACATTACCAAGAAATTGACCAATTATTTTTTGACCCTCGTTGGTTTCTTCTTTGCTAAACGAGCATGAAATGACGAAAAATGTTGCCAGAAATAAAAGCAGATATCATACCATACTATTAATATAAGGAAATTAAAGAAAAGTTAAGCCTGCCAAATTTTGTCTATTTTTTCCAAAAATACCCTAACTCTATTTTAATAATTACCAATTTACCTAATCTAATTAATTAACAATTTATCTTCACTATATTTTATTAATTACGGATGTAGCCTAAATTAATTAACAATTCGTTTTAACCTTGATAAATACAATAAATGATACAAAATCTGAATATTATGTTCAAAATAAAATATATTATGATATTTATGTCATTGCGTGTCTCACACACAACGCGTGAATAACTTTTACTAATGCATATATATAAGTACTAAGTGAATTAATGTTACGTACGTGTCTATAAAAGTTTTAAATTCGCATTTAACAGTTTTAATATGTTTTGACTGTGTGAATTTGGTTAGTTAATTATATATAACATGATACACATAATATAAAAGAAAAGGTGTATATAACTACATATCACTAATTGACCAAATGTACTTAACCTCGAAGTATATCATTGATTTCCGCCAGGGACGGATGTTTTATCGTGCAAGGGGGACAGATGCCCCCCTTGGTTCGGAACAACAACTAAACAATAAGTTGTTTTCGGTTTTTTAAGTATATGTGTGTTAAATCTGTTAAGAACATAATATTTAATGTAAATATTTTCAAACTTATGTTTCTACTTTAGTGGATAAGATTTTGTTTCAAGTGTTAGAGATTCCGAGTTCAAATCTTTTCTAACTTCAATTTATTTTCTTTCAAAACATTTTATCACTAATAAAAAAGATTCATTTTACTTTTACTATGATCGGTTTTTTCACCATTTACATCTCAATGGACTTAGTACACAAAATACATATTACAAAAAAACAAAGCTTTATATAATTTTGCCCCTCCTTCATTTGGAGTCAGGATCCGCCCCTGATTTCCGTTATCACTTATTGTTATTATCTTAATAAATGGAGAATTTTGTTATCTAAAACGAAGACCTCACATAGTATCGATCGGAACCATCCATGTATCAATAGTTTTAATGTAACAAAGTCGAGTTCGCCACATGTTCAATAAATTTATTGCAATTTCAATGTAACTATTAGGTTCAAATGAACACACAAAAGCCCTTGAAAAGAAAGTACTTAGTATTTGGCAAAGGTAAAAACAATAATTTGAAACATTGTCTAGCAGCATATTATTTTCACCTTATAAGTAGCACTACTATTTTTTCTTCTTGTAATTAAATATAGGTTTAATTCATGTTTTTTTTTACCAAACTATCGCATTTTAACAATTTGCATACTCAACTACTATTTTTAACAATTTACATACTAAATTAACAGCAATTGATCAATAACCATACTCTGGGTGACATGTCAGCAATTAAAAAAACAGTTGACAAAAAACTGTTTAAGTGGACTTATCAATATTACACGGCAGCAATTAAACAAACATTAATTCATGTTTTCTGTACCAAACTATCGTCTTTTAACAATTTGCATACTCAACTACTATTTTTAACAATTTACATACTAAATTAACAACAATTGATCAATAACCATACTCTTGGTGACATGTCAGCAGTTAAAAAAACAGTTGACAAAAAACTGTTTACGTGGACTTATCTAATAAATTGATAAAAAAACCCTAATTATAAAATTAAGTAATATACAATTAAAAATCTCTAATAATTAAAAACTCGAATAATGTAAACTGAATAATCCAAAAAAAAAAAATGATAACAAAAACCCTAATTATAAAATGAATAAATATATAATTAAAAAACCACTAATTATAGATTGCACAATTCATTGACTTACCGTATTTTGGAGGGTCTGTCCCATGACGAAGCACTCAACTCATGTTTAAAAATTAATTATTTGACTAATTGTTGCTTAATAGACAGAGTTATACGTATAGAGAGAGAATGTTTTGGGTTAATAGACACATGTTTGTTTAATTGTTGCCGTGTAATATTGATAAGTCCACGTAAGCAGTTTTTTGCCAACTGTTTTTTTAATTGCTGACATGTCACCAAGAGTATGGTTATTAATCAATTGCTGTTAATTTAGTATGTAAATTGTTAAAAATAGTAGTTGACTATGTAAATTGTTAAAAGGCGATAGTTTGGTACAGAAAACATGAATTAATGTTTGTTTAATTGCTGCCGTGTAATATTGATAAGTCCACGTAAGCAGTTTTTTGCCAACTGTTTTTTTAATTGCTGACATGTCACCCAGAGTATGGTTATTGATCAATTGCTGTTAATTTAGTATGTAAATTGTTAAAAATAGTAGTTGAGTATGCAAATTGTTAAAAAACGATAGTTTGGTACAGAAAACATGAATTAACCCTTAAATATATAGTTTAGAGTTCATATATGTATTTGAATATGAATTTCTCTTTCTTTTACTAATCTAAAATAATTTTCTTTCTTAAGAAGTACAATCAAACTTATTAATGACAACTTTTATTCACTCAAAAAAAATATCAGCTTACCATCAGAGCGTCTGTTGCTAAACTGATGGTAAAGTGAATATCGCTGAATTTAGTAACAGTTTAACAACAAAAAATGTTGCTAAAATTTAGCGACACTCACTTTATAACCAACAATTTTCAAAAAACAAACTGTTGCTATCTTAATTTTTTTTTATTATAGTGATTAGGATCGATCGTATCACAAGAATATACCTCTATTTACTAGGGTTGGGCGTGTGGACATAAGGTAATATAATGAAATCTTGATTGTGCGTATTTTCATATTCAATGTACATTAATTGTGACCGTCGAGCTATATAAATCCATATGATTCCTCACATTAATTGTATTATATCATTCATAATATAATATATTCTTTCATCTCAACAATCTTCAGTAATGGAAGCTAGAGCACTCTTTGTCATTTGTCTTTCTGGGTTTTTCTTCTTAGGTATATAAATTTGATATTAACGTTTATAATGATAATTAATGAGCAAATTATATTTCAATATATTGTCACTCGTTTTCCCTTTCAGTTTACAATGTTAAATTGCCTAAAATATTGTTTCATTATTTGAAAATTTTAGTTGATTTAACAAGGGAAACAAAATGAAATCATCACTGGAAATTTAAGTATTTGTATTTTTTAAGTGATGTTTTAATTAGGGATTTATCATTCCCAATTATATATAAAGAAAAGGGGTACACATCTCTTGCATTTATTTGGATCTTATTAGCATTGCAATTTATTACTATTTATTTATTTTTAATTTTCAGGTGTCAATTCAGCCACCTTCACAGTGAAGAACAATTGTCCTTATACAATTTACCCAGGAATTGCTACCGGTTCAAGTTCTGCTTCTACATCTCCATCGACAGGTTTTGAGTTAGCGTCTCAAGCCTCAAATGATGTTACTATTCCATCTCCATGGACTGGCCGTTTTTGGGCTAGATTTGTCTGCTCAAACTCTGGCGGAAAGTTGACATGCCTAAGCGGAGATTGCGGCACTGGTCAGGTTGTTAAATTTATCGGATCACACATATTAAATTTAACATCTATATGATCGCCTTGAGATACTAATTAAGATAGTAAAACCTATGGTTTAATTACTTGTTAAATTTATTTATTGTCTCATGCTTATTATTAGTGGATTAACGAATTGGAAACTAAAACTTTCCCATCTTTATTATATTTAAGAGTCACGCTCCGGTGTTATACATAAGACAAGTTTTATTTTGTTAATTTATATAGCTAACACTAAAAAAATACAATTTTCTAAATCTAATTTCAAGTGCAGATAGCATGTAACAACCAAGCTGGAGCTACACCTGCAACCCTACTGGAGTTCACCCTAGGGGGTAGTGGTGGGCTAGACTTTTACGACGTTAGCCTAGTCGATGGTTTCAATCTACCTGCGAAAATAGAGCCATCCGCAGGATGCAGAGCCCCAGCATGCCCCGTGGATGTAAACGCCAAGTGTCCTGCTGAGTTACAGGTAAAGAACCCTAGCGACCAAGGCGTGATTGGGTGCAAGAGCGCTTGTGTGGCTTTCAATACGCCCGAGGCTTGTTGTCAAGGTCAATATGGATCACCTACGACTTGCCCAACAAGTCCACTCACCCAGTTCTTCAAGGGCCTGTGCCCTGATGCTTATAGCTATGCGTATGACGATAAATCCGCTACATGTACGTGTCCCACGGGGACAAATTATGTTCTCACATTTTGCCCATGAATCACTGTGAAGATGTCATACGGATAATCAAATCATAAAGGAGGCTTTCTAATGTAATATTGGACAACTAATTATTTTAGTGGCTATCTTAAATTCAATGAGAGATATTATAACGTTCTTGTATACTGGTAACTTCGTTTTAATAAGTATAATTTCATTTATAGAAATTAACAATTACTTCTAAATTAATTCATTTAATAAATTGAGTTAAAGACAGGTTTATCTTTTTCATTCCAAACCGGTTTCCGATCTCGCCTCCAAATTGCCGTCCTAGAAACGTAACAGTCTTCGAAACCTCGCCGGAATCTAGCCAGGGATGGTCAATATATCTCCAGGTCGCTGAAGATGAAACTGCCAAAATCCCGTCGGAGAGTCGCCGAAAAATAGTTTACCAATTACCGTCGCAACGGATATATATGTGTATGTATGTGCTCTGATAACAAACAAGTGTTGTTACTCTTAACACAGTACTAAATCGAGTTCCAGACTTCGATACAAGGGATCGGTTTAATAAATCTTGACATGCACTTACGTTACATAATATTACTAATATACTCTGAACAAATATGTATGCATGAATAACTGCAAAATTCAACCCAATCTCGGTCTTTTGGAGGGGAAGAAGAAGATAACACAAAGGCCTCGACCGGGGACCGTTGCCCTAATTCACCGCGAAAAGTGACCATCACAGTAGGCTACAGAATTCAACTCCAAGTAATCGTGTCACGTGATTTTGAGCTTGACTTATTTGCGAATTCATCCATTTTCATAAAAGCACTTTCTTAACCTCAAACGTACAAAATCAAACCGATTATCTCATTCAGCGCACCTAGGACAAATCGATGCATTCTTAAAGCGATGATAATGGACTTGATAGGTTTGTTCTCTTAAAATGAATTCAAGAGTATTAAGCCTATATTTCGATTTGACACTGCAAAAGACCGGGTCGCGCGTATCCCCGTTTATGGAGTACTTTCGCTTCCCATACCCCCTATTGACTGCTTTGACAGGATGATAAAAGCAAATTTTTTTTACAGAACAGACTCTTTATTAATGAAATAAATAGCAAGTAATCAGTCTGGTTGAGTCAGTCTGATTCTATAGCATTACTGTGTTTTAAAACATGAGACAAGGGCTAGTCATACGATAAAATATGGTAAAAACCTACTGTTCTGATAAAAGCAATTTAAGATAAGTAAAATGCACAAGAAAAGAATGAAAGAACTACAGTTAATATCTAATTATAGCATAGAATCTGCTAATATCACATTAACATAAGAAAATAATATCGTATATTCATTGGTAAGGTAAAACAGGTGATAACGTTAATCTTATTTATTTTTATATATATATATATATATATATATATATATATATATATATATACACACATGCATGTATAATGAATGTGTCTAGTATATTTGCATTTAATATTTTATATGATTCTGGAGCATATAACCTAATACACAATACAGAATAATAGTAGGGTACATATATGCACAATTAATGTTATTTGGGCATGAGTACAAATATTTTATTTCTATTTTTTATCCAATTTTGTGCACCTTTGTTTATTTTTACTTAAATTTTAAAGTTTTATAACTTTTTCTGCAAGTTTGTAAGTTTTTATGTTATATTGTATTCAAAATTTTAAACATTTGGGCATAATAATGTTTTAAACAATTTTTTTAAGATTTAATTTTTAATTTACATTAATTTATACATTTATTTCAAAATAAATTACGTGTGAATTTTCTTTTAAAAATAATTATTGGAATGTATTGATACATGTTTTATAGTAATTGTATAATTTTTTTCAAGTTTTTTAAAACAAATTTTTACCTAAAATAAATAGGGGGCACGAAAATGGATAGAATATTTATACTCAACGGCAACGCTTATATTATTTCTTTTCACATATTATAACGTTGAACCGTTGCAACAATATATGTGGAAAACTCTACGATTATAAATTTACAAAAAAAAAATGCTCTCTAAATCATCTTTAGTCCAATTAAACAGTTTCAATTTCAAATAATGAAAATCTAGAATAAAATTAGAAAGCAAATTGAAGATTAAAAACGAAATATCATCACTTCCATAATCCACAGCATTACATTACCTAAAACATAATGAATTATTAAATGAACTTGATTTTAACCTGATTAATCTAATTCAAATCCCAAAATTGTCAAACAAAGCAAGTAAATCAGTACGATCTCGAGTAATGGCTTAACTTAAGGAGACTTAATTAACCAAGACCAGATTGAAACACATCAAAACCAAAACAAAATCAACTAATTATCGATCGGATGTAGTCGAGCAGCACTTGGACTGACGCAACAACATTGATTTCCAGAACAAAATGATGAAAAACGAGAACCGGATTGGCCTTTGTCTTTGCATGGTTTAAGGCAGTCGAAATTGGTTTTGCATGGACCTGCAACTATACACCTGAGATCTTGCCCGTTTGCAAGTCCTGTAATTATAAAATTTGGACAGTTATTAATTACATAATCAAATCATTAATCCATTACAGAATCATATCATATCATTACAGTTTTTCTATCATCATATCATTACAGTGGCATCATCTCAATCTTAGAAAATATATAGCATGAGAAATTTTCAAAATAAAGAGTCCCATTATGTTACTTTTTTCAAATTTGGAGATAATTAGTGTTTCCATTATTATTATGAGAATCCTTTCTGAACCTGGTTATAATTTAAAGCAAAAAAACAAAATAGTATATATACGTACATCACTACAAAAAAAATACCCAAATAGTGACAGGATTAGTGACGGTATTTTTTGTTAGCGACGGTGTTTGTGACGGTTTTGTGACAGTTTAGTCAATTTGCGACAGATTTGTGACAGCTTTTTAAATTAGTGACAGTTTTTGACTCTTACTAAATCAAACATTATTTTGTAGTGCATATTCAGTCTATCCCATTTGGGAATGCTACTAACAAGTAACAATAAGATAATGATATGTTATTCACTAGATTTATCATGAATTATTTATAATTCTGGTATGTTTTTAATTATTACCTACATACTTATTCTCTGTAATATACTCGAAAAGAGCAAATTTCTAATGCAGTCGAATTATCCTATTAATATAAGCAAACTCATGAAAAATCAAGTCTGCCCAATTTTGTCCAATTTTTTCAAAAATACTCTCACTCTATTTTAATAATTACCAATTTACCTAATCTAATTAATTAACAATTTATCTTCACTATATTTTCCTAATTACGGATATAGACTAAATTAATTAACAATTCGTTTTAACCTGCATAACTATAATAAATGATACCAAATCTGAATATTATGTTCAAAATAAAATATATTACGAGATTTATGTCATTACGCGTCTCACACGCAACGCTTGGGTAACTTTTACTAGTAGTAATATAGATTAATAGCGGCTATAGTATATTTTACTTTTGCTACAATAATTAAAGATTGATTAAGTATGTGCAACCACAAGTTGGTTTACAAACAACTTTGAAAAAAAATTGTTAGCATTTTACTAAGTAATAAATCGAATTAAAATTATCTAGGAATTAAAGTATTAAAAAAAAAGTGTAAAAAGTGTACCCCCGGTAAACAGTGGAGAAATGATATCAATAATTTATTTATTTTTGAAAATTAAGCTTATATTAACCAAACCAACCAAAAACAACGAAAAAACTCAACTACTCACAGGCTGAGTAATCAGAGCGCTCCAAACGGAGTAGAAATTAGTTCGAATAATTTTATGCATAGAAGTTAATTTCTTTGATCATAGATTCATGATTCATAAAGGTTGGGACAGATATATAAATTACAAAAATAAAAATAAAAATGAGGAGTAAATTAAAGGTTAGTACGTACCAATGGACACAGTGAATAAAACAAGAGAAATGATGAGAAAAGAAGCCCAGTTGATGTTGTTTGATGCCATTTTTGTCTTTTAATTTAAGCTTGCAAAATTCAAGAAATGATGATAAATTTATTAGTATATATTCATGGATTAGTTTATGTTAATATATACTGTAAAATTCAATGCTTTTAAGGAAAGTTATATTTAATATGGGGATACTCTCAAACCCTTGGAAAAAGAAAAAAAGGAAAGATGCTTGCAATGATCAAGGAACGTTATTTGCTTTAATTGATAATTTTATCATGGGTCAATTAATATAAATATATCATAGCTCTATTATATTAATAAAAACATACATTCAAAAGTTAAATTATCAAATACATACATTCAATTAATAATTAATAAAAAACAAAAAATCTGATTTATCCCTCTCAATCTATCTGCGCTCTCTGTCTCTCCTCCTCTCATCTTCTCTCCAATCTGTCTCTCCTCCTCTCACATTCTCTGCAATCTATCTCTACTCCTTTCTCCTTCCGATCTATCTTCTCCCTCTTCTCACTCTCATCCTTACTCTCTCTTTCCGATCTTTCTTATCATTTTTTCTCTATTTTTTCGATCTTTTTCTTCTCCTCTCTCTCTTTCATAGAGATTGAGACGGACACATCTATCGAAATAGACGACGAGTGTGGACAGCGATGTCGAAAACTCGAGTTTGATGTTGACGGAAATGTGCTCGTCGAAGGAGAGGCCCACGACGACGTGATAGTTCGAAATCGAAGGACGGGTAATAGTTATATTTGTTAATTAGTTTATAATGTTGAAAAATAAGTGTATGAATTCCGTGAATTAATAGTATGGAGTTGAAAATTATGTATATGGATTATTTAAATTGAGGTATGAATTTTGAAAATAATTGTATGAACTTTTGGAATAAGGGTATGAAAAATACAAATTAGGCTATGAACTTTTGAAATAAGGGTATAAACTTTTGAAATAACAATATGAACTTTTGGAATAAGGATATTAAATATACAAAATATGGTATGAACTTTTAAAATAAGTGTATGAACTTTTAGAATAAGGGTATGAAAAATAAAAATTAGGGTGTGTACTTTTGGAATAAGTGTATGAAATATACAAATTAGGGTATGAACTTTTGAAATAATGGTATGAACTTTTGGAATAAGTGTATGAAATATACAAATTAGGGTATGAACTTTTGAAATAAGTGTGAACATTTAGAATAAGGGTATGAAAAATACAAATTAGAGTATGAATTTTTGAAATAATTGTATCAACTTTAGAATAAGGGTATGAAAAATACAAATTAGGGTATAAATTTTTGAAATAATTGTATGAACTTTTGGAATAAGTGTATGAAATATACAAATTAGGTTATGAACTTTTGTGTATATTTTTGTTAATTAGAAATTTTTGGATATGTTTTTGTTAATTTAGTTTCAAAAGTAGTATGTTTTGTTAATTTATCATTTTATTAATTAATGGTGTTGAAGATATCCACTAAATAAAAAAAGGTATTTTCTTAATTAAGTTAATTATACAAAGCGATATTTCCCAAATATGTTGCAAACATGTTATGATTGTACAAGTATTGACCTCGATACTTATTGTAAATTCAGTTAATTATCATCATATTTACCTAGTTTTTACATTCATTTCTTGTAGCTTAATACGACTGTCTTGATCTTTACCTAGTTTATTCTTTTCTGATATTTTGCAAATTTGTAATCACGACACTCTTTTATCTTTTTTCTTTTCCTATAAACCCAAATGGCAAAGATTTGGACCGTTGGTATCCGAGTATACCATACTTACCGTCAGGGTTCGAACCCTGTCGACTGCAAAGTTTCACAGGTTTTACCTCACACTCTCGTTTACTCTTCTTATCAATGCATTTCTACAAAATAGTGGCTCCTTCATGTGTTAGTGACCAAGGTTTTGTAGTTGAACAACTGGGATATTGTTCACAATATTTGGTGCATTTGTACCTTTAATTATACTCAATGTTTAAATGTAAAAAGCTTATAGCCTGGATGTTTGATGGGTGTTCTGGACATAACCTCCGTTACATAACCTCCATTTACTTGATTTGCCCATATAACGGCCATGTAATACTTAACTTTATCAAACAGTCCTCAAGTCCAATTTATCTATGTCATTACTATTGTTTGTTGGTCCGTTTTGAATAATTGTACTTTTGATACATGTATTTTTACAATGCTTTGCTCTATTAACTTCAAGATTATCCGTGTGACTGAAGTTGACCTTACATTGACGATGCTATGTAGTTTCAGAAACTAAAAGGACTGAGCTTTTCGAAGTTGTAAACGAGGGCAATAGCGACATTTCAGGGGTAGATCAAGATGGAATTGAAACTAATAGTCAAAGTATATTTAGTTACGAACAGCTCAAGGCTCATTCTGAGGACCCTGTCACTGGTATTGATTTTAAACGAAGAGAGGTTAGTTTTCGTTCTTTTACTAATCTGATATTCAAACAAATCTGTTATTTACTTGTATGTGTATCTAGATGTGCCACCGGCCATTTTTTCCAGTCCACTAAATGCGTTTACTTATTGGTAGAGCACTCCTCATCTTAGATTGAGGTCTGGGTTCGAGTTACAAGTGGGTAGGTTAGAGTAGGTGTAAAAGCCTGAGGTCTTTTGATTAAAAAGAGGACACCATCTACACTTGTTATTTTATCTATTGATCATATAGGTTTTTTCTCATGAATCAAACATCTTCAAGTCTATACAAAATTCTTTAACAGTAGACTACTTCGCATCAAAACCTATAATTATACTCAGAGCCTTTAACAAAAGGTCCTTGTGCCTATCATTACATGCCTAATTATTAATTGTATTTCTGCTTCTATTAGAATTGAAAGACTTTTCATCATCAGCTTACTTTGATATTTATGTTCCTTCACAATACCTTTTGCTTTAAGAGTTTATGTTTTCTTCAAATTGTGTTTCATTGTAAAAGGTGTGTTCGAAATTATTTTTTGATTATTTTGCAGTTGGTATTTGCTTAAATTTGAGAAATTTTGTATTTTTCACTTCTTTTTGATGACCATATGACTCTTTGACTTCTGCAGGCTTATCTTTCTGATGACGAATTCCAAACCGTATTCGCTATCACAAAACAAGCATTCTACAAATTACCAAAATGGAAACAAGACGTGCAGAAGAAGAAATTTGATCTCTTCTAGTCACGAATTACACAGAAAAAAGAAGTTGGTCTCTATTTATTTTCAACTTTGCAAGGAACTTGTTTGCCATGACCTATTTATGTCAGGCGAACCGGTTGGTTTTCTTAATTTGCTTTTTTTCGTAATGGTATTTTTTATGGATTGTGTTTTTGATGTGTGTTTTTCCTTTTTTCATTGGTCGCAAAACTTTCGAGGAGTATGTGAAAAAGTGATTCTTTCATTTAGTGTGGATATGTAACATTGTAGCTTGAAGTGTCAATTTTTTTCGTCTGAAACTATGGATATGGTTTTGTATATGTAACATTTCTACGAGTCCATTGTTGAGGATTGTACAATTCTAGAATTAGTAGTAGTGTTGTGTTATTGTGTCGATTACAATTGTTCTTTTGTAACATTGGGATATTTATTATTACGAGTTTGCTATACGATCTCTGGATTATGTAATTTTTGTCTTTGCTGAAGATCGAGTTCGATTACTTAACTTTCAGTTTTAAATAAACCAGCTTAATGTTTTAAAGAAGGTAACCAAAGAAGCCCTTCAAGATTAAAAACCAATTGTCTTATTAATTTTAATCTTGATAAAAAAAATCTTTATTTTAAATAGTGTTGTTATAATTATTTTGATGGCTAGACTTTTATTTATCGGTAGTGACCTAATATTAATGATCATGACTCATGAGTATAGTAATTAGTTATAAATTTGTTCACTTCATATTTCGGCCATGTTTGTTTGTATGATACTATGCGGCCTAACTCCTAAGTAGTCCAGCCATATAAGCATGACATATTTATCGTATGAGCATAGTAATACCGGTCTTATTTATGCCTGACCGCTAAATAAAGACAAAGTTACCGGTTATTCGACACAAGTCATGTTTATTTGATTAACGTTCTCCAATAGGTACGATGGCAATACATTTTCGTTGCAACATTTCTATTTGATTATAAACTTATGACAAGATAAAAGTCCACCAACGCATATTAAGATACTTTACCAAAGTAAATTATAAAGTTTGTTGACTTAAATTTCTCCTTAATTTGTTTGGCAATAGTACAACAAAATATTGTGAGGTAAAACCTGTGAAACTTTGCAGTTCATACCCTTATTTCAAAAATTTATAACCTAATTTGTATTTTTCATATTTTTATTCTAAAAGTTCATACACTTATTTCAAAAGTTCATACACTTATTTCAAAAGTTCATACACTTATTGCAAAAGTTCATACCCTTATTTCAAAAGTTCATACCATATTTTGTATATTTCATACCCTTATTTCAAAAGTTCATACTCTTATTTCAAAAGTTCATACCCTTATTCCAAAAGTTCATACACTTATTTTTAAAGTTTATACCTCAATTTAAATAATTCATATACATAATTTTCAACTCCATACCATTAATTCACGTAATTCATATACTTATTTTTCAACAGCCCACTAAAAGGCATTAAATTAATGGAAAAATTGTCATTGGCACACAAATAATAAGCCCTTGGTTCGAGAAAAATTTAACTATTTCCGGTCCCTAATTTTTTGTCGAAAACTTTGCAATCATCAAATACCTGATATTTAACATCACTTTTTGACTCAATATGTATTTCTTTAGCCTAATAGTAATTAGTATTGTCGTATCAACTAATTTTTTTCAGGGAACATAATCTATCGTTAATTTCTTTTTCAACATAATTTTCCTTTTATTCTTTCAAGGAGATATAATTATCAACAATAAACTCATTGACTCATCGTCACCAAAGTCATCAAATATGCCGCTTTTTCCCTTTTCAACTGGTCTAGCACTTTTTCGATTAAATAACCATCAAATGTAGCGTACCACTTATCTCAATAGAATTGGTCTGGCTCAGTTTTGTTGAAATGTGAAACCCCATGTTTTCTTTTTATTTTAGTATGTTATTATGAACTTTTATTACCAATAGTGGATAATTAATTAGTAAGATATGGAGTAATTTGGTTGCAAATAAGTTGACGAGGTTAGAGCAACAATTAATTATAACTATAGGTGTACATGGATAAAATAAAATTAAAACAAAATAAGATAAGTATGAGTGTTGGACGTTATATAACTAACAATCCTATAATTTAATAGCATATTAGAAACTCCTATTTAATACTAGCATATTAGAAACCGTATGGATAGACAGATAGGCATGGGTACAGAAAACAATGGCAACTACCTTTCTTTTGTGAAACTTTTATTCTTATTTCGAAAAAACATTTCGGCTTTCGTTTGATATGTGAGTGATTTTGTACCCTATATATATAATCGATTTACTATCTATGTTATTTTGTAAAGTAGTGTATGGAATTATATTATTTAAAACATATTTTGAAAACAATTCTTTTATAACGTGATGTCAACTATTACTTTGATCAACTGATTATATATCACACATGTATACTTGATTTATTTCTCATGCTTGTTGAGAAAATATTTTCAATATTGATTTTTATACTCAACAAAATCTATATAAATGAATGACTTTATTTATATTTATATATATGAGTTTTATTAAATGATTTGAGATGATTTATGTGAAATTTTTTGTTATATATAAACGATGTGTTATCCAGGTTATATGGAAATATATATACATTGAAATCATATCTTATACTCTTTAACAATTATTTTAATTATTGTTATTTTGGATATCTGATTTTGATATAATGATTTAAGATAATTGATTTTGATTTAAATTATTGGAATTACTTGATTGTTTAATGATTTTCGGGACCATTAATGAACTTTGAGGAACATGCCTCCTAAGTGAGGTGACCTTTATTTTATGATTTATAAATCCAAGGAACAAGGCCTCTTTAGTGGGGTGATGTTGGTGGCTAGAGAATATTCTACTTAAATTGGCGACTCTAGTTTTCTTAAAGGTTTTGGAACAGGCCTATTAAGTGCGGTGACCTTAGCCGGATCGTCTTAATGGGATTTTCTAAATTGCCAAGCTAGGTGACTTTGAGTACGATAGTTGGATCCAACAACAGAGAGAAAAAAATTAATGGCAATGAATTTTCAGTCTGGTTCCAAGTTTGATTTTAGTATTATTTAATTTTGATGATAAATAAATGGTTTATTGATTTATATTTTTCTGCGTTTTGAATTTATAATTTAAACTTATTTTATGTATGTAAACACACATGGGCTAAAACCGAAAAGATTCAACTTATTTCTTATTTTTTTTGGTCATTATAAAAATCCATATTGTATTTTTGAAGACGGTTTGTCAAAACTTCCTCCTTATAGGTATAAATATCATTTACTAAACTCGTTTGGCTTATCCTCCCTTTTAATCTTTTCAGGTAAATACAAGTTATTTAGAGTCAGAGTTGAGTCAGTTGGGACCAAGACGTCAGTGTTGTTTAAGTTTCTTTTCCACTGCTAGTATAGTTATAAAAGTTATTATTCTGATAATATGATTTCTTTGTACGAAATATTTTGGGATGTTAAACTATATATAATTTGTGTTCAATTGACAAATTTTATGAGTATTGAAAGAAAATTTATCTATTTTATAAATTTGAGTTTTAGGTTTCGTGTAACACGGGTCAAGTTACGTGTTATTCGGCCGTGTGACATCTATTAAATTTGGGGTGTTACATGAAATTTATATGAAAACAAAGTTAACAAATAGAGTACGTATAGAGAAATGGAGGGCTTTTACTGCTATAAAAAGATCATCACAGACATAGATGCATGATTCTAGAGAAAAGTAAAGAGGAAAATAAGGGACAAATTAAAGGAAAAATAAAGAAAGCCAAGGCCAAGTTCAAAAGTCCAGTCTTAACTAAAATTATCACCAAACCAAACACACACAGAATCAATGTTTTAAAACGCTAAAGCATCACTGAAGTGTTTTTAGGCGAGCTTTACCGAATTTCAAGTTCCGACATAAAAAACGTAAAGTTTACCAGAAAAACGTAAATGCATATACATGCTCAATAACTATGGAATAATGAAAATGATTGGTCAAAAAAATTAAGAATAACTAATATTAGCATAGTTTAATCACGACCTCTGTTCAATATAATAAATGGCTACCGACTTAATGAAATTTATGAAAACTATACATATATTTTTGTGAGACTTTTTTTTCTTAACTAAAAGTTATATTTTTGGGTTTAAAGGCGTGTTTTTTGAGCATTAACTCGTAAAAATGCTGTTTTTTGAGCATTTCGAGTTTTAGGCTAAAGCTAAACAATATTTCTTTGAAATTTTGACCTTTTCGAGTATCGGCACGTTTTATGGCAAGCTTTTTAAAACATTGATGAAAAATGATCAACTCTCTCATTAATAACCGGCATGCAAATACGGCTAATGTTATTGTAAATTTTTCATTTATGTTATGATATCAGGTCTAAATAACATTAGACATAAGGGCAATGCCCAAACCATACAATTGAACAAAAAATATTACTAAAACTTACAAGACCCAAAACTTTCTTTCAAAAACATACAATTACTTAACAAAAAACTCTAAATAACAAACCAACACACACTACCTTCACCTCAAACCAGCACACACTACTTTCACCTTAGGCCACCACCACCACCACTGATACACGGTCGACAAAGCTCCGGCGAGCTTACTGGAGGTCCGACGAGGCTTCATACCAACTGGTACGCAGTTTCTATTAGTTTCGATTTTGATGAGTTTCAAAACTCAAATGGGTAATCTGACCTCATAAACCAAATCATAGACCATAGAAACACCTATTTTGATATAAAATTCGACCTAATTGGTGTGTGTTTTCAAGACCCACTATTTTCCAAAATTTAAGTGCATACCAATTGGTATGTAGTTTCTGTGAGTTTCAATTCGGTAAGTTTTGAAACTCCAATGAGTAATCCGACATCATAAATCATCTCATAGACCCCAAAAATTCTCATTTTGATATAAAATTCGACCTAGTTATCCTATTTGGTCAAAACCTACCTTTTTCCAAAATTCACTAAATTTGGGAAAAATCAAAGAGAGAGAAATGGGGATAAATATAGAGGTAAAGGAGAGGTAGATATAGCGAAAATAAGAGAGAGATAAGGATAGTGACACATATAGGGAGAGAAACGGGGGAGAGTGGTGATGGTGGTGGAAATGTGTATTTTATTTTGGAGTTCTATGTTTTGGTAATAAAATTTTTGGATTGTACTTTTTATAATTAGAGTTGAAAAAGTTGTATTTTTTTAGTAATTTTCTCTTAGCGATATACACTTAATCTCAGTATAATATTCTTTTCATTTAATCAAACATACTATGTGTAGAAACAAAAGCCATTAATCATTGAAAGTAGCAACGTTGAACCACACCATATCCAATTTCTTTTTAACATGTTCGAAGTTTCAGTGTTGGGTTTCTCTTTTTGACCAGTCTTGTCCCTATTTTTAGATATGACCAATTAAACACTAGAATCAAAGAATTCAATTGAGACAGTATTTTGTTGGAAGTACAATTTTGCATTAATGTTGGTCATATGCTACATACAATGTTTCAAATTGCAAGGGATCGATTACGTATTACTTACATTTAAGTAATACGTAATATTTTAAAAAATGATACATATGAGATGAAAAAAAAAAGAGAAGGTCTCTACTTTGAGTTGCTAAATTTAATTCAATGAAAAATAAATCATCACTGCACCCGAAACAACAATGTATCTAAAGAGAAAGACTAATTTATAACATGTATATCGAAAAAGAAGAAGGTTTAGAAAAATATATGCATGAATGCGGTAAACAAAAAGAACGAAAGTTCTAAGGAAAGAAACGATAAAAAATAATAATTTATAGAAGATTTTTTAATTGAGGAAGAGATTGATTAAATAAAAGATTTGGGTTTTACTAAACATACTTATGTAAACATAGAATATGATAGTCTATCAGACCTGGATCAGATGCGCAATTAAAAATAGGGTCAATTACTATTAACAATCATTTTAACTCGCTCTTAAATTCTGTCTTGTCTCCAAGCAAATTTCCGAGATTGCATTACGATGGAGAAAAATGAAGGATTGTAGCCAGTAAAAATAGAATATGGAAAAGGGGTAGTTCAAAGAGAAAAATATGCTACAATACAAATTTCTGGGTAAACCTAATATTTTATTAATAAAGAATGATCGTAACGACCATATTACAAATTAAAAACAATGAAAACTTGAAATAAATAACTTATAGGGCTAACTAAAAAAATAAAAACTTCAGATATAGATATGTTCTTCAACACACTTCGGAATTTGTTGCAATTTTTTCCCATGCCTTCTGGCATCAATTGAGAATCTTTTGATGAGTTGAAGTTTTGATCTTTTTTCTTACCCTCGATCACATCAATCTCACTATGTTTGGAAGAAAAAATCTTGGTCTTACTTTGGAATCGGTCTAAAAAAAAGTTTTACATCGAATCATTAAGTTTGTTGGGAAAAAAAACCCACACGAGCTCTGTTGAGAGCCACATAGGAAAAAAATAAGATCTATCGGATTTAATATTAGGATACCCAAACCAAGTCAAGGAATCGGAGATGCAGAGATGATTAGATTTACTCGATCAGACAAGGGGAGCCACCATTAAAATATGAAGAAAAAAGGGAGGAGAAAAAACCTCAAAAAAGAATTCACGATTTTGAAGAGTAAGAGCCTATATCAGAATGTCTCTCTATTAGAAAAGCAGGAGAAAAAACCTCAAAAAAGGGAGGCCCGAAGCACAACCTGACCCCCAAGACATGTGGTGGCAAGGGTTTGAAGTAAATAGAGAGTTTTAGAGAGATAGAGAGGGGAATAGTACGTTATTTCCTATAAATTACAATAGTGCTATAATTAAGCCTCTACTAGAAAGTATTATTAGTTAGCCCTTTACATTTATTTGTTTATTTCTTTTCATTGTTCTTTACTATTATTTTTTTCTTTTTACTTTAATTTGGATTTCAAGTGTAATAAGGTCAATATGATAATTTCATTATTAATGAAATAGTATGTCTTTTCCACCAATTTCTACAAATAATAGTCTAAAAAAATAAAAATAAAAGGAGAACCAAATTAGAATAATAGTAACACTACAAGAAACATAAATTTAATAATGGAAAATTCCATCACTAATCACTAATCACTCATGTTGTTCACAGTACAACCCAATCACACTACTTGGTTATGTACCAATTTAAGAAGAGAATTACCAAAAAGTGAATATGGAGCTCAAAACGCTATTTTTTTTATTTATGTATTAAAAACTAACAAAAGATAGTATCAAGTCTTTAAAAAGAATTGTATTGAGAACTTTCTCAATTAGGAACACCTGGAGGCTCTTATTGCGAATAATGAAACTAATCAACGAAAATTAGAAAAAATCCAACAATAATAAAAAGGAAACAACAAATTGTCTCAAGTCAAATAGAAAATAAAACAGTGGGCCCGTCGGCAACCATAGGCGTTCCATCATTTCTCTTCATTTGCTGCATTGGTGCATGGCCATCTTCCACAGCATCGTCACCAGAATAGCGTTCAACCTCCTACTCCAAAAATAAAAATGTTAGCTCTATAATTTTCTCACACTATTAACAATTCACATATACTAAAGGAAAGAAAATACTTAGTCGACAATATGGAAAGTTTCCGGCCAGTTGGGTCTTCATTAATTTTTCCGTTCAGGAAAGAAAATTTTGTAGGTTGGTAAATCAATCAAGATCCAAGTGGCCGGAAAAATTGACATATAGTCGACTTAGTATTTTCATTACCTTAGTATATATGAGTTGTTAACAGTGTTAGAAAATTAAAGAGCTAATAATCTTATTTTTGGAGTAGGAAGTTATGCAATTCTAGCGACGAAGACATGGGAGATATGCATGCACAAGATACAGAAAATGAAGAGAAATGATGGAACGAAATGAGTGGCCGACGGGTCCAATTTTTTATTTGCTATTTGCCTCAAGACTAATTGTTCTTTCCTTTTTATTATTATTGGATTATTTCTATTTTTGTTGATTAGTTTTGTTATTCGCAATTAGAACCTCTGGGTGTTCCTAATTACAAAAGTACCCAATAGAATTCAGTTTAAAGACTTGACACTATCTCTCATTAGGTTTTTATACATGAATTAGAAAATAGCGCTTTGAGACTCTATGTTCCCTTTTTGGTAATTCTCTTTTTAAATTGGTAGATTACCTAGTAGGGTTATTGGGTTGTACCGTGAAAAAAATAGGTAGGTGGACCTTGATCCATCACGGCATTGTTAGAGTTCAGTGATCAATGAGGAGGTAGAAAATATGCGTGATTAGTGATTAGTGAAGGAATTTTCTATTATTAAATTTATGCTTTTTTGTAGTGTTAATGTTATTCTAATTTTGTTCTCCTCTTATTTTTCTTTTTCTAGACTATTTTTTTTTTTTGTAAAAATTGGTTGAAAATACCTACTATTTCATTAGTAATGAAATCCAAATTTAAGCAAAAAGAAAGAAATAATCATAAAGAAAAATTAAACGAAATAATCAAATAGATGGAAAGCGCTAACTAATAATACTTTCTAATAGGTGATTAGCTATAACACTATTGTAATTTATAGGAAACAACTATTTCCCCTCTCTATCTCTCTAATACTCTCTATATTTACCCCAAACCCTAGCCCCCAGCTGTGTTGGAGGTGGGGGCTATGCTTCGGTCCCCTCTAACTTATAAAACCAATTTGTTTACTAAGATTGGTAGGACCCAGCCGTCTATCTTATAAAACCAATTTCAGTTACTAAGATTGCTAGTACCTTGTTTGTAGGGTCTAATAATTCTTGTTTGTTGTCATCGTTTGGTAAAGAACACTTAGTATTTATTTAATTATATATTAATTTGTATTACTAGTGATCTTATATGAGTTACACCTTCAGTTGTAACTGGCAAGGGCAACTGAAAGATTTGACAGCATGGTCAAAATATTCTGGTGAATAAGTTTGCTGATCCAGAAAGGATCTCCTGAAGATAGTGAACGTGTGAGTTTTCAGAAAGATAGAATGAAGATTATTGTGAGAAGATTTATTCAGCAAAAGTCAAATATTGAAGATACAGTTAGATTAAATTAAACTTGAAAAGTTTAAATTTAGTTCCTATTATGTAATATAAACATATTTGTTTTAGTTGTAGGGTTGTTATGTATTCAGAACTTGAGTGTTTTACTTCTTAAAATACTGAGTTATTGCTAGAGAGATAAAACAATGTTGGATACCATATGAATATAGAATAATTGAGAGGTAAGAACAATAGTCTTTTAGGCAGAAAACTATGACGGGAGTCATAAGTTTTTGCAAGTCTCCAATATTACTTTGTAAGCCCTTTTCAATAATTTATCTGATCAAGAGCTCCAGAGAACTTGGTCAAACTCCGTCATGAAATGTACTCTGTTCACTTATATTTACAGTATACATTTGTACTTGAAATAAACTAGTAAGATCATGTTTCACTTAAAACTGAGAACTAAATATATTGAAGTTCAATTGTAACTGAAATTTGTGTAAGGACATGTTAGGGATACAATGTGAGAGTATTTAGGACCTAGTTTGTAAGGTCTAATAATTCATGTTTGTTGTCCTTGTACTGTCAAACAACACTTAGTATTTATCTACTTATATATTCATTTGTGTTACTAATGATTTTATATGAGTTACACTTTTAGTTGTAACTGGCAAGTGCAACTGAAAGATTTGATAGCATGATCAAAATATTCTGGGGAATTAGTTTGCTGATCAAGAAAAGATCTCTTGAAGATAGAGAACGTGTGAGATATCAGAGAAAGGGAATGAATATTATTGTGAGAATATTCCTTCAGCAAAAGTCCAAGATTGAAGATACATTTAGATTAAATTAAACTTGGAAAGTTAAGATTTACTTTCAATCATTTAAGCGTGTTATATAAACGAATTATTTCTGTCGTAGGGTTGTTATGGGGAATTACTAGGAAAAGTCACATATATGACTGTTTCACAACCCGTAATATTTGGACATAGTGAGAAGCAACGAAACTAGAGGACAAAACTAACCGATATGGATGAAGTCCCTTCGCATGTGGCTATGTGAAAAAAATATGACTATAAATTTCACCCAGTTACAGAACATTTTTATCTAAAAGGAAACATATTAGTATTGAGGATAAAACTGCTCCCATAATTTTGGATCGGTACAGTATTGTACCATTTCCAATTAATTTTATACCGTAACTGAACCACTTTCTTCAAAATGGTACGGTAAAACCGAACCGACTTTTCGGTATACCGAAATTTTGGTACCGACTAGTTTGGTTCGGATCGAAGGTCGATCGGTGGGTACAATCGATACAAAATGGCCACCCCTAGGCAAACTAGCCTCTATCTCATGATTAAATGTAAATCAAGTTGTTTGAGTAAATGAAAATCTCCACATATTCAAATTTAGTCTCCTGTCTTTTCTTTTTCACAAGATATTACCAATATCAATCTGTTATTTACGAAATTAATCTTTTAAACATCTTGTGTATACCAACTCAGCCATAAAAAATAACATCTCTTTATGAGAGTCATCAAGATAGAACTTTTTTTCTAACTTTGGAATGATATTAAATTATTAAGTTGTATCCGCGACTACTAATCCTACTACTGATTGTTTACAGAAACACAAACACACTAAGAATTCCACAATAATGACCATTTTCCATACTCTCAGACAAGTAATAATAAGTAAGATATATATATATATATATATGGGTAAAGACAGTGTACCTTGTATTATATTTAGTAAATCGCTTATTCGTTGTTAGTTTTCCATATAATCGCCTTTGTCGCATCATCATCATCTTTCATTTCCTCAAACAATTTAGCTCTTCTTATTCTTATTGGATTCGATGTCGTTTTCAATTGGGATGCTTTCATGTTTAGGTGGTGAAAAGGAAAGAGAATAGGAGACTTTAAACCCATTTAGAGAAATTATGCTGAGTAAATATGTATACTATTGCACAAATATATTATCTTAAAAGATGCGCCGCCATTATTTTCAATGATATCTTTAAGAACAATGAGAAAGTATGGAAGTTTAGGGTTGAATACAAGTGGTTCATTACAAAAATGCCATCAACAAAGTTATGGTGGTGATTTCAAAAGATTTAATCTTAGTCGTTTATATACAACTTTCACATATCTCGGCGAATTAATATATTATCCAAAAATCACATTGCAAGATGTCATATATGATAAGATCAATGAAATCAAATCAGGGAAAACATTAAATGAGAAATATTAGAAAGGGGAATTGTTAAATAACGAATTATAGTATAACGAAGCATATACACATTAGATACACTAGAAAGTTATGGAAGCAAAACAAATGCATATTTTAAACACACATTGCCTAAACCGGGTATTAATTCCTGTTTCTACGTAGTAGCATCAAGATTTTCACAAGATCAAGTGTACTGTGGCCAAGGTATGTCAGGTAACTTATTCTCTTAATTTACCTGAAAGAAGAATTCGCTGAGAAATTACAAATTCTATATTTTTTTCGCTCGAGTTTCACCCTGAATGAATATGGTTTAATCTCAAATTAGCATTTGTGTTCATAGCTTAACTAAGAAGTCTTAAAGTCCATTTTATTTTCTTTAATGAGTTTCCTTAATTTCTACCTATATCCTTGTGTGTTTGAGTAGAGTTATGTGATTTGGTAAGGCTATGCTGTGTTCAAATTCACATACTGGAGCATTAGCTTTTATCATCATCATACTTCGATTTGCATATAAAGAAGGAATGTTTAGGTATGCTTGCTACGCTTTGGATGTGGATGTGTATATGCTTTTTTGTGTAGTCTTGTATCCTAGATTGATTTTTTAGTATAGATTAGGAGATACTTAGTATTCTAAATTGTTACTTCCTATATTCTACTATTCTAAAAGAGCCTTCCAATCGTCCATTTAGTTCCCAAATTGTGGTTGTTCTTAGGGGATTTTCATTAAGCCATCATAGCTTCCTGTAGGTGTAATAGCCAATTGTGGCCGTTCTTATAATACATTTGGCCTTCTTGAGGAGAAAAAGTCAGGTAGATAATTGCCAGCGAGGTGGAAATGTACGATTACAAAAGTGTCAGGGGGCAGTAAACATGGTTACAAACTTTATTCATGCAGTTTGAGAGCGAATTAGAACGTTCATGTAAAAGAAATGTTAAAGGATTTAATAAAGCACTAATTGGAAAAAAGCTAGTTCTCTGCCTTTACTCTAAACAAACTCCCCCATCAATGCGGTCAAAGGAACGTTCAGTTGGCCTTCTTGCTATGGATTTGCTTGTTTTGTTACTGTTGTGGTCAAAGGAAAAGTTGAATTTTTGACTTAACAGGTCGCTTAAACTTTTTTTTTTTGATGGCTTCGATTTCAATGCGGTATTGAGTGGTTAGTTTGACAGATTCTACAAACCCTTGATGAAATTCTTTCGGGTAGGAGTTTCATGTTATTTGAGATGATAAGTACAGTCAATCTCCATAGTAGCTAATCAAGTTCAAAACAACCGGGTTTTTTGTAAATTAGTTTCTAAATATGTACTAAATTGTTCCCTATATACTAAGAGCGTGATAACTAGAGGTAACTCACCTGCTTATATATGCTACATTCCTCCAATCAGTATAAAATGAGACCGGAGATATCCAGGGTAGGTCTTGGCATAAGGCGAGTGAGCCAAATAATTTAGACATTCATCTTTGAATAGACATATTTTATTTTTTCAAAATGAAATCGTTTTTCCTTGTAATACAAGAAAAGAAGAACCTACTGAAATAACCTCTTTCTTCCTTAGTTTCAAGTACAGATACGTTGTCAGCTAAACTATAGTTATTACTTGTGTTGTAACCGACTATAGAATCAATAATAAAAGTGTAAGTGAATGAACATTGAACACTATAATTTAATTATGCAGTTGGACCTAAAACTAGCGTCTACGTTTTCGGGGTACTCACCCAGATATATATTGATATTGTAAGAAAAAATGAATAGAATTGAGTTTTACAATACTAATCTTCCGCTACGTAAATGCCTATCTAATACTTAGCAACTATCAATCTCTTAGCAACACGTGCTATGAAGTTTCTCTTTCAAAATATATTACTCCCGAATCTCTCTCTTGCTCTTTCTAGAAATCCGTTCTGATAATTATCAAAGAGCCAAGATTACTACCTATTCTATCCATTTATATAGACATACGGTTAAAATCTCATATTAATCAAATCTAGTAACATCTTCTTTCTTCTACGTCTTTGCCGAATATTGTCTTGATTGATTTGATTTTTTCCTCTGAATCCTTTCCTCTGTTTACTCGATCTTTCTCTGAATATTTTACAAGCTAACTCCACAACTGAAGAACCAAGTAATATCTGCTGCATATTATTCTTTTCAAGCTAGCTCCACACCTTAAGCTCCAAGCAACAATATGGTAAATTCAATCCACGAGTCTTGATTCCTTTGTATCTTCAAGTCAAACTTTCTATGTTTAATGAAACTACTTAATACAACACTATTTATATACCACTAAATACTACCACGCCATAAAATCCATGTAGATCTTTGATCCTTTCCTTTTTCTTTAACGTTTTCCTTTGTATATACACAAACATTTTTATTTTAATGCTAACAATTTGTTTGCAGTCCAAGTGTTCGACTAAATGCCTCACTTAAAATTTAAATTTCCCGATTTGTTAAATGGTTACCACTAATGAAGGAGGTCTGCACTGTCCATTCCGAGAGTTCCACGGTTATTCAAACGGTAGGGAGGGGAGAAAGGGAATTTCTCACATGGTCTATCATCTAAAGAGGCTACATCTAGGTAGCAACGAACGTAAAATTGTGTTGCGGGAAGCTATTCAAAATGATCGGGACCAGCTTCTTGTATTGGAGGAGACGTTGAGGGTTCTTGGACAATGGATATGTGGGAGGTGTATAATTATACAAGTTGTGAGTCGTGCATGCCATCACCCAGATGGTCTTGTTCATGTTACTAATGAGACGTGGGAATGTGGAAACCTCATTATAGGCATTGTAAATCCGTCTGTGAATGGTCCTGAGATTTCCGGTGTAAATGAGACGCAGAGCATGTGGATTGAGTTTTCTAAGCACTTATCACCACTGTGAAGAGTATCCCTCATAGTTTTCGTCTTGCTTTCTCTCAGGTGCTTAAATCTTCTCTTCAGAAAGTGGCTGCTGAGCCGGGTCCGGCCTCTTGGGTTAGTTTGCTACTTATTCCTCGCTGCACTTTGGAGGTGCTCAGGCCTAAGAATAGGCATGATAAGAGTTAGGTATTATGAAGTCCATGCAACAAAATCGTAATTTGGGCTCGTTGGCTATTTGAGGGGAAACAGATGGTATCGGAAAATTAATTAGCACGGTGTTAGGCAGTTTTAAAAATGGGGATTTGGGTCACAGAGAAGATAATATTCTAGAGGAAGATAAAACGGTGCACACTAACATAAAACATTGTCTTCGTAAGGT
This sequence comes from Primula veris, assembly GCA_963682055.1. Lineage (NCBI taxonomy): Eukaryota > Viridiplantae > Streptophyta > Magnoliopsida > Ericales > Primulaceae > Primula > Primula veris. The sequence continues at coordinate 10,640,027 of OY821747.1, forward strand.
CGCTGATGGACACTTCACGGTAGCTGTTAAGGTCTTGTGTCCTTTCGGGGTGGCTCCTTATAATGAAGATAACTGAATGGCTTTAAAGGCTAAACACCCTTACAAGCCATCTCCATCCAAGCCGAGTACTATGTTTTCGGAAGCTCCTCTCGTTACGGACAACGATATTGTACTAGGGTTTATTAAATCGTTTCCTAAAGGGATTTCATGCGGTAGAGACGGTTTGAGGGCACAATATATTTTCGATGCGCTATGTGGGGAAGGATCTGTTGTGGGCAAAGATCTTTTACGTGCAATCACTCAGGTGGTTAACTTATGGTTAGGAGGAAGATGTCTATTGAGTTTGGCGGAGTTTGTAGCTTATGCACCTCTTACACCTTTTTTAAAGCCTGATAATGGGATACGTCCCATTATAGTAGGTACTATATGGAGGCGTTTGGTGTCCAAGGTAGCCATGAAATGAGTGAGTAAGGAAATGTCGAAGTATCTTAATGACTTTCAACTCGGAGTTTGTGTATTAGGTGGTACACTTTTGTGGCCTCTGGGTCCAATCTTGGATGTTATAAGATCATTTATTGCGAGACAGTGGGATATGTGGTATGGATTGTGATTTCGACTGTGCATTAGACTTTCTTCGTGCTACAATTACTGTTTTTGACCTTAGTAGTTTTACTAATAAGAACACTGCCCCCCTAAATCCCAACATGCTTTGATGAGTGTTTTTTTTAGTAAAATTATTGAGGACATTGAAGTTAAGTTTGGCATGACCGTTAGGCAGAAATAAGTATTTGGGTAGACCTACAAGTATCACATACTCAAGATTTTCTTCTAACTATCGTTATTGATGGGTTAGGCTAGCTTATGGTGGAGTATCGCACAATCCTTAAATACCGTCTCATGATTTTGATTTTTCCATTTAATGAGTTGTGCCCAACTTGTCGTAAAGGGTGTTTGAACTTCTTCTGAGAACATGCGATTCATTGTAAAAATATTCCGGATTTCAAGTACTGACATGACCTTGTTAAAGATGTTATTTTTGATGTTTGTTGACGGGCAGTGATTTCTGCTAAAAAGGAAGCACCGGTGAACTTTTTGACTGACCCACAAGAAAGTCGATCGACACTCATGCCGGCCAATATTTTAGTTTACGGGTGGATAGGAGGAAAACATGCATGTGTGGATATGACATGGGTTTCTCCATTGGTGGTATTGGGGAGCAGAGTTTTTATTGCGGGACAGGCTGCCTTCAAAGGTACCTTGGCCAAAATGGTTAAGCATGAGAAAGCGTGCATCGATACCCAGCACGCTTTTATCCCATTCGCTTTTGACACCTTTGTTTTATTAGCACCTGGCACGGTGGAACTTCTTATTAGAGTTCAAATGATCATTCATAGTAATGTCATAATTCCTATACCTATTTATGTAGTGTTTAATATGATTGATTTTGCTATTCAGAAAGGGCTAACTGCGCAATTGTTCCCTGCTTCCCTTCTATCTCTGTGTAATCATTTTATTGTTTATAATAAATGAACATACTTTGTATCACACGTTAATAACTGAAATTTCTATCCGCTATTCTAGTTGCTGTTACGCAGTTAGATTGCAAGTACAGTTGAAACCACAGTTACAACCAAGTGAATAGATGGACTGGACAGAATATTTAAACGTACTTGAAAATAAATTCACACGCACGTTTAACAACGGAGTTCACCCAATCCCTGGGCTATGTATCCGGGGCACTCATCCAGATTAGTGATATTATAAAAGCTTACAATATAGGATTTAAGTCGTAGTAAAAACTCTCAGACTCGATCTAGGTTTTTCTTCCTATCTCTATATTGTCTCTATTATAACTATCACTTAAAATATCAATGGCATCGCACCATTGTTTTAATGTTTAAGTTTTTCACGTGTGTCTCTCTAAAGGTAGTTCTTTATATTTTATAACACACTTTTTACAAGCAAACCTATTAACTATTTAAAGAGTAAAACAATATTCTTTTTTCAAGATCTTGTTGATTGATTTGTATTCTTTTAATTGATGTCAATCTTCTCATATATGCACGAGATAATGTGGCATTAGATTGACCTTAATCTTCATAAGTCAATACCTGTTAATAACTTGCTTGACAATAGCAGTTAGTATTTTCTTAAATAAGGAACATATAAAATCATATATATATATATATATATATATATATATATATATATATATATATATATATATATATATATATAAACCATAACTCCATATATAATTCAATCTAATTAAATCATAACAGATTTTGTAAACACAATAGATGATAAAGACTTTGCATAAGAATAGAGATTTAGTTAGCATAATAAAAGAAACAAGATAATATCTTTTAGATAATATATCTTATAAACTAATATCCATATATCTTTTAAAGATCTTCCATTCTTTATCACCTAAATATTCTCAAAACATGAAAGTAAAATCCCTATAAATATGTGAAGATATTTTCTGCATACTTTTATTCAAATAAAGAATTTGCAGAACAAGTAATGCAGTAAGGCAGATTCCTGCAGAACAGCAGGTTGTAACTAAGGTTGTAGCTGAGGTTGCAACTTCACCTGTAAACTCAACTGTCTTAATAATAACAATTAACTCAGATTACATTGCTAAAACCAATTGACAATAAAGAGTTAATAGGCCAGAAATATGGTTCTCACATATGTGTTTGAGGTATCAATTAGTGGGTTTTTTTCAAGACAAAAACTTCATAGCTCAATAAAATTTACTTTAGACATAAAACATATCAATGTGACTCATAAATAAACACACATAACATGATTATTTAATTAGATCTATAGTGACATACCCCAATATCACTTCTTAATGTTTCAAATTTGTTTGTATCAAGGGGTTTTATAAATATATCTGCTAATTGTCTTTCAGTTGAAACATGTCTCAAATTAAGATATTTTCTTCAACTAGCTCTCTAATAAAATAGTGTTTTAAATCAATATGTTTAGTTCTGAAATGTTTTACTGGATTCCTGGCTAAATCTATAGCATTTTTGTTATTAAAAAATAAAGTTAACACTTCTTGTTTAATGTTATAATCATATAACATCTATTTCATCCAAATTAGTTGTGTACAACCACGACCAATTACAATGTATTCTGCCTCAGCACTAGAAAAAGAAATGCAATTTTGTTTTTTACTAAACCATGACACAAGATTGTTTCCAAAATAAAAACAACCAACAGAAGTATTTTTGAGACTTTTTGTCTCGACCAATTTTTCCGTACTTAGATTCTCCTCGGTTGTAAGTTCAGTTGTAGCTGACATTGAAACCGAGTCATTGTTCTCAAGATTTTCATTGGTTGTTTGCTTATCACTCCTAGTTGCAACTGGTGTTGTAATTTCTCCATGTTACTTCTCTTCTTTACCTGCATACTTAGTGATATATTGGCCTACAAATTTACTTTTGTCACCATTACCAACTAAATAAGTGTTACCCAAGTTAACAACACTAGCTACTTGCTTAGAACAACCACTATTAAAACACCTAACATTTGAAGTAATAGTATTAGAAGAACTAAAAACAACTTTGTTGCATTTAACAGTGTCTGTATTAATTTTAGCTTTACAAACCCAATTAGATTTTTGACTCACACCTGGAGTAAACATGGTTTTCTTAGAAATAGACTTTCGGTGTTTTTTTAAGTAGTATTGCCTTTCAAAATGTCTAGGGTTTTTAAAAAAATAACATAGCTTTAGATCAGAACTCGGTTTAGCTGTGTACGTTTTCAGATAATTTTTAAAACCACGGTCAGTTGCAACTGTACTTCTAATCTTGTTGTTAGTGTGACTTGTTTGAGAATTACTTAAACCTTTAACAGACACAGTTTTTCTATTTCTTTCATAACCCTTATACCCCAAACCACTGTTATCCTTTGAACCTCTAGAGTATGACGACATCTTATCAAGCCTATTTGTGGTTGAAGTATTTAACAACTTTATTTTCCTCATTGTCTCATCTAACTCAAGTTGCTTTCTCTTTAATTGTTCAGTGAGTTCTTTTACTTCAGTTTTCAGATTCTCATTGAGTTTATTAATGGAAACAAATTGTTTACTTAAAACTTTGTATTTCTCTAAGTATTGTTTGTTAACACTCTCTTCTAAAAGTTTTTCATCATCACTAATACTGTAGGTTTCAAGTTCAGTTGTAACTGAGGATGCAACTGACTCACATTCACTATTACAATTAGAAATAGATTTTGTAGTGACTTTTGCCATGAATCTTTTAAAGTTTGTTTGAATCCCATACTCATCCTTACTTTTAGTTTCACTATTATTACTAAGAGTACTTATCATCTCATATTTACTTATTTTAAAGTATTTGCACATTCAGATGGTATATAACCAAAACCTTTTCATTCTCTGCATTGAACTCCTCGAGGTTTATTTTTGAAATTAGCAGTTTGCATCTCTTTTTTCTGAAAACATTTTCAGTTTTCTGTTTCAACAGGCTTTTTCTTATAGAACTGTTTAAACATCTTTTTAACAAAAAGGTAAAACTGTTCATCTTCCTCACTATCTTCACAAAATTTAGGTTCAAATTTGATGGCTTGAAAAGCGAATTCTTTTTCAACATTATTTGGTTTATGAAAATTTAATTCATGATTTCTAAGATTCCCCATTAATTCTTCAAGTTTTAAAATTTCAAGATCAGTTGATTCTTCAATAGCAATTACTTTAATTTCAAATCTATTAGGAAGAGATCTTAAGGTTTTCTTTATCAATTTAGCATCACTGTATTTTTCTCCTAAGGTTTCGGATTCATGAGCAATTTGACAAATTTTTCTATTAAACTGTTCAATAGATTCATCTTCCTCCATTTGTAAGTTTTCAAATTTAGTAGTTAATTGTTGGAGTTTAAAATCTTTTACTTTAACAATTCCTTCAAAATTTACTTTTAGAATATCTCATGCTTGTTTAGCAGTTTCACAATGAGAAATATACCTGAATACACTGAGAGTAACACCGGCAAAGATTAGATTGATGGATGTAGAACTTGCATTAGATTTCTTATATTGTCCAGCAGTTCATTTAATGCGGGACAGGCTGCCCTCAAAGGTACCTTGGCCAAAATGGTTAAACATGAGAAAGCGTGCACCAATAACTAGCACACTTTTATCCCATTCGCTTTTGACTCATTTGTTTTATTAGCACGTGGCACGGTGGAACTTATCATTAGAGTTCAAAAGATCATTCATAGTAATATCATAACTCCTATACCTATTTATGTAGTATTTAAGAGGATTTATTTTACTATTCAGAAAGGGCTAACGGCACAGCTTGTTCCCTTCTTCCCTTCTATCTCTGTGTAATCATTTTATTGTTTATAATAAATGAACATACTTTGTGTCACACGTTAATAACTGAAATTTCTATCCGTTGATCTAGTTGTTGTTAACTATTTAAAGAGTAAAATAATATTCTTTCTTCACGATGTTGTTGATTGATTTGTACTTTTTTTAATTGATCTCAATCTTCCCATATATGCACGAGATAATGTGGCATTAGATTGAACGCAATCTTAATAAGTCAATATCTGTTAATAACTTGCCTGTTAATATGAGTTAGTATTTAATTAAATAATAAACATATAAAATAATATCTTTTTAGGATAAAATCTTATATATATATATATATATATATATATATATATATATATATATATATATATATATATATATATATATATATATATATATATATATATATAAATCATAACTCCATATATAATTCAATCTAATTAAATCAAGATATATCTTTGCATAATAATAAAGATTTAGTTAGCATAATAAAAGAAACAAGATATATCTTTTAGATACTATATCCTATAAACTAATATCCATATATATTTTAAAGATCTTCCATTCTTTATCACCTAAATATTCTCAAAACATAGAAGTAAAATCACTGTAAATATATGAGAATATTTCTTGTATACTTTCATTCAAATAAAGAATTTGCAGAACAAGTAATGCAGTAACACAGATTCCTGCAGAACAGCAGGTTGTAACTAAATTTGCAACTGAGGTTGCAACTTAACCTGTAAACTCAACTCTCTTAATAATAACAATTAACTCAGATTACATTGATCAAACCAATTGATAACAAAGAGTTACTATGCCAGAAATATGGTTTTAGCAATAACACTTTTATATTTATAATAAATAAAAGTAAATAATGCCATAATAATGACAATAAACATGACCAGAAAACTAACCTATATAACACCTACTTTTTTTCATGGTCTATTTTGTGTAATGTAAAAGTCGAGTTTTTTAGGGATACTTTTTAAGCATCATATTACTTTTTGGACAAGATTTAAAATAGCGCCAAAAATATATTACAACTTGGGTTAAAATGTTGTCGGACCAGCCGGGAGATATCTAATATAGAGCATTTAAGAGCATTCGCTCATCTAAAGGTAATATATTTGATTAAGAGCATCTAATCTAGTCTTTAGTGATGCAGCACATGACTATGTAATCATGACGCGATCGTATAGGTTTCTAAAAATTCAAGTCAGGAATAATAATAAAACTCGTATATAACTACAAAAACAATTAAAAATCAGAACTGCACTAAGAAAACATATGATGGAGCATTCAAATTGAGCACAATAATGCTATACAAACTTAATATTTATAAAAACTGAATAACTTTTTTTCAACTTTTTTCTTTCTTAAGCTTTTTCAACTATCCAAACATATAAATAAAAATCCATAATATTTAGTTTTTGATAAAAAACCAAAGACAAATCTTTTTTATTTTAAAGTCATTTCGATATGAATATACATATACAAAAAACAAATCCTACTTAAAAAAAATAAAAAATCTTTGAAGATGAAAACATACAAAAAAATTGTTATCAAAATCAATAGTAAAACAAAAAGGTGATCTTTATGGGATTTGTACGTTTTACCCCGGAGAACAAAAGATATCTGTGGAACCGTTTTTTTAAGGAAAAAAAAAACTAAAAAGTAGGTTTAAAGATGGATATATGTTGGATGACTCATACATGAATTCTTCAATGGAGAGGAAAAGGAGATTCAATGAAGAGATAGAAGAGAGGAAAAATCATCTTTTTCTAGTCATATTACACGTTTTGCTAATTCCAAAACGTATTCTAGAACTCCACAAACAAACTCCAATAGGGTTAGCTCATGCGTCACTGTTTGTTCCTGAATAATCAATGAACCGCGGGAAAGGTGAGACTTTCGTAATTAATTTCAACAACGGACGAAATGGGGTGGAAACCTGATACCTCTTTGAAAAATATCATTCCTTTGTCACCAACTAACCGACCCGTAATCTGGTTCCATGACAAACTTTTCCAGCACTGGAGATTTAGCTAATATAAGCTTAATAAGTTGTAATTCGCATGTCAGACCAGATACATCTAGGAACTCTAATTTTCGGAGATGGTCAAGAGTAACATTTGAAAAGCCTAACATTTCTTTAAACTCTAGATCGTGTGCATCATCTGTTCCACAAACCTGCAAGAAGATGAAAAATTTGCCACACAGCCCACACTTAATTTGGAACGAAAAAATATATAAGAAGTTGGTATTGAAAGCTCAGTTCACGTGGGTTAGCGAATAAGTCAGTTAAGTCACCCAAAGAGCAGGAGAAATAGGAAAAGGAAGTGAAAGATAAAGAATATCACAACTCATAGAACGTAATGTTTAACGAGAACCACCCAATCAATATATTGACGTCCTTCGTCTGCTGCGTGCAGTGTTGTCGGAACCAAGAATAAAATGGCCGGTCAAACCGACACAACTAGGAAGCAGATCGATCCTTTTGGAATACCTGTAACATCCCGTATTTTTATAAGTAATTTTAATTATGATTTAATTTATCCAAAAACGTTTTATTCAAAATTTTACTAAAAACCGGTCACTCGCCTAATTTTTAGCCAAAAACCGAAACTCTTCCAAAAAGCTTTATTTTAAAAACATGTTACTAATTTTATAAATAAAAAGGAACCAATAGTTTTGTTTCTAAAAATTGGTTATTTTGAGCAGTAAAGTAATATATTGGATTAAGAGTTAACTTTTAGAACTTTAGGGACCAAATAGTTCGCTTCCACAAACATTCTAAAAACAGTTTTTACATCTTCCAAATCAGCCCACTTTTCTTCAAAAACAGTAAACCTAAAAACAAGAGAGAAAAAGAGAGAAAAGAGAAGAAGAAGAAGAAGAAGAAAAAGAGAAACCACGTTAGCGGATTATTACCGGAATCATCTCATCTACACGCTAAGGTAACGGGGGTTATCCATTGCGACTAGACGAGGGTGTATGTTAGGATTAGGTTTTACGTTTAGTATAAATTGGGGGTTTTTGCCTTTTATATTAATTATGTTCTTAATTTGTTAATTGGGGTTTAGTTGTTATATTTTTAATTCACTTATTTGATTTTGGATTAGTTGTGGATTTAGTCTTTTGATTTCGGATTAATGATAATATTATTGGGTTGCGTGTTATATGCGTTGATTATGTATTATTATGGTTGTTGATAGAATTGGGTAAATTATTGTTGAATAAAGATGAGTTTTATGTTGCGCATACAAGGTGTTTGTTAAAATGCCTGAATGAGTTTTTATGTTGATTAGACTTGTTTGGCTAGTTGTGAATCTAGCACCTATGCTTTTGGATTATGTTGTATTACGTTAAGTGACGTATGAGATGGTGTTATTTGAATAGTATAATATTATTGGCCGAGCACTTAATATTTATACGTATGAGATTGTGTTATATGAATAGTATAATATTATTGACCGAGGCCTTAATATTGATACATTAGCAATGGTCTCTGTCTCTTCCTAATTCCGGGGACAGAAGACGGCAGTGGGGATAGGGAATGACTCGTCTTACGGACTGGGGCAAGTGGCATGAGAGGTCCTAGTGTGTACTTTATTTATTTTTCTGTTAGCAATGGTCTCTGTCTCTTCCTAATTCCGGGGACAGAAGACGGCCGTGGGGATAGGGAATGACTCGTCTTACGGACTGGGACGAGTGGTATAAGAGGTCCAAGTGTGCACTTTAAATGTACTTTTATGTTAGCAATGGTCTCTGTCTCTTCCTAATTCCGGGGACAGAAGACGGCCGAGGGGATATGGAATGACCTACCTTACGGACTGGGGTAGGTGGCATGAGAGGCCCATGTTTGCTATAGATTTGTGTTGACGTTATTTAATTTATTTAATTCATCCCGTTATAGAATGTTATTATATTTCTTTTTATACGTCGATCATCGTGGTTGTAGAATTTGTGAGCTCTTGCATTTAAGGGATGGAGTGACGGTATTTGTGGTGCCGTCCCGTCTAGTTACGTGCGTGGGACTCACCGTTACAATTTTGTATTTCAGGTACTAATTAGGTTGGCATGTTTGGATGAGAGCTGTTGCATTGCAACATCATGGGTTTGGGCTTCCGCTTTCTTTTCATTTTTATTACATTTTGAGGTTGTAGCCTACGGGCAATTTACATTCGTTTATTTTCTTTTATAAATTTGTCAAAACTATCTCGTCTTATAGCCGCGTTTGGCAAACACTTTTATTTATTGATTAATTGTTCCATTAGCTCGTTAGTGTTTTCTTTTCTAAATTTCAATTTCGTACCAACAGGTTTCGTTTTCCTTTTTGTTTTTAAATAAGGTCATGCCTCGATGTCCTTTACGGATTTTGGGGCGTGACAAGTTGGTATCAGAGCTAACTAGGTTCTTGTATACTTTGGGACGACGGGAAGATGGGTAACCATTGGACCAAGATCCATCGTATCATTTTCACAAAACTTTTTCCAAAAATTCAAACTTTTTCTAAAAACGGGGGGGTTGCATTTAGCTTAAGGCATGTAGATAGAATATAACGGTAGTTGATGATAGGAAAGTCCACATGTGAGGCTAGTTGGGGACAATAAGGACGCTTGTTGATCCCGGCTTGCCAAACTAGTGGGTGAACCTCTCGTCTGTTTGTGTGAAGGAATACCTTAGCGATGTGGAACTCTAGAGTATGCGAGGACGCTCGGGTGCTTTAGGATAACGTATCGTGATGGGTTATTCCTCGCACTTTGTGTTGTTTGTATGCGTGTGTAAATTGATCTAGTGTGTATGAGGTGTAAGTTGCATGTCAAGTTGTAACGATGTATTAAAGTGCGAGAATTGTGAAGTTGATGATTTTACGTAGTGCGTTTTCAAATTATTAACTTGTGTGTTAATGAATATTATATGCGAATCGATGTTGTTGGTATAAATGTTATGGATTAGAATGATGTTGTGTGATATGTTTCATGAATAGAATACATAAGCATTGAGGAATTTTATGTTTTTGTGTCAATAGTTTTCTGCAGTAAAATGATTGGTCGTCTGTCAAAACGATCGGTCGAAATTCTTCAGAATTTTTTCAGACCCTACTGGACCAAAAAACGATCGGTCGTTGCCCAAAACGATCGGTCGAAATTCTTCAGAATTTTTTCAGACCCTACTGGACCAAAAAACGATCGGTCGTTGGACAAAACGACCGGTCGAATTCTGGTAACTTTGCGGTTTTTCTGCTATACTTCAAACGCTCGTAACTCATTCGTTTTAACTCCGATTCTAGTTCCGCTTGAACCGTTGGCTTCGTTTTTCAGTACTCTATCTTTTTGGCTTTTCGGAATTTTCAGTTTCTATTTTTGGAAAAGTCAAAGCGTTATATCATCGAAATTGAGAATTCGTAAAAATCGGATATTGAACCTTAGGAAGCTTGGTAAAGTGATTAACATGTAGAACGAGCTTTTATCATGTATGGTTATACATGTATGGATAGTAGTGTCGAGTAAGACAACTAAAGTGTCTGTTTAACCTGTTGTAGTAATAGCAATTACCACAAGGACTAGTGGAAGGGGACCAGCTACACGCGGGGGCACATCACCGTCAAGCGGTGCGGCCACCCGAGGTAGGACAAATGGAAGAGGAAGAAGAGCTCCAAGGGGGCGGGGAGAAACTAGAGGGGGAAGGGCTGCTAGAGGTCGTGGGGGAAGAGGTAACACTAATGCCCCACCACCTGAGCAACCCGAGGTTGAGAATGAATATGAGGAAGTGAATGTGGAAGAAGAAGAGACTTTTGCACCTGAACTGGAAACGGTTAATGCTAATCAAGTGATGACCGACCTTCAGAAGGTGGTGCAAATGATGGTGCAGAATGCACAAGTTGGGAGTTCAAGCAACAATGGATTGCTTAACTTCACCCGATTGGGGGCTCCGACTTTCGATGGGGTAGGTGAACCATCCATAGCTGAGGGATGGGTGGACGAAATGGAGAAATATTTATCGGCTGCAGGGATAGTAAATGGGGAGCAACGGAAGACTATGGCTCAGTTTCACATGAAGGGTGAAGCACGGAAGTGGTGGTTAGGGATCGTGGATACTTACGACATAACCAACATCGACTGGAATGAATTCATCGAATTGTTCAATCGATAGTTTCTTCCCGATTCTTATAAGGATGAAATGAGGAGGAGTTTCGAGGAACTATATCAAGGGGGTATGACCGTTCAAGCATACCAGCTAAAGTTTACCTCACTCTCGAGGTATGCACCAGACTCGGTTCTAGGGGGTGCGGAAAAGTGTAGGAGGTTCATGAAGGGGCTGAACCCGACCATCTCGTTGCAATTGGCATCGGCCCGCCATGTCAACTATAATGAGTTGGTAAAATCAGCTCAAGCTGTGGAAGGAGCTCTACTCCATAGCAAGAGAATCTCGGAAAAATCGAAAACCGAAAATGCTCCGAGGGAAGAGAAGAAGCGGACTTGGGATATGGCGAATAATTAGCGGTTACAACAACAGGGAAGGGGAGATAGGGGTTTCAACCCACTACCAACAAACACCATAATGAAGAGAGCGTGTTTTACTTGTGGAGATGTGAACCATCGACAATACGAGTGCCCTAGAGTCCTATGTAGGACATGCAACCGGTTTGGACATACGGCAAGAGTTTGTACCTTGGGACAAGGAAGAATCGACACCAACCGGCCTTTTAACCAACCAAGGTTACCACCACCACCACCACCAAGAGGACCGGAATTTGTGCCACAACACCAAATACCTGGGAACCAAGGGGGAGGGTTTCGAGGTAACCACCAAGGAGGGGGGAACCGTGGGAACTACCGAGGAGGCTATCAAGGCCAGAGAAACCGAGGTAATCATGGGGGAAATCGAGGACCGCAAGGAAACCCACCAGTTCAAGCTCGTCTATTCGCCTTGCCACAGTTGCCAAACCAAGGAGATCCGACAAATGTACAAGGTATGGTTCTAGTGTGCTCATCTTGGGCACATGTTCTTTTCGATACGGGGGCTTCGCGTTCTTTTATATCTAGAAGTCTAGTGGAGTCTATATCGTTAAAAATTGGGGTACTAGAGAACCCGATCATTGTAGAGACTCCTGTTGGGGGTCGAGTTGTGTTGGACCGAGTGTGTCGGTCTTGTGAGATGGTGGTCGCGGACCACGTATTTATATATGATTTAGTTGTTATAGAGATGTCGGGATTCAACGTGATACTTGGAATGGACTGGTTGGTTCATTTCAACTCTTTCATCGATTGTGTTCGACGAAAAATTTTCCTTATGACTTCATCCGGAGATGAGGTGTTCTTTCGTGGAGAAAGGGACGCTACCCTTTCTTCTATTCCTTATTATTCCAAGCGGGTTGTGGGCAACCTGTCTTGTCTTTTGGCTAGTCTCTCGATAGTGGATAACGACGAGGAAGTGGAAATATGGCCACACGTAGTGGACGACTTTAGAGATGTGTTTCCGAAGAATCTACCATGGTTACCACCGAAAAGAGGGTTAGATTTTTCTATTGACTTGGTACCGGGAACGGCACCCATAGCCATTTCCCCGTACCGTTTGGCACCAGCAGAGTTGAAAGAGTTAAGTAAGAAGTTAGAAGAACTGCTAGAGAAGGGGTTTATTAGGCGGAGTACGTCACCGTGGGCGGCACCGGCCTTATTTGTGCAAAAGAAGGATGGGTCGATGAGGATGTGCATCGACTATAGAAAGCTAAATAGGGTGACTATTAAGAATAAGTACCCATTACCTCGAATTGACGATTTGTTTGACCAACTGAAAGGAGCGACGTTCTTTTCAAAAATTGACTTGCGATCAGGCTATCACCAATTGAGGGTGAAGGATGAGGATATTCTGAAAACGGCCTTTAGGACCCGGTATGGTCACTATGAGTTTGTGGTCATGCCGTTTGGGTTAACTAATGAGCCGGCGGCATTTATGGAGTTAATGAATCGAATCTTTAAAGAGTATCTTGACAAGTTTGTGGTAGTCTTCGTCGACGATATCTTGATTTACTCGAGTTCAAGAGAGGAACACGAGGAGCATCTCCGTCTAGCATTGCTCACGTTGAGGGAGCACCAACTTTATGGAAAATTTAGCAAATGTGAGTTTTGGCTAAATGAGGTGAAATTTCTTGGACATGTGATCTCGGAAGAAGGGGTAAAGGTGGACGCGACGAAAATTGAGGCGGTTTCGAAATGGGCACAACCGAAGAATGTGTTTGAGATTCGAAGTTTCTTGGGTTTAGTGGGATACTATCGACGGTTCGTCAAGGATTTTTCGAAGTTAGCGACTCCAATGACTTACCTTACCAAGAAAGGGGTTAAGTTCGCATGGAGTGAGGCTTGCGAGAAAGCTTTCCTAGAGCTCAAGAAGCGGTTGACTAGTTCTCCTATACTAGTTATTCCTGAGCAAGGAAAGGGTTACCAAGTGTATTGCGATGCCTCGAAGGAAGGTTTGGGTTGCGTCTTGATGCAAGACGGAAAGGTGATCGCGTATGCTTCGCAACAACTAAAGATTCACGAAAAGAACTATCCGACACATGACCTAGAGCTAGCGGCAATAGTTCATGCGTTGAAGATATGGAGGCATTATCTGTTCGAAGAAAAGTTCGAAGTGTTCTCGGATCACAAGAGCTTAGGGCATATTTTTACCCAACGTGATCTAAATATGCGACAACGACGATGGATGGAATATCTGGAACAGTACGACTACGACTTGCACTATCATCCGGGAAAGGCCAATGTAGTGGCTGATGCTTTGAGTCGAAAGTCCCATGCGACCTTAGCGCATGTGGCGATCGACGAATGGAGGATGATGGAAAAAGTGAACGAGTTCGACTTGGAGTTGGGACATGATAATGTGGGGACTTTGTACACAATAGTGGTACAACCGGAACTTGTGAGTAGGGTTCTGGAAGCACAAGATGGGGACGAGAAAGTGGCAAGCTATGAGAAACAGATGAGTTCTAGCGAAGGACTAGATGGTTGGACGAAAGGAACCGATGGAGGACTACGATTTAAGGGAAGGACTTATGTGACAGAAAACATGAGGAACGAGGTACTAAAGAAGTTTCACCACTCCCGATTAGCCGTTCATCCCGGTTGGACGAAAATGTATCAAGATGCGAAGAGACAATTTTGGTGGCCCGGAATGAAGCGAGATGTAGCTTCATTTGTTAGCAGGTGCCTAACTTGCCAACAAGTGAAGGCGGAACACCAAAGGCCGGCGGGTATGCTTCAACCCCTACCGGTAGCGGAATGGAAGTGGGAAAGGATAGCAATGGATTTTGTGACCAACTTACCTAAATCGGTAAGTGAGAATGACGCTGTGTGGATTGTGGTCGATCGTTTGACCAAATCCGCACACTTCATTGCAATTAAGATGACAAATTCGGTGGAAATTTTGGGACGGAAGTATATTAAGGAAATTGTTAGACTTCATGGGGTGCCTCTTTCGATAGTATCAGATCGAGACGCGAGGTTTGTGTCAAGGTTCTGGGGCGCATTACAAAATGCCTTAGGGACCAAGTTGACAATGAGTACGGCGTTCCATCCCCAAACGGATGGACAATCGGAGCGGACTATCCAAGTGCTAGAGGATATGTTGCGCGCGTGTGTGAACGACTTTAAGGGAGGTTGAGAGAGCCATCTACCTCTGGTTGAGTTTGCGTATAATAATAGCTTCCAAGCTAGTATTGGCATGGCACCTTTTGAGGCTTTATACGGACGGCCGTGTAGGTCTCCGGTGTGTTGGACCGAGGTGGGAGAAGCGGAAATGTTAGGACCGCAATTGGTTCAAGCAATGACAGAAAAGATTAAGTTAATTCGGTAAAGGCTTGAGACGGCTCTAAGTAGACAAAAGAGTTATGCGGATAAGAGGAGGAGACCATTGGAGTTGGAAAAGGGAGATCAAGTATTTTTGCGAGTTTCGCCCAGGAAGGGGATTATGAGGTTTGGCTCTAAAGGAAAGTTGAGCCCGAGATTTATCGGACCATTTGAGATCGTGGACTGAGTTGGAGAAGTTGCATATCGGTTGAACTTGCCACCAAAGTTGGCGGGGGTTCACCCGGTGTTCCATGTGTCAATGTTGAAAAAGTATCATCACGATCCTTCACACGTGGTGGACTTTGAGGACATTGAGGTTAGTGCGGATGTGACCTACGAAGTGGGACCTATGAAGATTATCGATGTACAAGAGAAGGAACTTCGAGGAAATACGATTAGATTGGTAAAGGTTGTTTGGAAACACCACGGGGCCGAGGAGGCAACTTGGGAACGCGAGGATGAGATGAAGAGGAAATATCCTAATCTCGACTTTTCTTTAGGTACGCTCGTTTAGATGTTTTCTAATTTCGGGACAAAATTTCTTTATCGGGGAAGGGCTGTAACGCCTAGAGTTTGGAGTTTATTTTAGTTGTAATGCCTAGAGTTTACAGAGTTGTCTTTTATTATGTTTGATATTGCATATAGGTGTTTACCTTATTTGAGATTATTACATGTTCTTCATGTATTTATGTTATGGAATTGTTACAGGCTGTGAATATTATGATTGATATTGCATATAGGTGTTTACCTTATTTGAGATTATTACATATTGTTCATGTGTTTATGTTATGGAGTTGTTACGGGTTGTGAACCCTGCGTATTTTATTTTATTTTTATTATGTCACGAATTGTACGTTTAAAATTTTTATGGCCTTGTTTATAGAAGTTTATAATTTCTGGGTATAGCTGTTTTGAGAGGAAATTTCGGGACGAAATTCTTTTAAGGAGGGTTAGTTGTAACATCCCGTATTTTTATAAGTAATTTTAATTATGATTTAATTTATCCAAAAACGTTTTATTCAAAATTTTACTAAAAACCGGTCACTCGCCTAATTTTTAGCCAAAAACCGAAACTCTTCCAAAAAGCTTTATTTTAAAAACATGTTACTAATTTTATAAATAAAAAGGAACCAATAGTTTTGTTTCTAAAAATTGGTTATTTTGAGCAGTAAAGTAATATATTGGATTAAGAGTTAACTTTTAGAACTTTAGGGACCAAATAGTTCGCTTCCACAAACATTCTAAAAACAGTTTTTACATCTTCCAAATCAGCCCACTTTTCTTCAAAAACAGTAAACCTAAAAACAAGAGAGAAAAAGAGAGAAAAGAGAAGAAGAAGAAGAAGAAGAAAAAGAGAAACCACGTTAGCGGATTATTACCGGAATCATCTCATCTACACGCTAAGGTAACGGGGGTTATCCATTGCGACTAGACGAGTGTGTATGTTAGGATTAGGTTTTACGTTTAGTATAAATTGGGGGTTTTTGCCTTTTATATTAATTATGTTCTTAATTTGTTAATTGGGGTTTAGTTGTTATATTTTTAATTCACTTATTTGATTTTGGATTAGTTGTGGATTTAGTCTTTTGATTTCGGATTAATGATAATATTATTGGGTTGCGTGTTATATGCGTTGATTATGTATTATTATGGTTGTTGATAGAATTGGGTAAATTATTGTTGAATAAAGATGAGTTTTATGTTGCGCATACAAGGTGTTTGTTAAAATGCCTGAATGAGTTTTTATGTTGATTAGACTTGTTTGGCTAGTTGTGAATCTAGCACCTATGCTTTTGGATTATGTTGTATTACGTTAAGTGACGTATGAGATGGTGTTATTTGAATAGTATAATATTATTGGCCGAGCACTTAATATTTATACGTATGAGATTGTGTTATATGAATAGTATAATATTATTGACCGAGGCCTTAATATTGATACATTAGCAATGGTCTCTGTCTCTTCCTAATTCCGGGGACAGAAGACGGCAGTGGGGATAGGGAATGACTCGTCTTACGGACTGGGGCGAGTGGTATGAGAGGTCCTAGTGTGTACTTTATTTATTTTTCTGTTAGCAATGGTCTCTGTCTCTTCTTAATTCCGGGGACAGAAGACGGCCGTGGGGATAGGGAATGACTCGTCTTACGGACTGGGACGAGTGGTATGAGAGGTCCAAGTGCGCACTTTAAATGTACTTTTATGTTAGCAATGGTCTCTATCTCTTCCTAATTCCGGGGACAGAAGACAGCCGAGGGGATAGGGAATGACCTACCTTACGGACTGGGGTAGGTGGCATGAGAGGCCCATGTTTGCTATAGATTTGTGTTGACGTTATTTAATTTATTTAATTCATCCCGTTATAGAATGTTATTATATTTCTTTTTATACGTCGATCATCGTGGTTGTAGAATTTGTGAGCTCTTGCATTTAAGGGATGGAGTGACGGTATTTGTGGTGCCGTCCCGTCTAGTTACGTGCGTGGGACTCACCGTTACAATTTTGTATTTCAGGTACTAATTAGGTTGGCATGTTTGGATGAGAGCTGTTGCATTGCAACATCATGGGTTTGGGCTTCCGCTTTCTTTTCATTTTTATTACATTTTGAGGTTGTAGCCTACGGGCAATTTACATTCGTTTATTTTCTTTTATAAATTTGTCAAAACTATCTCGTCTTGTAGCCGCGTTTGGCAAACACTTTTATTTATTGATTAATTGTTCCATTAGCTCGTTAGTGTTTTCTTTTCTAAATTTCAATTTCGTACCAACAGGTTTCGTTTTCCTTTTTGTTTTAAATAAGGTCATGCCTCGATGTCCTTTACGGATTTTGGGGCGTGACAATACCTGATCTGCGTTTACAAGTATAATAAGAGTAGAGGTTGCGATTTTTTCCGTGGATAGATGAACAGTTCAAAGATAACAGAAATACTCCATCTAACCATTAATTTATTAATAGCATACCAAAAACACCGCAACTATATACAATTGTTGACGCTCCTAATGGCGTTCCCACATGATGAATAATACGCTCTCCCGCTTCCATTCCCATTACCGTTCTCGCTTCATGCAACTAAGCCTCCCATCCGAACAGTGTCTTCCCCATTCAAGCCATCACTCAAACTAAGAGTTTGCACATCTTGAACATCTAACACCAGTTTTAGGAGTTCGGATAGTCAAATACCAAAAGCAAAGAGACTAAAAACGAAAGAA
Organism: Primula veris; assembly: GCA_963682055.1. Taxonomy (NCBI): domain Eukaryota; kingdom Viridiplantae; phylum Streptophyta; class Magnoliopsida; order Ericales; family Primulaceae; genus Primula; species Primula veris. Next base: position 10,658,432 of record OY821747.1, read on the forward strand.
AGTGAAAATCACAAGCCAGATAGTTTCAATTAAGGTATGGGTATGACAACATGGATTTTTTATAAACTTCGAGATATCTTCATCGACTGACTTAGAAGTTAGAAGATTTATCGCTTGATTTTTAGCAATTTTTTTTTACAATCTTGATCCACTCTCACTCTTACATGTGTTAGCTAAGTCTACCTTGAATTTTAATTTCCAATATTCATGTGTTATAGGAAAATACTGGATCAATGCATCGTACGCGTTGTGGCACTAGACTTATTCTATGTAGGCTTTAAGTCATGGAGTTTTCGTTGTGCATAACTTGTAGAGAATACTTAACTATATTCGCGATGATGAATATGAACTTGGTCTTGGATTCTTTATTAGGTTTGTAGACAATTTATGATCGATTTATTCTATTGTTCGTTGAACTTATGGGCTTAATAGCACAAAGCTCGTCATAGAGTGTGAATCTTGCAAACGCAACAGTTGTACGAAAACATAATCACACTAATCAGATTTTTTTTAGATGAAAAAAACATCCACCAAATGTTGTTACCTATCCACATACATATATCACTTTCACTTGCTACAATATTTGTCTGTTGACCGATCATCAGACGAGCACTTGGACAGTGAATCTCCGCATTACTTCTTGGCTTGGACACACTGCTAACTGAATGCTGCATTTCAAACCTATACAAAAAAAACTTTGCTGATTCCCTCGACTAATTACCATTTTTGAATGAACCATCCTACTTGTTTACCAAAATGCAGCATCTGGTAGAAGACCATTTGATCACAGAAACTGTCGGAGTTGAATTGAGCATTTTCTAAACAATTGAGTGACAATGTGAGTAGCAAGTCCTCTCAAGTAGAATGAATAATTGATTTCTAATCATAATCCCAAGAGTCTGGCAAAGAAGAGTTGGTTCCATACATCAGGAACACCGGGAATACACCAATGTGTACAATCTGCATAGCTTTCCGGGTTTGCTAACTGATCTTCAGTTAAGTTATCCCAATGCTTCCTATATATGGATGGGTGTGCTTCTTTTCGATACTCTGAAAGTTGTGTTATATTCAGAAATTGTATGTCTAAACCTTTCCGTCTCAGTTTTGTAATTGATTTGACCACAATTTGCATCATCTCGGGATCTGAATCTCGTCCCCAGTATCCATCTCTGGTTATCGGCTCAGTTTCATTAAAGCAATTTTGACCCTCTTGTTTGCCCCATTCTTCAGCACTGTAACAGCCAAAACACACATCAACTGAACTGTATGTAGTAACTCTAGAAAAAAAGGTCTTGATAATCATAATACTTATAGTTGGAAAAAGTTTATTGGTTTGAAACTACAACTTCATCTATTTGAAGCTATTAAGCTCCTGTGTTCTGCTTAAAACCTGTATTTGGTGGAGGTTTTTTGCTTTTTGGAATGAGAATTTTAATATCTCTAAGCTGAGTAGGATACCAGGTTATTCTCTCCAATTCAAAAATCCCAGCTTATTTGCTTATGATGTAGGCACACAAACCCTACATAAGCACTTATATATGTAAAAATATGGAATATAAGTACCTCTGGACGTTAAGAAAAGATTATACACTTTACAAAAGAGAACAATTAAAGGGTTTAGCTTCAAATTACATATTGTTTTATATTTGATCTTACTGGAACAAAATCCTGAGCTTAAATAATAAATATTCCAGCACAAATTGAGCATAGCATCAACTGATATACAGACTGAGACAGAGACCACACTTGGACTCGCTAATTTACACTTCACCGAAAATGCTACTTACAGATAAACTGTGTTTACATACATTTATGTGTAGCAGTGACAATAATATAGATGTAAAGTTTTTTCGGGTGTTCTTGGAATTGATCAATAAAAATTTATGTAGCATTAATTATTCAGTAATAGTATGCACAGATGTGAATCCATAAACATAAATATTAATCAACAAGAGACTATTTTCTATTTGGTTTAAAATCATCTAAATACCAATTTCACTAGCCAGAAACATCTATAAAACCATCTGGGAGTGATAATCATGTGACTCCATGGACAACAAAGCCACTACAACAAATTAATGTGGTGGGGTGTAGTGACAGCCTTGTCTGTAAAAGTAAGTATAAACATTGTAAAGAAAACGTTTTTTGTGACGATCTACGTACTGAGTATGAGTGGGCGAGCTACCAACAAAGAACACCTTGGTCTTTGTGCGGTTAACATTAGCGTCCAGCCAATCCGACCAAGTCTGTATAGCCATCTCATATGTACGTATCATCTCAAGGTCATCATAAACAGCTCCACCAGTGTCTTCAAATGAACCCCACCTGGTTCATTAGCAGTGTTTTAAATAGCGTTATCGCTACCGTAGCGTTTTTTCGAGAGAAACGCTAAAAGCGCAAATAGCGTTACTACATAGCGCTTTGCGGTGTATTTTTTTTTTGCCTAAATACATATAAATATAGCATTAAATTCAAAACATCTAATAAAAATTAACTAAATATATAAAAAAAAAATTGTAACTAATAATCACAAAATGATTATACTTGAGATGACAGAGTATTTACTTTGTTTGCAAGAGTTTTGGGGTTTGATTCTCTTTAAGCTCCAATAATTTCATTAAAATTTTGACCAAAATAAAAATAAATAAATAATTTTTTATTTTTTTTTGGATTGCACCCGCTATAGCGTAAATAGCGTCCGCTATAGCGTACATAGCGTTCATATAGCGCAAATTTAGCGTTTTTTCATCCAAATAGCGTAAATAGCGTTGCGTTTTTCTTTCAAAAACCACTATATCGTACAACGTTGCGCAACGTTGCGAGCTTTTTAAAACAGTGTTCATTAGAAGCAAAACAATGAACAGTTAAGTACTCCATCATATTGTATGTTTGCAAATTGGTACTGCAGAATCACCCCCTGGTGGATCAAAGAATACAGTTTGGAGATTAACACAATGCATTTGATAAATTCTTGCCGATAACCATGTCCTCTGTTCAGAAACATGAAACAAAAACCACAGTAAAAATAACCACCTAGATATATGCTGATAATGAATACTTACAATAATATGGGGGGTACGAATTTGTTCAGATTTTACAAGTTGAAATACTACATTGTAATCTTTTAAAAGAATGTTAGGATTTCCCCCCTACTAAGGGGAATTTAACCGAGAACCTTCTGGTTGAGAGTCTGTATTATGGCCTGCCTAATTTGATGGCCTTTATGGTCCTCAGATGGTGGAACTATAAATGCGAAGACAATTAAGAGAAATGTTGCAGGCTGACAATTTCTTGTCTGTTGGGCCTTTTTTTCTTTAATAATTTACACAAACTAAAATCTTTAGCCTACGCTTGCCTATTTTTTTCTCAGTATAGAAAAGCTAAAAGAGAAATCTACAGACAAGTTGCAGCTAAACAAGACATAAGTTCAGGTTTTAGAAATTCATACAGAGAATTAGTGTTTCATGCAAAAGATGGAACAACACGAAATATTTACTTCAATATGATGGTGCTACATTATTAGATGTCTTACTAACTGGATTGAGATAGTAAGATTTACTTACAAAATCTTGACTTTAAGCCATCTCCACCACAAGTAGGAGTTAAAAACCAGTATGTCTGCATCTATCCAGTTTTTAGCATGCTTCTCGATTGACTTAATACGAACAACTCTCTCATCCACACGATGGAATTGAGGATGATCACAATTAGATTCAACAAGCAAAGGAGACCAATAAAATTCAATTGAAGCATTGTAGTCCTTCATGAAGCCAAAAAAAAAAAGTATGTATAAATATTAAGAATACAATTATAAACCGCTTTTCTTTTCCTTCGAGTGCGGGGACAAATCCCTTAATTCTTTGATCTCGACCGTTGATAAATCGAAAGCTAGTTTTAACTCACAGTGGCATTGAAACCTATTAGAGGATGATTTAATTGCATTGGAACAGATTTCTTGTCTTGAGGCACAAATGACTCAACAAGGCACACCATTGAGGCCCATTGGTTCCTATTGAGCGAGTCACCTACGAAAACTAGTCTTTTATTCCTTAGCATCTCCAAGAATGCAATCGCATCAAACCTTATAAACAGCAGACAGACCAAAAATAAAATAAACATCATCAGTGTTTGATAATTTAATAGCTAGAGAAGATCCCAATTTTCCTTCTTAACAAATTTATAATTTAAAAGTGCATCTTGGTTTAATTAGTTTCCGACTCTCATTTTTGTGGAAGCTGTTTACCTACGTGTTACTCGAAATTGGGAAATTTTGAACATGAGAAACATTTTACTTAGATAAAACCAGTGTTTTAAATAGCATTATCGCTATCGTAGCGTTTTTTCGAGAGAAACGCTAAAAGCGCTAATAGCGTTGCTATATAGCGCTTTGCGGTGTATTTTTTTTGCCTAAATATGCACTAAACTTTAGAATATATAACAAAAAAAAATAAAAAAATATAATTATATTAGATAGTAATAAAAAAAAATCAAAAAAAAAATTGTTGTTGGTGAGTTTCGAACCCAGGTCTGCTAGAAATTACAGCACAGTCTTAACCAACTGGACTGTAGACACTTTCATGAAAATTGCACAATATATATTTATTATTTAGATCCGCTGTTTTTTTTTTAACTCGCTATTTACGCTTTTGGTCCAGAATTTCGCGATTTTTGCGCTTTTGGTCCCCTATAGCACGATTTTAGCGCAATTCCACCCAAAATCGTGATTTTTCGTTGCGTTTTTTACCAAAAAAGCGCTATTTCGCGCTACATAGCGCTATGTAGCGCGAATTTTAAAACAGAGGATAAAACAATCATGGTAACAATGAAAAATTTAAGAAAGAAGTTTCCTTTTCAAATTTCCAACAAAACAACCATAGCTTAGGGGAAGATCCAAGATGAATAGTAGCAAAAGTTTCCTGATGGAGATTTTATTGTTTTAAATGTTACATTAATTTTTGTGCCTGGTATTTTGTTAGGTAATTGGTGTGATAAGAAAAAAATAGCTCCATTGTCCAACCGTTTGAGTCTCTAATGAAAATTTCCTACAAACTAGTTAAGTACTTATGTTTCGTGGTCCCTATAACCTATTTCCTTTTTTAATTTTTACAAAAAGACATTATTTACTTTTTTATTTCATTTTTTTTTAAAAGGGGGGAAATGTGGACCGACAATGACGTCTAAGATTAGGCCAAACATTGATCCACTAATAATTTCCCATTTTAGTAAAAGGGAAAAACAGTCAATATCAAATCAATATACACAAACTCATACCGGATTTGACTTGCATATATAATATTATATCACTCATTCTTGTAGTCATTAATCATTATTCAAAAAGATATAAGTAAATTAGGAGCAGCAAATTTGTATCACAAGTCTGTTATAAATTTTACATCTGTCATACATGTGTAACAAATTGACTGTAATATCATAAGTTCAACACATAAATCGTCAATAACAAGTTTCTAACAAAAAAAAAACATTATTGTTCCAGTCACTATTTAGCACTATTTTAAAAAAGCACGTTTCGTAGTGAAAAAACTCGATTCAAACCTCGATAAAAACTTAATTTAAAACTTTAAAAAAGCTTAAAAGAGTTCCCGTTTTTCGGCCACTGAAAGCTTACGCTTTTACGTTTTTAGCATATCTCTTATAAAAACGTTTTAGCTAAGATTTCGCCCTTTAAAACAATGCTATTTATACTTTTTTTTTGTAGTGTATACACTGTATGTGTGTGTATATACATGTGTATGTATAAATTATATATAGGGAGAGACCTTGGGAGGTGACAATGGTTGGGTTGCCAAGACCAGAACTGATAGTTAAGATCTTTTCTGCCAAACTGCTCACAAGCCATTCCTTCATCCATGTAACCACACTTGCTATCTTTATAAAGTGATCCATTTAACATTCCTTCATGGTCATATACCCACTTCCCACTAAACAAATCACATTTTGACAATAATGATGATTCTAATGCAAACTCATCATTATTATTTAACACTCTCCCAATGTAAATATTGTCTTTGCCTGTCAAATAAACTGCAACTATCACTACACTGGTTAAAACCACTACTATATACTGGGGACTGTATTGAGGGTGTTTGTTCTTCATTTTCTTTCCTTTTGTTTTTTGGGATACTATTTTTTTTTTCTTCTGAATAATGAATATGAAATGACTACACAGCCATGGATAAGGCTCGGTTTTATAAATTATGGTAGTACTTTATAAGTTTATAACACATGGCATGGGACCAAGACAGAGCCAAATTGGATTCACGTGAGTTGTTACAAGTTGGGATCTAGAGTAACTTAAAATTTAAAGCAGCAGCAAGAAAAATTAAGAATATAATTCTTTACGATTCTCAAAAAAAAATACAGTAAAACCCCTTTATTTTTTTTAATCACCAAAGTACGTGCTTATCATTAATCAAAGTAACAATCTTATACAAAGATCAATGCCTATTCAACAAGCTCCAAATAGCTTAGAAAAACAAAAATAGAAAACACGACCCTTTTAAAATCCTTGCATCTGAGTAGTCAGAAACAAAAAAACCAGAAAAACATAAATTACAAAGAGAAAAAGTCTCAGCAATTAAAATAAAAGCCCAAAATGCACTGAAATCTTGTCAAGCACGTCAATTGAGTTTTCGAAAATGGAAAACGTGTACAGGTGTCGTGCCAACCAAAAACGAATTGGAGGGTCAAATCACGAACACATCAACCAGACAAAATACACACTACGATTGCGATCTAGATAAGGCCAGTCAATACTCATAAAATACAGCCGAGACAAAATCATATCATAAAATACGCCTAAAAGGAATAAAAAATAAATAACTACCCAAAAATGATTGGCACGTCAAAAGGTTTGCTCAGATATACCATATCTACAACCAGAGTCACATAGATAAAAAAAAAAGGCAACATAGCAGACCACATGTCAAGACAGAGCCGAAAGATATCAGAGCAACCATCTTTTTTCGGCGCTGTAGTAATAACTAGGTTGCCAACACACTATTAAAATCCGATCTAAACATGCTTACGAAGGCATGATACCCAATATACCAACATCCCAATTCAAGACACGTAGTATAAGATAGTCACACTATTCCTATCCTAAACTCCGATCTCCGGAAAGTCAACCCGATCGGCTCAATTTAGCCCCAAACAAGTCTATAAGATAGTCATTGAGAGGGTATATAAAAAGTGGTTGAGATTTAGAAGTGGGTGGGGATGAGAGGAGGGATCGGGATGGATGTGGAGGATGGAGACAAAAAGATAGGTGGAAGGTGAAAAAAGGACGAAGGGGGAGAAATAGATCGGAAGGGTGACAGAGGAGACAAAGGGGGAGGCGGAGATGGCATAAAGGAAAGTGACGAAGAACTGGATGAGATGGCAGAGGAGAGGAGGTTAAAGAGGAGTACGGAGCCTGGGGGGAGGGGAGGTGTCCCTGCCTCCTCCACAACCCCAGAAAGTTAGCGACGACGGTTGGATCTTCGGTTTGAGAGGGAGAGAGAGTCAGAGAGAGAGGGAGAGAGTGTTAGAGAAAACCTCTTTATAAAAATACTCTATATAGAAATAAAGTATCTATAGTCATAAAAATGTGGGTCAAAACTCGGACCAGATATAAATAATAATAAACTCTCTATTGTCATAATCTGTGAAATTTTGAATTCTTGTTAGTTTTTTTTGGGAGGTTAAACGAATTCTTGTTAGTTATAATATCACCTCACTATAGTAATAAATAATATTTAATTACAAATATATATATATATATATATAGTTTTACATTAAATTAAGGATGATGTAAAATACAAATGTCAATTAGTTTGTGATGATAATTTGATTTTTTGCGTTGCTACTACATCTTTTAACTTGCACATATATAATAGCCCGTCGACATATATATGCTATTGTTGAAGCTAAAATAATTCTAACTTACTTGAAAATTTATTGACATGAAATTATTTGTATTTCTATACTATACCCCTCCTAGTTATCTTCTTCCTCTTTTTGTATTTGTTTAACTGAAATTTGATATATTTATTTGTATATTAATATATACCATCTTCATGTATCTTATTTAATTTAAATACTTATACATATTTTTATATGCAAACTCTATATAAGAATAAATTCGTTATATTAATATTTTTTGGTAATGCCAACGATATGACTATATATAGAAGTTTTACTGTATATATAATTCTTTACTCAATTACATGAAATAACATAAGTAGCCCAAATATAATAATCATTTGCAAACAGTATATGTATTTATTCATTCAAACTACATTTGATTAAAAAAAAATCATCAATTAATAAAATACACGATTAAAATATCAATAAAATAATATATCCATGATTAAAAGAACATAAATAAAAAAATTACATCAAATGCTAATCAACTAATTCATCTTTTTATTTTAACAAATTTCTTGTCGCTTCTCCAGATCCACTCTGTTTGGTTGGTAGCGTTGTTTGCAGCATACACATTCATCGGTATAATTTTTCTTTCTATTTTTATTTTTTTTGCATCCTCTAATTTTTCGATGGAGATATCTTTCTTTGCATATTCATCGATCTTATATTTATTAAGAAAGTCTACCACCATCACCGATGAAGATGGTAAAAGAGATTTGGTAAATTACCGTTTTTGCGGCTTTTCTACCCTTAGGTTACTCTAACTTTGAGACTCTTTATTTGTTCAAATGTCAATGGAGACATCAAAGTCGGTGGAAACAAACTCATTTATGTTGTTTTTTTTTTTTTGGTTTTTAGGGCCTTTTGGCTTAAATTATTTTGCATGCCACCGTTGGTCTTTTAAAAGTTTTCGTCCACATAATAAAGTAAGTTCTGTAGCACAAAATTAATAATTTTTGAAGAAAAATTAAATTAATATCAATTTAAACAATGATCTAATATGAGAAACAAATAAAATTAATTTAAGAAGCATGCCATATATTTTTCGCTTTTTCCACTTTGATTCTTTCTTATCTTGGCTTGAAGTTTTGCTTATAATTTCTTGACCCGACATCCGAGAGATAAAAATATAGACAAAATAATATATATGAATTTGGTGTGTTGTGAATGGTAATGAAAGGGTGTAATTGAGGTCAGATTTTAGTTTTTTTTAAATTATTGGTACCAAAACTAGCTGTTATTTAATTTTTAAAAAATTTAGGGACCAAAACAAATTAAATTATAGTTCATATTAGGGTTATTTTGAATTTTTCAAAATACAGAAACTTACAAAAAACTAGAGATTCCTTAATAAACATAAAAAAAACTACAAATACCATGCTTGTAAGTTTAACGGTATGATTTCTAAATGTTATTGTAATTTCTAACGTTTTGATTTCTAAACCTTATGATTTTGCAGGGAGTAACCCTGTAATTACGTAGGGACTAACGCTGCAATTACAGCTGGACCATACTATATATGTGACTTGCCTTATGCATAAGAGGTCGCAAAGTGAAGCAAACGTTTAGATCTCTTCTTCATAGATTTGATCTATACGTCGATAGTTGGTTTCGGTCTATTTGAATATATATATATATATGTATATATATGTGTATATGTATATATATATATGTGTGTGTGTGTGTGTCTGTGTGTATATATATATATATATATATATATATATATATGTATGTATATATATATATGTGTGTGTGTATATATATATGCACCCCCCTCTAGATTTCTCCTTTGGGCCAACAATTGATATCAGAGCTTGTTCTCCTTTTGTTTTAAAAACTAACGTTTTTGAGCTAAAAATCCAATGGAGAACTCTTTTAACTTAGAAAGTAAATCTACTACTAAACCTCCATATTTTGATGGTTGTGGATATTTCTATTGGAAAAATCACGTGCAAATCTTTTTTATGGCTTATGATCTCGGTGCTTGGAAAAGTATTCATTTCGAATGCATAGCTCCCACGGTTGATGGATCATCTAGCGAAAAATATTTGGACAAATACACAAAAGATGAAAATGATCTTTCTAAGGCGAATGCCAAATCGGTGAATGACATCATATGTGCACTATCCCAAAGCGAGTGTGATAAGATTTCTTCTTGTCCAACCGCTAAAGAAATGTGGGATAAATTAGCTGTTGTACATGAAGGTTCATCCCAAAGTGAAAGAGACCAAGATCAACATGCTTGTGCGTGATTATGAAATGTTTCGCATGAATGATGGTGAAAGTATTTCTGATATGATGGGTCGTTTCACTAAGATCACAATTTTTTTGAGATCACTTGGAAAAGTGTTCAAGGATAAAGAAAAGATCATGAAAATCTTAAGAAGCTTATATCGAGATTGGGAATCCAAAGTAATAGCTATCATTGAAAGTAAAGGCTTGGATAAATATACTTTGAACTAACTTCAAAGATCTCTCTCAACTCATGAGTTGATGATCCTAAATGGTAGTAAGATTGACGAGGATGTTAAAGTTAAGAAAAGTTTAGCCTTTTCTAGTCAAATCAAAGATGATCTCCTCGATGATGAGGATGTTGCTTTATTCGCAAAATGTTGGAATAAAACAATGCAACATTGGAAAAACAAAGGTCAATTTAATTTGAAAAATAAGTTTCAATCCAAAGCCGTCAACAATGACAACTCAAAAGACAATTCGAAGAGCGAAAAAGAATCCAATGAGATTATTTGCTACGAATGTCACGAAGCCGGCCATATGCACAACGAATGTCCAATCTACAAGAAAAAGAAAAAAGGATAGCGAGTATGAAGAAAGCAACGATGATGAGGATGAGACCGCTCTCATGTGAATCGACAACCTATCGCAAGACGAGGTAAGTAATTGCTCCTTTAATGATGAAGAATTTATTTAATAGATGAGCACAATAAATTTCTTGAATCGTTTAAAAGACTTGCATATAAATATAAGAATTTAAAGATAGAAACTAAAATTTTCATAAACCAACTGGAGTCCCAACCTAAACCAAACGAAGTCTCAAGATTCGTAGATAGTCCATACGTTGATGACGAGGGTATGCTTGCCTATGAAACGCTCTACAATGATCTTGAAAAGATCAAGACTATCAAACACGATCTAAAAACTAAGTTACGCTCTACGCTTAAGGAGAATACCGAACTTAGATGTAGAAATGAGGAACTTGTTTCTTGAAACACTCCTCTTAACTTAGATGTTAAGAAAAGTAACGACATACTTGCGTAATTCGATTGTGTCAACAAAACCCACATGACAGGTGACCCTGTTCTAAATGAGATAGTACAATCTCAAAGGAACCATAACGATAGAAGTTGAATAGCATTCAATTATAATCATAAATACATGGGTACGACAATTTTTGTCAAACCTAAAGTGTATGTACTTCTAAGCCTAAGGTAGTTATTGAACAAATGAAGGTACAACAACATATGCCTAGACCAAATGCTTATTGCTTAAGGTGGACATGTACTTCTCTGAAATTTTTAATTTCAAAGAATAACAGCCATATTTACCCCAACACTATAAATAGGAGTCCTCCCCTTCACATTTCAATACACCCCTCCAGAGAAATCAACTCCAAGCTTACACCTTTTATTTTTTACTTTATTTCAATAGATCGAAGCTAAAATTCCATTCGTAAAGCCTTTGAAAATTGATACAAGCTCTCCACACCTAAATATACTTATTTTACAGAGAGTTTGAGTGGTTGTAAATTTCTTGTTTGATCTACAACATTAGTGTTACGATCAACAAGTTGTGAGTTTTTATTTGCCGTAAATCTGCACTTGTATGCCTTGGTATGGGCTTTTGTTTAGCGTAAAAGGGTTTCTTTGGCCTTTAAGGAAAAGTTGTAAGGGTATCTCGGCCCTAAAGGAAGTGAAGTTGTAGGGTACGCTTCCTTTGAACGAAGATTAATAAATCTTAAGGTTCGTTGTGTCTTGGGGATATGACGTAGTCTCCTTTGAGGCGAACATGTATAAATCTGGTATGTTATTTACTTTACGCACTTTACTTACTGTTATTTACTTTCTAGTACTTTTGCATACTTGTCCTTATTGTGCTAATTCCTATTATTTATATATGGGACTTGCCTTGTGCAAAAAAGGTCGCAAGCTGAAGCAAACATTTAGATCTCTCCTTCGTAGATTTGATCTATACGTTGATAGCTGGTTTCGATGTAATTGATATTTGAGTAGAGTTTTTATAAAACAAACTAGTGTGGGGCTTTCTGCAAAAATAATCGTTTTTTAATAAACTTATTCAACCCACTCTAGGTTTCTCCTTTGGGCCAACACACTAAATATAGTGTGGTTCTCATAATTCTAATTAAAAAAAAAAAGGCCATTATTAATTTTAACACAACATCTCTGTTGCATTGAAAAAATAAAATAATGGCAGTGACAATTTAGAAATAAAAAATAATATTATCTTTCACGGGTGATGATGGGAATGTTTTTGAAGAATATATATTTGTAACCAATCATATATGTATGAGCTTGCATGGTAAACGTGGCTCAATCAGAGGTAAGACTGCATATCATGTATTGATTCGGCGATGAACAAACTACATGAGTATGACAATGCCGACAGTCTCGCTGTTGCATAATACAGAAGGTTCTAAAAAACTAAGCTCATCAATTTATCAGGTGCAATCGTTAGTTTCAAAATTAAAAAGGTCATTTGATAATATCACATAGACTATGAAAGAAGCAACAAAATTCTTATATAAGTTATTGCTAGTTATATATATTTGAAAGAAAGAAAGTTGAATTATCAGTTACATAAGTGCCGAGGACAAACCTTTCAAGAGCTCAAAAAAGAGCCAACATTCGAGCCATTCCCATTACATATTTTACTAATACAGGTAGCAGAATAAAAACTTATGACATACAGTATCACAACGGCACTTTCCAAGTAGATTGTAGCCTATGGTATTGTCCGTGGAAAAACTTAAGTAAAGGACAATATACAAAGGAAGGAAACACCGTAACAGAATTAGAATGAAACAACAGAGATCTTTAGAACATTTTACAATCATGACGATTCCAATGTTGTTCAAAGTAACATGAGAACTCCAATTATACAACTTTCAAAAACACTTAGGTTTTGAAGAAGATGATAAATGACTTTTTCCAAGGAAAAAACCCAAAGGAAAAGGTTTAACGCTTTCCAAAAGTGTGGAAAAGGTGAAATTACATTGATAGAACGCTAGAAGATCCACATCATCATATCATTAGTGGGAGACTTTATGGTAGTAGGTAGTGATGGCAATTTCGCGGGTTTCAACCCGAACCGACCCGAGGACAACATTGTACTTTTACCCATTTGACCCGACCCGACCCATTTGAGCCCTTTTTAAAAAATATTTTTTTTCTTTTAAAAAATAAATCTCATAAATGTCAAATATTTCAAATAAAATTTGTTAGTTAGATTAAAAAATCATTTGATTTAGAACTATAATATAAAAATAATATAAAAGAAAGAGTTTAATGTATATGAGATAGAGGAGAGATAGAGTCTTAAGTTGTACATTTACCTATTTAAACCCGCCCCGAATAGAATTGCACTTTTATCCGACCCGCGGCGGGTCGAGTCGGGTTGAAACTCGCGAAATTGCCATCCCTAGTAGTAGATATCCAAATCAATCGAGTTTACTTAATCAAAGTTCACCCTCTTCGACTAGTCAATATCAATTTTTTCAACAAGTTTAAGCACAAGAGGTGCAAAGTCCTTCAAAGATTGCTCTCAAGTCTTGTATTTCTGTCTTTATAGATTTTGTTGTTTTTTTCTTATTTTGTCTATTGAGCGTTGGAATAAGGCCTTTTGGACAGTAACTTTGAAAATAAATGAATATAGTGTGGTTCTCCCAATTCTAATTAAAAGAAAACAAGGCCATTATTGATTTTCACACAACATCTCTGTTGCTTGGCAAAAAAAAAATTAATCGCAATGACAATTTGAAAAGAAAGAATAATATTATCTTTCACGGGAGATGATGGGAGTGCACTTAAAGAATATATATTCATAACCAATCATGTCTGAACTGGCATGGTAAACATGGCTCAATCAGAGGTAAGACTGCATATCATGAATTGATTTGGCGTTTAACAAACTACATGAGAATGACAAGGCCGACAATCTCGCTGTTGCGTAATACAGAAGGTTCTAAAAAAGTAAGCTCATCAATTTATCAGGTGTAATCGTCAGTTTCAAAATTAAAAAGATCATTTGATAATTTCACATAGACTATGAAAGAAGCGACACAATTCTTATATAAGTTGTCGAATTATCAGTTAGATAACTTCCGAGGACAAACCTTTTAAGAGCTCAGAAAAGAGCCAACAATCGAGCCATTCCCATTACATATTTTACTAATACAGGTAGCAGAATAAAAATTTATGATATACAGAATCACAATGGCATATCCCATGTGAATTGTAGCCTATGATATTGTCCGTGGAGAAACGTAAGGAAAGGACAATATACGTAGGAAGGCAACACCGCAACAGAATTAGAATGAAACAACAAAGTTTTTTAGAACATTTTACAATCATGACGATTCCACTGTTGTTCAAAGTAACATGAGAACTCCAAAGATACAGCTTTCAAAATCCCTTAAGAGGTTTTGAAGAAGATGATAAAAGGCTTATTCCAAGGAAAAAAACCAAAGGAAAAGGTTTAACGCTTCCCAAAAGTGTGGAAAAGGTTAAATTACATTGATAGAACACTAGAAGATCCATATGATCATATCATTAGTGTGAGACTTTATGGTAGTAGGTACCGAAATCAATCGATTTTACTTAATCAAAGTCCACCCTCTTCGTCTATTCAGTATCAATTTTCTCAACAAGTTTAAGCACAAGCGGTGCAAAGTCCTTCAAAGATTGCTCTCAAGTCTTGTATTTCTCTCTTTATAGATTATGTTGTTTTTTTCTTATTTTGTCTATTGAGCGTTGTAATAAGGCCTTTTGGCCAGTAACTTTGAAAATAAATTAATATAGTGTGGTTCTCCCAATTCTAATTATAAAAAAAAACAAGGCCATTATTGATTTTCACACAACATCTCTGTTGCATGGCAAAAAAAATAAAATAATCATAATGACAATTTAGAAAGAAATAATAATATTATCTTTCACGGGAGATGATGGGAGTGCTCTTAAAGAGTATATATTTGTAAACAATCATGTCTGAACTGACATGGTAAACGTGGCTCAATCAGAGGTAAGATTGCATATCATGAATTGATTTGGCGTTGAACAAACTACATGAGAATGACGAGGCCAACAATTTCGCCGGTGCATAATACAGAAGGTTATTAAAAACTAAGCTCATCAATTTATTAGGTGTAATCGTCAGTTTCAAATTTAAAAGATCATTTGATAATTTCACATAGACTATGAAAGAAGAGACAAAATTCTTATATAAGTAATTACTTGTTATATATATTTGAAAGAAAGAAAGCTGAATTATCAGTTACATAACATTCGAGCCATTCCCACTACATAATTTACAAATACATGTAGCAGAATAAAACTTATGACATACAGAATCACAATGGCACACATGGGAGTAGGAACGGCCTAAAAGGGGTTACATCCCTCCATATTGAGAAAATACTTCAAAAATTTGAAAATTTGAATATTATAAGCTTTCAGTCCGCCATAATTAATAAATAGTTTACATATTTAATTCAGCCCCACCAATTGTAAGATGCTAGTTCCACCACTGATGGAACATCCCATGTGGATTGTAGCCTATGGTATTGTCCATGGAGAAACGTAAGGAAAGGACAATATACAGTGGAAGGCAACACCGTAATAGATATAGAATGAAACAAGAGAGTGTTGAGTTGTGAAGTCAAATGAGCTTTGGCCATGTTTTCTAATTATCCCACATCGCTTGGAATTGTAATATGACCCATGTTGGATTCTATTTATATGCCCCAATATCTTGTATTTTAATTACACCTACACAAACACCTCTATATTATAAAGAGAGAGTTCTATTTACGAGAGAACCATAGCTTTGTGTTTAGCTAGATTACGATTGTAATCCTCTTAATAATATTAAGTGCCACGTGTAGCGGCCCGGAGACGTAGCCAATTTGGGTGAACTCCGTTATCAAAGAGTGTGTGCTCGGTTTAGTATTTCTGTCTTTCATTGATTCGCCTGATCGACCCCAACAAGTGGTATCAGAGCTCGGAAGATCGATGGCGAAAGAAGACAGGACCACACACGGGATCGAGAAGTTCGGCGGGAAGGACTTCGCATTCTGGAGAATGCAGATAGAGGACTACCTCTACGGGAGGAAGATACACCAGCCACTTCTCCTTGAGGAAAGACCGACCACGACCACCGAGGAGACGT
Organism: Primula veris; assembly: GCA_963682055.1. Taxonomy (NCBI): domain Eukaryota; kingdom Viridiplantae; phylum Streptophyta; class Magnoliopsida; order Ericales; family Primulaceae; genus Primula; species Primula veris. The sequence goes on from OY821747.1 coordinate 10,674,776, forward strand.
GGAAACTCTTAGATCGTCAAGTGTTGGGAGTGATCCGCCTAACACTATCTAGGAGTGTCGCACATAACGTCGCAAGAGAAACGACGACGATGGGGATGATGAAGATCCTCACCGACATGTATGAGAAATCATCCGCGAACAACAAGGTACATCTCATGCGTAAGTTGTTCAACCTACGCATGGCTGAGGGGACACCTGTCGCGAGTCACGTGAACAAGTTCATCGACACCGTAAATCAGTTGGATGCGGTGGAGATAACTTTTGAAGACGAAGTGAGAGCCCTTATACTGCTAGCATCTCTACCGAACAGTTGGGAATTCATGCGAGCTGCTGTTAGCAACTCAATTGGAAAGGAGAAACTGACTTACAACGGCATCCGAGATCAAATACTCGCTGAGGAACTCAGGAGATTAGATATGGGTGAATGCTCAAATAATGGAGCAGCCTTGAACATGGGTTCAAGAGACCGGGGTAAAGCCAGGGTATGGGACGTTAGAGGATGTTCACAATCCCGAGGTAGAAGAGGGCTAAGCCGAGGAGACAAAGATAGCGACCGAAGTAAGAAGAATCTTCGATGCTATAACTGCCAGGGTATGGGGCACTTCAGTCATGAGTGCAAGCAGCCGAAGAAGAGTACCGGCCATGATCACGGGGCTAATATTGCGAGCGACGAGGATTCGGGTGACTGTTTAATGCTTGCCGTGCAGAGAGAGATAGATTCGTGGATTCTAGACTCTGGGGCATCATTTCACACGACCGCTCAGAAGGATTTATTCGAAAATTACACTGCGGGTAATTTCGGTAAAGTGCATCTAGCCGACGGAGAAGCGTTGGAGGTTGTTGGAATGGGCGATGTGAAGATTCGCATTCCAAACGGGTCGGTATGGAAGCTAACGAAAGTGAGGCATGTCCCGAGGTTGACCAAGAATCTGATTTCAGTAGGTCAACTCGTTGCCGAAAGGCACTCCATTTCGTTTAGCTGTGGAGCTTGGAAAGTTTCACGAGGAGCTATGGTGATAGCCCGAGGGAGCAAGGTCGGTACGCTATACATGACGACCGATGAGGAGTGTACAGTGGCGGCAGCTGTGTCGCAAGACTGCTCGGAACTGTGGCATCGACGGTTGGGTCACATGAGTGAGAAGGGGATGAAGGTGTTAGCGAAGGACAGCAAACTTACAGGCTTGAAGTCTGTCAACCTCGACATGTGCGAAGGTTGCATCTTCGGGAAGCAGAAGAAAATGAGCTTCCGGAAAGGTGGAAAAGCTCCAAAGGAGGAGAAGCTAGCACTGGTCCACTTAGACGTATGGGGACCATCTCCAGTAACCTCACTGGGAGGAGCTCAGTACTATGTGACCTTCATCGATGATTCGACGAGGAAAACATGGGTCTACTTCTTGAAACACAAGTCTGGGGTGTTTAAGAAATTTCAAGAATGGAAGGCCATGGTCGAATTAGAGACCGGGAATAAACTCAAATGTTTGAGGTCCGATAACGGCGGAGAGTACATTGATGCGAAGTTCGTAGAGTTCTGTGCTCAAAGAGGCATTCGAATGGAGAAGACCATCCGAAGAACGCCACAGCAAAATGGCGTGGCCGAGCGAATGAACCGAACAATCAATGAGCGTGCTAGGAGTATGAGACTGCAAAGTGGGTTGCCCAAAGGCTTGTGGACACATGCAGTAAGCACGGCGGTTTATCTCATTAACCGCGGACCCTCAGTGCCCCTAGAAAGGAGGATTCCCGAGGAAGAGTGGGTAGGAAAGCCTATCTCTTATGAACACTTGCGAGTGTTCGGTTGTCTGTCATATATCCATGTCGACATAAATGATCGTACCAAGCTTGACTCGAAATCCAAAGTGTGTTACTTTGTGGGGTACGGTGGAGCTGAGTTTGGATATCGCTTTTGGGATGGTCAACGGAAGAGGATCATTCGCAGTAAGGATGTCATCTTCAACGAAAGCATTTTGTACAAAGATCGACAAAATGTGGAAGAACAAGCGCTCCCGTCCGAGGAAAGTGGTATGGTCGACATGAATGCGTTTCCAAGATTGGACTTGGAAAATGACACTGAAGATGAGCCAGTGGTGCTCGACAACCCTCCAGCAGATGCTGAAGAGGCCGAGGAGCTGCCCCAAACTCCCCGATCTGAATTGGGCCGAGGTCATCGCGAGAAGAGACCTCCTGCCCGATACTCTCCTTCCCTGCATTACATATTGCTCAGTGATGCAGGCAAGCCCGAAAGGAGAGAAGAAGCTTTGGAGCTGAAAGACTCGAGTAAGTGGGAGCTCGCGATGAAGGATGAGATGAAGTCGCTCGAGAAGAATGTGACTTGGCAGTTAGCCGAACTGCCCAAGGGGAAGAGGGCACTGAGCAATAAATGGGTGTTCCGACTGAAGGAGGAACAAGACGGCACGAAATGGTATAAGGCACGCCTAGTAGTCAAAGGGTTCCAGCAAAAGGCAGGAATTGACTACACCGAGATCTTTTCACCAGTCGTAAAGATGACGACTATTCGGCTATTGTTGAGCATTGTTGTAAATGCGAATCTTCATCTTGAGCAGTTAGATGTGAAAACTGCATTTCTCCATGAAGATCTAGAAGAAGAAATTTACATGCTCCAACTTGAAGGGTTTGCCGAAAAGGGAAAAGAGAAACTGGTCTGCAAACTGCGTAAGAGCTTGTATGGGTTAAAACAAGCACCACGGCAGTGGTATAAGAAGTTTGACAGTTTCATGGTGGATACCGGGTTCGAAAGAAGTGATAGCGATCACTGCTGTTTCGTGAAGAGATTTGCGAACTCTTCGTATGTCATACTACTGTTGTACGTAGATGACATGTTGCTCGCCGGGTCGAGCCTTGTTGAGATTAACAAGGTGAAGCAACAGTTGGCGAAACAGTTTGAAATGAAAGATTTGGGTGCCGCAAATCAGATCCTCGGTATGAGGATTTATCGAGGAAGGGATGGGTCCCTGTTTCTGTCGCAAGCTGAGTATGTGAAGAAAGTGTTAGCTCGGTTTAGCATGAGTGATGCCAAAGCTGTAGGCTCACCGCTAGCCGCACACTTTAGCTTGTCGAAGGAACAATCACCCTCAGACGAGGAAGGAAAGGATCGTATGTCGAACATACCCTACGCTTCAGCAATTGGTAGATTGATGTACGCAATGGTGTGTACAAGACCGGACATTGCCCATGCAGTGGGAGTTGTCAGTCGTTACATGAGTAACCCAGGAAAGCACCATTGGGAAGCTGTGAAGTGGATATTGAGATATCTCTCGGGTACCGTGAGTTTGGCATTATGTTTCCGAAAGACCTCGGAAGGCCTGCACGGCTATGTGGATGCTGACATGGCCGGTGATCTGGACAGCCGAAAGAGCACAACGGGATGTGTTTGTACCTATGGTGGTACTGCTGTGAGTTGGACATCGAAGCTGCAAAAGATCGTTGCACTGTCGACCACAGAGGCTGAGTACGTCGCGATGACGGAAGCAAGCAAAGAGATGATTTGGTTGCAAGGTTTCTTAAATGAGCTCGGTCAGAAAACCGACAAGGGAGTTCTGCACTGTGATAGTCAAAGTGCAGTTCAGCTAGCTAAGAATCCTGTATTCCATTCACGCACAAAGCACATACAGATTCGTTACCATTTTATCCGGGCTGTTCTGGAAGATGGAATCTTCGCGCTAGAAAAGATTGAGGGCGCTAATAACCCCGCCGATATGCTAACGAAGACTGTTACAATCGACAAACTGAGGCTGTGTGCAACGTCAGTAGGACTCCGAGCTTGAGGCTCAGGGTCGCCGCTACACTGGAAGAATGAGTAACTCGCCGATGATGGCAGAGTATCAATTACTATACATGGATACCGATGGGAGCATTTTGCTCGGTGGAGCATAGTGAGTTCGGTGATCGGGGATAAGTGGATTTCTTTTGAAGCACTCGACATTTGACTACAAGTGGGAGATTGTTGAGTTGTGGAGCCAAATGAGTTTTGGTCATGTTTTCTAATTATCCCACATCGCTTGGAATTGTAATATGACCCATGTTGGGTTCTATTTATATGCCCCAATATCTTGTATTTTAATTACACCTACACAAACACCTCTATATTATAAAGAGAGAGTTCTATTTGCGAGAGAACCATAGATTTGTGTTTAGCTAGATTACGATTGTAATTCTCTTAATAATATTAAGTGCCACGTGTAGCGGCCCCCGGAGACGTAGCCAATTTGGGTGAACTCTGTTATCAAAGAGTGTGTGCTCGGTTTAGTATTTCTGTCTTTCATTGATTCATCTGATCGACCCCAACAGAGAGTTCTTTAGAACATTTTACAATCACGACGATTCCACTGTTGTTCAAAGTAACATGAGAACTCCGATTATACATCTTTCAGAATAGAAACTTCAGTACGCAACTCTGTAGTCAAAATTCTCTTTCCTAAACCAAATACTAACCAATAAGTAGATCATCATCATCTTGTAGACATGTAAAATCATTTGAACATCAGGACTGCTATTTTCTCAAATAACAAAACAAAATACATAATGACGACATGTAATATGCAATTTTTTCCATCTTGTATTAAAAAATGAATTGAAAACATCATATCTTAAATTAACATGAAGGCATACTTACATGAAAAATCATTTTTTAATCAACATGTGGACAGAACATCATTCGTTGGAGGTTGAGGAGACTAACATGGTTTAATTTCTCCTTCCCGCTTATGATTCATATTTGAAGTATGAACCCCTGTATAAACATACTTTTTTTTTTTCTAATTTCATTAGTTTTCCAACAAAAAAGACATCATAACATAAATTGGTTTACAAGGTTGCTACTAATTTTACAAGGTTTTCTGAACATGTTAGTCATCACATCATAAAATTGATCTAATCTACCTCTTGAAGTATATGATACGAATAGTTAATCAAAGATTTCGAGTGACTGTCCAAGCCAGTTTTTAAAAAGAAGATTAATTTTATTATGTTGCTAAATTCAGTTTTTGCATAAATTGGGATTCTTGTTTGATCCACTATCAGCAGGGGCGGAACCAAGAATTCAGTTCAGCGGGGACACAATGCATGTGAACATAATCGACAATACTTTTTTAGTAATAGAGATATGAGTCCAATGGTGCATATTTGAAATATATACTATATAGTTTACAGTCTTGATAATGTTTGTATAAAGGGTAAATCTCAATCGAGAAAAGTCGTATCTTTAGAACTTTTTCTTTGAAGACGTTCTTGGAAAACCAAAAAGTACAATTCTAATTTTATTTTTAGTTATCCATTCTACGATAAAAAAAAAGGTTATTGAACAATGTGTTGAATAAGAAGAAGAAAAACACTAATTGGACAAATTTTAAATATGCTAATGGAATAAAACAAATTAAAACCAAATTTATCAAAACCTTATTTACTTTCTACGAATGAAGTAATGAACGGTTATCTTGGTCTTGGTTAATTTTATGTTCTATAAGCTAAAAGACATACAACTAAAGTAAATCAGTGATATAATTATATATGTAAAGATTTTTTAATGTTTAAACAGAAAAAGTAAAAAAAGTAGAAAGAAAAAGAGTAGTTGTGAGATTCGAACCCAGGTATTGCAGCTGTTAAAAGAAGATTATGCCATTTAGGCTATGTGAATATAATGCAATATATATTAAACAACCTAAATCCAGCGGGGGCACATTCCCCGCACTGGACCTATGCTGGATCCGCCCCTGACTATCAACGATTTCAATTTGGTTATACATCACCTAGAAAGGGAAGTCGAGGGTCATAATATATATGGATCGCGTATGAAAGATCTCCGGTTTCTTTTTGCTGAACAATAGTAAATTGCGTGTCTGACATTATTGTCAATTTGTATTATTATTTTTGAAACTTAAGTGTACTTTATCGAGAGTATGTTTTCTCTTTATCTGCCTTGTTTTTTCCATTTATGCGATGTTTTTAATCATGGAAAAAATCAAATATTTAGGACACACACACAAAAAAGAAAGACTACAAGTAGAATTATCACTTTCTGGTGATAATTCACGATCAAATGATCGGATCGAACAATATGTATATATATGAATATATATAGAGAGAGAGAAGAAAAGATTTTTATTATTAATAAACTGAATTTGGTAATTAGAAAACAACTATTACAAGGCTTATATAGTCTCTGCCCATAAGTTTCAATTTAATACAGTTGAGTCCTTTAATTATAAAATGTGACAAAATCTATTTTAACCAAAATACAACACAAAAATAATTTGCTGAGTTTGCAATCTAGTTCCTGCTCATCTGCAAATGTACACATTAGTCCAAAATATAATTAAAACACATATATTCAATATACCCCCTCAAGTTGGGCTATGGCAAAGATAAAATATCCAAATTAGTAAAATTTGGAGCACCTAAGGCTTTAGTAAACAAATCAACAAGGTTATTTGCAGAAAAAACATGTAAAAGATGAACTATTTTATTTTGAATTTTCTCTCTAATAAAATGGCAATTTACCTCTATATGTTTAGTACTTTCATGATTAACAGGGTTATTTGTTAATGCTAATGTAGATTTGCTATCTGTATAAAGAACCACATTATCATAATGATCAATATTAAAATATTTTAATAGCTGTTTTAGCCAACAATTTCACAAGTAGTGGATGCTAATGTCATATATCCAGGTTCTGCTGAACTTATATGGTAATCTGTTTTTTACTTTTCCATGAAATTAAAGATTGTTCTAAGAAAATACAAAGGCAGTTACTAATTTTTTTGTGTCTACACAATATGCCCATCAGAGTCACTAAATCCTTTCAAAGTTAAACCAGAAGAAGAAGAGAAAAATAAACCTTGTGCTGGATCATTCTTTATGTACCTGATAATTCTCAAATCTGCTGCATAATGAGCTTTGTTTGAAGATGCTAAAAACTGACTAAGTGAATGTACTGGAAAACTTATATCAGGTCTTGTTATTGTTAAATAAAATAATTTTCCAATAATCCTCCTATATTGAGTTATATCTTCATGTAAATCAATATCTTGATTAGTAAATTTTGACTTAGTATCCATTGGAAAATGAGAAGTTTTAGCAGCTAATTGACCAGTTTCAGCTACTAATTCTAAAGCATATTTTCTTTGGAAAACATGAATATCAGTTGTATTTCTTGCTATTTCTAAACCTAGAAAATACTTTAATGTACCTAAATGTTTGAATTTGAACTGATTATTAAAGAAAATTTTAACCTGATCAATAATTGAATTGGAAGAACTACCAACTAGAATATCATCCACATATACTAATAAGACCAAAAACACACCATTACAATTATAACTAAACAAAGAATGATCGGCAACCGACGGAATAAAACCAAAAGAAATTAGTGCATTACTTAGTTTATTAAACCATTGTCTACATGCTTGTTTTAAACCATATAAGGATTTTTGTAATTTACAAACCAAATATGTATTATTTTGCTAAAAACCATGTGGTACTACCATATAAACTTCTTCATCTGATTCACCATGTAATAAAACATTATTAACATCTATTTGTGCCAAAGTCCAATTTTTAGAAGTAGTTATAGCTAAAAAAGCGCTTACTTTGATCATTTTTGCTGCATGTGAAAAAGTGGCTTCATAATCAATTCATTCTAACTGAGTATAGCATTTAACAACTAACCTATCTTTGTATCTTTCTATACTTTCATCAGATTTATACTTGATCCTATAGACTCCTTTACAACCAATTGGTTCTTTTACTTTAGGTAATTCAGTTAACACCCAAATATTATTATCTTTTAAAGCTTTAATTTCATTTTTCATAGATTCTTACCAAAGTGGATCTTTAGGTGCTTTCCTATAATTCTTAGGTTCAGTAATTGAAGAAATAGCCAAACAAAAAGAAACAAAAGAAACAAAAGAAGATAAAGGATATAAAACATCATTATTGTCAGAATAAACTTCATTAGAAGTAACATGATAATTTTTTAAATATGCAGGTGCATTATGAGATCTTTAAGATTACCTTACAGTAATATTCTTGTTAGTAACATGATCATGAACACCAACTTTAGGATTAACATTATTATTCTTATCAGAAACATTAATAGGAATGTCTATATGATCATTTATATCAGGAACATCAACAGAAATATCAACAGGATTATAAAAAGGAACTTGAGAATTAACACCAGAAGTATCAAAATGCATGACATGTTCATAAAAGACATCATCCCTAGAAATAAAAAACTCATGGGAAATTAAATCATACAATTTATATTTCTTTGTACTTGTACCATATCTAACAAAAATACATTTTCTACTTCTAACATTTAATTTACTCCTGTTTCTTGTTAAACTACTAGCAAATCATAAACAAGCAAAAACTTTTAAGTGACTATATCCAGGTTTCTTATTATATATGAATTATCACTTTTTAGTGATAATTCACGATCAAATGATCGGATCAAACAATATGTATATATATGAATATATATATATATATAGAGAGAGATAGAAACCAAATTTTTTATTATTAATAAACTGAATTTCGTAATTAGAAAACAAACTGAATTTCGTAATTAGAAAACAACTATTTAGTCTCTGCCCATAAGTTTCAATTTAATATAATTGAGTCCTTCATTTATAAAAAGTGACAAATCTATTTTAACCAATATACAACACAAAATATAATTTGCTGAGTTTGCGTAGCTCCTGCTTATCTGCAAATGTACACATTAGTCCAAAATATATTTAAAACACATATATTCAATACTACTCATTAGATGTTTCAGCTCTTATTATGATTAAAGTATTCAAATTTCTCCCATCTGCAAAAGGAAATAGGGGTGTACACGGTTCGGTTCGGTTCGGTTTTTGAGTAAAATGCTAACCAAACCAATAAAAAACAATCGGTTCGGCTCGGCTCGGTTTTGACCAAAAAATCTCCGGAACCGAACCAAACCGAACCAATCATAATCGGTTTAGTTCGGTTTGATTTGGATCGGCTTGAGTTTTAACAAATAAAAAACACAATATTCAAAATTACATTAATTTCGTAAAATTTTCGCTTATATTTCATTTGCAATTTTAAACCAAAATTCGAATAACAAGTAAATTTAGAAATGATTTAACAAAATATATATTAATAACTACAAACAGCAAGTAAAACATCATATCTCAACTTATTGATGTGTATATATAAATAATTATATTATTTTATATATGAATAAAAATATTCGGTTGGGTTTGGTTTTGTTCGGTTTGAAAATCACGGAAACTGCAAACCGAACCGATTAAATCGGTTTATCAAATTTCAAACCAAACCAATTACTAATCGGGTTGGTTCGGTTTTTGATCGGTTCGATTTGGTTCGGTCGGTTTGATCGGTTTGGTTCGGTTTATGTACACATGTAAAAGAAAATATCAAATATGGAATTAACCAGAATTAATAGAATTACTTTTACATCTTTATGCACGCGATTGATCTAATAATCATCGAGGCTGTTTACACAACCATGATTTTATTTGATATTTAAAAGAACTAGTAACTTGTTGACGTTATATGCTGTCTTTATCATCTTCCGCTTCTTACTCCTTATCAGCCTCAATCATAGCTTCAAAATGTATGGTTTTCCATCAAGAAAGTCGACCGAATTGTTCTGACGTTATGAAAGAAGGACAGGGAAAGTTACTTAAAAGGAAATTAATACTAGTCTGATAAATTACATGCAGACAATATAGTTTCCCACTATGCAGACAATATAGTTTCCCACTATTTTCTAACCAACACATTTCTCTTTACGGTATGAGGTGGAAGGGGTATTTCTCCATGAGCTGGTAGTTGGTGTTAGGTGCAAAGAATGACTAAGTTGTTTGTGTTGTAGGATATATATTGGACTATTGGGCTTGTACTTTATGGGCCCAAGTGGGCCTATAACCCTACCACTCTATCTATATAAAAAGGGTTAGAGGTCTTGTATTTTACATTCATTCATATACATTCTGATTAATAAAGGCCATGTTGTTGTCTCTCTCTATATTCTCTCCCTATATCTATATACATATATATATGAGCTAATATGTCACACAACACGTTATCGGCACTTTGCTCGCGGATATTGGAGATTTTGGGTAAACGCACGGATATTGGGTACAATATAAACCTTGAGGTTTATCCAGGTTTTATTAGGTTATTGCTATATCGATCTTCACCAAAATACCGTGCGGAAGGTACATAGTTTTTCAAAACCTAATTTTTGTCTGGTAGCACTATAACCACATGTTTAGCGTCTGTGTATGGTTGCATAATTTGAAGGTTAACAAACCATATAATTTGTGTGCTTATATGTTTACTGCTTAAAGAAATATATATGTAAACAAAGCTGTATAATTTGTACCAGAAATAAAGGAACCATTGACCTGAGAAACATGTGTAATATTAATACGTACCAAATAGTTGTGTATGGTAAATCATAAATCATGAAATTGTATGTTGAACACATGTATGATTAAATTTGCTAGTGGATGTTACAATTAATTTCACGTCACAGGTATATATGTTACTTGGTTGAACACATGTTCAATATGAATTAATTTGTTTTGTTTTCTGGAATAGATTAAAAGAACATCAAAACCTGCATATATATGTGTATCCCATCTTAGACTCAGTTCTTGTATAGAACAAACTCTAATTGCATGATTTGATTGGATTTTAACAATGATCTTGTTATAATCGTATATTCTTATTTCAGAATTGCATGTTTGTAAAACTGAATTGATTAATTTGTCTAAAATGAAAATTGTTGATGTATACCATGTATTGAAAACTACATCTAAATTACTCATGATATTTATAAGCTGTAATTGCCATACCTATTGCTATTGTAATTAAATTACCATGTATAGAAATTGCATGTGGTATGATAAATTAGTAATTAAATATACTACTCCCCGGCATGTCGAAATTACCGTGAATAAAATTTAGATTGATGGATTGTATTAGATATTGTTAAGTGTGATTTAGAATATCTTGTTATAATATATACTACAAGCAGGTACAATCTAAATATATATTTAATCACGGGCATGTAATATTTATTTACTGCCATGTATACTTGTTTAAAACATGGTAATTTGCGAAATCATATATTTTCACATTTAAGTTGGAAAAATTATGAACCTTCTCTAAATAGGCTCACCTATTTGGATACGATGTCTAGGAAAGATATAGGCGGAAGTCGATATCCTAATGAAGTCGGGTTTTAAGTGGCATTCGTGCCCTCCACCCTCACCGTGTTTCCTGGTCGTTTTTCAAGTAGAGCTACCGAAAGGGGTTGAATAAATAATAATTTCCCCGAGTGTGTTTATATAGTGATGTATGTTTCGCCGAATTGGTGTTTTAGTATCGACCCGTCGTTCGATCAATGAGAACCGATTCACATGAGAAGCAAAACTAATGTTTTCGAACCTGTCGTTTCGGAAAAAAAGTTTGTGCTTGTGCAAGCCATAAACATATAAACCAGTCGTTTTATATGATAAATAATCTAGAACTCACAACACATGTTGGATGCCATCTATGATGACAAAAATCGTAAAACATACTTGCGAAATGACTATTTAAACGTTGATTTTAATCCGTCACCACATGTTACTCACCCTGATGTGTGAAAAGGTGATGCCCAAATTTTTTTTGGATGTCATCTTTAATGAGTAAAACACGAGTTTGTTGTTACCCTCGAGATGAATGCTAAGGCGTTGATTTTATTCCGCCGCCACATTTGATTCGTGATGACGTCTATGGTGAACAAATGTCTGAAATTGATATATTGGAGCTATCCTTCACCAAAATACTAGCTTGGAAATTGTATTTCATAAGCAGTATCGTGAATTTATATTCACCATGTTCCTTTATCGCCCATCTGTTATTGGATAAGAAAATTGCCCTGGTGAGTAATTTTAATCCTATTGGGTCAATGGCGAATTGTTTGCCTGATATTAATGCTCTTCGTGTACATTTTTTTTCCACAAATCGAGAACCGAGACAAGTGTTATTTGTCTCGAACTGTCGCGATCCCGATGAATCGCCTAGCCAAGCGAGATTTTAGACAAACGTCAAAATTGAAAATGTGTGGCTGCAAGACAGTAATTGAAAGGAACAATATGGCCCGTTATCACAAAGCAATAGATAATGCTCAAGGAGGCAACTCTATGCTATAAAGACAAAGGTCATGCACGGTTACTCCTTAAATAGTTTAAAACTATTATAAAGGTGAAAAAACTGATGCTAATGTGGTTAAAGCTAACTGAAAGGAAACTCTTGAGACCCCCGATTTTGTGGCTCAAATGAGTTTGATACCTTTTCTTTATTGATTTTGATAAATCATTGAGCCATTTTTTCGCTCATCTGGATTATGTTTTTCCATTTGGATTATGATTTTTCATTTTGACATACTTTTGGATTATGGTTTACCTGTTTACGAAATTTCTCGAAATAATTTAAAGTGTTTTGAACAAATTCTTTTGACAAATGTGACTAAACTTTAAATTATGAAATTTTAGGCAATACTTGTGGGGTAGTTGATTTTTTTGAAAATAGTGGGTAACAGTGTACCACATAATTTCACCAACTACTTGCCTAAAAGAGTACTCAGTGACAACGATTCTGGATCTGTCGTTCCAAATCGAAATCTTTGATAAAGCCAAATTGATTTGTCAAATATGAGGCGTTATACTCCTATAGGTTCTGTCGTACCTTGTTGAGTTATAAAATATTTGAGAAAACCAGTGTTATCTGGTAATAGCTCATGAAAGAATTAAAATTTCTTTACATAGCCTCCATTCAATACGACCAAAAGCGTATTTTAGAGGAGTTGAAATGTCTTTCAAGTGGTTGCTACCACATTCTTTAAAAGCATTTAAAGTTAATTTATCATTTCGCCTGTCGTCGAAATGATAAATGATTTAGATGGTAAGACATGATTGTCTGTACTATCATTCGCCTGTCGTCGATTGATAAGAGCATTTTGATATTGTGGCATTGGCCGGATGAGATATTCCCGGGTCAAAAGACGATGCTTGATTTATAATCGCATCGCATTTGGATTCTCTCTGAGAATATATTTCTCGATTAATCCGAAATTCATGCCATTAATGCTCACTTTGAAAGACTAGTATGTGTAAAGATCACGAAATGAACTCGTAGAATTCTTGTAAAGAATTGAAGTAGTTATTGTGGACTTATCCAACCATAAGACGGACCATAAATATAAATGGTTATGGTTGATGCATCGACAATATGGTCATATTTTAATGTTGTCCACATAAATGCAGCACTTTCCAAACTCTTAGCCTTATCATTAAGTTGATGGCTCATGATCCGGATTATCCTGAAAAGTCAAGTCGACTTGATAATTCCAAAGAGTAAGAATCGAAAATTCGATTTGAATTACTTGAGTTTGGAAATTGAAATTGAACATCATGTCGATTATGTTCAGATCCAAATGGACTCATGGAAAGTTTGATGATGCGACTGCAAATGATTGCACGCACTTCTTGGTCTTGCACACCAAGATTTATATTTCCGTGTGGGGTCATGCTATTTTGCTATATTGGTCTGTCTGAGGCCCATAGACACTCAAACACTCAATGCGTACTAGTTGGTTACTGGTTATGAGCCAGACGCCTCATATGAACGCGGGTTTGAGTGCTTAATATTTTGATTGAGCCGCTATAGCGTTCAAAATATGGACCTCTGAAGGGGACATAAGTCGATTATGAATTCCCTGCCTATCATTTGATAGAGTAACCTTGGCAAGCGATCTCTTTACCGCATGATATGCGAAAGTGACATCGCTAAGACTGTTCTCCCCGTCGTTAGGGGGAGATTTGCACGTTACCGTTGATAAGGAATGACGTGAAGTAACGTGGCATAACCCACTCAGCCTTAGCTTGATCCCCAAAACTGCACTTAGTGATAAGTAAGTGCATAGACTCCCTCAAGTCTAACTAAATGCCAGACGCATTTAATGACTTTATGAGATGTCACGAGATCATTTATAGCTGCTGCAAAATGCTTGCAAGGATAGAAGTCCATGTCGGACGCCGTGTTCCTGTCGTAACACGTTGCTTTGGTCGAACCCGCCAAGCAAAGGACGCTGCCATCGGCCGTCAGTCTGTCGTCCTTCCCAAGATATAAGGAAGTTGACCGGTTCTTAATTTGTTCAGCCCCAGAGGTGGTGAACTGAAACTCATTTGTCGCACGAGATTATAAAGGATCTAGGAGATGTGTGATTCCTCCTCATCCTATGAATCTTGAAATATTTGTTGATCATGATATCTTAGACGATATTGAAGCGAAACGAGACTGTCATTGATTACTTGTTCATATATTCGGTGACGATTGATAATATAAGCAAATTATGACAGGGAACCATGTACCGTTGCCTGAAGTCAATGTAGAATAGACTGGACTAATGGAAACTTACAATCCAAGTAGACTCCTTAGCGAAAGTGTGTTTGGACCTGTAGCTCCAACACCACCAATGTTAAACGAGTTCGTTTATTTGGTTATTTGTAATGAAAAGTGATGAGAATAATGAGATTGTAGAATGCTCACCTAGTAGCGCAAGACTTCTCTCACACCTTGGAATTGATTACGAGATGGTTGATTTCCTCGTAATGGACATTATAACGGTCCCCTACTTTATCAGTTTAGTAGTTTCCGAAAAACTGATTATGTAGCATGTGATTGTGGTCACTGTTTTATCTCTATGGGGGTATAGACAAAGAGATATAGATGAAGGTCCATGTGTGACTTCATAATGCTTGAATCAAGTAGTTCCTGACCACGGAACACGATCTCAATTAAATGAGACGTTCACTATATGGATTAATATAATCCGAACGGATGTGGTATACCCCACTAAGTGAGTACTTGATTAGCTTGGGATACTTGAACAAGTATTATGCCCTTGCGTGTTTTATTATGCTATCCATATTTGGATTTGCCTTCGAGATGAAGGATCTTGGGAAGACACGGTAGTGACTCGGCCTGATGATCGAGCCCGTAAAGATTGAATCTAAGTCCATGATTCAGACTACACCCAGAATGTGTTATGACATTTTAGTCATCATGACACTAAGTCGTCTGATTCTCCCATGATCGTTCGATCACTAGACATTGATATAGACCCAGTCCGTCCCTGATGAGACGATGAAGAGATATTGAACCATGATGTTCATATCTAAGTACAATATGCGCATCATTGTACTTGGTCTAATATGCTAGGACGAACATCTTGTCTGCTGTGAATGGTATAGCTCGACACAGCATCGCGCTAACACGCTGCCATCGAAATGGCACTAAAGACACATTCCCTTACCTTATGGTAATTTTGGAAGTGGTCTAGTTTATCCCATTTGCGTCATCGAGTGTAGCTACCCCCTTCGGTACTCGAATTAACGCAACCCTTTTTCGGTTATACTGATGCCGGTTACTTATCACACCCGCATAAGGGAAGTTCCTAACATGGTATGTCTTTGCCATTAGGAATAAGGCGATATCTTGGAGGTCTTGGAATGACTCCAAACGAATCACTCTGATCTATTCGAGCTAGTATTAGCCATATTTGAATTAGATATGCTCTGTCTCATGATCTAGATAAAACACTTGTCATAGAAGACAACTTGTTGTTATCGATCAAGAGAGACATGACTACATTATGCTATTTAGCATTTCTCGCCGAAATTAATCTTCACATATGAAGTTTAAGAGCATCCTGTCGAATGATCGTTTTATTCCATGTTATATTTTCTTGCATACAGTCGTGTGCAAGTAAATGAGGCATCCAGTCGAATGCTCGTACTCTTTCTTGGAATATGAAATCTTTGCACCCAGTCGTGTGCAAGTGAGGGGAAGCATCCAGGTGAATGCTTATTGCACTAATTACTACTTAGTCGAAATCATCGCACCCTGTCGCGTGCAAGTGAGGGGGAGCATCCAGTCGCATGCTCATGTACTCTTTTTGTCCTTAGACCAAGGTTTTTCCCACTGGGTTTTTCTTGGCAAGGTTTTTTAGCGAGACACGTTCCCATTATATCTCACTTAAGATTATCGAAATTAGGGGGAGTATCCTGTTGTATACTTCTTACCACTGTGTACTCTTTTGTCCTTCGACTAGAGGTTTTTCCCACTGGGTTTACTCTAGCAAGGTTTTGATGAGGCACCTGTTTTGTGGTTGATTCCCTATTACTACCAATGTTGCACTTTTTTTCCTTCGATCAGAGATTTTCCCATTGGGTTTCCTCCGGCAAGGTTTTGATGAGGCACACTGTTTTGTGGTTAGTTAATTACATAGAATTTCGGCCTATATCATTCGGCTACACAGTTTCTCATAGGTACCGGTTTTGTCCCACACTGGGTTTTCCGTCCCTAAGGTTTTTATGTGTTTAACACTGTGAATGAACTCGACTCAGATCGACTGCATGAAGACGAAGAATTCAAGACGTCCAAAGGGGGAGTGTTGTAGGATATATATTGGACTATTGGGCTTGTACTTTATGGGCCCAAGTGGGCTTATAACTCTACCCCTCTATCTATATAAAGAGGGTTAGGGGTCTTGTATTTTACATTCATTCATATACATTCTGATTAATAAAGACCATGTTGTTGTCTCTCTCTATATTCTCTCCCTATATCTATATACATATATATATGAGCTAATATGTCACACAACAGTTTGTTATTAATATGTCAGTTTATTGATCTTAATATTGATATAAAGTGGTGCTTTAAATCGATTAAGTTGAGTGTGTTTCACAGGTTATTATTATCTCAGTCACAACTGGACTTTCGATTCAGCTGGTGAAGGAGATTACAGTTTCAGTTATTACTCATATATAACCGGGTTTATGGCGAATTTACTGAAAATGATTATGTCGACTTATATTTTCCTCTAATCTTTATGATTAAAGATTTGTACGTGGTCTACAACTAGTTGAATAATTAAATCAGAAGATATTCTCCAAAAGACAAAGTTAAATCAAATTATAATAAAGAGAAAAAAAGGAAATATCTATAAAGATAAATAAGAAAACTTGTTTGAAGATAAAGTAAAGATCTTGACTCCATGTAAAGAAAAGATACCGATGATAAAGAAGATCAGTACTTTATTGATAACAATATCAACAAAAGAAAGAGATCAAATAAATTACAAGATTGAAGATTGAACAAAGAAGATTTGATTAATACTCCATCCGTCCTTAATTAAGTGTCCATTATTCCATATTGGGTTGTCCCAAAATAAGTGTCCGTGTTTTCAATATGGTAATTCTAATGCAACAAATTTACTCTCTTACCCTTTATATACTTACCATTTATAACTACAACAACAACAATTTTTAGGAAAAAAGTTACCCACATTAACTTTAATTATGATATTTACAAGGGCAATATTGGTAATTTATGTATCAAAATTTAATATCCTTAAAAAGTAGCAATTTATAAGGGGGACACTTAAAAAGGGACGGAGGAAGTATTTTATTTAGTCTTGTAACCGTATTATATAAACAGAGTAGAGTTATAGTTTTTACTTAGCTCTCATAAAAAGATTAGACACATTATTAGAGAGAGAATAACACACGAGTGATTATTGAAAAAAAATCATAGACTTAGATCTAGACAGATTGATAGTGTTTAAGTTGTGATATATAAAGTTAGGCATATACGCTTGAGTGTTCTAAGTCTCAAAACTCGTTATTGTCTTTGACATATCAATAAATCACTGGGTGAGGGCCTCCTAGACGTAGATCTAGCACTAGATCGAACTCCATTATCAACGTTGTGTGTTCAGTTCATTTACTATTCCAGACGATTTCAGTTATAACTTGAGTTAAAACTGAGTCATAACTGAAAGCGTAACAACATCTTGAAACTTCGACTTACGTTTCTTACAAGTTGTATCAGAGCCTCATTCTAGATATACATAGTGTGGATTATGTGATTCAAGAAATATCAATTCGATGGAAGAAAAGGAGTTTGATAGCTTAGAATCAAAGTCAATTATAAATTCAGTTGTAACTGATAATGAAACTGATGTTGAAAGTTATGATGAAGAGCACTCTATGCAAGAACTGTAAGAGCAATATTTATTGTTGTACACTAAGCATATGAGTATGTCCAAGAAGGTACAAAAAATGAAAATATTGGCTGAAAATCTGAAAAACAAAAATTATGAGATAAGTGAAGCCCTGAAGAGGAAGGAACTTGAGCTAGATGAAACTCAAAGGAAAATCAAGCTACTGAACTCAAGTGCAACTGAAAGATTGGACGAAGTGTTCACTAGTCAAAGATATGGAAAATACAACAATGGCTTGGGGTTATGGAGGTACTAGAAATACCATCTTTGTGAATGCCTCAACCAGCAACACCATACAAGAAAAGGTACAAACCAATCTAAGTGTTAAAAGACTTCTAGTTACAACTGAAGATGTAACTGAGAAATTTTCTAACTCAAAGTGCAACTGAAAGAAAAAATTTCAAAACTCCATATAAACCCGCTACTAAAAGTTATTTTAAATTGTGTCACTACTGTAGAAAACCTGGACATTTAGAAAGAAACTATTTCAAAAAGTTTTATGGAAATAAACAGGGTTTTTATTGGGTTCGTAAACCAATTTCTAAATGGATTTGGGTTGTAAAAAAAAAAAGAATGACATAGTTAATTGCAGTAAAACTACAATTAGTTCTTTAAAAGCTATTTCATCTGATTCTTGATATTTTGATAGCGGTTGTTCTAAGCATATGACAGGTAATGCGACCTTACTGAAAAATTTGAGTTATATAAAAGGCAACACGGTTACCTTTGGGAATGATGAGAAAATAAAGATAATTGGTAATATTACTCTCAATAAAAAGGGCATGCCTAGGATTAACTATGTTTTTTCTTGTTGACGGTCTAAAATCCAATTTGCTCAGTATTAGTAATTTTTGTAAAAGTTGTATGCATGTTAAATTTAATAGAAACAAATGTCATGTGATTGATGATAATAATAACTTAATCATGACTGGTGTTAGATCTGCAGATAATTGTTATGTTTTTGAAAAGTCAGTGGTAACTTCACCAAAAGTCAGTTGTAACTAAACTGTAACTCATGATACTGAAATTTGGCACAAAAAATTAGGACACATGAACTTTGGAACCCTTGCTGAACTTATTAAATCTGAAAGTATTACAGGTGTACCTGAACTAAATGTTAATCTCCGAAGAACTTGTAGTGAATGCATGAATGATACACAATCAAACAGTTTTCATAAAAGTGTTAGCCCAATCTATACCACTAGTGTCCTTGACCTTTTACATGTAGATTTAATAGGTCCTATGGAAACAGAAAATATTGGAGGGAATAGATATTTGTTAGTGGTTGTGAATGATTTTTCAAGATATTCATGGATAGTATTTATAAAACCAAAAACAGACACTTTTAAAGCCTTTAAAAAACCGTGTTTACAATTAAAAACTGAAAAGGGATATCTAGATCAAAGGGAGAGATTATAAGTATTAAAAGTAAACATGGAAAAGAATTTGAAGATTCAAAGTTTTCTGAGTTTTGTGATAATCAAGGAATATCTCATAAGTTTTATTTCCCCAAAACTCCACAACTAGACCGTGTTGCTCAAATAATGAGTGTAATTATACTAAAAATGGCTAGAGCCATATTAGATTCTAAAAACTTGTCTATGAGACTATGGGCTAAAGTTGTAAGAACTTCGTGTCATATTGTGAATAGGGTTTATATCACAAAAGAAACCAATATGACAGCCTATGAATTTTAGAAATATAAGAGGCCTAATTTAGAATATTTTCATGAATTTGGATCAGTTTGTTATGTGTTTAAGAATAAAGAAAAAGTAGGAAAGTTTGAGAATAAAAATGATGAATGCATCTTTCTAGGCTATTAAACAAACAATCAATCCTATAGAGTTTATCTGAGAATGAAAATGGTTATGGAATATTTTAATATGTATTTTAATGATTTCAAAGATACTAATAAGTATGCAGAGGAAGAAGAGCTGATTAGTTTCATGAGAGAAGAGGAAGAACAAATCGAAAGTGAAGACATGCCTCCAGTTTCAACTACCGTTATAACTGAAGAAACAGATAATCCCGACTTGGTTACTAAACCAGTTAAACCTGAAAGTCCAACTGAAGTGAGTCGAATTCTGAAAGTAAGGTACGATATACGAGGACTCAAACAAACCACCCTATTGACAACATCATTGGAGAGGTAAGTGAAGGTATGATGATTAGAAAGAGACACCATGACTCAATCGCTTTACTATGTCTTAGTTTTCATGTACAACCTTATAATGAAAAAATCTTTAGAGCATGGTGAATGGATGCATGTTTAATTAGTTGATCCGATAATGAAATTGCTATTGATTTAGCTAATAATCTTGTATAACATTGTAGGATTAAGAGTATTGATAGACAACTTTTTATAAGAGAACTTCTAGAAGAGAAAAGTCTAGTGTTAGATCATGTTATAACGGAGAAGCAACTGCATAATATTTTTTTACAAAACCTTGGATGTGAAAAGATTTGAACAACTAAAGAGTGATTTAGGTATCCGCTATTATAAAGATTTATAATTAATAATTTATTTTGAAAAAGGCTTGAGTTAGCTTTTGTGTTAAAGAACTGTTATAAATCTGTACGAGCTTATTATCAAAGTCAATCTGAAAAATATTTATATTTGATTTAATAAAAGAGCAGTCTAAAACTGTCATATTTCTTTGAGAACTTAAAGCATATGAATGATGAATTAAAACTGGTTTATAACTGAAGAAAATCTTCAAATGGTTATCTATGTAAATATTAACTCTTAAATCAAAAGGACAAGAGGTTATTTGGAGAGACATTTATCGGTAGGTTCCGGCCACCTCTATCTATATCTCAGCCGTTACCAAGGGAGATCAAGGATATAATCTCTTAACTGAACTGGATATGTGTGGCTATTATCCCAATGCATAGCCTATTTCTTAGGGGTTTCATAGTGAATCTAGTCTTTATCCTATATATGTATATATATCCCATAGTGTGGAGAAACTAGTTAATTAAAATACATGCGAAGACTTGGAAAATAAGGGTTAGCTTTCTCAATAAAAGAGTCAGTATAAAGTTTTTTCTTGGAAGAATAACAGGTATGTTCAGTTCCAATACAGTTACTGTTCTATGTTATAATTGAGGAATAACTCAAATCTTTCGAAAAATAATTATTAAAGTTATTTATTTATAATTCCGCTGCACAAATCACCTTATTATTAGTATCTAAAACTCCGCCAATAATATTTGCTTGGGATGTACTTTGATCTAATTTTGTGATTATTTCTTATCTATGAGTTGTCTTATATTATTGGAAAAATCTTTCTTAGAATGTTACTGGATTATTGGCTAATGATGTGATAATGATTATTTTCTTCAAAAATCTGTTAAGTAAATTTTGGTGATATCTGGTTAATGATGAATTTGATTGATATTGCGTATGATACTCTTTAATATTTCTATGTGATATTGGTAACACTCTCGTGACTTGATTTTGTAATTTCTTTGGCAAAAAGGGAAAGAAATATGGTTGAGTGTTTGGAGAACGTTTTTGGCTATTCAGGGTGAGTTGTGAAAAATGATTATCTAGTTATAACTGATGATGAACTCGAGGGGGGGGGGGGGGGGGGGGTATGATTGATACTTATATGTTTATTATTTATATAATTATCATAAGCATGGGGAGTTTCACTCAACTTTATTTTTGCCAAATTAAATGACAAGGGGGAGATTGTTAGGTCCAGAGAATGACTAACTTGCTTGTCATTAATATGACAGTTTATTGATCTTAATATTGATATAAAGTGGTGCTTTTAATCGATTAAGTTGAGTGTGTTTCACAGGTTATTATTATCTTAGTTATAACTGGACTTTCGACTCAGCTGGTGAAGGAGATTATAATTTCTCATATATAACTGAGTTTATGGCGAATTTACTGAACAAGATTATGTCGACTTATATTTTTCTCTAATCTTGATGATTAAAGATTTGGACATAACTTACAAGTAGCTGAATGATTAAATCAGTAGATATTCTCCAAAAGACAAAGTCAAATCAAATTATAATAAATAGAAAAAAAGGAAAGATATATGAAGATAAATAACGAAAGATGTTTGAAGATAAAGTAAAAATCTTTAAGCCATGTAAAGAAAAGATATTGATGATAAAGAAGATCAGTAGTTTATTGATAACAAGATCAACAAAGGAAAGAGATCAAATCAATTACAAGATTGAAGATTGAACAAATAATATTTGATTAATATTTTATTTAGTCTTGTAACCGTATTATATAAATGGGGTAGAGTTATAGTTTTTACTTAGCTCTCATAAAAATATTAGACACATTATTAGATAAAGAAAAACACACGAGTGATTATTGAGAAAAAATCATAAAATTAGATCTAGAGAGATTGATAGTTTTTAAATTATGAGGTATACAATTATGCATATACGCTTCAGTGTTGTAAGTCTCAAAACTCGTTACTGTTCTTGACATATCAATAAATCACCGGGTGATTGACTCGGAGACTTATATCTAGTACTAGATCGAACTTCCATCATCAACGTTGTGTGTTCAGTTCATTTACTATTTCAGACGAGTTCAGTTATAAGTTGAGTTAAAACTGAGTTATAACTGAAAGCGTAACATGATCTTGAAACTTCGGCTTACGTTTCTTACAGTTGAAAATTAATTTTCTTCTCCAGCTCAACGCTTCATCATAATGTCTTTTCTTCATTGCAGCTTCCTCCAAGGTTCTGCACAGAAACTAACCCAAAAGACTCCTCAAGACCTTCGGAATGCTTTTTCTCTTTAACCAAACCAGCTGCTGATTATCTTCACTCATTTGCTTCAGCTCACTCACAACCTTTTTCTGGGTTCGACTACATTCGATACTTCAGCCTTGCTTTTACTTGGTCGTGTTTCTCTGCCATGCAACCGTACGGCTGGCAGTTTCCACCGGCATTGGATAGAACGTCGCGACTGTCCAAAGCTTTCTTGTCAGTTCATTGTTCCTCAAAATTGATGAAGAAGAATACTAGAACGAATTTAACGTACCTGAAGATTATATCCTCCGAATGACAATGAAAGAAGCCGGTTCGTCTGATGATGTACAGGATGCCCTAGCACAGTGGAGGATTTGGGCAATCCACTCCTTGATGAAGATCTAAATGCAGCTTTAGATTCTTTCGACAATCTGTTTTGCCGTCGATGTTTTGTATTTGACTGTAGATTGGATGAAAAGTAATTAATAAACCACATGCAACTCAGAACAAGTACCTCTTAGTAAACTGAACAAATACCATCCTTTAGATCAAGAATAAAATTTATTAGCACAAAGACACCTAAAATGAACTAACTCTAACATGAGACAAAAAGTATACACGTATATGTGGAAGGAAAATGGATATTTCCAACTAAAAAGATTTCACGAGTCCTCAACTCCTCGGTGTTTATCTTTGGAAATGTTTAATTAGTCAAACATTAAAATACTTTTACAAACAAAGTCCAAGTTTGAGAACAACTGTATTACAATCATAGGCTCTGTTTTTTTTTTAAATAGCTAGAAATCTGTCATTTAAAAGCTAAATAATCTGACTATCTAAATAACATTTATCTCCATTGTTTTTGGTATAGTTTTTATTTTCTATTATTAATTTATTAATGAGAGTCTTTTTTTAAACTAACCAGTAACCCTCACATTAGAGGTGAGCAGGGTAGACTAGGATTTCAACCACTGGGGCAACTCGTTTACTCGGACCCAACTTGTTTACCCATAACTAGCTTGGTTATGGTTTTTCCAACCACTTATTTCCTAAATAAGTTATTACATATTTTGCAGTTAAAAACCTTTAATAGGGTTAAAAATACACGGGGTTAATATATTTGGGAGTAAAAGCATTAAAAAAATTTCAAGTCTCTATAGGTTAAAAAGTCTAGCTGACAGGTGTGTCGCAACAACTTGAATTCTGTTTATGCTAAATACCTTTTCTATAAGCCAAAACATAGCTGCGTTGGTTATAGAATCTAGGGGGTGGGGTTGGGGGGTATTCTCTAGTCTTAGAGCATAACGTTTTATATTTTTGGTTCGTTTCAGGAAGGAAGGAAACGTAAAGGATCTGGCATAACCGCAAAATTGAGGAGGAACGTTTGGGGGAAACTATGTTTGTGTCAAAAATCTAAAAATCAGTCTACAAATCAAAGCCAATGGTAACTTCCATATTCTGAGTTCATATTAGATAATAATTACACGCCAAAGAACAAAGAAGTCATAGGCAGTACAAAGTTGCTTTAACTACGCAAAGCATTAGGTACGCAGAAGTTATGGTAAATGTTGATAAATAAGAGAATGGGTAAAAGTTCCTTCAGCTTTTCAAATCTAAACAGGGTAGTTCAATTGTATCAAGGAGGTTGATGCCCTTGATTAGATGAAAAGGCCACATATTTTTCATTAAAGACACCATGTTGCGATGTTATAGCAATACAATATTCTTTTCTTGGGAAAGAGCAATATTTATAGAAAAATAACCTCAGCTTAAGAATCCTGCCAGTAAAGGAAGATATTAATTTGATGTTCTAAAATTTAATGTAAAACCTTGGTTCAATATTTTATTTATCATTTTTCTCCTTAAACTCTTAGCAGAACAAGTCCTTGAGTACTTCAGAACGAATAATTATTGTTAAGATACACAAGAAGGGAGAGAAAACCTACCCATTATAATCTGGTAAATCACTTATTCGTCTAGATGAGGACCGGTAGCTTGTATTTATTCTCTTCCGATTCTTCGTCGCCATTAGCCTCATTCATTTTGTATGAAGCTTGTTTTATTGTTCTCCAAAAATTTATCTTAACTTTGAGCAATAGTAGAGAAGAATCTCAGGCCTCTGTAATACACACACAGTATATATCAAGGGTCATGGAAAAAAATTTAAATTTACCAAAAATATATACCTTTTTTCAAACTAGCAAAACAGGTGCCAAATTATTTATATATGGGCTTAGGTGTCAAAACTTGGTACAACAAAAGTTATATAAGTAAACAAAGGGAACTTAGACAAGAGTGACATGATTTTGAAAAAGATAAGGAAACGAGAAGCAGTGAAATCATGCCAGAAAAATACAGCTACATAAAATAAGCAAACTTAGATAAAAACAATTTCGCAGATTCAATCAACAAAGTCCATGATGCAGAAAATAGTAGGCGAAGTCAAGTAAATATCATGTAATATAACACAAGTATTAAATAGCATTCTAAACGGAATCAAAGATAGATTTTCAATAATAAAATAACCTATCGTAAGTATTCCAACTAAATAAACTATGGGATTTACAACCAAGGAAACGTTAGTAAGAAATATGTATGCATAAGAATATATTACTATTAAATGGTGAGACCTCGATACTTATAGTGACATTAGATTTCTAGCATTGAAGCTCTGAAGATATCGTTTTTAACTTATGCAACCACATAATAGTTCTAATACTCGAAATATCTAATTATTCTTATACTTCCACACTACGGATATTAAAGAAGTAAAATACCAAAGAGGAAATAATTGTATAGCTAATTAGCATGTAACTTAATTCAATAACACAGCAAAATAAGAAAACAAGACAGTAACATCATGGCTAATTTATAAATACATCCAACAAGAGCAGGCGATGCAAATAACAGTATTTATCCCGTCTCCTAAAGGCTAGATCTGCTCATTATTTCGATTAATTAATTATTGGGCCTTCGGTTTTATTGTATTAAAAAAAAAAAGGGACTAAAAATTGAACAGAATAGTGCAAATATCTTTCGTTGCAACAACTAAGTACATCAATTTTGAATCTAAACTGGAATTAAAAATAAATGCAACATCAAAAAACAAAAAGAATTCCTAACTGCTATAGGATTTGGAAATGGCATGTTGTGACGACCCAGATTTCCCGGAAGGAAATTCTGTGGTGCGGTATTGTGCGTCAGTCCCACATCGTCCAGATATGAGAGTACTCGTGTGGTATATGAGCTTAAAGATCCATTTTCTATCAACAAGGCCTTTTAAAGCCGTGCGGCACAACAGCGAGGACGGAACTCCATAGTTAAGCGTGCTTAACTTAGAGTAGTACCAGGATGGGTGACCCTCTGGGAAGTTGTGCCAAAGCGGACAATATTGTTAATACGGGCGTGGCGGTTCGGCCCGTGGGGCCGGGTCGTTACAGATGGTATCAGAGCCTCTATCTGGCCGGAAATGTGGGGACTAGCACGTGTGTGTGAGCCCCTGAAGGATGACGTGCCCGACGAGTACGTCGTGCCTAAAGGAAGGGTGATTGTGACGACCCAGATTTCCCGGAAGGAAATTCTGTGGTGCGGTGTTGTGCGTCAGTCCCACATCGCCCAGATATGAGAGTACTCGTGTGGTATATGAGCTTAAAGATCCATTTTCTATCAACAAGGCCTTTTAAAGCCGTGCGGCACAACAGCGAGGACGGAACTCCATAGTTAAGCATGCTTAACTTAGAGTAGTACCAGGATGGGTGACCCCCTGGGAAGTTGTGCCAAAGCGGACAATATTGTTGATACGGGCGTGGCGGTTCGGCCCGTGGGGCCGGGTCGTTACACATGTTATCCTAAAGTCCCTTGAAAAACTCTAAATAGGTACTTATTAATACATCTTTAAGGAAACTTAAGGTAGTTTTCAAACAATCCCTTAACCTACTATAAGTAATTTTAGAAGTTTTAAACCTAGGGTTCACAAAGCAATTGCGGCACTAAAAAACAGTTTTATATTTGGTGCAAAGCAAAAAAGTGGAAACTAAAAGAAAGATCAAACTATAAAAAATTGAATAGAAAAAATATATAAAAGCAGTGCTAAAAGATATTATATGGAATTGTAACCTTTTAGCAGCAAACTGAAACCCTAGTAATAAAATATCATGTGTTTTTAGAGAGAGACTGTATATAGGCATGTATATCGAGAGATTATATAAAAGCAATGCTTAACGATCCTATATTTTTTACCATGCATAAAAGTGAAAATTAATACAAATATACAAACTATAATAAATTAATTAGGAAGATAATTAATTTAAAAGCAATGTTAAAGGATGTGATATGGACTTGTAACCTGTAGATTAACACCCAAGTGAAACCCTAGTAATATATAATGGTGGTGTGCTTTTGGAGAGAGAGAATGTATATAAAGATATATATAGAGAGGGAGAGAGGGTAGGGCTCAACTTTTAGATATATGATTGAGATTGACTGGCGGCTTAGAAAATTTGTTTACATTTGAGAATGATGTGGAGCCATATTTATATATGTCTGTCTAGGTATTTGAGATTTAAAAAAAAAAAATAGAATTTCAACATAAAAATATTTTTTTTAAAAAAATAGAATTTTGTTTACTTATAACTTGTAACATTTGAAAGTAATAAAAAAGTTTGATTATTTATATTATCTTGACAATACTGCCCTATAAAATACTTAAGAAACAACAAGATATATAAAAGACCAAAAAACATTCTTTAAAGCTCCTTAGGTTGCTACTAATTTTACAAGGTTTTCTGAACATGGTAGTCATCACATGATCAGAAAATAGATTAAACTACCTCTTGAAGTATATGATACGTATAATTAATCTAAGATTTGGAGGGACTGTCCAAGTCAGTTTTTAAAAAGAAAATTAATATTGTTGTAGGAATTATTGGCCCTATCTTGGGCCTTACTCTACTGGCACTATCTTGTACTTTTCTAGCATATGTAAGTTTAACCTCTATTATATAAAGAGTGTCAGAGGTCTTTTGATATATCTATCTATCACTTATTAATAAATAAAAAATCGTTTTGTTGTCTCTCTCTATATTCTCTCTATATCTACTATATAAATATCTATACTGACCTAATAAGACTCACAACACATTATCGGCACTTTGCTCGCGGAGAATAAGATTACGCTCGTAGATATTGGAGATTTTGTGTAAACGCACCGATATTGGGTATCTATAAACCTTGAAATTTATCATGTTTTTTTTGCTATATCGACCTTCACCAACATACCGTGCGTAAGGTACCGAATTCAAAACTCAATTGATTGCATAACACTGTAACAGTTGCATGATAAATAAACATATATATGCCAGTAGTCACATGTTAGAATTAATTGTAATTGCATGAATGTATGATTGTAAAGCATGTATTTGTTATGATAAAATCCTAATGAATGTTAAATTGTTACAATTGTCCAAAACATGCATGAATATGTTACCCGATTATGTGATTAGCTATTTGTAATATTCTGTATGAATCTTGATTGATGAAGGATTTAAACAAGTTCAATTGTAAAACATGTGTAAATAAACAAAACCATGTAATTGTAAACATGTAGTAATCTGTCAGACTGAATATGTAACAAACTGAAAACCATATGGTTGTTCTTAAAATTATCTGAAACTATTGACTGTGCATGTTAATTACTAAAGGACTAAACTGAAACTTGTCTGAAATTATGGACTGAAGCTGTAATAACGCTGTAAATAGATATATAGTTTGCTGAAATTGCACGGATAGTTCCTATAGTATATTACATGTATAAAAACAGTATATATGCGTTATAAAAGTCAATATTCGGTATATAAATATTCACCCACAAGCATATATATATATATATATATATTTATTAAAAGGCAAGTGAATAAAAATTACATGTTAATTGAATAAATTGATATGTTTCCATGTAAATTTAACCCATTTGCATTTTAAAATTACCATGTAGAATTAATTGGTAATTAAGAATATATTACTTGCTTGCATGTTGTAATTAACATGAATAAAATCTTCACATATGACAGTTAATAATAATAATTAGATCTTACTAGTATAAATTGTGATATATTATGTGCGATTGATGATAATTAGTAAATATTAAAAGTAGCAACATCTATATATGTAATCACTACCAAGTGTATAATATGGTAATTTACGAAATCATATATATTCACGTTTAAGTTGGAAAAATTATAAACCTTTCCCAAATAAGCTCACCTATTTGGATACGATGTCTAGGAAAGATATAGGCGGAAGTCGATATTCTAATGAGATCGAATTTTAAGTGGCATCCGTGCCCTCCACCCTCACCGTCTTTCCTGGTCGTTTTCAAGTAGAGCTACCGAAAGGGGTTGACTAAATAATAATTTCCCCGAGTGTGTTTATATAGGGATATATGTTTTGCCGAATTGGTGTTTCAGCATCGACCCGTCGTTCAATCAATGAGAACCAATTCACATGAGAAGCGAAACTAGTATTCGAACCTGTCGTTTTGAAACAAAGTTTGTGTTTATGCAAGCCATAAACATATAAACCAGTCGTTTTATATGATAACTAAGTCAGAACTCCCAACACATGTTGGATGCCATCTATGATGAGGAAATCACAAAGCATACTTGCGAAATGAATGTTTAGGCGAGGTATTTTACGCCACCACATATTAGTCACCCTGATGTGTGAGCATGTGATGCCCAATTTTTTTTTGGATGCTATTTTTTATGAGTAAAACACGAGCTTGTTGTGTCTCATAAGATGAAGGCAAAGACGTTGATTTTATTCCGCCACCATATTTGAGACGTGATGACGTCTATGGTTAACAAATGTCTGAAATTGACATATTGGAGCGATCCTTCACCAAAAATACTAGTTTGGAAATTGTATCCCGTAAGCAGTATCGTGAATTTATATTCACCATGTCCCTTCATTGCCCATCTGTTTGTGGATGAGAAAATACCCCGATGAGAAGTTTTAATCCTATTGGGTCAATGGCGAATTGTTTGGCTGATATTAATGCTCTTCGTG
Source organism: Primula veris (assembly GCA_963682055.1). Taxonomy (NCBI): domain Eukaryota; kingdom Viridiplantae; phylum Streptophyta; class Magnoliopsida; order Ericales; family Primulaceae; genus Primula; species Primula veris. Next base: position 10,704,708 of record OY821747.1, read on the forward strand.
TATATTTTTTTCCACAAATCGAGAACCGAGACAAGTGTTATTTATCTCAAACTGTCACGATCCCGACGAATCGCCTAGCCAAGAGAGGTTTTAGACAATCGTCAAAATCGAAGACCTGTGGCTCCAAGACAGTTCTTGAAAGGAACAATATGGCCCATTGTCTCAAAGTAAGAGATAATTCTCAAGGAGTCAACTCTATGCTATAAAGACAAAGTTCATGCATAGTTACTCTTTAAATAGTTCAAAACTATTATAAAGGTAGAAAAGCCGATGCTAATGTGATTGTAGCAAACTGAAAGGAAACTCTTGAGACCCTCGATTTTGTGGCTCAAATGAGTTTGGTACATTTCTTTATTGATTTTGATAAATCATTGAGCGGATTTTTTGCTCATCTTGATTACGTTTTTCCAATTGGATTATGATTTTTCCATTTGGACATACATTTGGATTATGGTTTTCCTGTTTACGAAATTTCTCAAAATAATTTAAAGTGTTTTGAGCAAATTACTTTGACAAATGAGACCAAACTTTAAATTATAAAATTTTAGGCAATACTTGTAGGGTAGTTGATTTTCTGAAAATAGTGGTTAACAGTGTACCACATAATTTCACCAACTACTTGCCTAAAAGAGTATTTATTGACAACGATTCTGGACATATTGTTCCAAATCGAAATCTTTGATAAAACCAAATTTATTTATCAAATATGAGGCCTTATACTCCTGTAGGTCATGCCGTACCTTGTTGAGTTATAAAAAATCAAGAAAACCAGTGTTATCTGGTAATAGCTCATGAAAGAATTGAAATTTCTTTAGATAGCCTCCATTCAATATGACCAAAAGCGTATTTTAGAGGAGTTGAAATGTCTTTCAAGTGGTTGCTACCATGTTTTTTTATAGCTTTTAAAGTTACCTTATCATTTCGCCTGTCGTCGAATGATAAAGGATTTAGATGCTAAGACATGATTGTATGTATTATCATTCGCATGTCGTCGATTGATAAGAGCAATTTGATATTATGGCATTGACCGGATGAGATATTCCCGGGTTAAATGACGATGTTTGATTTATAATCGCATCGCATTTGGATTCTCTCTTAAAATATATTTCATGATTAATCCGAAATTCATACCACTAATGCTCACTTTGAACTACTAGTATGTGTAGAGATCATGAAATGGATTCGTAGAATTCTTGTAAAGAATTGAAGGAGTTATTATGGACTTATCCAACCATAAGACGGACCATAAAATATAAATGGTTATGGTTGATGCATCGACAATATGGTCACATGATTATTGTTGTCCACAAAAATGCAACATTTTCCAAACTTTTAGCCCTATCATTAAGTTGATGGCTCATGATCCGGATTATCCTGAAAAGTCTAGTCGACTTGATAATTCCGAAGAGTAAGAATCGAAATTTCGATTTGAATTACTTGAGTTTGAGAATTGAAATTGAACATCCTGTCGATAATGTTCAAACCCAAATGGACTCACAGATGATGCGACTGCAAATGATTGCATGCACTTCTTGGTCTTGCGCACCAAGATTTATATTTCCGTGTGGGGTTATGCTATTTTAATGCATTTGTGCGTTATGAGGCCCATAGACACTCAAACACCATAAGCGTACCAGCTGGTTACTGGTTATGAGCCAGAAGTCTCATATTAACGCGTGTTTAGAGTTCTTAATTAATATTTTGATTGAGCCGCTATAGCATTCAAAATATGGACGTCTAAAGGGGACATAAGTAGATTATGAATCCCCTGCCTATCATTTGATAGAGTAATTTTGGCAACCGATCTCTTTACCGCATGACATGCGAAAGTGACATCGCTAAGACTATTCTCCCGTCATTAGGGGGAGATTTGTACATTACCGTTGATAAGGAACGACATGAAATAACGTGGCATAACCCACTCAGTCTTAGCTTGATCCCCAAAAGTGCACTTAGTGATAAGTGCATAGACTCACTCAAGTCTAACTAAATTCGAGACACATTTAATGACTTTATGAGATGTCATGAGATCATTTATACATGCTGGAAAATTATTACAAGGATAGACGTCCCTTTCGGACGCCGTGTTCCTGTTTTAACACGTTGTTTTGGCCGAACCCGCCAAGCAAATGACGCTGCCGTCGGCCGTCAGTCTGTCATCCTTCCCAAGATATGAGGAAGTTGACAGGTTCTTAATTCGTTCAGCCCCAGAGGTGGTGAACTGAAACTCGTTTGTCGTACAAGATTATAAAGGATCAATGAGATGTGTGATTTTCTCCTCATCCTGAGAATCTCGAAATATCTGTCGATCATGATATCTTAGACGATATTGAAGAAAAACGAGACTGTCATTGATTACTTGTTCATATATTCGGTGACGACTGATAATATGAGCAAATTATGACATGCAACCATGTACCGTTGCCTGATGTCAACGTAGAATAGACTGGCCTAACAGAAACTTGCAATCCAAGTAGACTCCTTAGCGAAAGTGTTCAGACTTGTAGCTCCAACACCACCAATGTTGAACGAACTCGTTTATTTGGTTATTTGTAAGGAAGGGTGATGAGAATAATGAGATTGTAGAATGCTTGCCTAGTAGCGCAAGCCTTCTCTCACACCTTGGAATTTATTACGAGATGGTTTATTTTCTCGTAATGGACGTTATAATGGTACCCTACTTTATCAGTTTAGTAGTTTCTGAAAAACTGATTATGCAGCATGCGATAGTGGTCACAATTTTATCTCTATGGGGATTTAGACAAAGAGATATAGATGAAGGTCCCTGTATGACTTCATGTTCTTGAATCAAGTAGTTTCTTACCACGGAACACGATCTCAATTAACCAAGACATTCACTATATGGATTAATATAATCCGAGCGGATGTGGTATACCCACCTAAGTAAGTACTTGATCAACTTGGGATACTTGAACAAGTATTATGCCCTTTGCGTTTTTATTATATGAACCATTTTTGGATTTACCTTCGAGATGAAGGATCTTGGGATGACACGGTAGTGACTCGACCTGATGATCGAGTCCCGTAAAGATTGAATCTAAGTCCATGATTCAGGCTACACCCAGATGGTGTTATGATGTTTTAGTCATCATGATGCTAAGTCGTCAGATTCTCCTATGATCATTCGATCACTAGACATTGATATAGACCAAGTCCGTCCCTGATGAGACGATGAAGAGATATTGAACCATGATATTAATATCTAAGTATAATAAGCGCATCATTGTACTTGGTCTAATATGCTAGAAAGAACATCTTGTCTACTTTAAATGGTATAGCTCGACACAGCATCGCGCTAACACGCTGCCATCGAAATGGCATAAAAGACATTTTCCCATTACCTTAAGGTAAATGTGGATGAGGGCTTGTCTTATCCCATTTTGCGTCATCGAGTGTACCTACCTCCTTCGGTACTCGAATTAACGCAACCTTTTTTTGGTCATACCGATACCGGTTATTTATCAGACCCGCATAAGGGCTATTCCTAACATGGTATGTCTTTACCATTAGGAATAAGGCGATATCTTGAAGGTCTTGCAATGACTCTAAACAAATCACTCTGATCTACTCTTGCTCTATGTGACGATTAGAGAGTGTATATGGCTTCGAGCTAGTATTAGTCATATTTGAATTACATATGCTCTGTCTTACGATTCATATAAAATACTTGTCATATTTGAGGACAACTTGTTGTTATCGATCAAGAGAGACATGACTACATTATGCTATTTAGCATCTATCATCGAAATAAATCTTCACATACGAAGTTTAAGAGCATCCCGTTGAATGCTCGTTCTATTCCACGTTATGTTTTCTTGCATCCAGTCGTGTGTAAGTAAATGAAGCATGCAGTCGAATGTCATTCTCTTTCTTGGAATATGAAATCCTTGCATCCAGTCATGTACAAATGAGGGAGAGTATCCACGAGAATGCTTATTGCACTAATTACTACTTAGTCGAAATCCTCACATCATGTCGTTTGCAAGTGAGGGGAGCATCCAGTCGGATGCACGTGTACTCTTTTTGTCCTTAAACCAAGGTTTTTTCCCACTGGGTTTTCCTTGGCAAGGTTTTTAGCGAGACACGTTCCCATCATATCTCACTTAAGATTGCCAAAATTAGAGAGAGTATTCTGTTGTATAATTTTTACCACTCTGTACTCTTTTGTCCTTCAACTAGAGGCTTTTTCCCACTGGGTTTACTCTAGCAAGGTTTTGATAAGACACATGTTTTGTGGTTGATCCCCTATACCTACCACTGTTGCACTCTTTTTCCTTCGATCAGAGATTTTCCCATTGGGTTTTCTCTGGCAAGGTTTTGATGAGGCACATTATTTTGTGGTTAGTTACTTACATGATATTTCGGCCTATATCATTCGGATACACAGTTTCTCCGGTACCGGTTTTGTTCCACACCAGGTTTTCCGGCCCTAAGGTTTTTATGTGTTTAGCACTGCGAATGAACTCGATTCAGATCAACAGCATGAAGACAAAGAAATCAAGTCATACAAAGGGGGAGTGTTGTCGGATATTATTGGCCATCTTGGGCCTTACTCTATTAGGTCTATCTTGGACTTTCCTAGCATATGTAACCCTACCATCTATTATATAAGGAGAGTCAGGGGTCTCTTGATATATCTCTCTATCACTTATTAATGAATAAAGAACCGTCTTGTTGTCTCTCTTTATATTCTCTCTATATCTACTATATAAATATCTATACTAAGCTAATAAGATTCAAAACAAATATTAATATGTGGCAAATTCATTTTCTGCATAAAATGGGGATTCTTGTTTGAGGTAACTTCCCAAAAAGAAGAATTTGGCCAGACACACAAGGAAAGAAAGTGGGGATTCTTGTTTGAGGTAACGTCCCAAAAAGAAGAATTTGGCCAGACACACAAGGAAAGAAAGTAAATTGTGCAGAAAATGTAATTTTGTATCAAAAGCAAGAAAACGCTTATTTAAACGTAAGCCTCTCATCATTAACACATTCACAATTTCCACACACATAGTCACTAACCACATCATTAATCTTATATGTGACATGACACAAAACAAGCTTATATCAAACATATTTAAGTTTTAGTGAGTTAGTTTAATTTTGATTCGACCCTAATAATTGTAAATGTTTCATTATCCAACGAATGCTTAATACAAAACAACTCCAAATTTACTTAAATGCAAAATATTACCAAAAGTATGCCTAAATGGTATCACGAAACAAAAAATGATCAAGATAGCATTATGCAAGTTATGCTGCTTAAAATCTGCATAAAAAATCAAATCACGGTTGAAGTGATACAGCTTAAGAGAGTTGCAAGACCTTTAATAGAATCTAACTTTTTAAAAGCTCTCTCAAATTCTGAGTAATTGTCAGAGAGTATCAATGAAACTTTAGAAGAAGATCTAGTTGTGAGCAAGTAACCATTTGTAATGCAGAAGAATTGGTTGTTGATCTATTCCTTAGAGGTTTTGAGGAAGATTATAAAGGGCTTATAATTCTAAGGAAAAAATCCAAAGGAAAAGGTTTAAAGCTTCCCAAAAGTGTGGAAAAGGTGAAATTACATGGATAGAACACTAGAAGATCCACATCATCATATCATTAGTGGGAGACCTTATGATAGTACGTATCTAAATCAATCGAGTTTACTTAATCAAAGTCCACCCTCTTTGACTATTCAATGTCAATTTTCTCAACAAGTTTAAGCAGAAGAGAAGCAAAGTCCTTCAAAGATTGCTCTCAAGTCTTGTGTATTTCTGATCTCGTTATAGATTTTGTTGTTTTTTTCTTATTTTTTCTATGGATCGTTTTAATAAGGTGTCGCGGGTCAGGTTTTTGCTCCAGAAAACAGACATCGTGATGGCACGAACTGGGGTTTAATCATTGCCCGATTCGCTCAGCCAAACCAACAATCACGTACACTCGTATTTCACTCCCAACACTCATGTATCGCTCTCAAACGCAGCCCGTTTCAACACCAAAACATGGCTGGTTTCTGTGACAGAAAGCGCAGCAACATAGACAAGCAAATGTAAGTAAAAGAACACCGAAATTACAGCCAATTGGCCAACCTTTAAATTATAATTCCGTTAACAATTACAAGGACTCGTTTACAACACATTTACAAGAGCAACTCTGTCAAAAACTCTCTTATAAACTCAATGTAAAATGAAATGCTAGTCTACCATGTATTTATAACCATATTTAAAAAAACGCGGTATGTTGCGCTATATTGCGCGAAATAGCATTTTTTTTGGAAAAAACGCATCGAAAAAACGCTATTTGGATAGAAAAGCGCTAAATTCGCGCTATTGTGACTAAAAGTACAAAAGGAGCGAAATTGTTGAACTGGTAGTGTACATAGCAAGTTTTTAAAACAAAATACAGGGACTGGTAGTGTAAATACTGGGTTGACCCCTATAGTTTATAACATAACACAATTAGCCCCTTTAGCATATAACATGTCATAATTAACCTCTATAATTAATAACATGTCACATATTCACTTTTATAGTAAATAACATGTCACAAATTCCTCTATATAGTAATTAATATATCAAAAAAAACACATTTATGCTCAAATATTTAAAAACAAACGTAGATTTTTTAACCAAACAGGTCTCTCTCTCTTTCTTTCCCCAAAATTCACAACTAATTCATTTAACTTTTAATTTTGTTAACATAATTAGTATAAATTATATGACTATAGTGCTATATTGTTATATATTTAGGCAAAACAAATACATCATAAAGCGCTACGTTACTATGCTATTTGCGCTTTTAGCGTTTCTCTAAAAAAAAACGCTTTGGTAACAACAACGCTATTTAAAATAATGATTTATAACACATACATGGGCAGTTTACAAACTGTATAAAAGAAACTGCCAAATCACATGCTTGACACCTGCCCCCGACAGTTATTTGAGTGTATTTCACTGCCAAAATGATGTACCCAGTGTCCCTAAAACCCTCAACAATCAGCCCGCGAAATGTTGTCCAAAAGTAACCGTTCCCGCCAAAACACAGTTTGAACAACTGCTGTGTTTTGCTACTTTTTTGGCTGTCCAACACTCAACCAAATTTCAGCCATTTATACTCAAAATTCTCCTTATCGAACAGCCCAACAAACTCACCACAATCAGTTGTCAAATCCCTTGGCAAACATTGCCAAATTGCTTTCTAAAACCGTCCCGAAACCAGCCAAATGCCTTCGGTGTTTCTCCTTGATTCTGTCCGTCATTTAAACCATATCAAACCCGTAACTCTTGACGCTCCTACACGCCAATCATTAGCCAACGGTGCCCAAAAACGTTCCTTTAAAGTGTCAATCCGCTAACCAAACGAACGCTAGCACAAACATGCTAACAAACCTCCCCCACCTAAGCCATTCATCGCCCTCGATGAATTAAGTGTTTATTACAGCATTCAATACCAAAGTTTAGTCCTCGTCTAACCCGCATGATAGCCCATACTTCTCCCACATATCAGATTTTCCGCAACTCGTTTCCATTGTCCCAAACCTGCAATCAAACCTCACTCCTTAGGCAGATTTTTGTCTCAAAAACCCGCTGTCCAAAATCCATCTCAAACAACTCAGATTTTTCCTCGTTTGAAAAATTATTGCCTCGATGTCCGCCTTGAACAACCATTATGTTTCCTCTTGTTTTTCCTTTCGAAACCCGCTGTGAATTCCGTCTCAAAACAGCCACCGGTTTCTTCCTATTTTGATGATAACGTTTCCAAAATACTTTATGTTGCCTTTTCTCTATTCTGCTCCAAATCCTACTGTCCAAATCCGTCTCAAACAGCCCACAATTCCAGCATACAAAATCCAAAATCCAGCCATTCGGCTTGCACCAGATACCCCATAACTACCTAGCGTTTGTCGTATGATGCCATTTTGTTTTCGCGTTTTGTATTCTGAAATTTACACCCAATAACGATGTGAAAATTCCAGCCAACAAAACATAAGTTTGGTCCTCTTCCGTTGCAAGATAACTAGTATTTCTCTTGCATTAACCATCACTTACTCCACCGTTCTGATTCCCGAAATCAGCCACACATCGAAACAATAACCAGTTTGATCAAAGACAACCGAAAGTCTTTCGATCCCTCATTTCGTTGTTGTTCCCTTTCCGTTCTAACAACCAACATTTCCAATTTTTCATGCAACGCCACGCTACACAATTTTGTCGAAAAACTAACTCGAAGTCTCCACTTCCGTTTTCCGAAATCCCAGCCCTTGCGTATGTCCATTTTTCTTCGCAATTGACTTCCGAAAATTGATGTTCACCATAGAACATCTCTGTCCAAAACAGTGTCGAACAGCAGCTATTTCGTGTCGATTTTTCCAACGCCACGGTGCCAAAACTTCGCCCACTGCCATCAGAGAACATCAACAATTGAGTCCTTCATCTAGCGAGAGTGTCTTGTCCTTTCCGTTCTTGTCACAGCCATCGCAAACCGCTCTGATACCAGTTGTCACGGGTCTGTTTTTAGCTCCAGAAAATAGACCTCATGATGGCATGAACCAGGGCTTAATCGCAGCCCGACTCGCTCAGCCAAACCAATACTGACGTACACTCGTGTTTCACTCACAACACTCATGCATCGCTCTCAAACGCAGCCCGTTACAACACCAAAACAGGGCTGTTTTCTGTGACAGAAAACACAGCAACATAGACAAGCAAACGTAAGTAAACAAACACCAAAATTAAAGCCAATTGGCTAACCTTTAAATTATAATTTTATTAACAATTACAATGACTCATTTACAACACATTTACAAGAGCAACTCTGCCAAAAACTCTCTGATAAACTCAATGTAAAACGAAATGTTAGTCTGCCATGTATTTATAACACATACATGGGCAGTTTACAAATAGTTTAAAAGAAATTGCCAAGCCCCATGCTTGACACCTGCCCCCGGCAGTTATTTGAGTGTATTTCACTGCCAGAATGATGTACCAGGTGTCCCTAAAATCCCTCAACAATCAGCCAATGAAATGTTGTCCAAAAGTAACCGTTCCTGCCAAAACACACTTTGAACAACTACTGTGTTTTGCTACTGTTTTGGCTGTCCAACATTCAACCAAATTTCAGCCACTTATATTCAAAAGTCTCCTTATCGAACAGCCCAACAAACTCACCAAAATCAGTTGTCAAATCCGTTGGCAAACATTGCCAAATTGCTTTCTAAAACCGTCCCGAAACCAGCCAAATGCCTTTGGTGTATCTCCTTGATTCTACCCGTCGTTTGAACCATAGCAAACCCGTAACTCTTGACGCTCCTACACGCCAATCATTAGCCAACGGTGCCGACAAACGTTCTTTCGAAGTGTCAATGCGCTAACCAAATGAAGGCTAGCACAAACATGCTAACATAAGGCCTTTTGGCCAGTAACTTTGAAAATCAATGAATATAGTGTGGTTCTCCCAATCTAATTAAAAAAAAGGCCATTATTGATTTTCACACAACATCTCTATTGCATGGAAAAAAAAATATTAATCACAATAACAATTTAGAAAGAAAGAAAATATTATCTTTCACAGGAGATGCTGGGAGTGCTCTTAAATAATATATATTTGGAACCAATCATACGGATGTCTGAATTGGCATGGTAAGCGTGTCTCATTCAAAGGTAAGACTGCAAATCATGAATTGATTCGGAGATGAACAGACTACATGAGAATGACAAGGCCGACAGTCTCATTGTTTCATAATATAGAAGGTTCTAAAAAAAGTAAGCTCATCAATTTATCAGGTGTAATCGTCAGTTTCAAAATTAAAAAGATCATTTGATAATGTCACATAGACTATGAAAGAAGCCACAAAATTCTTATATAACTTACTGCTTTTTATATATATTTGAAAGAAAGAAAGATGAATTATCAGTTACATAACTGCCGAGGACAAAGCTTTCAAGAGCTCAAAAAAGAACAAACATTCGAGCCATTCCCATTACATATTTTACTAATACTGTTGGGAAATCAAGTCGAGGTTAAAGAAAGACAGAAACTTAAACCGAGCACACACACAATTTGATAACGGAGTTCACCCGAATTGGCTACGTCTCCGGGCATGGCACTTAATATTATTATAATGAGGATTACAATCGTAATCTAGCTCAACACAAGCTATGCTTCTCTCGCAACTAGAACTCTCTCACTTATAATATGTAAAAGGTACTTGTGTAGGTGTAATTAAAATACAAGATATTGGAGAATATAAATAGAACCCATAGTGGCTCTTATTACAATTCAAGGCGATGTGGGATAATAAGAAAACATGGCCAAATCTCATTTGGCTCCACAACTCAACAATCTCCCACTTGTAGTCAAATGTCGAGTGCTTCAAAAGAATTCTGATTATCCCCGACCACCGAACTCACTGTGCTCCACCGAACAGAATGCTCCCATCGGTATCCTTGTATAATAATATTACTCTTCAGAGTTGCTCATCTTCCATGTAACGGCGACTCTGAGTATCAAGCTCGGAGTCCTACTGAGGTTGCACACAGCCTCAGTTTGTCGATTGTAACAGCCTTCGTTAGCATATTGGCGTGGTTCTTAGCGCCCTCAATCTTTTCTAGCGCGAAGATTCCATCTTCTAGAACAGCCCGGATAAAATGGTAACGAATCTGTATGTGCTTGGTGCGTGAATGGAATACAGGATTCTTAGCTAGCTGAACTGCACTTTGACTATCACAGTGCAGAACTCCCTTGTCGGTTTTCTGACCGAGCTCCTCTAAGAAACCTTGCAACCAAATCATCTCTTTGCTTACTTCTGTCATCGCGACGTACTCAACCTCTGTGGTCTACAGTGCAACAATCTTTTGCAGCTTAGATGTCCAACTCACAGCAGTACTGCCATAGGTACAAATACATCCCGTTGTGCTCTTTCGGCTATCCAGATCACCGGCCATGTCAGCATCCACATAGCCGTGCAGGCCTACCGAGGTCTTTCGGAAACATAATGCCGAACTCACAGTACCCGAGAGATATCTCAATATCCACTTCACAGCTTCCCAATGGTGCTTGCCCGGGTTACTCATGTAACGACTGACAACTCCCACTGCATGGGCAACTCCCACTTCTATAAATTTTATGAACGCAAATACTCGCTATGGACACCATATCGTTGCTGTCTAAAGTGTTTGGGCTCCTACATTCAGAAGAAAAACATAATAAGATTCACCATATTGCTGCAGATAACAACACCGCACTCGTTGCATTCAAACGTCAACTTGCCAAAAACTCAGCAAAAGTTGGGTCTAGCTACAAAAATATGGACCTGCCTATTAATAATTTCCCATTCCAGTAGGCTAGTACTCACTCTAGTTCAAAGGTGACCCAACCTGGAAGTAATAGACAAGCTCTTACTTACGGTCATGATAATTTCAACAGATCTGGTCCTGTTTTGTCCCGTAATCAAGGTCAAAATAATTACTCTAGAAGCGGCAAAAACTCTAATGCCCACTGTACGCATTGTAATCGGAACAAAAATTATATAACAGGTTGTTTTAAACTCATAGGGTATCCGGAATGGTGCCCTGGACGTCAAAGCACCACAAACACTCAAGGACCGGTAACAAGAGCACATGCAGCGTATACGGAACCAAAGGCGGAAACAGGTTCTACTTACCTCACTGAATCTGAGGCGTCTCAAGCAAACCAATTATTCAGTGATCATTCTGCACTATATTATGGTAATAATTTTAATACAATTAATGAATGGATCATCGATAGCGGAGCATCAAATCATATGACCCCCAATTTATCATTATTCAGTTTTTTCAAAAAAATTGATGGTGTACCTCCTGTACACTCTGCATCTGGTTCATCTCACCATATATATCATATAGGAGACATTAACATTATACCAACTATTAAATTAATCGGAGTATCTCATGTTCCTTCCTTTAAATATAATTTACTTTCTTTACAAAGATTAACAAAAGATCTTAATTGTAATGTCATTTTTTTTCCTGATTTTTGCTATTTTCAGGATCAGACATCGAAGAAGATAATTGGAGCTGGTGAGGCGCGGAATGGACTATATTTTCTCCGACAACCAACCACAGCTTTAATCAGTACAACTATCGAATCAATTCTTTTACATCGTCGTTTAGGTCATCCTGCCCTTAGTAGCATTTCTTGTTTATTACCAAAAAATAAAAATCATCATCTTTCAGCTTGTGATTCTTGTTTTCGCGGGAAGCACACCCACCTTCCGTTTAATTTAGTACTTAATAAAAGTTTAATTCCATTTAACCGTATTTTTATTGATATTTGGGGTGGGTATCATACGCCTTCCATGTGTGGTGCTCGATATTTTCTAACCATTGTGGATGATTGTACACGAATTACTTAGGTTTATTTACTTAACCGATAATCCGATGCATGCTTTCCAAAAGATAAATTTCTTTGTCCAAATGGTAAAAAATCATTTAATGCCAACATAGTTTTTTTTAGATCTGATAATGGACAAGACTTCTTATCAAATCCGATCTCACAATTTTTTAACGAAATTGGGATACAACAAGAATTGACTTGTACCGGCACACCACAACAAAATGGCATGGCGGAACGTAAACATCGTCACATCCTTAATATTGCTCGATGTTTGCGATTTCAAGCGCATTTACCACTTCGTTACTGGGGAGAGTGTATTTTAAGGGAAGTTTATCTTATAAATAGAACACCAACACAGATTCTTAAAAATAAATCTACTTATGAGAAACTTTTTGAAAAAGAACCTAATTACTCCTTCTTACGTGTGTTTGGCTGTTTGTGTTATGCTCAAACCTCTCCTGTTAAAAGAGATAAATTCCAAGCCCGAGGAATCCCGTGTATTTTTCTAGGATATCCTCCTCGTCATCATGGTTACTGCTTACTAATTATTGACGACAATTTTTTTTTCATTTCTCAAGATGTAACATTTATAGAAGACAGTTTCCCTTTCCAAGATGAAAATTTTAGTAAAGTTGCAAATGAATAGAGTAATAGTACACTTTTTTTTTCACTAACTCCCTTAGATGACCCATATCCTATGTACCCAAACAACTAGCCCAGACATAGAAACTCGTACTAAAGAAAATACCATTATCGAAAACCCAACCATAACTCTTATACTGACCGAATTACCTACCCCTGATAAACAGCCTAGTACCACACCTCATCAGTCAAAACAACCTGTGACCGAAATAATTTCAACCCCCAATGCACAACCGAACATTCAATCTAATGACTTAAGGCAACCGATCCAACCCCAAACCAGCCAACAATCTTTGCGCCAAAACGACACAAACAACCCTCAGCCCACGTAAACAATTATATTTGCCCCACTCTACCCACTCAGTCCTCCGCTGCATCATCGGCTCACAAATCGTCTTCTGCTACATCCCACCCATTGGCTAATTTTATTTCATATGATAATTTATCTTTACCACGTTTTTCTTTCCTTACTGCTATTTCTCAAATCAAAGAACCCCGCTCATTTAAACAATCTATAAAAGATCCTCATTGGTGTGAAGCTATAAAAAAAAAAAACTTGATGCCTTAGAAGCAAATAAGACTTGGTCCCTATCTACTCTCCCAAGTGGAAAAAGACCCATCGGGTGTAAATGGATTTTTAAAACAAAACTTAAAGCATATGTTACAATTGAAAGATATAAAGCTCCTCTCATCACAAGCATGATTTATTTCATTTTGTTTATAGCCTAAGGAGATGAAGACTTTGTTGTGTCATTGGGAAATTGGAATGTTGAAAGGCTTGGTAATACATATAATCTGTTACCAACCGGATGCATAATAAGCACATGAAAAAGAGAAACGACAATAATAATGCAAAGAAATGAATACTTCATAAACGACACTACGGTATTGTTAAGAAAAAAAGGAAAGAAAATGAAAGAGGATTGAAATTTTGTTTTTCTAAGTTCTGAATGCAATTACGCGTTTCAGTTGGAGTCATTTGTTGGGCAATTGCAACTCGGCAATACGTATGTTTGCCAAATTGGACGTGATCACCACGTCTACGTCTCTGAGGCACTCAATCGGTATTTTATTGATATTGAAAAAGGCTATGATGGTTAACCTGAACCACAAAATAATTAGTCTTATTTATAGCCAAGAAAGTTCTAATTGATGAATAAATATGAAATATTTATTTTATTGATATTTCATTTCTTACAAGTAATCTCTTTCAACATCTCCTTGTATTCAATATAATTAGTAAAAGATATCTTCTTTAGTGCGTCTATATTATAGAGATTGTTTAAAATCACTTTTTACTTCGTCTTCACACTTCTAGAAAACACGTCAATTAATGCGGTTTTTTCTGAGGCGATAATAAAACCGCATAAATTATTAGTAATTAAGGCGGGTACTTTAGAGGCGGAAAACAACCGCCTCTAAAGAGAACAATAGAGGCGGTTTAGAGTTATTGCCTTTAAAATAATTTTAACCGCCGTATTTGCCAAATTACGACATTCAAAAAATTGAACAACTTTTTAAAATAAGTCACTTTTTATTTTAAAAAATGATGTTCGATAAAATTCTCAATTGTGTTTTCTTAAATTTATTCCTTTTTTAAATTTATTGAAAATTGAGATAGCGGATTATAATAAACTAGCTATTTATTCTCACTTCATAATATACATATAAGTGACTATAAGCATGCACTTTATGAAAAATACTTAACTTCTCAAAATAGATAGTAGAATGTGTGACTTTTCAAGAAGTTGTGTAAATGAAATACTCCTCCACACAAAATATAATATTGCAAAACAAAATTTTGTCTCAGACAACACTTTTTACATTGTGGCCAAATGTATTGTTTTAAATGTTTTTAGTTGCTCAATCTGAAGTTTAGGGTTAAGGGCCGTTTGGCAACAATTTTTTTAGTTGATTTTAATATTTTAAAATTTAAAAATCTGTGAGTGTTTGGCAAGTCAGATTATTCAAATTCTAAAAATATGATTGTTAGTATGGAAAAGTTAAAATTCCAGATTTTTAAAATTTAGCTTTTAAATGGATTGTTAAAGCAGATTTTTTAAATCTGACGTTGGGCAAAAAAATCCGTTACCAAACATAGCCTAAATGTTTATTTACTTTCATTATTTTAACCGTAAGGACCTCAAAGAATTTTATTGTTTTAAATGTTTTTAGTTGCTCAATATGAAGTTTGAAATCACTAGTCAACACTGGGCTTTATAATATTTAGATCTTTGCATTGATTAGTTGATTGACAGAGAGAATAATTGATTAGTTTAACTGAAAGAGCTTATTTCCAATACTCTGATTTTTAAAAACCATTTTCATTCCGCTTCTTACTCCTTATCAGCCTCAACCATATCTTCAAAATCATAGCTTCATTTCCATCAAGAAAGTCGACCGAATCGTTCTGACGTTATAAAGGAGAGACATGGAAGTTTACTTAAAAGGAAATTAATACTAGTCTGATAAATTACATGCAGACAATATAGGTTTCCCACTATTTTCTAACTAATACATTTCCCTTTACCGGATGTGGTGGAAGGGGTGTTTATCCATGAGATGGTAGATGGAAATTAATTTTCTTCTCCAGCTCAACGCTTCATCATAATGTCTTTTCTTCATTGCAGCTTCCTTCAAGGTTCTGCACAGCTTTTCAGAAACTAACCCAAAAGACTCCTCAAGACCTTTGGAATACTTTTTCTCTTTAACCAAACCAGCTGCTGATTATCTTCACTCATTTGCTTCAGCTCACTCACAACCTTTTTCTGGGTTCGACTACATTCAATACTTCAGCCTTGCTTTTACTTGATCGTGTTTCTCTGCCATGTAACCGTACAGCTGGCAGTTTCAACCGGCATTGAATAGAATGTCGTGACTGTCCAAAGCTTTCTTGTCAGTTCCTTGTTCCTCAAAATTGATGATGAAGAATACTAGAACGAATTTAACGTACCTGAAGATTATATCCTCCGAATGACAATGAAAGAAGCCGGTTCGTCTGATGCTGTGTTGGAAAAATGTAGGAAAACATGTATTTTATACATGGTTGTTCCAAGTGGTCAGGGACCATCTTTGAGTCAATTTTCAATGCGACTCCTCAGTTTTTCTGAGGCCATACTCAATGCGGTTGAGTAGCTCGTGCGACTAGCTTCGCAACGGTATATCGCATGACCTATTCGGAGGAAAGGTGTGAATGATAATTGGACTCGAAGGTTGGTACTCGAAAGAGGCAATAAAGCCAATGCTGGAAAATGAGAAAAGAAATAGGATTTAACCCATGAGGGTTATCCCACATTGGAAAATCATGAGTAATTTTTACAATATATATACTAAGGTATCCTATGTGGATATAAAGTAGTGTGTCCACATACACATGTGTGTATTGTGTACCACACATGGGCTTGCTCGACGGGCGGGCTTGCTCGTTGGGTTTTTAGCTCAACGGGAAAAAGTGCGCCTGTTCCTGTTCGGGAAAAGTGTTCCTGTTCGGGAAAAGCGCGCCTGTTCGGGAAAAGCGTGTCTGTTCGGGAAAAGTGCGCCTGTTCGGGAAAAGCTTCCAGCAAAGCTGTAACTGTTGCAATAAATATGAATTTATTGCAAAGTTAATACTGCAGTTTCGAATTTCGAAAACTGACAGTAGTAAAGTGACTTTAATGGCTGAGATACTCAGCAAGCCTATTAAATTGGCAGACCCCCCACATGTCAAACACAACATTGACAACATTCTGAAATAAAATACAGAAGCATATATCATCTCTCAAAAACAGCATTACATTTTAGAACCAGAGAGAACCACCCACCAACAGTTCGACCTTGACTCGTCGCCAGTTTCCGGCGAGTCATCCGAGACGTTGTACCTTGGGATCGAAGCGCCAACGCAACCAGAAACCTTAAGGTGGTTGGGCGAATATCGGTTAAGGGCATACTGTTAACAGTAGCCTCGTCTTATTTTATTCTATTCTGTCCATTTCATTTACGTCTTTTAATTCTGTCCATTTCATTTACGCATTCAATTCTGTCCTTTTTTACTTTAGTATTTCAATTGCTGTCCTTAGCTGTAGCTTTATATTCTGTTTGTACTTATCTGTAATTAGTTTAAAGTTCTGTTTTTTTGCTGTAATTACTATTCTGTAATTTAATTCTTTAATTAGAATAGTTTCAATTCAGTCATGTAATTTCAATTTTAAACAGAACAGTCCGGCTGTTAAGTTTGTACTTTCCAGTCCGGCAGTTTCTATTTATTGCAATTCAGTACATCAGATTATTAATTAATAATAATCTGATAACGTTTGCTTTAATTATTTTCAGTACCTACATGTTGTAATCAGTTTATTGTATTTCATTTGGAAATTAATAAAGATTACACTGGTTTTAATTAATTCTTGTTTAGTCCTTTTATTATTATTAATTGTTATTTCGTACACGGAAACCAACAATCTTAACCGATATTCTGTTGTTTCTTTCGTGTATTGATTAATACAATTTTTTATTTTTTATAAGGAATAATGCTTTCTTGTTTTCATTTCTAAATTATATTAGAAATTGAATTACAAAGGAAAAATTCCAAACAGTTTTAATTTTATTTTATTTTCTTGTTGATACCAACCGTATTGGTATTCAATAAGAATCGTTTAAATCCTTTTAATATCAACCGTATTGATATTCTAAAGGATAAAAGTTTAATTTTGTTGTTTGTTTAATAATTCTTTTACAAACCCAAATATCAGTTTTGGTGTTTGTTTATAGAATTTATTGTACACGTATCTCATACGTTTTGGTTTGTCGTTTCAGATGACAAACTCGTCGCCTATTGAGTTGCCTATCGGGGGTGAGCATGACCCAGTGGTTGGTGGGCCTGTCCATAACACTGGGGGCGATGCGAATGTGGTGGCTAACGCCGATGACGCAGTTGCAGCGGCTGAGGCCGCAGCAGCTGCGGCTATGGCGGATGCTACAGCCAAAGCTGAGGCTGCGGCCGAAGCAGCGGCTACGGCCAAGGCCGCGGCGAAAGCTGCGGTAAGAGCCAAGGCTGCGGCCAAAGGCAAGGCACCGATGTATTCGGCTGTGCCTACTTTGCCGACTTCTCATCTGGAGAAACCGGAAAAGTTCAGGGGAGACAACTTTAAACGTTGGCAGCAAAAGATGCTATTTTATCTCACGACCCTGAATCTGACCAGGTTTCTCAAGGAGACTGCTCCCGTCCTAAGCGAGGACGATCTGGACAAGCAGTCGTTCTCTGCGGTTGAGGCATGGAGACATGCCGACTACCTATGCAAGAACTATATCCTGTGTGCTCTAGATGACAAGCTGTTCAGTGTTTTCGAGCCCAAAGCTACTGCAAAGGAGCTATGGGAGACTCTCGAAAATAAGTACAAAGTGAATAACGCTGGCACAAAGAGATTTGTTGTCACGGACTTTCATGAGTACCGTATGACTGACAGCAGGGGTGTCATGGAGCAAGTTGAGGAGCTCCAACTCATTTACCATCGCCTTGAGGCTGAGGGGCTAGTGATAAACGAGCCTTTCCAGGTGGCACTCATGATTGAGAAATTGCCGCCGTCATGGAAAGACTTTCAAAACTACCTGAAGCACAAGCGGAAGGAAATGAGGTTGGAGGGGCTCATTGAGAAGCTCAATATCGAGGTGAGCAACCGTCGCTCTGTGAGGAGAGTCGGTGGTGCTGTCATCCCGATGGCAAAGGCCAATGTGGTCGAAAGCTCCAACGTCAAACCGAAACGTTTTGACACCGGAGGCAGTGCTGTTGTCGCAAAGAAATTTGTGGGAACCTGCTTTGTGTGTAACAGGACCGGCCATCGTGCCGCGGACTGTTATGACAATAAAGGCGCTGCTAAGCCTAAGCCCCCTCCGAGGAACTTCAAGGGCAAAGGGAAGAGGAAAGCTCCAGCTCAGGCTCATCTGGCTGAGGGAGGACGAGATGATGACCACTTTACTGCTGTGGTCTCTGAGGTCAATCTCGTGGGGAGCAACCCCAAAGAGTGGTGGCTGGATACCGGCGCCACAAGTCACATCTGCTCAACAAGGTGGATGTTTAAGACCTACGAAGCAGTAGAGGGAGAAAGCTACTTCATGGGAAATTCTGCTACTTCCAAGGTGGAAGGAAAAGGAATGGTGGTGATGAAGATGACCTCTGGAAAAGAGCTGAGGTTGACAAATGTGCTTCATGTTCCGGATATCCGCAAGAATCTGGTATCAGGATCGGTGATGGTGAAGAACGGGTTCAAACTAGTTTTGGAATCCGATAAAATTGTAATCACCAAAAATGGTGTCTATGTAGGCCGTGGCTATATGACCAACGGCATGTTTAAGTTAAACGTAGGGACACCTGCTCCCAATAAAGGTGTTAAAGCTGAGACTAGCACTAGCAATGTAATGACTGTTGCCCAAGAGGCCAATAAAAATTATGAGTTTAATTATTTATTTGAGTCATTTCATTTGTGGCATGGTAGATTAGGTCACGTGAATTATAATTCTTTAAAGAAATTAATATCACTAAAACTAATACCAAATTTCGTTTTTGATAAGCAGCACAAATGTGAGATTTGTGTAGAGGCAAAATTAACGAAATCATCGTTTCAACATGTTGAACGAGAAAGTGAACCTCTCGGTCTAATACACACGGATGTATGCGACTTAAAGTTTATACAAATGCGAGGAGGGAAAAAGTACTTTATCACCTTTATAGATGATTGTACTAGATACTGTTACGTTTACTTAATGAGAAGTAAAGACGAAGCAGTAGAGAAATTCGCTCTTTATAAGACCGAAGTTGAAAATCAACTCAATAAGAAAATTAAAACATTGAGAAGTGATAGAGGCGGTGAATATGAATCACCGTTTGAACAGATATGCGCTGAAAGCGGCATTATACATCAAACCACAGCCCCATACACTCCCGAGCAAAATGGAGTTGCTGAGCGTAAAAATAGAACGCTAAAGGAAATGATGAATGCTATGCTAATCAGTTCTGGTTTACCCCATAACATGTGGGGGGAAGCGATACTTTCTGCTAACTATGTTTTAAAGAAGTTACCACATAAGAAGCGAGAAAAGACTCCATATGAATTATGGAAAGGTCATCAACCCAGTTATAAGAACCTGCGGGTTTGGGGTTGTCTCGCAAAGGTCCTAGTTCCCACTCCTAAGAGGATGAGAATTGGTCCTAAGACGGTGGACTGTGTGTTCATCGGATATGCACAGAATAGTAGTGCATATCGGTTTCTCGTGCACAAGTCGGACAATCCCGATGTACACGTAGATACGTATATGGAAAGCCGAGAGGCCTCTTTCTTTGAAGATATCTTTCCCTGGAAATTACCTACATCTGTAGCAACTGAAGAGTTGAACAGTGAAGGAAATGTGGGGGCAAGTGAACCGACAGAGGAAAAGGAAGAGGAAGAGCCTCGGCGCAGTAAAAGGGCAAGGAAGGAAACTTCCTTTGGACCTGATTTCTTAACCTTCATGGTTGAAGGCGAACCGGTGACATATAAGCAAGCTATGTCAACACCGGATTCCCAATATTGGGAAGAAGCCATTCAAAATGAAATTGAATCAATCTTGCAAAACCACACTTGGGAACTAGTGGATCTTCCGAAAGGATGTAAGCCCCTGGGCCACAAGTGGATCTTCAAGAGGAAGTTAAGGGTTGACGGCACGATTGAGAAATACAAGGCGAGACTTGTAGTTAAAGGTTTCAGGCAAACTGAAGGTGTCGATTATTTCGACACGTATGCTCCTGTCTCCAGGAAAACGTCTATCCGAATCGTCATTGCTCTCGCAGCTTTGTTTGATATGGAAATACATCAAATGGATGTAAAGACGGCATTTCTGAATGGAGAACTGGAAGAAGAAATTTACATGGAACAACCGGAAGGGTTTGTAGTTCCTGGTAAAGAGCACCAAGTGTGCAAACTTGTAAAGTCTCTATATGGACTCAAACAAGCACCAAAGCAATGGCACGAGAAGTTTGATAGAATTATGTTATCAAACGGTTTTCACATTAATGAGTGTGATAAATGTGTCTACTCTAAAGGAAGTGGAAGAGACTGTGTCGTAGTCTGTCTCTATGTGGATGACATGATCATAATTGGGAGTAATGATAGAATCAGCTCCACAAAGAAAATGTTGTCACAACACTTCGATATGAAGGATCTGGGTATAGCTGATGTAATACTTGGTATGAAGATTACCAAAACATCAGAAGGATATGCCTTGTCCCAAGGTCACTATGTTAAACAAGTTTTAGACAAGTTTGACAAGGGCAGTAAGGCGATGTCTAGAACCCCAATTGAGTTCAACTGTAACCTGAAAAAGAATTTCGGTAAGAGTGTGAATCAATTGGAATTCTCTCAAGTCATAGGCAGTCTCATGTATATCATGAATTGCACTAAACCAGACATAGCTAACTCAGTGAGTAGACTGAGCAGGTACACCAGTAATCCCAATGAGGAACACTGGAAGGCCATAATGAAAATTCTCAGGTATATGAGGTTTTCAGCCAATTACGGGCTGCACTATACCAGATATCCAGCGGTACTGGAAGGGTATTCAGATGCCAACTGGATATCGGACTCCAATAGCACAAGGTCCACGAGTGGATATGTGTTTATAATGGGAGGAGTTGTTGTGTCTTGGAGATCCTCCAAACAGACGTGTATTGCAAGGTCAACTATGGAATCTGAATTCATAGCGTTAGACTTAGCAACCGAAGAGGCAGACTGGCTAAGAAGTCTATTGGAAGGAATTCCAATGTGGCCGAAACCTGTTCCCGCAATAAGCATGCATTGCGATAGTCAATCAGCTATTGCGCGGGCTCAGGATCATATGTATAATGGAAAGTCTCGACATATACGTCGGAGACATAAATCCGTAAGGGAATTGTTATCCAACGGTGTGGTATCCTTAGATTTTGTGAGATCAAAGGAAAACATAGCAGATCCATTAACAAAAGGCTTGACTCAAGTAGGAGTCGAGACGTCATCGAACGGAATGGGATTAAAGCCCATTAAAATTGGTAGCCCCCCCATAGGCAACCCAACCTAAACGGAATATTTCCTGATAGGTTCAAAGGGAAACTGAACTATGGGGGCAACCGAACAAAGCACTCGGGAACCTAGAGTTCCCAGCCCATTTCCGCGATGACAGAGTGATAGACCTGTACCATTGTAAGGGTGAGCTTGAGGCTCTTAATGATCCAAGTAACTCGACGGTCGAGGAAAGTGAGTCAGGACACTTTCGACTTGGAACACCTATAACGAGTGTGTAAGGCCGGTACCATGTGATGAGCTTGGGCTAATTCACTAGAGCACTCAGTTGAAATTGCCAAGGCAGTCCAGGCCAAATATGGACAACAACTAAAGGGCCTAGTACGTGGGTAGAGAGGGCACTGTGCGGGTGCCATTCTGGGATACACAAAGCTTGATGGTTCAAAGCTTTACAGCTACCTAATAGCAGTATTCTTGGTGGTATTCCGCTACGGCAGGTTCAAGGCGCGCGCTACCTGACCTTAGGCAGTGAACTTTTGCGGTTCTCTTGATTTGCATTTAGGACATGGGCTTTCGAGCCAATTGCATTCATGTGGGGGATTGTTGGAAAAATGTAGGAAAACATGTATTTTATACATGGTTGTTCCAAGTGGTCAGGGACCATCTTTGAGTCAATTTTCAATGCGACTCCTCAGTTTTTCTGAGGCCATACTCAATGCGGTTGAGTAGCTCGTGCGACTAGCTTCGCAACGGTATATCGCATGACCTATTCGGAGGAAAGGTGTGAATGATAATTGGACTCGAAGGTTGGTACTCGAAAGAGGCAATAAAGCCAATGCTGGAAAATGAGAAAAGAAATGGGATTTAACCCATGAGGGTTATCCCACATTGGAAAATCATGAGTGATTTTTACAATATATATACTAAGGTATCCTATGTGGATATAAAGTAGTGTGTCCACATACACATGTGTGTATTGTGTACCACACATGGGCTTGCTCGACGGGCGGGCTTGCTCGTTGGGTTTTTAGCTCAACGGGAAAAAGTGCGCCTGTTCTTGTTCGGGAAAAGTGTTCCTGTTCGGGAAAAGCGCGCCTGTTCGGGAAAAGCGTGTCTGTTCGGGAAAAGTGCGCCTGTTCGGGAAAAGCTTCCAGCAAAGCTGTAACTGTTGCAATAAATATGAATTTATTGCAAAGTTAATACTGCAGTTTCGAATTTCGAAAACTGACAGTAGTAAAGTGACTTTAATGGCTGAGATACTCAGCAAGCCTATTAAATTGGCAGACCCCCCACATGTCAAACACAACATTGACAACATTCTGAAATAAAATACAGAAGCATATATCATCTCTCAAAAACAGCATTACATTTTAGAACCAGAGAGAACCACCCACCAACAGTTCGACCTTGACTCGTCGCCAGTTTCCGGCGAGTCATCCGAGACGTTGTACCTTGGGATCGAAGCGCCAACGCAACCAGAAACCTTAAGGTGGTTGGGCGAATATCGGTTAAGGGCATACTGTTAACAGTAGCCTCGTCTTATTTTATTCTATTCTGTCCATTTCATTTACGTCTTTTAATTCTGTCCATTTCATTTACGCATTCAATTCTGTCCTTTTTTACTTTAGTATTTCAATTGCTGTCCTTAGCTGTAGCTTTATATTCTGTTTGTACTTATCTGTAATTAGTTTAAAGTTCTGTTTTTTTGCTGTAATTACTATTCTGTAATTTAATTCTTTAATTAGAATAGTTTCAATTCAGTCATGTAATTTCAATTTTAAACAGAACAGTCCGGCTGTTAAGTTTGTACTTTCCAGTCCGGCAGTTTCTATTTATTGCAATTCAGTACATCAGATTATTAATTAATAATAATCTGATAACGTTTGCTTTAATTATTTTCAGTACCTACATGTTGTAATCAGTTTATTGTATTTCATTTGGAAATTAATAAAGATTACACTGGTTTTAATTAATTCTTGTTTAGTCCTTTTATTATTATTAATTGTTATTTCGTACACGGAAACCAACAATCTTAACCGATATTCTGTTGTTTCTTTCGTGTATTGATTAATACAATTTTTTATTTTTTATAAGGAATAATGCTTTCTTGTTTTCATTTCTAAATTATATTAGAAATTGAATTACAAAGGAAAAATTCCAAACAGTTTTAATTTTATTTTATTTTCTTGTTGATACCAACCGTATTGGTATTCAATAAGAATCGTTTAAATCCTTTTAATATCAACCGTATTGATATTCTAAAGGATAAAAGTTTAATTTTGTTGTTTGTTTAATAATTCTTTTACAAACCCAAATATCAGTTTTGGTGTTTGTTTATAGAATTTATTGTACACGTATCTCATACGTTTTGGTTTGTCGTTTCAGATGACAAACTCGTCGCCTATTGAGTTGCCTATCGGGGGTGAGCATGACCCAGTGGTTGGTGGGCCTGTCCATAACACTGGGGGCGATGCGAATGTGGTGGCTAACGCCGATGACGCAGTTGCAGCGGCTGAGGCCGCAGCAGCTGCGGCTATGGCGGATGCTACAGCCAAAGCTGAGGCTGCGGCCGAAGCAGCGGCTACGGCCAAGGCCGCGGCGAAAGCTGCGGTAAGAGCCAAGGCTGCGGCCAAAGGCAAGGCACCGATGTATTCGGCTGTGCCTACTTTGCCGACTTCTCATCTGGAGAAACCGGAAAAGTTCAGGGGAGACAACTTTAAACGTTGGCAGCAAAAGATGCTATTTTATCTCACGACCCTGAATCTGACCAGGTTTCTCAAGGAGACTGCTCCCGTCCTAAGCGAGGACGATCTGGACAAGCATTCGTTCTCTGCGGTTGAGGCATGGAGACATGCCGACTACCTATGCAAGAACTATATCCTGTGTGCTCTAGATGACAAGCTGTTCAGTGTTTTCGAGCCCAAAGCTACTGCAAAGGAGCTATGGGAGACTCTCGAAAATAAGTACAAAGTGAATAACGCTGGCACAAAGAGATTTGTTGTCACGGACTTTCATGAGTACCGTATGACTGACAGCAGGGGTGTCATGGAGCAAGTTGAGGAGCTCCAACTCATTTACCATCGCCTTGAGGCTGAGGGGCTAGTGATAAACGAGCCTTTCCAGGTGGCACTCATGATTGAGAAATTGCCGCCGTCATGGAAAGACTTTCAAAACTACCTGAAGCACAAGCGGAAGGAAATGAGGTTGGAGGGGCTCATTGAGAAGCTCAATATCGAGGTGAGCAACCGTCTCTCTGTGAGGAGAGTCGGTGGTGCTGTCATCCCGATGGCAAAGGCCAATGTGGTCGAAAGCTCCAACGTCAAACGGAAACGTTTTGACACCGGAGGCAGTGCTGTTGTCGCAAAGAAATTTGCGGGAACTTGCTTTGTGTGTAACAGGACCGGCCATCGTGCCGCGGACTGTTATGACAATAAAGGCGCTGCTAAGCCTAAGCCCCCTCCGAGGAACTTCAAGGGCAAAGGGAAGAGGAAAGCTCCAGCTCAGGCTCATCTGGCTGAGGGAGGACGAGATGATGACCACTTTACTGCTGTGGTCTCTGAGGTCAATCTCGTGGGGAGCAACCCCAAAGAGTGGTGGCTGGATACCGGCGCCACAAGCCACATCTGCTCAACAAGGTGGATGTTTAAGACCTACGAAGCAGTAGAGGGAGAAAGCTACTTCATGGGAAATTCTGCTACTTCCAAGGTGGAAGGAAAAGGAATGGTGGTGATGAAGATGACCTCTGGAAAAGAGCTGAGGTTGACAAATGTGCTTCATGTTCCGGATATCCGCAAGAATCTGGTATCAGGATCGGTGATGGTGAAGAACGGGTTCAAACTAGTTTTGGAATCCGATAAAATTGTAATCACCAAAAATGGTGTCTATGTAGGCCGTGGCTATATGACCAATGGGATGTTTAAGTTAAACGTAGGGACACCTGCTCCCAATAAAGGTGTTAAAGCTGAGACTAGCACTAGCAATGTAATGACTGTTGCCCAAGAGGCCAATAAAAATTCTGAGTTTAATTATTTATTTGAGTCATTTCATTTGTGGCATGGTAGATTAGGTCACGTGAATTATAATTCTTTAAAGAAATTAATATCACTAAAACTAATACCAAATTTCGTTTTTGATAAGCAGCACAAATGTGAGATTTGTGTAGAGGCAAAATTAACGAAATCATCGTTTCAACATGTTGAACGAGAAAGTGAACCTCTCGGTCTAATACACACGGATGTATGCGACTTAAAGTTTATACAAACGCGAGGAGGGAAAAAGTACTTTATCACCTTTATAGATGATTGTACTAGATACTGTTACGTTTACTTAATGAGAAGTAAAGACGAAGCAGTAGAGAAATTCGCTCTTTATAAGACCGAAGTTGAAAATCAACTCAATAAGAAAATTAAAACATTGAGAAGTGATAGAGGCGGTGAATATGAATCACCGTTTGAACAGATATGCGCTGAAAGCGGCATTATACATCAAACCACAGCCCCATACACTCCCGAGCAAAATGGAGTTGCTGAGCGTAAAAATAGAACGCTAAAGGAAATGATGAATGCTATGCTAATCAGTTCTGGTTTACCCCATAACATGTGGGGGGAAGCGATACTTTCTGCTAACTATGTTTTAAAGAAGTTACCACATAAGAAGCGAGAAAAGACTCCATATGAATTATGGAAAGGTCATCAACCCAGTTATAAGAACCTGCGGGTTTGGGGTTGTCTCGCAAAGGTCCTAGTTCCCACTCCTAAGAGGATGAGAATTGGTCCTAAGACGGTGGACTGTGTGTTCATCGGATATGCACAGAATAGTAGTGCATATCGGTTTCTCGTGCACAAGTCGGACAATCCCGATGTACACGTAGATACGTATATGGAAAGCCGAGAGGCCTCTTTCTTTGAAGATATCTTTCCCTGGAAATTACCTACATCTGTAGCAACTGAAGAATTGAACAGTGAAGGAAATGTGGGGGCAAGTGAACCGACAGAGGAAAAGGAAGAGGAAGAGCCTCGGCGCAGTAAAAGGGCAAGGAAGGAAACTTCCTTTGGACCTGATTTCTTAACCTTCATGGTTGAAGGCGAACCGGTGACATATAAGCAAGCTATGTCAACACCGGATTCCCAATATTGGGAAGAAGCCATTCAAAATGAAATTGAATCAATCTTGCAAAACCACACTTGGGAACTAGTGGATCTTCCGAAAGGATGTAAGCCCCTGGGCCACAAGTGGATCTTCAAGAGGAAGTTAAGGGTTGACGGCACGATTGAGAAATACAAGGCGAGACTTGTAGTTAAAGGTTTCAGGCAAACTGAAGGTGTCGATTATTTCGACACGTATGCTCCTGTCTCCAGGAAAACGTCTATCCGAATCGTCATTGCTCTCGCAGCTTTGTTTGATATGGAAATACATCAAATGGATGTAAAGACGGCATTTCTGAATGGAGAACTGGAAGAAGAAATTTACATGGAACAACCGGAAGGGTTTGTAGTTCCTGGTAAAGAGCACCAAGTGTGCAAACTTGTAAAGTCTCTATATGGACTCAAACAAGCACCAAAGCAATGGCACGAGAAGTTTGATAGAATTATGTTATCAAACGGTTTTCACATTAATGAGTGTGATAAATGTGTCTACTCTAAAGGAAGTGGAAGAGACTGTGTCGTAGTCTGTCTCTATGTGGATGACATGATCATAATTGGGAGTAATGATAGAATCAGCTCCACAAAGAAAATGTTGTCACAACACTTCGATATGAAGGATCTGGGTATAGCTGATGTAATACTTGGTATGAAGATTACCAAAACATCAGAAGGATATGCCTTGTTCCAAGGTCACTATGTTAAACAAGTTTTAGACAAGTTTGACAAAGGCAGTAAGGCGATGTCTAGAACCCCAATTGAGTTCAACTGTAACCTGAAAAAGAATTTCGGTAAGAGTGTGAATCAATTGGAATTCTCTCAAGTCATAGGCAGTCTCATGTATATCATGAATTGCACTAGACCAGACATAGCTAACTCAGTGAGTAGACTGAGCAGGTACACCAGTAATCCCAATGAGGAACACTGGAAGGCCATAATGAAACTTCTCAGGTATATGAGGTTTTCAGCCAATTACGGGCTGCACTATACCAGATATCCAGCGGTACTGGAAGGGTATTCAGATGCCAACTGGATATCGGACTCCAATAGCACAAGGTCCACGAGTGGATATGTGTTTATAATGGGAGGAGCTGCTGTGTCTTGGAGATCCTCCAAACAGACGTGTATTGCAAGGTCAACTATGGAATCTGAATTCATAGCGTTAGACTTAGTAACCGAAGAGGCAGACTGGCTAAGAAGTCTATTGGAAGGAATTCCAATGTGGCCGAAACCTGTTCCCGCAATAAGCATGCATTGCGATAGTCAATCAGCTATTGCGCGGGCTCAGGATCATATGTATAATGGAAAGTCTCGACATATACGTCGGAGACATAAATCCGTAAGGGAATTGTTATCCAACGGTGTGGTATCCTTAGATTTTGTGAGATCAAAGGAAAACATAGCAGATCCATTAACAAAAGGCTTGACTCAAGTAGGAGTCGAGACGTCATCGAACGGAATGGGATTAAAGCCCATTAAAATTGGTAGCCCCCCCATAGGCAACCCAACCTAAACGGAATATTTCCTGATAGGTTCAAAGGGAAACTGAACTATGGGGGCAACCGAACAAAGCACTCGGGAACCTAGAGTTCCCAGCCCATTTCCGCGATGACAGAGTGATAGACCTGTACCATTGTAAGGGTGAGCTTGAGGCTCTTAATGATCCAAGTAACTCGACGGTCGAGGAAAGTGAGTCAGGACACTTTCGACTTGGAACACCTATAACGAGTGTGTAAGTCCGGTACCATGTGATGAGCTTGGGCTAATTCACTAGAGCACTCAGTTGAAATTGCCAAGGCAGTCCAGGCCAAATATGGACAACAACTAAAGGGCCTAGTACGTGGGTAGAGAGGGCACTGTGCGGGTGCCATTCTGGGATACACAAAGCTTGATGGTTCAAAGCTTTACAGCTACCTAATAGCAGTATTCTTGGTGGTATTCCGCTACGGCAGGTTCAAGGCGCGCGCTACCTGACCTTAGGCAGTGAACTTTTGCGGTTCTCTTGATTTGCATTTAGGACATGGGCTTTCGAGCCAATTGCATTCATGTGGGGGATTGTTGGAAAAATGTAGGAAAACATGTATTTTATACATGGTTGTTCCAAGTGGTCAGGGACCATCTTTGAGTCAATTTTCAATGCGACTCCTCAGTTTTTCTGAGGCCATACTCAATGCGGTTGAGTAGCTCGTGCGACTAGCTTCGCAACGGTATATCGCATGACCTATTCGGAGGAAAGGTGTGAATGATAATTGGACTCGAAGGTTGGTACTCGAAAGAGGCAATAAAGCCAATGCTGGAAAATGAGAAAAGAAATGGGATTTAACCCATGAGGGTTATCCCACATTGGAAAATCATGAGTGATTTTTACAATATATATACTAAGGTATCCTATGTGGATATAAAGTAGTGTGTCCACATACACATGTGTGTATTGTGTACCACACATGGGCTTGCTCGACGGGCGGGCTTGCTCGTTGGGTTTTTAGCTCAACGGGAAAAAGTGCGCCTGTTCCTGTTCGGGAAAAGTGTTCCTGTTCGGGAAAAGCGCGCCTGTTCGGGAAAAGCGTGTCTGTTCGGGAAAAGTGCGCCTGTTCGGGAAAAGCTTCCAGCAAAGCTGTAACTGTTGCAATAAATATGAATTTATTGCAAAGTTAATACTGCAGTTTCGAATTTCGAAAACTGACAGTAGTAAAGTGACTTTAATGGCTGAGATACTCAGCAAGCCTATTAAATTGGCAGACCCCCCACATGTCAAACACAACATTGATAACATTCTGAAATAAAATACAGAAGCATATATCATCTCTCAAAAACAGCATTACATTTTAGAACCAGAGAGAACCACCCACCAACAGTTCGACCTTGACTCGTCGCCAGTTTCCGGCGAGTCATCCGAGACGTTGTACCTTGGGATCGAAGCGCCAACGCAACCAGAAACCTTAAGGTGGTTGGGCGAATATCGGTTAAGGGCATACTGTTAACAGTAGCCTCGTCTTATTTTATTCTATTCTGTCCATTTCATTTACGTCTTTTAATTCTGTCCATTTCATTTACGCATTCAATTCTGTCCTTTTTTACTTTAGTATTTCAATTGTTGTCCTTAGCTGTAGCTTTATATTCTGTTTGTACTTATCTGTAATTAGTTTAAAGTTCTGTTTTTTTGCTGTAATTACTATTCTGTAATTTAATTCTTTAATTAGAATAGTTTCAATTCAGTCCTGTAATTTCAATTTTAAACAGAACAGTCCGGCTGTTAAGTTTGTACTTTCCAGTCCGGCAGTTTCTATTTATTGCAATTCAGTACATCAGATTATTAATTAATAATAATCTGATAACGTTTGCTTTAATTATTTTCAGTACCTACATGTTGTAATCAGTTTATTGTATTTCATTTGGAAATTAATAAAGATTACACTGGTTTTAATTAATTCTTGTTTAGTCCTTTTATTATTATTAATTGTTATTTCGTACACGGAAACCAACATGCTGTACAGGATGCCCTAGCACAGTGGAGGATTTGGGCAATCCACTCCTTGATGAAGATCTAAATGCAGCTTTAGATTCTTTCGACAATCTGTTTTGCCGTCGATGTTTTGTATTTGCCTGTAGATTGCATGAAAAGTAATTAATAAACCACATGCAACTAAGAACAAGTACCTCTTAGTAAACTGAACAAATACCATCCTTTAGATCAAGAATAAAATTTAATATGAGACAAAAAGTATACACGTATATGTGGAAGGAACGTGGATATTTCCAACTAAAAAGATTTCACGAGTCCTCAACTCCTCGGTGTTTATCTTTGGAAATGTTTAATTAGTCAAACATTAAAATACTTTTACAAACAAAGTCTAAGTTTGAGAACAACTGTATTACAATTATAGGCTCTGTTTTTTTTTTTAAATAGCTATAAATTTGTCATTTAAAAGCTAAATAATCTGACTATCTAAATAACATTTATCTCCTTTGTTTTTGGTATAGTTTGTAATTTCCATGCTTAATTTATTAATGAGAGTCTTTTTTTTAACTAACCAGTAACCCTCACATTAGAGGTGAGCAGGGTAGACTAGGATTTCAACCACTAGGGCACCTCGTTTACGCGGACCCAGCTTGTTTAACCATAACTAGTTTGGTTATGGTTTTTCCAACCACTTATTTCCTAAATACGTTGTTTACATATTTTACAGTTAAAAACCTTTAATAGGGTTAAAAATACACGGGGTTAATATATTTGGGAGTAAAAGCGTTAAAAAAGATTTCAAGTCTCTATAGGTAGAAAACTCTAGCTGACAGGTGTGTTATGCAACAACTTGAATTCTGTTAATGCTAAATACCTTTTCTATAAGCCAATAAATAGCTGCGTTGGTTATAGAATCTAGGGTCGGGGTGGTGGGGGGTATTCCCTAGTCTTAGAGCATAACTTTTTTATATTTTTGGTTCGTTTCAGGAAGGAAGGAAGGAAACGTAAAGGATCTGGCATAACCGCAAAATTGAGGAGGAACATTTGGGGGATACTATGTTTGTGTCAAAAATCTAAAAATCAGTCTACAAATCGAAGCCAATGGTAAATTCCAGATTCTGAGTTCACATTAGATAATAATTACACCCAAAGAACACAGAAGTCATAGGCAGTACAAAGCAGCTTTAACTCCGTAAAGCATTAGGTACGCAGAAGTTATGGTAAATATTGATAAATAAGAGAATAGGTAAAAATTCTTTCAGCTTTTCAAATCTAAACAGGGTAGTTCAATTGTATCAAGGAGGTTGATGCCTTTGATTTGATGAAAATGCCACTTATTTTTCATTAAAGACACCATGTTGCAATGTGATAGCAATACGGTATTCTTTTCTTGGGAAAGAGCAATATTTATAAAAAAAATAACCTCAGCTTAAGAATCCTGCCAGTAAAGGAAGATATTAATTTGATGTTCTAAAATTTAATGTAAAACCTTGGTTCAATATTTTATTTATCATTTTTCTCCTTAAACTCTTAGCAGAACAAGTCCTTGAGTACTTCAGAACGAATAATTATTGTTAAGATACACAAGAAGGGAGAGAAAACCTACCCATTATAATCTGGTAAATCACTTATTCGTCTAGATGAGGACCGGTAGCTTGTATTTATCCTCTTCCGATTCTTCGTCGCCATCAGCCTCATTCATTTGTATGAAGCTTGTTTTATTGTTCTCCGAAAATCTATCTTAACTTTGAGCAATAGTAGAAAAGAACCTCAGGCCTCTGTAATACACACACAGTATATATCAAGGGTCATGGAAAAAAATTTTAATTTACCAAAAATATATACCTTTTTTCAAACTAGCAAAACAGGTGCCAAATTATTTATATATGGGCTTAGGTGTCAAAACTTGGTACCACAAAAGTTATATAAGTAAACAAAGGGAACTTAGACAAGAGTGACATGATTTTGAAAAAGATAAGGAAACGAGAAGCAGTGAAATCATGCCAGAAAAATACAGCTACATAAAATAAGCAAACTTAGATAAAAACAATTTCGCAGATTCAATCAACAAAGTCCATGATGCAGAAAATAGTAGGCGAAGTCAAGTAAATATCATGTAATATAACACAAGTATTAAATAGCATTCTAAACGGAATCAAAGATAGATTTTCAATAATAAAATAACCTATCGTAAGTATTCCAACTAAATAAACTATGGGATTTACAACCAAGGAAACGTTAGTAAGAAATATGTATGCATAAGAATATATTACTATTAAATGGTGAGACCTCGATACTTATAGTGACATTAGATTTCTAGCTGTGAAGCTCTGAAGATATCGTATTTAACTTATGCAACCACATAATAGTTCTAATACTCGAAATATCTAATTATTCTTATACTTCCACACTACGGATATTAAAGAAGTAAAATACCAAAGAGGAAATAATTGTATAGCTAATTAGCATGTAACTTAATTCAATAACACAGCAAAATAAGAAAACAAGACAGTAACATCATGGCTAATTTATAAATACATCCAACAAGAGCAGGCGATGCAAATAACAGTATTTATCCCGTCTCCTAAAGGCTAGATCTGCTCATTATTTCGATTAATTAATTATTGGGCCTTCGGTTTTATTGTATTTAAAAAAAAAGGGACTAAAAATTGAACAGAATAGTGCAAATATCTTTCGTTGCAACAACTAAGTGATAAGATGAGGGTGTTTCTTATTTAGAGGAGGCGAGTACACGACAAACACAATCTTCTTATTATGCTCTCTTCTTTCTTTCTTTTTTTGTGTTGTAATCTTTACAAAGTTCTACATCAATTTATAGACTATAAAATAGACTATTGAAATTCCAGATACACTTAATTCTGACCTTCTGTTACTAAAACATTCATAACTTATTATAGGGAACTCCAAACGACTTGAAACCTTCACCATTCCAATCTAGACTTAAAGACCTTTAATTTGATAGGTCTACACCTAAATTGAGCAACGTTTACCCCTTCAACTTCACTCTTTAATTAACCTCAAAAACTGTTCAATGTGGAGTCTCAACTTTAATGTCGAATTAAGTTTATTTTCCAACATCCCTCCTTAAACTTAATTCTCTTCTATCCTTCATCCCAAGTATCTTCTTGTAGTTCTCAAGCAGCAGTGTCGGTAGCGGTTTCGTGAAAATATCTGCAACTTGATCACGACTTGCCACATGAACCATTTTCACCGTTCCTTCCTTCACATGATCTCGAATAAAATGAAAACGAACGTCGATGTGTTTGCTCCTTTCATGATTCACTGGATTTTTCGCCAATTCGATCGCTGATCTGTTGTCGACTCGAATCTCGGTTGCCTCGTGTTGTGGATTCTCCATCTCACTTAGCAAATTCCTTAACCAAATTGCGTGGCACACACACCAAGATGCTGCCACATATTCAGCTTCGCAAGTTGAGAGTGTCACAATCGGTTGCTTCTTCGACAGCCAAGTGAATGTCGTGTTTCCAACATAGAACACATATCCCGATGTGCTCTTTCGGTCATCTACATCTCCGCACCAATCGCTGTCGGAATATCCTACTAGCTTGAAGCAATCAGTTTTAGAGTAGAATAACCCAAGGGATTCGGTTCCCCGAATATATCGCAGAATTCTCTTTACTGCTTTCAAATGTGTGTAAACCGGCTCCTCCATGAACCGACTTACTACTCCAACGCTATAAGAAATGTCCGGCCTTGTACATGTGAGATAGCGGAGACTTCCAACCAGACTTCGGTATTTGGTTGCATCTACTCGTTCTCCATCATCAAACTTAGAAAGTTTTGTACCGAGCTCCATCGGTGTCGATACCGAGTTGCAATCCGTCATTTTGTTCCTCTTCAAAATTTCTTTCGCATATGCTTCTTGTGACACAAAAATTCCCGTATTTTCTTGTCTAACCTCTAGACCAAGGAAATACTTCATCAATCCCAAATCCGTCATCTCGAATTCCCGAGTCATCACGGTTTTAAATTTCTCTAACATTTCAGCATTGTTACCCATAAATATGAGGTCATCAACATAAAGAGCGACAAAGAGTAAATCACTTTCATTCTTTTTCATGTATAGCGCATGCTCATATGGGCATTGAGTAAACCCGTTCTTCTTGAAGTAGGTATCGATTCGGGTATTCCATGCTCGGGGTGCTTGCTTTAACCCATATAGAGCCTTCCTCAACTTCAATACTTTACTTTCCTTCCCGGCTTTCGTGTACCCGGGCGGTTGTTCCACATACACCTCTTCTTCTAGCATGCCATTCAAAAATGCCGACTTGACATCCATTTGAAAAATTTTCCATTTGAATTGAGCTGCTTGAGCAATTAGAAGTCGAATTGTTTCCATTCTCGCAACCGGGGCAAAGACTTCATCATAGTCGACCCCCGCCTTTTGTCTATAGCCCTTCACAACCAGCCGTGCCTTGTATCTTCCAATCTCGCCTTGGGCATTCATCTTTTTCTTATATACCCATTTTACTCCTATCGCCCGACATCCTTTCGGCAAATCCACTAAATCCCAAGTATTATTTCTTTCGATAGCCTTTATTTCTTCATCCATCGAAGCTTGCCATTCTTTATCTCGTACCGCTTCTTCAAACATAATTGTTTCGGCATCCGCCAAAAGACAAATTAAATGTACCTCACTTGTCGAGTCATACAAATCTTGTATGCTTCGCATCCTTGGTTGTCTCGGCCCTTCTTCATCATCAGATGTTTGAGTAAGTTTTGGTGTTATCATCGGTGTAGCGGTTGTTGATTCTTCTTTTTCTTCCTTTTGCATCACCTCTTTTTGATTGTTCCAGTCCCATGCACTTTCTTCATTCACTTGCACATCTCGGCTTACAACCACCTTATTTTCAATTGGGTCGAATAGCTTGAAAGCTTTCGTCTTCTCATCATACCCGATAAACACATATTTCTTACTCTTATCATCTAGTTTGGTCCTTTTTTGATTTGGTACATGTGCATATGCCACACTACCGAATACTTTAAAATGCGATACATTCGGTTTCTGTCCACTCCAAGCTTCTTGTGGTGTTTGGTCTTCCAATCTCGCATGTGGACATCGGTTTTGCATATACACGGCACATTGAACCGCTTCCGCCCAGAAATCCTTCGGCATGTCTTTACTTCTCAACATTGACCGAACCATGTCGAGAATTGTACGATTCTTTCTCTCGGCCACACCATTTTGTTGAGGTGAGTAAGGTGCGGTTAAGAATCTCTTGATCCCTTGTTCCTCGCAATAATTCATGAAATTTGTTGACATGTACTCTCCACCTCTATCTGACCGTAAAGCCTTGATATAAGACCCGATCGTCTTCTCAACTAACTCCTTGAATTTCTTGAACACCTCGAATGCCTCAGATTTTTCTTTCAAAAAATATACCCACGTTTTTCTTGTGTAATCGTCAATAAAAGTGATGAAGTACCTCTTCTCACTGAATGACTTAGGTGTGATCGGTCCACATATGTCGGTGTGTACCAGCTCGAGAATTTCTTTCGCTCGATATTCTGCCTTCTTCGGGAACGAGCTCCTTGCATGCTTGCCGAGCAAACATCCTTCGCAAAACTTGGTGGTGTAGTCTATGTTCGGTAATCCATGAACCATGTCCTTCTTGGCCAACTCCTTTAGCCCACCATAATGGAGGTGACTGTATCTTAGATGCCACAATGCTGATTTGTCCTCCATGTCGAGTTGTAAACACTTTTCTTGTATGTATTGCAAGTTGAGCTTGTACATGCGATTTTTGGCCATTTCGACTCATGCTACCAAGCGCCCTTGGTTGTTTTTCAATTGTAGTACTAGATCTTTCATGAATACCGAGTAACCCTTCTCCACGAGTTGTCCCATACTGAGGATATTACTTTTCAGATCGGGCACATAGTAGACATCCTCGATCGACCCTTCTTTACCATCTTTTTGATAAAAACATATTTTACCTCGGCCCTTTACTTGAATCTTTGATGCATCACCGAATGATACATGTCCATCTTCAACATCTCGCATCTCCTTGAATAGGTGTTTGTGTCCGCACATGTGGTTGCTTGCTCCGGTATCGAGGTACCACACTGTGTCATTGTTGGGATTGGTATCATTGTATGCCATCATAAGAACCCCATCTTTCATCTCATCCTCCGTGATAAGGTTGGTGTTCTCGTCTACTTTCTTCTCGAGATAGCAATCTTTTGCATAATGCCCGAACTTGCCACAATTGTAACACTCGACATTCGAGTGATTTGATCGGCCGCTTCTTCCACGACCACGTCCTCTACCTCGCCAATTTTGTTGGCTTGACTGCCCCTTTTCCTCATAGGATCTTCCTTGACTTTGGCCTCTACCACCGCGACCATTTCCGCGACCTCCACGCCCGCGACCTCTACCTCGAAAGTTTTGAGCATAGAGTACCTTTTCATCTTTAATAGATAACTTGTCTTGTAGCGCTTCCTCAAGCGACTCTTTTTTCTTCTTCTTCTTTTGTTGTTCATGCGCTCCAAGTGAACCAGTGAGATCATCAATGGTCATCTCTTCCAAATTTTTCGACTCCTCAATTGCGCAATCAGCATTCTCAAAATTTTCGGTCAATGACCTCAAAATCTTCTCCACAACTCTTGCATCAGTTAGGATCTCTCCATTGCGTTTAAGTTGATTCACCACTGTTTGCACACGTGTGATGTATTCAGATATTCCTTCTGACTCCTTCATTTTCATGGCCTCCAATTCGCCTCGAAGTGTTTGAAGTCGTACTTGTTTAACTCGGTCAGCGCCTTTGAATACCTTTTGCAAAGTATCCCAAGCCTCCTTTGACGTGGTTGCACCAGCAATCTTCTCAAAACCTCACTCATCCACCGCTTGGAATAAGAGATAGAGACCAGTCTTGTCTTTCATACGCGTCTCTTTCACCGCTTTTAACTGGTTCGCTGTTATGTTACCGGTAACTTCCGGTTCCGTATAGCCATTTTCGACTAATTCCCACACATCTTGTGCACTGAGCAACGCACGCATTTGAATACTCCAATTGTCATAGTTTGACTTGGTAAGCCGTGGCAGCGGCATCAGCCCCAACGATGTATTCCCAGAATTCATCCCAACGCTCTGATACCAATTTGATAAGATGAGGGTGTTTCTTATTTAGAGGAGGCGAGTACATGACAAACACAATCTTCTTATTATGCTCTCTTCTTTCTTTCTTTTTTTTTGTTGTAATCTTTACAAAGTTCTACATCAATTTATAGACTATAAAATAAACTCTTGAAATTCCAGATACACTTAATTCTGACCTTCTGTTACTAAAACATTCATAACTTATTATAGGGAACTCCAAACGACTTGAAACCTTCACCATTCCAATCTAGACTTAAAGACCTTTAATTTGATAGGTCTACACCTAAATTGAGCAACGTTTACCCCTTCAACTTCACTCTTTAATTAACCTCAAAAACTGTTCAATGTGGAGTCTCAACTTTAATGTCGAATTAAGTTTATTTTTCAACACTAAGTACATCAATTTTGAATCTAAACTGGAATTAAAAATAAATGCAACATCAAAAAACAAAAAGAATTCCTAACTGCTATAGGATTTGGAAATGGCATGTTATCCTAAAGTCCCTTGAAAAACTCTAAATAGGTACTTATTAATACATCTTTAAGGAAACTTAAGGTAGTTTTTAAACAATCCCTTAACCTACTATAAGTAATTTTAGAAGTTTTAAACCTAGGGTTCACAAAGCAATTGCGGCACTAAAAAACGGTTTTATATTTAGTGCAAAGCAAAAAAGTGGAAACTAAAAGAAAGATCAAACTATAAAAAATTGAATAGAAAAAATATATAAAAGCAGTGCTAAAAGATATTATATGGAATTGTAACCTTTTTAGCAGCAAACTGAAAGCCTAGTAATAAAATATCATGTGTTTTTAGAGAGAGACTGTATATAGGCATGTATATCGAGAGATTATATAAAAGCAATGCTTAACGATCCTATATTTTTTACCATGCATAAAAGTGAAAATTAATACAAATATACAAACTATAATAAATTAATTAGGAAGATAATTAATTTAAAAGCAATGTTAAAGGATGTGATATGGACTTGTAACCTGTAGATTAACACCCAAGTGAAACCCTAGTAATATATAATGGTGGTGTGCTTTTGGAGAGAGAGAATGTATATAAAGATATATATATAGAGAGGGAGAGAGGGTAGGGCTCAACTTGTAGATATATGATTGAGATTGACTGGCGGCTTGGAAAATTTGTTTACATTTGAGAATGATGTGAAGCCATATTTATATACGTCTGTCTAGGTATTTGAGATTTAAAAAAAAAAAAAAATAGAATTTCAACATAAAAATATTTTTTTTTTAAAAAAAGAATTTTGTTTACTTATAACTTGTAACATTTGAAAGTAATAAAAAAGTTGATTTTGTTGATTTTTTCTTATTTTTTCTATGGAGCGTTGTAATAAGGCCTTTGTTGGTTTCCGTGTACGAAATAACAATTAATAATAAATAAAGGACTAAACAAAAATTAAATAAAACCAGTGTAATCTTTATTAATTTCCAAATGGAATACAATAAACTGATTACAACATGTAGGTACTAAAAATAATTAAAGCAAACGTTATCCGATTATTATTAATTAATAATCTGATGTACTGATTTGCAATTAAAAGAAACTGCCGGACTGGAAAGTATAAACTTAACAGCCGGACTGTTCTGTTTTAAATTGAAAGTACAGGACTGAATTG
Source organism: Primula veris (assembly GCA_963682055.1). Taxonomy (NCBI): domain Eukaryota; kingdom Viridiplantae; phylum Streptophyta; class Magnoliopsida; order Ericales; family Primulaceae; genus Primula; species Primula veris. The sequence continues at coordinate 10,744,115 of OY821747.1, forward strand.
AAACTAATCTAATTACAGAATAGTAATTACAGCAAAAACCAGAACTTTAAACTAATTACAGAATGGTACAAACAGAATATAAAAGCTACCTAAGGACAGCAATATAAAATACTGAAATTAAAATTACAGAAAAGTAAATTGCGTAATTGAAATAACAGAATTGTAAATGGACAGAATTGAAAACAATAGTAAATGGACAGAATTGAAAACAATAGTAAATGGACAGAATTGAAAACACAAAATAAGACGAGGCTACTGTTAACAGTATGCCCTTAACCGATATTCGCCCAACCACCTTTAGGTTTCTGGTTGCGTTGGCGCTTCGATCCCAAGGTACAATGTCTCGGATGACTCGCCGGAAACTGGCGACGAGTCAAGGTCGAGCTGTTGGTGGGTGGTTCTCTCTGGTTCTAAAATGTAATGCTAATTTGGAGAGATGATATATCCTATTGGTGTTTGATTTCAGAATGTTGTATTTTTTTGACATGTGGGGGGTTCTGCCTATTTATAGGCTTGCTGAGTATCTCAGCCATTAAAGTCACTTTACTACTGTCAGTTTTCGAAATTCGAAACTGCAGTATTAACTTTGCAATGAATTCATATTTATTGCAACAGTTACAGCTTTGCTGGAAGCTTTTCCCGAGCAGGCACGCGTTTCCCGAACAGGCATGCTTTTCCCGAACAGGCACGCTTTTCCCGAACAGGAACACTTTTCCCGAACTGGAACAGGCGCACTTTTTCCCGTTGAGCTAAAAACCCGACGAGCAAGCCCGCCCGACGAGCAAGCGCATGTGTGGTACACAATACACACATGTGTATGTGGACACTACTTAATATCCACATTGGATACTTTAGTATATATATTGTAAAAATCACTCATGATTTTCCAATGTGGGATAAACCTCATGGGTTAAATCGCATTTCTTTTCTCATTTTCCAGCATTGATTTTATTTTCTCTTTCGAGTACCAACCTTCGAGTCCAATTATCATTCACACCCTTCCTCCGAATAGGTCATGCGATATACCGTTGCGAAGCTCGTCATACGAGCTACTCAAACGCTTTAAGTATGGCCTCAGAAAAACTGAGTAGTCGCATCGAAAATTGACTCAAAGGTGGTCCCTGACCACTTGGAACAACCATGTTTAAAAACATGTTTTTCCTACAATTTTTCCAACAATCCCCCACATGAATGCAATTGGCTCGAAAGCCCATGTCCTAAATTCAAATCAAGAGAACCGCAAAAGTTCACTGCCTAAGGTCAGGTAGCGCGCGCCTTGAACCTGCCGTAGCGGAGTATCACCCAGAATACTGCTATTAGGTAGCTGTAAAGCTTTGAACCATCAAGCTTTGTGTATCCCAGAATGGCACCCGCACAGTGCCCTCTCTACCCATTTACTAGACCCTTTAGTTGTTGTCCATATTTGGCCTGGACTGCCTTGGCAACTTTAACTGGGTGCTCTAGTGAATTAGCCCAAGCTCATCACATGGTACCGGCCTTACACACTAGTTATAGGTGTTCCAAGTCGAAAGTGTCCTGACTCACTTTACTCGACCGTCGAGTTACTTGGATCATTAAGAGCCTCAAGCTCACCCTTACAATGGTACAGGTCTATCACTCTGTCATCGCGGAAATGGGCTGGGAACTCCAGGTTCCCGAGTGCTTTGTTCGGTTGCCCCCACAGTTCAGTTTCCCTTTGAACCTATCAGGAAATATTCCGTTTAGGTTGGGTTGCCTATGGAGGGGCCACCAATTTAATGGGCTTTAATCCCATTCCGTTCGATGACGTCTCGACTCCCACTTGAGTCAAGCCTTTTGTTAATGGATCCGCTATGTTTTCCTTTGATCTCACAAAATCTAAGGATACCACACCGTTGGATAACAATTCCCTTACGGATTTATGTCTCCGACGTATATGTCGAGACTTTCCATTATACATATGATCCTGAGCCCGCGCAATAGCTGATTGACTATCGCAATGCATGCTTATTGCGGGAACAGGTTTTGGCCACATTGGAATTCCTTCCAATAGACTTCTCAGTCAGTCTGCCTCTTCGGTTGCTAAGTCTAACGCTATGAATTCTGATTCCATAGTTGACCTTGCAATACATGCCTGTTTGGAGGATCTCCAAAACACAGCAGCTCCTCCCATTATAAACACATATCCACTCGTGGACCTTGTGCTATTGGAGTCTGATATCCAGTTGGCATCTGAATACCCTTCCAGTACCGCTGGATATCTGGTATAGTGCAGCCCGTAATCGGCTGAAAACCTCATATATCTGAGAAGTTTCATTATGGCCTTCCAGTGTTCCTCATTCGGATTGCTGGTGTACCTACTAAGTCTACTCACTGAGTTTGCTATGTCTGGTCTAGTGCAATTCATTATATACATGAGACTGCCTATGACTCGAGAGAACTCCAATTGATTCACACTCTTACCGGAATTCTTTTCCAGGTTACAGTTGAACTCTATTGGGGTTCTAGACATTGCCTTACTGCCCTTGTCAAACTTGTCTAATACTTGTTTAACATAGTGACCTTGGGAGAAGGCATACCCTTCTGATGTTTTGGTAATCTTCATACCAAGTATTACATCAGCTATACCCAGGTCCTTCATATCGAAGTGTTGTGATAACATTTTCTTTGTGGAGCTGATTCTATCATTACTCCCAATTATGATCATGTCATCCACATAGAGACAGAATACAACACAGTCTCTTCCACTTCCTTTGGAGTAGACACATTTATCACACTCATTAATGTGAAAACCGTTTGATAGCATAATTCTATCAAACTTCTCGTGCCATTGCTTTGGCGCTTGTTTGAGTCCATATAGAGACTTTACAAGTTTGCACACTTGGTGCTCTTTACCAGGAACTACAAACCCTTCCGGTTGTTCCATGTAAATCTCTTCTTCCAGTTCTCCATTCAGAAATGCTGTCTTTACATCCATTTGATGTATTTCCATATCAAACAAAGCTGCGAGAGCAATGACGATTCGGATGGACATTTTCCTGGAGACAGGAGCATAAGTGTCAAAATAATCGACACCTTCCGTTTGCCTGAAGCCTTTCACTACAAGTCTCGCCTTGTATTTCTCGATCGTGCCGTCAACCTTTAACTTCCTCTTGAAGATCCACTTGTGACCTAGGGGCTTGCATCCTTTCGGAAGATTTACTAGTTCCCAGGTGTGGTTTTGCATGATTGATTCAATTTCGTTTTGAATATCTTCTTCCCAATATTGGGAATCCGGTGTTGACATAGCTTGTTTATATGTTGCCGGTTCGCCTTCAACCATGAAGGTTAGGAAATCCGGTCCAAAGGAAGTTTCCTTCCTTGCCCTTTTGCTGCGCCGAGGCTCTTCCTCTTCCTCTTCTTCTGTCGGTTCACTTTCCCCCACATTTCCTTCACTGTTCAACTCTTCAGTTGGTACAGATGTAGGTAATTTCTGGGGAAAGATATCCTCAAAGAAGGAGGCCTCTCGGCTTTCCATATACGTATCTACGTGCACATCGGGATTGTCCGACTTGTGTACGAGAAACCGATATGCACTACTATTATGTGCATATCCGATGAACACACAGTCCACCGTTTTAGGACCAATTCTCATCCTCTTAGGAGTGGGAACTAGGACCTTCGCGAGACAACCCCAAACCCGCAGGTTCTTATAACTGGGTTGATGACCTTTCCATAATTCATATGGAGTCTTTTCTCGCTTCTTATGTGGTAACTTGTTTAAAACATAGTTTGCGGAAAGTATCGCTTCCCCCCACATGTTCTGGGGTAACCCAGAACTGATTAGCATAGCATTCATCATTTCCTTTAGCGTTCTATTTTTACGCTCAGCAACCCCATTTTACTCGGGAGTGTATGGGGCTGTGGTTTGATGTATAATGCCGCTTTCAGCGCATATCTGCTCAAACGGTGATTCAAATTCACCGCCTCTATCACTTCTCAATGTTTTAATTTTTCTATTGAGTTGATTTTCAAATTCGGTCTTATAAAGAGCGAATTTCTCAACTGCTTCGTCTTTTCTTCTCATTAAGTAAACGTAACAGTATCTAGTACAATCATCTATAAAGGTGATAAAGTACTTTTTCCCTCCTCGCGTTTGTATAAACTTTAAGTCACATACATCCGTGTGTATTAGACCGAGAGGTTCACTTTCTCGTTCAACATGTTGAAACGATGATTTCGTTAACTTTGCTTCTACACAAATCTCACATTTGTGTTGCTTATCAAAAACGAAATTTGGTATTAGTTTTAGTGAAATTAATTTCTTTAAAGAATTATAATTCACGTGACCTAATCTACCATGCCACAAATGAAATGACTCAAATAAATAATTAAACTCAGAATTTTTATTGGCCTCTTGGGTAACAGTCATTACAGTACTTGTGCTAGCCTCAGCTTTAGCACCTTTATTGGGAGCAGGTGTCCCTACGTTCAACTTAAACATGCCGTTGGTCATATAGCCACGGCCTACATAGACACCATTCTTGGTGATTACAATTTTATCGGATTCTAAAACTAGTTTAAACCCGTTCTTCACCATCACCGATCCTGATACCAAATTATTGCGGATATCCGGAACATGAAGCACATTTGTCAACCTCAGCTCTTTTCCCAAGGTCATCTTCATCATGACCATTCCTTTTCCTTCCACCTTGGAAGTAGCAGAATTTCCCATGAAGCAGCTTTCTCCCTCTACTGCCTCGTAGGTCTTAAACATCCACCTTGTTGAGCAGATGTGGCTCGTGGTGCCGGTATCCAGCCACCACTCTTTGGGGTTGCTCCCCACGAGATTCACCTCAGATACCACAGCAGTAAAGTGGTCATCATCTTGTCCTCCCTCGGCCAGATGTGCCTGAGCTGGAGCTTTCCTCTTTCCCTTGCCCTTGAAGTTCCTCGGGGGGGCTTAGGCTTAGCAGCGCCTTTATTGTCATAACAATCCGCGGCACGATGGCCGGTCCTGTTACACACAAAGCAGGTTCCCGAAAATTTCTTTGCGACAACAGCACTGCCTCCGGTGTCAAAACGTTTCCGTTTGACGTTGAAGCCTTCGACCACATTGGCCTTTGCCATCGGGATGACAGCACCACCGACTCTCCTCACGGGGCGACGGTTGCTCACCTCGATATTGAGCTTCTCAATGAGCCCCTCCAACCTCATTTCATTCCGCTTGTGCTTCATGTAGTTTTGAAAGTCTTTCCAAGACGGCGGCAATTTCTCAATCATGAGTGCCACCTGAAAAGGCTCATTAATAACTAGCCCCTCAGCCTCAAGGCGGTGATAAATCATTTGGAGCTCCTCAACTTGCTCCATGACACCCCTGCTGTCAGTCATACGGTACTCATGAAAATCCGTGACAACAAATCTCTTTGTGCCAGCGTTATTCACTTTGTACTTATTTTCGAGAGTTTCCCACAGCTCCTTTGCAGTAGCTTTGGGCTCAAAAACACTGAACAGCGTGTCATCTAGAGCACACAGGATATAGTTCTTGCATAGGTAGTCGGCATGTCTCCATGCCTCAACCGCAGAGAACGACTGCTCGTCCAGATCGTCCTCGCTTAGGACGGGAGCAGTCTCCTTAAGAAACCTGGTCAGATTCAGGGTCGTGAGATAAAACAGCATTTTTTGCTGCCAACGTTTAAAGTTGTCTCCCCTGAATTTTTCCGGTTTCTCCAGATGAGAAGTCGGCAAAGTAGGCACAGCCGAATACATCGGTGCCTTGCCCTTGGCCGCAGCCTTGGCTTTTGCCGCAGCCTTAGCTGCGGCCTTGGCCGTGGCCGCTGCTTCGGCCGTAGTCTCAGCTTTGGCCGTAGCATCCGCCATGGCCGCAGCCGCGGCGGCCTCAGCCGCTACAGCTACGTCATCGGCGGTAGCCCCCACAATCGCATCGCCCCCAGTGTTATGGACATCTCCACCAACCACTGGGTCATGCTCACTTCCGATAGGCAACTGAATAGGCGACGTATTTGTCATCTGAAACGACAACACAAAACGTATGAGATACGTGTACAATAAATTCTATAAACAAACACCAAAACTGATATTTGGGTTTGTAAAAGAATTATTAAACAGACAATAAAATTAAACTGTTTATCCTTTTGAATATCAATACGGTTGATATTAAACGGATTACAACGATTCTTATTGAATACCAATACGGTTGGTATCAACAAGAAAATAAAATTAAATTAAAACTGTTTGGAATTTTTCCTTTATAATTCAATTTCTAATATAATTTAGAATTGAAAACAAGAAAGCATTATTCCTTATAAAATAAATAATTGTATTTATCAATACACGAAAGAAACAACAGGGTATCGGTTAAGATTGTTGGTTTCCGTGTACGAAATAACAATTAATAATAAATAAAGGACTAAACAAGAATTAAATAAAACCAGTGTAATCTTTATTAATTTCCAAATGGAATACAATAAACTGATTACAACATGTAGGTACTAAAAATAATTAAAGCAAACGTTATCAGATTATTATTAATTAATAATCTGATGTACTGATTTGCAATTAAAAGAAACTGCCGGACTGGAAAGTATAAACTTAACAGCCGGACTGTTCTGTTTTAAATTGAAAGTACAGGACTGAATTGAAACTAATCTAATTACAGAATCTAATTACAGAATAGTAATTACAGCAAAAACCAGAACTTTAAACTAATTACAGAATGGTACAAACAGAATATAAAAGCTACAACTAAGGACAGCAATATAAAATACTGAAATTAAAATTACAGAAAAGTAAATTGCGTAATTGAAATAACAGAATTGTAAATGGACAGAATTGAAAACAATAGTAAATGGACAGAATTGAAAACAATAGTAAATGGACAGAATTGAATACACAAAATAAGACGAGGCTACTGTTAACAGTATGCCCTTAACCGATATTCGCCCAACCACCTTTAGGTTTCTGGTTGCGTTGGCGCTTCGATCCCAAGGTACAATGTCTCGGATGACTCGCCGGAAACTGGCGACGAGTCAAGGTCGAGCTGTTGGTGGGTGGTTCTCTCTGGTTCTAAAATGTAATGCTAATTTGGAGAGATGATATATCCTATTGGTGTTTGATTTCAGAATGTTGTATTTTTTTGACATGTGGGGGGGTCTGCCTATTTATAGGCTTGCTGAGTATCTCAGCCATTAAAGTCACTTTACTACTGTCAGTTTTCGAAATTCGAAACTGCAGTATTAACTTTGCAATGAATTCATATTTATTGCAACAGTTACAGCTTTGCTGGAAGCTTTTCCCGAGCAGGCACGCGTTTCCCGAACAGGCATGCTTTTCCCGAACAGGCACGCTTTTCCCGAACAGGAACACTTTTCCCGAACTGGAACAGGCGCACTTTTTCCCGTTGAGCTAAAAACCCGACAAGCAAGCCCATGTGTGGTACACAATACCCACATACACTACTTAATATCCACATGGGATACCTTAGTATATATATTGTAAAAATCACTCATGATTTTCCAATGTGGGATAACCCTTATGGGTTAAATCCCATTTCTTTTCTCATTTTCCAGCATTGACTTTATTTCCTCTTTCGAGTATCAACCTTCGAGTCCAATTATCATTCACACCCTTTCTCCGAATAGGTCATGCGATATACCGTTGCGAAGCTCGTCGTACGAGCTACTCAAACGCTTTGAGTATAGCCTCAGAAAAACTGAGTAGTCACATCGAAAATTGACGTGGCTCAATCATAGGTAAGACTGCAAATCATGAATTGATTCGGCGATGGACAAACTACATGAGAATGACAAGGCCGACAGTCTCGTTGTTGCATAATACAGAAGCGACAAAATTCTTATATAAGTTATTGCTTTTTATATATATTTGAAAGAAAGAAAGCTGAATTATAAGTTACATAACCGCCGAGGACAGAGCTTTCAAGAGCTCAAAAAAGAGCCAGCATTCGAGCCATTCCCATTACATATTTTACTTATACAAGTAGCAGAATAAAAACTTATGACATACAGAATCACAACGGCACATCCCATGTGGATTGAGCCTATGGTATTGTACATGGAAAAATGTAAGGAAAGGACAATATACAAAGGAAGGCAAAACCGAAACAGAATTAGAATGAAAAACAACAGAGATCTTTAGAACATTTTACAATCATGACGATTCCACTGTTGTTCAAAGTTAGATGAGAATTCCAATTATACGACCTTGTTAAGAAAAAAAAGGAAAGAAAAGGAAAGAGGATTGAAATTTCGTTTTCCCAAGTTCCGAATGCAATTACCCATGTTGGAGTCAATTGTTGGGTCAATTGCCACTCGACAGTAAGAACTAGCAGAAAAGTAAATCACACAATACGTATGTTTACCAAATTCGACATGATCACCACGTCTATGTCTCCGAGTCAATCAACCAGTTTTTATTGATATTGAAAAACTCTTTGATGGTTGACCTAAGCCTCAAAATAATCAGTCTTATTTATTGCCAAGAATGTCCTAATTGATGACTAAATATGAAATATTTACTGTATTGATATTTCATTTTTTACAAGTAATCTCTTTCAACATCTTCTCGTATTCAATCTAATTAGTAAAAGGATATCTTCTTTATTGCGTCTATATTATAGAGATTGTTTAAAATCAATTTTTACTTCGTCTTCAAACTTCTAGAAAACAGATCAATTAAGGCGGTTTGTTCTAAGGCGATAATAAAACCGCATTAATTATTAGCAATCAAGGCAGGTACCTTAGAGGCGGAAAACAACCGTCACTAAAGAGAACAATAGAGGCAGTTTAGAGTTATTGTCTTTAAAAGCATTTTAACCGCCGTATTTGCCAAATCAGACATTCAAAAAACTGAACAACTTTTTAAAATAAGTCACTTTTTATTTTAAAAAATGATGTTTGGTAAAATTCTCAATATTGTGTTTTAATTTATTGAAAATTGAGATAGCGGATTATAATAAACTAGCAAGTTTATTCTCACTTCATAATATATAAGTGACTATAAGCGTGCACTTTATGAAAAATACTTAACTTCTCAAAATAGCTTGTAGAATGTGTGACTTTTCAATAAGTTGTGTAAATGAAATACTCCACCACACAAAAAATAATATTGCAAAACTAAATTTTGGCACCGACAACACTTTTGACAACGTTACCAAATGTATTGTTTTAAATGTTTTTAGTTGCTCAATCTGAAGTTTAGGCTTAAGGGTCTGTTTGGCAACAATTTTTTTAGTTGATTTTAATATTTTAAAATTTAAAAATCTGTGAGTGTTTGGCAAGCCAGATTATTCAAATTCTAAAAATATGATTGTTTGTATGGAAAAGTTAAAATTCCAGATTTTTAAAATTTTGCTTTTAAATGGATTGTTAAAGCAGATTTTTTAAATCTGACGTTGGGCAAAAAAAACCGTTACCAAACATAGCCTAAATGTTTATTTACTTTCATTATTTTAACCGTAAGGACCTCAAAGAATTTTATTGTTTTAAATGTTTTTAGTTGCTCAATCTGAAGTTTGAAATCACTAGTCAACACTGGGCTTTATAATATTTAGATCTATGCATGATTAGTTGATTGACAGAGAGAATAATTGATTAGTTTAACTGAAAGAGCTTATTTCCAATACTCTGATTTTTAAAAACCATTTTCATTCCGCTTCTTACTCCTTATCAGCCTCAATCATATCTTCAAAATCATAGCTTCATTTCCAGCAAGAAAGTCGACCGAATCGTTTGATGTTCTGAAGGAAGGACACGGAAGGTTACTTAAAAGGAAATTAATACTAGTCTGATAAATTACATGCAGACAATATAGGTTTCCCACTATTTTCTAACTAACACCTTTCCCTTTACCGTATGTGGTGGAAGAGGTGTTTATCCATGAGCTGGTAGTTGGAAATTAATTTTCTTCTCCATCTCAACGCATCATCATAATGTCTTTTCTTCATTGCAGCTTTCTCTGTCTAACAATACGATTTTTCCTCCAAGGTTCTACGCAGCTTTTCCGAAACATACCCAAAAGACTCCTCAACACCTTTGGAATATCTTCACTCATTTGCTTCAGCTCACTCAACCTTTTTCTGGGTTCAACTACATTCAATACTCCAGCCTTGCTTTTACTTGGTCGTATTTATCTGCCATGTAACTGTACAGCTGGCGGTTTCCACCGACATTGACTAGAATGTCACGACTGTCCAAAGCTCTCTTGTCAGTTCTTTGTTCCTCAAAATTGATAAAGAAGAATACTAGAACGAATTTTACGTATCTGAAGATTATATCCTCCTAATGAAAATGAAAGAAGCCGGTTCGTCTGATGCTGTACAGGATGCCCTAGCACAGTGGAGGATTTGGGCAATCCATTCTTTGATGAATATCTAAATGCAGCTTTAGATTCTTTCGACAATCTGTTTTGCCGTCGATGTTATTTGGCTGTAGATTACATAAAAAGTAATTAAAAAACCACATGCAACTCAGAACAAGTACCACTTTGAAATTCCTATCCGCTGTTCTAGTTGCAGTTTTGCAGTTAGGTTCCAAGTGAGGTTACAACCACAGTTGGAACCAACTGTATTAAATGGACAGAACTGTAAAAAGTTAAATGTACTTAAAATAAATCACAAGCACATTTAACAACGGAGTTCACCTAACTAGGCTACGTCTCCGGGGCACTTACCCAGATTATGATATTATAAAAGCTTACAATATAGGACCCAAGTCTTAATGAAAAACTCTCAGATTCCCTCTAGGTTTTTCTGCCTATCTCTATATTGCTCTTACCTTATAACTATCACTTATAAATCAATGGCATTCCACTATTGTTTTCTTTTTAAAGCTCACGTGTATTCTCTCAAGAATGGGTTCTTTATAATTTAGAACACACACCTTTTACAAGCTAAGTTATAAACTATTTATACAAGTAAAACAATCTTCTTGCTTCAAGATCTTTTATGATTGCTTTGACTTGTTTTGATTGGTCTTCAATCTTTCCATGTATGAGTAAACTCTTCGGCGTAGATTGACTCAATCATCATTAGTATTTCCTGTTTAATAACAAGCTTGATAATAGGAATTAGTCTTTTCCTTTAACTAGGAAACATATAAAGATAATATCTTTTAGAGATAATATCTTTTTCATATACATATGAAACACTTAACTCCATATTACATTCAATCTTTTAAACGTGTTATACTGATTTTGATAAGGAACAAAGATTGAAACAAGTGATAAAGATTTGCATAATAATAGAGATATAGATTTCCTAGTTAAAAGGAAACATATCTTTATAAACTGTTCTCCTTATATCTTTTAGGAAACATCTTTCCTTACCACTTTGATATTCTCAATAAACGCGTACTAAACCTTTAGGATCATGTGAGAATATATCCTGCATACTTTAAAACAAATAATTACTATTAAAGAATAGTTATGCAGATTTACAGAACAAGACAGAATCCTGCAGAACAGCAGGTTGGAACTGTGGTTGCAACTGAGGTTGCAACATTACTTGAAACCTCTAACGCTGTCTCAGCAGGTTGTAGAAACCTATCAAGATAGGTTGTAACTGAGGTTGTAACATTGCTTGTAACCTAACAACAACTGTCTCAGTAGGTTGTAACTGAGGTTGCAACATTGCTTGAAACCTAACAACCCTGTCTTAGTTCATAATAAACAGATAGGATTATTTAGTGAAAACCATTAGACAACAAATAGAATTTAGACCAGAAATCTGGTCCTAACAATCTCCCCCTTTGTCATTGGTTTTGACAAATCATCTAAGTTTATATAAACACTAATCCACCTGTAAATAGTTAGCAGTACAGTCTTTTACTGTATTTCATTTATCAGTGCTTTTGTAACACCTATTTAGCTCCTCCTGCAAGTTAGAATAGCAGGTATCATATAAGCACAAAATATCCATTCACAGAGTTTCAGAACAGATTCAATTTCAAAACAATCATACTTCAAAAAACAAATTGCAGGAATAGTAAGGCCAAACAATGCTGGCACAGAATAGTCTTAATACAGCAAAAAGCTTGAAATTGAAATTAAAGCTTGAAACTATAAACATTAAAATGAACCATAAACTCATCTCCCCCTATTTGTCATAAGCCAGACAAACTAGTCACGAGGTATGTCAGCAGACATGGTTTCAACTATGGTTGGAACTGCACTTAGAACTTCGCTGTGTGGGTTTCCAGAAAGCTTAGGGTTTCTTTGATAAGTAGAAAGAGAGAGAGAATAAATCTGATAATTGTGATTGATTTGAAAAATAAAAGGAGATTTGTTTAAATTGCAAATAAATACCAAATCTTTTTATAAATAGAAATAGATATACTCAAATCAAATTAGAAACAGAATTTTGCTAAAATTAAGGAAATCTCTTATCAAATAGAAACACAATAAAATAACGAAGGAAACAGTTTTTTTTTTTTCAGAAAGATAAATTCAGCAATTAATAAAGAAAAACATTCCTTGTAAACAGATTTACCCAAAAATTTGAATTCTAAGTAGTTGAAGATTTTAAAGAAATTTTGACTCGTTTCAAGAGAAGATAGCAAATCAGGAAGATATTTAAACTATTTAGAAACAGGAATCTAGCAATTTACTCAGGAAGATATTTAACTCAGGAAGATATGTTTATCATTGGATAACTTTAATAGAAATTAGATTTTAAGAGCTTAAATTGAGCAAATTCATTTTCATCTCTACACAAAAACTAGTTTGACGATCTCAGCAAGGAAAGAGTATAAGTGATGTCAAAAATAACAAGACTTTGTCTTGGCTTTTTCATTCTAGAGTATTCGGACAATCACTGAATTTTTCAGTATTATGAGTATGAGGTTTCAACTGATGTTGCAACTGAGCTTGCAACCAGTATTATTAGCATGTGGTTTCAACTGGGGTTGCAACTGAACTTGCAACCACTGTGTAAAAAGTGCACTTTGTGCTTGCAACTCTATTACCAGAGAGGTTTTAGGACAAGTTACCTCACATCTATTTTTGAGACACCAAATAGCGGCTTTTTCAAGAAAGAAACTTCAAAGCTCAATAAAGACTTACCTCTTGAAATAAAAAGTATTAAAGGTACTCAAAGTAGACATACATAGCAAGAGTATTCAATTAGATCCATAGTGACATACCCCTATATCACTTCTTAAAGATTCAAATTTATTAGTATCAAGGGGCTTTGTGAAAATATCTGCTAATTGTCTTTCAGTTGAGACATGTTCTAAAATTAAGCTTTTTCCTTCAACTAGTTCTCTGATAAAATGATGCCTTAGGTCTATGTGTTTAGTTCTGGAATGTTGAACTGGATTCTTTGCTAAATCTATAGCACTTTTGTTATCACAAAATAAAGTTAATATTTCTTGCTTAACATTATAATCATTTAGCATTTGTTTCATCTAAATAAGTTGAGTACATCCACTTCCAGCTGCAATATATTCTGCCTCAGCAGTAGATAAAGAAATGCAATTTTGCTTTTTACTAAACCATGAAACAAGGTTGTTTCCAAAATTTTAACCACCAGAAGTACTCTTTCTATCATCTATGTTTCCTGCCCAATCTGCATCACAGTAGCCACTTAGAAAATGGTTTGTATCTTTAGAATACCATAGGCCTAGGTGAAGTGTTCCTTTTACATACCTTAGAATTCTTTTGACAGCTAGAAGATGAGGTTCTAAAGGATTTGCCTGATATCTGGCACAAACTCCTACACTTAAGCAAAGGTCTGGTCTACTAGTAGTTAAATACAGCAAACTTCCAATCATGGATCTATAAAGACTTGGACAAACACTTTTTCCTTTATCATTTCTAGACAGTTTAAGAGTGGTACTCATAGGGGTTTTCTTCTCTTTACTCTCATTCAGACCAAACTTCTTAACAAGATTGTCTGCATACTTACTTTGGCATAGAAAAATCCCTTTCTCATTCTGTTTAACTTGCAATCATAGAAAGTAAGTTAGTTCACCTCCACCACTCATTTCAAATTCATTCTTCATATCAGAAATAAATTCTTCTATTCTTTTATTGGAAGTAGAGCCAAAAACAATATCATCAACATAGATTTGAGCAATTATTATGTCCTTTGTGGTTTTCTTAGTAAATAGAGTTTTATCAACTCCCCCTCTGTTAAAACCTTTTTCAATCAAGTACTTGGTTAATCTATCATACCAAGCTCTAGGAGCTTGTTTTAGACCATACAAAGCCTTTTTCAACAAATAGACATATTCAGGAAAATTAGGATCTTCAAATCCTTTAGGTTGACAGACATAAACTTCTTCATTAATCACACCATTTAGAAAAGCACTCTTTATGTCAAGTTGAAATAATTTAAAATCATACAGACATGCAAGAGAAAGTAGCATTCTAATGGATTCAATTCTAGCTACAGGAGCAAAGGTTTCATCAAAATCAATTCTCTCAATTTGTGTATAACCCTGAGCTACCAACCTAGCTTTATTTCTGATAATTACTCCATCTTCATTACTTTTATTTCTGAAGATCCATTTAGTCCCTATAATATTCTTATTAGAAGGTCTGGGTACTAAAGTCCATACATCATTCCTTTCAAATTGGGACAGTTCATCTTGCATAGCTAAGATCCATTCACTGTCTTCCAAAGCCTCTTTTATGTTCTTAGGTTCTAACTGAGACAGGTAACAGGCAAAATGAACAACATTATTTCTCTTACCTCTGGTTTTCATACCTGAAGTAATTTCTCCTATGACATTGTCAAGAGAGTGGTTTTTCTGAGTCCTTACATAGCGTGGCTTCCTTGTAGTTGGGATAGCATATCCTCCAACTTCTTCTTCAGATTCTATTGAGTTCTGGGTTTCAACTTTGGTTCCAACCTCAGTTCCAACCTCAGTTGTAACCCCAGTTGCAACCGGACTTCCAACCACTATAGGACTTCCTATTTGTTGAGTTTGTTATTTCTCTTTTTCTGCAATCTTAGGCTGTTCATCATCACCTATAATCTCATCAACAGTTTTTAGGTCATCAAATAACACATTATAAGATTCCATAACACAGTTTGTTCTTTGATTAAAGACCCTAAATGCTCTACTATTCTGAGCATAACCAAGAAAGATCCCTTTATCACTTTTAGAGTCAAATTTACCAAGATGCTCTCTATCTCTGAGAATGTAGCAAACACACCCAAAGACTTGAAAATACTTAACATTGGGTTTTCTACCTTTCCATATTTCATAAGCTGTCATAGAAGTGCCTTTAGTAATGTAAACTCTATTAACTATATGACAGGCAGTATTAACAGCTTCAGCCCAAAATCTGTTGGCAAGTTTCTTAGAGTTAAGCATGACTCTAGCCATTTCCTGAATGGTTCTATTTTTTCTTTCAACTATGCCATTTTGCTGTGGAGTCTTAGGAGCAGAGAACTCATGACTTATACCTAAGGAGTTGCAGAATTCTCTAAACTTGATGTTTTCAAATTCAGTTCCATGATCACTTCTAATCCTAGCAATATTACCACTGGTGAAACCTTTTTCAAGTTGCAGTTTTAAGCACAAAGTTTTGAACAGTTCAAAAGTTTCAGACTTATCCTTTAAGAACACTACCCAAGAGTATCTAGAGAAATCATCTACAACTACCAAAATGTACTTCTTACCACCTATACT
The DNA here is from genome assembly GCA_963682055.1 of Primula veris. Lineage (NCBI taxonomy): Eukaryota > Viridiplantae > Streptophyta > Magnoliopsida > Ericales > Primulaceae > Primula > Primula veris. The sequence goes on from OY821747.1 coordinate 10,759,747, forward strand.
AGCAGTTTGCATAGGCCCCATCAAGTCAATATGAAGAAGTTCTAGGACTCTCTTAGTGTAGATTTGACTTATACTTTTGTGAATACTTTTGGTTTGTTTACCTATAGCACAATCACCACAGACACTTTGACTTTTAGAACTAAGTTTAGGAATTCCTCTTATCAATTCCTTTTTAACAAGCTTATCTAAAGTTTTGTAATTCACATGCCCAAGCCTTTTATGCCAAATATCCACATTATTAGTAATGGCTTGATTACACCTATTTTGAGGCAATTCTTTTTCAGCTTTTTCAAACACATAGCAGCTGTTGGTTGATCTAACTCCAGTCGTGATTAAATCATTGTTAAGATTAGTAATTAGACACCTTTCTTTGTCAAATTTAACAATCATCTTGTTATCACAGAGTTGACTGATACTAATAAGATTAGCTTTTAGACCATCTACAAGAAAAAATCCTCAATATCAGGCATTCCAGGTTTGTTTAAGGTACCTTTACCAACAATTTTACCTGTATCTCCACCTCCAAACACAACAGTGTTTCCTGTAAGAATGGTGACATTTTTTAGGAGACTTGCAGTACCTGTCATGTGCTTAGAGCAACCACTGTCAAAATACCAATCATTAGAGGTAACAGCATTCAAAGAGTTAATGACAGATTTGTTGTTAGCAATTAAGGTAGCTTTTTCTTTAACTTTCCAGACCTAGTTCAAATTTTTATTGACAGAAGCCAACCAAGTTTTCTGAGAAATATACTTTCTGTTTCTTTTTAAATAACACTGGATTTCAGAATGACCAGGTTTCTTACAGAAATTACACAGCTTCAACCTAAAGTTATTTTTATCCCTAAAGCTATTCAGTTTATTCATGGTTGCAACTTTGGTTTTAACTGAGCTTCTAACCTTCTCTATAAAAACCTGAGTTTTATTCCTGGTTGCAAATCTGGTTGCAACTGAGCTTCTAACCTTATTGACAAAATCATGAGTTTTAGCTTTAGCAACAACTTCAATAAAGGTAGTTTTTCCTGTACTTTTACCACCATAGTAACCTAGACCACTGATATCTTTAGATCCTCTAGAATATGACAGCATGTCATCTAATTTATCTGAACCAGAAGCATTCAGCAGTTTTATTTTCTTTTTAGTTTCAGTAAGTTCAGCCAGTTGTAAGTTAAGCTTTTCAGTAAGACTTTTAACCTCATCCTTTAGATTAACATTAAGTTTGCTTATGATGAAGGATTGTTTACTCAGACATTTATACTTTTCATACAGAACAAGATATTGCTGAGTGATGTTTTCATCAGAAGGTTCTTCCTCATCACTGCTATAGGTTTCAAGAGCAGTTGTAACTATGGTTGAAACATGCTCACAGTCACTTTCATAAGTAGGTTCTTTTTCAGTGATTACTCCCATAAAATTAACAAAGTTAGAATCATCCTCTTCATCACTGTTGCTCTCAGAATCACTATCACTATGAGTGGTTATATAAGCATTTTAGTTTCTTTTTAAAGTATTTGCACACTCAGCCTGAATGTGACCAAAACCTCTACATTCTCTACACTGAATCTCTTTAGGCTTGTAATCTTTGTTATCCTTCTCTTTAGAATTCCACTTTCCTGTAGAGTTATTATTGAACCTAGATTCTGTCTTGAATTGGTTATCCCTTTTCTGAAAGTTTTTAGAAGAACCAGTATCATCCTCCTTTTTCTTATAAAACTTTTTGTAAACCTTTTTAGCAAAGAAATCTAGCTGTTCTTCATCACTTATTTTATCACAGACATTAGGTTCAGATTTCTTAGCTTGAAATGCTATTCCCTTTTCTGGTTTTTTATGTTTAAAGAATTTAAGCTCATGAGTGCTAAGATTTCCTATAAGTTCTTCAAGTTTAAGATTATCTAAGTCTGTTGATTCTTCAATAGCTGTAACCTTAATTTCAAACCTTTCTGGGAGTGACCTAAGAGTTTTCTTAACAAGTTTAGCATCACTGTATTTTTCACCCAAGGTTCCAGCTTGATGAGCAATGTGGCAGATTCTATCATTAAATTGTTCAATGTTTTCATCTTCCTCCATTCTTAAGTTTTCAAATTGAGTAGTTAACTGTTGAAGTTTGAAAGCTTTTACTTTAACAGTTCCTTCAAAAGTAACTTGCAAAATATCCCATGCCTCTTTGGCAGTTTCACAATGAGAAATATACCTGAATACACTGAGAGTTACACCAGCAAAAATCAAGTTTATGGCTGTTGAGTTGGCACTTGATTTTCTGTCTTCATCAGCAGACCATCTGTCTTCAGGTATAAAAACCAGTTCTCCTTCACTATCAATGGCAGTTGGAGCCTCCCATCCATACATCACAGTTTTCCATGCATGTTCATTCTGCTGTTTGATGAAGGACCTCATTCTAATTTTCCATACTCCATAGTTTACTCCTCCTTCAAGCAATGGAGGTTTGTTGAAAGCGTTTCCTTCCCTCATTAAGTCCATCTTTACTAGAACACAGGATCCACACTAAGTAAGATCTAGTGTGAAGCTCTGATACCAATTGAAATTCCTATCCGCTGTTCTAGTTGCAGTTTTGCAGTTAGGTTCCAAGTGAGGTTGCAACCACAGTTGGAACCAACTGTATTAAATGGACAGAACTGTAAAAAGTTAAATGTACTTAAAATAAATCACAAGCACATTTAACAACGGAGCTCACCTAACTAGGCTACGTCTCCGGGGCACTTACCCAGATTATGATATTATAAAAGCTTACAATATAGGACCCAAGTCTTAATGAAAAACTCTCAGATTCCCTCTAGGTTTTTCTGCCGATCTCTATATTGCTCCTACCTTATAACTATCACTTATAAATCAGTGGAATCCCACCATTGTTTTCTTTTTAAAGCTCACGTGTATTCTCTCAAGAATGGGTTCTTTATAATTTAGAACACACACCTTTTACAAGCTAAGTTATAAACTATTTATACAAGTAAAACAATCTTCTTGCTTCAAGATCTTTTATGATTGCTTTGACTTGTTTTGATTGGTCTTCAATCTTTCCATGTATGAGTAAACTCTTCAGCGTAGATTGACTCAATCATCATTAGTATTTCCTGTTTAATAGCAAGCTTGATAATAGGAGTTAGTCTTTTCCTTTAACTAGGAAACATATAAAGATAATATCTTTTAGAGATAATATCTTTTTCATATACATATGAAACACTTAACTACATATTACATTCAATCTTTTAAACGTGTTATACTGATTTTGATAAGGAACAAAGATTGAAACAAGTGATAAAGATTTGCATAATAATAGAGATATAGATTTCCTAGTTAAAAGGAAACATATCTTTATAAACTAATCTCCTTATATCTTTTAGGAAACATCTTTCCTTACCACTTTGATATTCTCAATAAACGCGTACTAAACCTTTAGGATCATGTGAGAATATATCCTGCATACTTTAAAACAAATAATTACTATTAAAGAATAGTTATGCAGATTTACAGAACAAGACAGAATCCTGCAGAACAGCAGGTTGGAACTGTGGTTGCAACTGAGGTTGCAACATTACTTGAAACCTCTAACGCTGTCTCAGCAGGTTGTAGAAACCTATCAAGATAGGTTGTAACTGAGGTTGTAACATTGCTTGTAACCTAACAACAACTGTCTCAGTAGGTTGTAACTGAGGTTGCAACATTGCTTGAAACCTAACAACCCTGTCTTAGTTCATAATAAACAGATAGGATTATTTAGTGAAAACCATTAGACAACAAATAGAATTTAGACCAGAAATCTGGTCCTAACACTCTTAGTATACTGAACAAATACCATCCTTTAGATCAAGAATAAGAGTTAATCGCACAAAGACACTTAAAATGAACCAACTCTAAATGAATATCTAAATGAGACACTTAAAATGAGACAAAAAGCATACACGTATATGTGGAAGGAACATGGATATTTTCAACTAAAAAGATTTCACGAGTCCTCAACTCCTCGGTGTTTATCTTTGGAAATGTTTAATAAGTCTAACTTTAAAATGCTTTTACAAACAAAGTCCAAGTTTGAGAACAACTGTATTACAAACATAGGCTCTGGTTCTTTTTTTAAATAGCTATAAATCTGTCATTTAAAAGCTAAATAATCTGATTGTCTATATATCATTTATCTCCTTTGTTTTTTTGTATATTTTTTATTTTGCATGCTTAGTTTATTAAAGAGAGTCTTTTTTTAAACTAACCAGTTACCCTCACATTATAGGGCTCCTCGTTTGCTCGGACCCAACTTGTTTACCCATAACTAGCTTGGTTATGGTTTTTCCTACCACTTATTTCCTAAATACGTCGTTTACATATTTTGCAGTTAAAAACCTTTAATAGGGTTAAAAGTACATGGGTTTAATATATTTGGGAGTAAAAGCATTAAAAAAGATTTCAAGTCTCTATAGGTAGAAAAGTCTAGCTGAGAGCTGTGTTAGCACAACTTGAATTCTGTTAATGCTAAATACCTTTTCTATAAGCCAAAAAATAGATGGGTTGGTTATAGAATCTAGGGGCGGGTGGAGTTGGGGGTATTGTCTAGTCTTTGAGCATAACTTTTTATATTTTTGGTTCATTTCAGTACGGATGGAAACATAAAGGATCTGGCATAACCGCAGATTCAATCAACAAAGTCAATGATGCAGAAAATAGTAGGCGAAGTCAAGGAAATATCATGTAATGTAACACAAGGATTAAATAGCATTCTAAAGGGAATCAAAGATAGATTTTCAATAATAAAATAACCTATCGTAAGTATTCCAACTAAATAAACCATGGGATTTACAACTAAGGAAACGTTAGTAAGAACTATGTATGTATTTTTTGTTTCAAGCACCGAATATTAGATTAGAGAGAGAAAGCGACCATGGTGACTTAGGGTTTCACCCTTCCATAACCGCCTCCCCTCTTTCCTTCCCCCTCTTTTTCCCCTCTCCACTTACTTACCTGAATTTCACTTCCTTTTACTACATCCTAAATTAGAGTAGGCCTTCTTTTCATCATGGATCAAAAGGGACAAACCAGCGAGGAACCGGTTAAATAGCTAACTACAGAGGCCAATACGTATTCTACCATGACTAAACCCGTATCGTATGCTGCTGCTTTTACAGGTAATAGCTCGAAACCAACTTTTAACAAAGTAAACCTGAGCTCAATTCCTATTAACGATCTACAGCTACCGTGTAGGCAAACTAGAACTAAGGATTCCAAACCGGCCATCATCTTTACTAATACAGAGATCCATAGGTCTGAACCTCCGCTTCAATATGCTTTAATTGCCAAATTCAGTAGGGGAAAACCCAAAATTGAGGTTATTAGAGATCATATAGTTAAGAATTGGGGTTTATCTGAAATTCCAATCGTGGGTATAATGGACTTCAGGCATGTGTTATTAAAATGACGAATGCAAATGATTTTAATAAGGTTTGAACCAGAAACAATCATGAAATTGAGGGTTCCTTATTTAGATTTTTTAAATGGACTGCTGATTTTTCTCTTAACATAGAATCAGCTATAGGCCTTGTCTGGATTAGATTTCCTATGCTACCTCTAAATCTATGTATTCCCTCCTATTTAAAACAATCGCTCAACCTTATGGTAGGTTTTTAGTCAACGATTTAGCTACCCTCATGCATTCTCGACTTGCTTTTGCACGTGCATGTGTGGAGATGGATTAGAAAAAAGGGAAGACAAATTTTGGATTGGCACATCTATTGATAATGGTTATTGGCAAAAAGTAGAGTTTAAGAAATTTCCTAAGTATTGCAATAAATGTTGGCTCCAAGGTCATACATCTAGTGAATGTAAAAAGCACATGCCTAATGTTGAACAATAAGTTGTGAAGCCAGGTTGGGCACCTAAAAAGATAGTTACTGAAATGGTTGAACCTAGTGAGGTAAAAGAGAACAAGGACAAAATAAAGGGTAAAGGAAAGTTGGATGAGGATATAATAGCTCAAAAACAAAATTCCGAAACTTCTACTTCTCAGAATGAAATTGTGGAGCATATAGTGGTCAATTAGTTTTACAAAAAAAAGCTGTAACAAATGGGCTCTGGTTAATCTAGAGAGCAAGAACAGATAATAATGGATACATAAAGTGAAGAAAATCCAGACGTGATAATCGTAGGTACACCCAAAGAGGGAGAAAAGATTCCGAAAGTCGAGAAAATTAATAGTGATAATGAGATTGGGAGTCTACTTGCTTCTATTGAAAGTACTCCCAAGGATGTTAGACCCCTGAATTTTAATAAAGAACAAAGCAACAACCAGTTTATAGAGGGTGAGGTAACTGTAACCAAAAGTACTAAAAAAAAGAGAGAAGGAAAAAAGAAACAAGAAAAAGAAGACATTGTTACAGTTAGAGAATGACATTGAGTCCAGGTTTATTAAAATGCCTAAAGTTTTAGAGAGTGTAATAGTTCATAATACTATTAAAAGTCTAGTGGATTCCCTTCATCTAGATTCATGTGTGGAGATAGCCAGGCATCAGCAATCTCGGGTCCACTCTGATGGTGACAGTAAAAGAGATAAGAGGCAAGACAAGCCTTCAGTCATGTACACTCCTTCTGGTGTAGATACTAGGAAGGAGAACACTTTCTTTCTCTCATGATTAATTTCATTGGTTGGTTGTTGGCGATTTCAATACCATTAGAAATGATGCCGAGAAACTAGGAAAGTAAAGGAAAAGTTCAATTTGAAAAGCTCGATAGAGCTTTAACCACCACTAATTGGGAAATATTTTTTCCTCTACTTAAACTTAATATTCTAGAAAGAACGGTCTTCGATCATTCTCCTTTGGTTTATACTACATCTACTGCTACTGCCCATGGTCTTACTTGTTTTAAGTTTCCACGTATGTGGGTTACGCATGACGAATTTACTAGTGTGGTGAGTAATGGTTGGTCTCAGTCCTGCCTTCTGTTTATGTCATGTCCCGAAATCCGAAAAACGGACATCAATGCGTGACCTTTTGAACAAAAGGAAAAAGAACCTGTTGGTACAAAATTTAACTTTTAAAGGAAAACAACTTGCGAGCTAAAGGAACAATTATAAGAATGAAATAGAAATGTTTGCCAAACCCGGCTACAAGACAAGATGGTTTTAACAGATTCATAAAAAAAAGATACCAAACGAATGTAATTTGCCCGTAGGCTACAACCTCAAAAATGGTCTAAGTAAAAAGAAAGCGACTAAAACAAGCCCCGAACCCATGCGATACATCGCCAATGCTCCTATCCAAATGTCTCAACCTAAGTTGTACTTGAAAGCAAAACTGTAACAGTGAGTCTCACGCACATACATAGACGGGACGGCACCACACATGATACCGTCACTCCATCCAATAAATGCAAGAACTCACAAACAACAACTACAATAATAACGTATTAAAAGAGATGTAATAGCATCATACAACGAAATAAATTAAGTAACTTCAACACACTTCTATAACACGCATGGACCTCTCACGCCACCTATCCCATTCCGTAAGGTAGGTCATTCCCTATACCCCTCGGCTCGTCTTATGCCCCCGGTATAGGGAGAGACATAGACCCTTGCCAACATATAAATATTTAAAGTGCGCACTTGGACCTCTCACGCCACTCGCCCCAGTCTGTAAGACGAGTCATTCCCTATACCCCTCGGCTCGCCTCATGCCCCTGGTATAGGGAAAGACATGGACCATTGCCAATAAATAAATCACAAGGCTTCGGCCAATAATATTATACTATTCAATTATCACAAATCCCAATAAAATCATATTCCCAAAATACTAGCATTCTCAGATGTCACATTATCGCAATTCAACAAAACACATAAGCATAGGTACTAGAACCACAACTAGCCAAACAAGTCCAGCAACATAAAACCTCATTCAGGCATTTTAACAAACAACTTATATGCATAAACTACAAATCATCTTTATTCAACATAAATTTACCCAATTTCATCAACAACTATAATAACACATAACAACTCATAAAAACACACAAACCCATCTATATTCTCATTAATTCGAAATTCATATGTCTAAATTCCCAATTCTCAAATTCAAATAAGTGAACCAAAAGAGGAACACATAAAACATAATTAACAATTTAATAGAATATAATTGAGATAAAAGAAAAACCCCCAAATTTTAAAAACGCAAGATCTAACCCTAACATACACCCCCGTCCAGTCGCAATGGATAACCCCCGTTAACTTAGTTCGTAGAGGAGATGCTTCCGGTAAAAACTCGCTAATGGTGGTTTCTTTTTCTTCTTCCTAAGTTTTGGAACCTCTCTTTTCTCTCTTTGTTTCACTTTGTTTTTGGTGGTTTTTGGTTTCCTGTTTTTAAAAGTGTAATGAAAATGTTTCATGTGAAACTGTTTTGAGAGAGTTTGGGAAAGCGAACTATTTGGTTCCCAAAGTTCTAAAAGTTAACTCATAATCAAAACTATTATTTTACTGCTAAAAATAACAAATCTTTAGAAACAAAGCTATTGGGTGTTTTTTATTTATAAAATTAGTAACAAGTTTTAAAATAAAGTTTTTCGGAAGAGTTTCGGTTTTTGGCTAAAAATTAGTAGAGTGGCCGGTTTTTGGTAAAAGTTGTATAAAACGTTTTTGGATAAATTTAATCGTAAATAAAACCATTTATAAAAATCCGGGATGTTACAGTTTAGTCTAAATAAATTTGCTTTTAAGCTCAAAAGACTCAAGTTTTGTCTGAAAGATTTGAACAAAAGAGTTTTTGGGAATGTTTTTAACAATGTGACAGCAATGAATGATGCTTTAATATTTTCCAAAAACAATATAGTTACTCTAGGGGACACCTACTTAGATGATTACAATTCATGTTTGCTTAAGTACAAAAAAGCTATTCTACAGAAAGAGATTTTTCACTAGTCACTTTCTAAATGGTTAGTAGAAGGAGATGGAAATTCTAAATTCTTTCCTCAAATGATTAATCACAAAAGGTCTAAGGGTAGCATTAAGAACATTACTTTGCCTTGTGGTCGAGTTAGAGAGAATTTGAATGAGATTGAGAATGAGGCACAAAGATTTTTCACTAGTCACCTTTCTGAGGAAGGGGTTGTTAGTAACCCATATCTTATTAATGTAATTCCTAAGTTGGTCACCGATTCTGATAATAAAATTCTTATGTGAAAACACACGAAAGAGGAAATTAAAATTGATGTCTTTTCAATTCCTATGGACTTCTCCCCTGCTTCTGACGGTTTTTTTTTTTCATGAAGTGCTAGACTATTATTAAATGTGATTTAGTTGAAACGGTTTGGAGTTTCTTTGAGGGGGATAAGCTCCCTCATGCTTTCATTTATTCTCTTATTGTGCTTCTACCTAAAGTCGATGATCCCTCGGATTTCTCTCAATTTAGGCCCATTAGTTTCTGTCAAGTTTTGTATAAAATAATCACTAAAGTTATTTCTAATAGGCTTGCTACTGTTTTGTCTAATATTATTTCTCAACAGCAAAGTGGTTTTGTTAATGGCAGATGCAATTTTGCTCTCTCAAGAACTGCTCCGACACCTTGGGAACACCACTAGGGGTGGGAATGTCTTTTTTTAACTTGACATGGCAAAGGCTTTTGATAGACTTAATTGGGATTTTTTTAAAATGCTCTTTTGGCCATTGGTTTTGATCATTTGTGGGTTAATTTGGTTCTCCAATGTGTATGTTTCGTTAATTATTTTGTTTTTATTAATGGAGTTCAATCAGATTTTTTCTCTTCTGGTAGAGGGGTTAAACAAGGCGACCCTCTCTCTCCCCTTTTGTTTATCATTGCAGAAGAGGTCCTAAGCAGAGGGCTCGAGAAACTTAACTTAGATGGTACACTTACTCCGTACAAAATTCCCACTAATATAACTGCTATCTCGCATATTCTTTTTGCAGACGATGTTCTTATTTTTACAAATGGTAGTAAACAAAATCTAGACAAGGTTATGCAGTTTATTAATAGTTATGAGTTAGGGTCTGGCCAACTGTTAAACAAGTCGAAAAGTGTTTTCTTAACTAACAATCACAATAGAAATAGCATTATTGCAGCAGCTATTGGTTTTACGGAGGGCATATTCCCTACTAAATATTTAGGCATTCCTCTTCATCACACGAAGCTTCTTTCTAGCATGTATGATCCACTTGTTGATAAAATTAACAAAAAAGTATCTAATTGGAAAAGCTTTATTATTTCATCTGGTGCTAAACTTATCCTTATCAAACGTGTACTCTCTTCTTTTCCTATGCATCTTTTAGCAGTTCTTCATCCTCCCAAAGTTACAACTGACAAGATTGATACTGCGTTCTCTAACTTTTTCTGGGGATCTTTTGAGTGGAAAAATAGTCATCATTAGATTAGTTGGTCCAAAATTACTAAGCCCACCAATGAGGGTGGTCTAGGAAGCCGAGGTTATGAAATCTCTTCATCTTAAGATGAGTTAGAGGGTTTTGAATGTTGAATCCCCCTGAACTATCTTTATGTATCAAAAGTATTTTTCTCATAATATTAATTGGAATGACACTGTTATTTTATTTTATTACTCTAATGCTTGGAAGATATTTGATTCTAACTTTCCTACTCTTATAGCTAAAAGTGAATGGTGTGTTAAGGAAGGGTCTGTGAGTTTTTGGTATGAGAACTGGTCATGAAATGGGCTCCTCTATGAGTACTTTAGCGTCGTCTTCCATAATGTGCTTCTCAACCAAGTTATTCAAAGTAATGCATGGGATTTACCCTTTCTTAATCTTATGGGGAAAAACCCTTGATTAATATGGTAACTCAGCTTTCTATTAACTTGAACGTTGGTTATGATATTAGGTATTGGTCTATTACTTGTAATGGTGATTTTACTCTTAAAAGTGCTTTTGAATTCATTAGAGTGAAAAATCATGTTATTAATATGGCAAAACACATTTGGAATCCCCTTTTGCCTACTAAAGTTTCAATCTTTGTGTGGAAATTGTGGTATAATGCTATTAAACTAGAGGAAGATTTAAAAAAAGCATGGCATCAATTTAGCTTCTAAATGTTCTTGTTGTACCAATTATACTTGTGATTCCATTTGTCACCTTATGGGGTATAGTGACGTTTCTAACAAAGTATGGAGTTATTTTTGCAATTGTTTTGGATTTCAGTATTGTCCACAAAATGATTGGAAGAGAAAATTGCAGAATTGGTGCAACAAATGTGACGGATCTCACTTTGGTAAAACCGCGGCCTTGGTGCCTTTTCTTATTTTATGGGAAATATGGTTGAGTAAAAACAGCTATAAACATGATAATACCCCCATGTGCGCCACTAAAATTATTGCTAAAGTTCTTAATTGGTTAAGGGATATCAATTTTCTTATTAAACCTACCAACCCTACTAATAACTTTCAAAATATTACCCTTGAAGGTTTGGGCTTTAAGTTAATTGAATGCAGGGTAAAAAAAAGCCTTGTTTGGTTAGCTGGAAATGCCCACCGTCAGGTAGGCTCAAGTTTAAAATTGATGGCTCAACTAGAGGTAATGACTCAGAAAACGGTGTATTCATTAGAGATAGCAATGGTCTTTTGATAGTTGCTTTTTCTTTTCATCATATATCTAACTCTAATACCCTAGCTGAGCTCTTGGCTATTTACAATGGTTTGCTTATCTGTTATGGTATGGATATTTATGGCATTAATATTGAGTCTGACTCTGAGGTTATTGTTAATTGCTGGAAGAATGGCACCACTCTTGGTCTTAAATTTCAATCTATATGGAGTAATATTTGTGAATTGATGAATTTGATTGGCTCAGATTTTGTTCATGTTTATTGAGAGCAAAATCAAGTGGCGGATGCGTCGGCAAAGATGTGTGCTAATGGCTCTGATCTAGTTATGCATTCCCCTATTTTTTTGCTTAATAAAGTGTTTGCTATGTATGTTAGACCAAAAGGAAACCCCTAGCTTTAGGGTAAAACCTTTTGTGTTTGATGTATCTTCGGGTTTGGTTAGTTTTTAACTAATGATGGTCACTCTGAAGCAAGCTTTGGACGATTTTCACTGTTGGTGGGTTATGATTTTGATTGGTCTTAGTGCCTATGTTAAATCCTTGCTTTTTCGGCCCTGACTTTTCTATGCTAGTGATGAATATTTTCTGAAAAATATTATTGAACACTATTATATTTGTCTCATTCGAGTGTTTAGGTGTGTGCCGGGGAGGTCGAGATTGGTATGAAAACATTCTCCTCATTGGATATATTTTTCTATAAGTTCCCGGAGTCATCATGGCATAAGAAGATACTCAAATTGATCAATAAGGAGCTGTCACAAATTGAAGCTTGTTGTGTAAGAAGTAGAAGGTTGTTATATACCACCTTTTTGTATAAGTCATTTTGCCTAGTATGATAGTATTACACTCAGATGCGGCTGATTGATGATCATTTAAATTGCTGCTGCTTGATGATCGTTTAAATTGACTTAAGATGCTTTTATGATTCCCAAGAAGTATTAATGTTTCTGAAGTGGTCTTTATAACAGTTGGTTGTATTTAGTTTGATTAATATTTATTCCTGCTATTGAGGTTTTTGTTGCTAAGCAAGGTCTTATACCATGTCTCTTTTGATCAAATTTTGGTAGCCATTTTATCGCTCTTTTGATCACTTTGATCAGGTGTTATAAGTGGTGATATAAGGTGGGGAGATATAAGGAGAAAAGAGTGTTTAAAATGGGCATAAAATTTTCTCTTTTAGAGTTCAAGCTTAAATATTTTGTTTAGCCTATTTTTCTCCTCTTATAGTAGTGGATGGGCTTATTCTGATGTAATTCAGTTTGTACGTTGTATTCGTTTTATTACCGCACTTTAGCCGGATGGCCAACACGGGGGCCTGACCCATGTTAAAACTACTGCTATTCTTCTATTCTAATAACAACGGTCCTTTATTAAAAAAAAAAAAAAGAACTATGTATGCATACACTATAAGAAAAAATTAAGATAGCAATAGTTTATTTTTTGAAAACTAATGGAAAAGTGAGTGTCACTAAATTTTAGCAACAATTTAGCAACAAAAACAGTTGCTAAACTGTTGCTAAATTTAGCGACACTCAATTTTTCATCAGTTTAGCAACAGACGCTCTGATGATAAACTGACATTTTTTTGTAGTGATAAGAATATATTACTATTAAATGGTGAGACATCGATACTTAATTAACGTGAGATGTCTTAACGTGAGATGTCTTAACGTGAGATGTCTAGCTGTGAAGCTATGAAGATATCGTATTTAACTTATCCAATCACATAATAGCTTTAATACTCAGAGTATCTAATTATTCTTATACTACCACACTACGTGATATTAAAGAAGTAAAATACCAAAGACGAAATAATTGTATAGCTAATTAGCATGTAACTTAATTCAACAACACAACAAAATCAGAAAACAAGACAGTAACATCCTAGCTCATTTATAAATACATCCAACAAGAGCAGGCGATGCAAATAACAGTATTTATCCATTCTCCTAAAGGCTAGATCTGCTCATAATTTCAAGATTAATTAGTTATTGGGGCTTCTGTTTTGTTGTATTAAAAATATATAAAAGGAAATGGCCAAAAAAATATCTAATCAAACTTAGCCTTTATGTTGCAAAAGCATGGGTATTTTTATTTGAAAAAAACTATCGCGTTTGATATTATAAAAAATTAAATAATGGCGCCGATCATTATAATTTTTCGTGATGAGTACAATGGCTAATTTTACAAATGGTGAAGAGACGAAAAGGGAGACCAAGCCTTGCAAAGAATTTGAGGAGGAAGAAAATGGTTTCTTAACTGCAACACAAGTGCTAGAGTTTTTATAAAAAAATATTGGAATAGACCCACTACCACGTAAAGATATGGGTAGTTTTTAAAATTTTAGTCGTTATCTGAGTTACTATCTGTGCTAATATCATTTTTATTAACAAACAAAAAGAGTACACAATGCTCCCTCACTTGCACAGGTCAGTGTGTAGAAATTTTGACTAAGTAGTAATTAGTGAAAATAAGCATCTTTCAGATGATCCCAATCAGTTGCATACAACTTGGGCTAAACTGTTTTCTGGTTTAGTGCGTCATGTTTCGAAAATTTTGATTTACTTCCTTCAATTTAACATATTATTTGATTTAGTGGCCCAAGTTTACAAAAAAAATGTATTAGTCACCTCAGTTATTTAAAAAAAATGATTTAGTTACCCTACTTAACTTAACAAGTTTTAAACAATTGCAATCAAATCCACATGGTTTGGAAATTAATAAACTAAACACTAATTTTTTGAAAATGACAAAATTAACTCTTTAACATTTTTACTTTTTAATAACACGTTTTCAAATAAACAGGTTTTCTTTTTAAAGAATAATTTTTAAATATTTTTTTCCCAAAAAATTGGAAGTTTCTCTTAAAACAAAAGTTATGTTTTTTTTATTATTTTACTACCGATAAAATTATGTCTCAAACATATTTTTTGAAATTGTTTATTTAAAAAGAAGGATTAACAAGACTTACACTAGAACTGTCACATAGGTACACAATACACGCTACCACCACCGTCTCCATCTACCACCAATACTATCATATTTGTCCCAATTTCGTACTCGTTCATGGGTCGCACAACTTTAAAAGGCATTGATGATTAGAATAAGGATATTACTAGCTTATGTAATGACTCGGACTTTACAGATATTTATTTTAAAATGTTTTTTAATAGAAAAAGAAGAGTAATAATCTTAATATTTAAAACTTAATATGTGAACTAAATAAACTAGAATATTTTGGGTAAATGGATAAAGTGACAAATAATGAGTCCAAATAAAGAAGTACTAAATGACCGGAACAACCTTATTATGGCTTAAATCAATAATTGAAAACTTGAATGAAATCAAAACTTATAGTGCTAATAAAAAAATCAGACTTTCATTTGTTTTTCTACGCAATCCTGAATCTTGTTATAAGTTTTTCACATCTTGTGGCAGCAAGTGAGAATACTTTAAACTTTTGTCTTCAATATTGGAGAAGACTGCTTTTTTATTTTGTGACCATCAATCAAATCGACATCACCTTGTTTAGAATAAAAACTTTGGTCTAACCTTAGTTTTAGTCTGAATGAAAGTTTAGACCTTACACCCAATAGTTCAGCAAATCAATATTTTTGGTTCGAAAAAACCCACGGAGCTCCGTGTTGAGCCACAACACATCAAAATCTCATATACCGAATCTAATCTTGTGAACCCAACCAATAGTGACAAAATAGAAGAGGCATGGAGTTTAGATCTACTCCTTTCAGACAAGAGTAAAACACCGTTGGAAGGTGAAGAAAAGTGGGGGAAGGAAAAAATCCATAAAAAAAATCTGGATAAAGAGGAAGAGATGATTGGAGTATCACACTATAAATCCCAGGGGTAGAGGGGGCCGAAGGACCACCTCTGCCCCAAGGCGGGTGATAGCTAGGGTTAGAAATAAATAGAGAGATTTTTTAGAGAGAGACTGTTAAAACCTAGTATAATATACATACATTTATACAACTATATATTACTACTATTATTTAAGCAAAGACCCCCTTACGAGGCATTGGAATTTCCTCTTCCGAAAATGCCCTTCGCCCAAACACAAATTACAAAAATACCATTAACTGTTTCAATTCAAAAATATAAATAATTGATGATAGTTTCATAATATTGGCCCAAATGGAGAAACTTAGAGGGGGGTTGAATAGGTTTATCAAAAACTTTTCGATTCACTTGTGGAAAACCCCACTTTGGCACTTTTAAAAAACTCTACACTATGTAATGTAGATATACCTCTATATTATAGCATTTAGATCTAAACCAGCTATCGACATAAAGATCAAATCTACAAAGAAGTGATCTAGACGTTTGCTTCGGTTTGATATCTCTCTTGCACAAGGAAAGTCCCATATATATAGATATGACTAATAAGAACAATAAGGACAAGTATGCAAAATTACTACAAGGTAAATGACAATAAGGTAAAGTACAAGAAAGTAAACACATGAGAATTTATCCAGATTCGCCTCAAATGAGACTACGTCAGGTCCTCAAGTCATGATGGATCTTGAGATTTTATTACTCTTCCTTCAAGAACATCATACCCTGTAAATTCTCTTCCTTAGAGGGCAGAGATATCCTTTACAACTTTTCCTTAAAGGGCAAAGCAACCCTAACGCTAAACACAAATCCCATAGCAAGGTGATTACAACATATTTACAACAAATGAAATCTCTCAACTTCTTGATTGAGCTACAAAGGTTTTGAGACAATCAAGATTTTTAAAACCACTCAAACTCTCTTGAAAATGCATGTATTAAGTGTATGGAGAGTTTGGATAAATCATCGAAGGCTTTACGAATGGATATTTGGCTTCGAAGGATTGAAAATAAGCAACGAACGAAAGATATAAGCTTGGGCTTGTTTTTCTGAAGTGGAGTCTTCAAATGTGAAGGGGATGACTCCTATTTATAATATTAGAGTGGATTTGACCATTGCTCTTTGAAATTCAAATTTTCAACCAATCCAATCGGTTACTTTTCAACTTAATCAGTTAAGTTGTCTGTATTTCGTCTAACATGTGGCAGTTTTGAATCTCGAATATCTCGCGTTTTAATGGTCCTAAATGTGAATAATCTTCTTCACAATGTAGCTCTGATCAAATAGAATATCTTCCAATGCTCTAGAATCATTTTTGAATTCAAATTCGTTCTTATCAAAGTCGTCAAAAATGTAACTGGAATTTTCCATTTATACGCAACCTAATCGGTTGAGTTATAACCTAATCGGTTAGGTCTGTCTGTAAATTGAATTATTACTTAATTCAATTTGATCCTGTGATTTCCCTTATATTTCACATTAGTTCATCGTACTCTTTGATCTGAAATTAATTAGTGTAAATATTAGTACGACTAATGAACTTTCATTAAGTTAAATTATATAGAATTTTGTTATTCATCAAAACTTTTGTTAATTACGAATAAGTTGTCAAACAATCGTTAATTACGAAGAGGTTCAACACATACCAATAAAACCGCTCCCTCCCATTTTAACACTGAAATTCGTTCCCTCTCTTCTCTTTAATAATTTACATGTATTGTACATATTAGGCAATGTGTGTACGCCATTTTTATCACTGATATTACCCATGTATATACAGTGGTCCTATTTGTGGGGGTACTGTGTCTTTTTCCTAACAAATTTTAGTACTGTATCTGCACTACAACACCCAAAACTACGAGTACACAAACATTTTTTAAAAAGTTGTCTTTACTTCTTTTTTTACTACATATTTTTGTCAGAATAATGTGTTTCATCAATGTTTATGCACATTAATATTGTGTATGTTTTACAAGTTAATCATAACCGACAGTATACTCATGATTAGACAGATTTGTATGTACATTTTTTAATACGTTTTTTTCTTCTGAAAACCATGCGTATGCATTTCTACACATGTTTTGAATTTAATCTACCAATGTCGTATCATTAGCCAATGTGTATGTAGTTTTTATGCTCTGGCCCTATTTTCTATGTATTTTCAGCATTGTGTATTCACTATATGAATCAAAACTACAACTATTCACATTCTCAAAAAGTAATGTTTACCTTTTTTTACTATATTTTTTTCAGAGAATAATGTTTTCATCAATGTGTATGAACTTTATATACACTACTCAAATACTTGTATATGTAGCAGGGGAGTTTTTTGTATACAATTTCAATATTGTGTATGCTCTACATGAATCATAACTATCAATATACTCATTCTTAGACAGTTTTGTACTTTTTTGAGTATGCTCTACAGTAAAATATGTACTTTTTTGAGTGCATATTTTCCTCAAAACGATGTGTATGCAATATTTAAACAAATGTTGAACTTAATCGACCAATATCGTATACATAAGTAAATGTGTATGTAGTGTTTATGCCCTGGCTCTATTTTCTATATATTTTCAGCATTGTGTATGCATCTCAAGAATCAAAACTACAAGTATAGACATTCTCAAAAAATGATGTTTACCTTTTTTTTACTACATTTTTTCACAGAACAATTTATTTTATCAATGTGTATGCATTTTTCATCAAAGAAAATTACATACAACAGTGTAACAATATAAATTGGTCTATTATCAGTAGCGAATCAAATTATTAGTACATAAAATGTAAAACACATTTTTTCTGATTCATAAACATCTATAAAAAAAACATAAAATTACCTATATTGGAGGTTTTTCTGCTGGGATTGTAGTTTCATTGTCTTCTTCATCTACAAGTGATAATTTAGATATTGGAAAAAAAAAAATCTCATTTTTTTGGCTTAGGAGACATTTTAACAGAAAATAAGGTAAGGTTTTTAAATAAAAGAATGGTGATAGAGATAGAGTGCGGAGAGAGAGAGTGTGAGATATCTTTGGTAGTGATCACGTGCGGCGATGCGTGATTTAGGTATATAGGAATTAATAATTGGGCCAGTTGTACTTTTTGGGAATAAAGTGTTTGGTTTGTATCTTTTGGCAAGGTGTAATTACTCATTAGTCACACTTTTAATAATTTATCACTAAAAGGTCACAACTCAATGTTTTCATCCCTAATAAGTCATATTTTTTTAAAATTTAACCAATTTACAAAATTATCATTATCATAACCTAGAAATTAGCATTTCTCTCTCTAAAAATCTAAAAAAAAAATACATATAAAAAAATAACAATATTTTCAAAATAACAAAAAAAATTAACAAAAATTAGGAGAAATACGTAAAAATAAAAATAAACTTACTTTGTTCATACACAAAAAAAGCTTCTTTCACAAAAAAAAAATAGCTTCTTTCATGTAAAAAATAGTTTTTTCATAAAAAAAATAGTCTTTTCACACCAAAAATTGTTCAAAAAAAATCGAAAAAAACGAGAAAATTATCAAAATTATCAAAATTTAAAAAGTGCATACGGAAAAACTCAAAAAATTGAAAGAAAACAAAAAAAAAAACTCGAAAAAAAACTCAAAAATCAAAAAAAAAATTGAAACAAAATACTCAAAAAATCTCAAATTTTCCCAAAAAAAAACACAAAACATCAAAAAAATTCAAAAATAAATATAATCACAAAACTGTATAATAGTGCATAAAAGTGACTAAAATGCATAGTAAAGTGTAAAAAGTTGACTAAAAGTGCATAATAGAGTAGATAAAAATTGCATAAAAACGCATAAGAGTGCATAAAAAGCGCATAAAAAATGCATAAAAAGTGAATAAAAATGCATAAAAATTACGTACGAGTCGATAAAAAGTGAATAAAAAGTGCATAAACTTGCATAAAAAGTGCATAACAAGTGCATATATGTTCATAAAATGTGCATAAGCTACATAAAAAATGAATAAAAAGTGTATAAAAAGTGTATAAAATTATATAAAATTTGACAAAATGTGCATAAAAATGCATTTATGCATAAAAAGTGCATAAATGTGTATAACAAGTGCATAAAGTTGTATAACAAGTGCATAAATGCGCATAAAAAATGCATAAAGATGCATAACAAATGCGTAAAGTTGCATAACAAGTCCATAAATATGCATAAAAAGAACACAAAAGTACATAAATGTGCCTAATAAGTGCATAACAAGTGCACAAATATGCATAAAAAGTGTATAAAAAATACATAAAAGTGTGTATAGCTGCATAAAAAGTGTGTAAAAGTGCATAAAAGTGCGTATAGCTACATAAAAAGTGCATAACAATTGCATAAAAGTGCATAAAAAATAGTATAAAAGTGCATAACAAGTGCATATACGTGCATAAAAAGTGCATAAATGTGTATAAATGTACATAACAAGTGTATAAAAAGTGCATAAAGATACGTAACAAGTGCATATAGGTGCATAAAAAGCGCATAAAAGGTGAATCAATGTGCATAGCAAGTGCATAAAGGTAAAGCTGCATAAAAGGTGCATAAAATGTGTATAAAAGGTACATAAAATGTGTATAAAAAATGCATAAAATGCATAATAATTGTATAACAGATGTATAAAAATGTATAAAAATTGCATAAAAGTGTACAAAAGATGCATAAAAAGTGCATAAAAAGTGTATAAAAGTGCATAAAAGCGAATAAAAAGTGCATCAAAGGTGCATAAAAATTAGGGGTGGCATCGGTTCGCTACCAAACTTTTTGACTATATACCGATACCATACCAAACTAGTTTGCTTTGAGAATTTTTATCCCATTACCAAACCAAAAAATTCGGTATACCGAACTTTCGGTATACCAAACTATTCGGTTCGGTTTTGGTTTTTATACCAAACTTTAGAGTTTACAAGTGATGATAGAAAAATGGTGTGTATCGGGAAAAAAACATAGTATAAAGTTTTAAAAGTAGTAGATTAAAAATGTATATTGTATTTATTTATATTATTGTTACATTTCTTGTTTCTTTGCATAAAAGAGTAAACACTATTAGACCTTTCTAGTAAAGGTTATAAATAAAATAAAATGTTATAAGTATTCAATATAAAAAGTAAATATAACTATGTTAATAAGTGTATATAACTCTTCTAGTTTATTTGTCTATATATTATATTTTAATATTTCAGTTTGCATCGGTACCATACCAAACTCACCAAATGAATACCGAAACCGAACCAACCTTCAAAGATCGGTTTGGTTGTACTGTACCGTAATGTCGGTATACCAAACTTTTGGTACCAACTTGATTGGTTCGACTCGAAAAGCGGTCGGTTGGTACAAGTCGGTACAAAAAGGTCACCCCTAATAAAAATACATAAAGTTGCACAAAAATTGTAAAAAATTTGCATAAAAATGCATACGGGTCAATAAAAAATGCATATAACATGCATACGGGTTAAAAGTGCAAAAATCCTTAAGATCCGGGTGGATTCGAACCACCAACATCTCAAACCGTCAGGTTCAAACGCTCTTACCATTTTGAGTTTACAGATCTATAGTCGTTAATTACTCTTTAGGGTTTCTAAAAGTCGATCAAAACAAGTGCTAAAGTTGGCTAAACAAACAATGAAATACCTGAATCCAACCAAAATTCATTCATCAAAAATGTCAGACTAGTCTCGAGTTGCAACTGTTAACTAATAAACTAGTTCGAACAGCAACTAATAATATGACTCTAGATTTTGATTGTAGAACTCATAAGTAAAACAATTCTGTCATTTGTCAAATACATTAACATCGGTCAACAAATTTTAAAATGTTTTTTTTACTAAAAACATATATTTTGCAAATTCAAACTTATGCTTCACATCTTCCTCGATCGGGATAAAACCCAACCTAGCTACAAAATCCACCACTTCCTATACACATAAAGTCAATGGGACTAAAACAAAACAAAAAATCAAATGGACAACTATCTGAATATATACAAAATTCAAGTCAATTACAATCCGTGTTATATATAAATATAAATTGTCAACCAATAAAACCATAATTTCCGCTTGCTACAGGTGAGTTAGGCATAGATTTCACACAATATATATCTATATATATTGTGTTAGATTTAACCAAAAAAAAAATACCTTTTATTAATAGGCATGTGTGCATATAATTATACATTATGTGTAAATATGCATATATATTTATATATATATATAGAGAGAGAGAGAGATGAACTTAATGGCACGATTGAAACACGTCGGAGATGAGCTCAGCCCGTCGCCTAAAGGAGCTCGTCGGGGATGGAGGTTGTTCATCATTGGTGGTGGTTGTGGTGGGGTTTCGTGGTGGTGGTATCATCCTAGAGAGAGATGGAGGTAGAAAGAGGGAAGATCGTCATATCTCTTCTGGAGAGAAAAAGAGAGACATTAGATTTAGAATTAAAAATTAGGATTTTTTAGGGTATTTATATTATTTATAAAGTGTGACTAATTGGAAAGATTGATCTTATGTGTGACATTTTAGGGATTAAATTCAAAAAGTGTGACTTATCGGGCATTTTTTTTTTGGTAATTATTTATGATCCATTTATGTTTTGGGCATTGCCACATAAACTTTATGGAGGATCTTTTCTTTTCAGTTGTTTAGTTTTTCTAGGATTCAGAGAGTTGTAGCCTTTAAAATTCGAGCTTTGAAGATGTAGCCTTCGGGCAAGTTTCCTTTAAAAATTACTTTAAAAATATTCGTTTTTCGCTCCAGTATTTTTTTGTTTTATTAAGACTTGATGTCGTTTTATTTATTCAAACGGTTTAACTGTTTATTTAAAATGTTGTACTTTTCAAAAAGTTCACCCCGTTACCTTTTTGTGGAAACCGGGGCGTGATAACTTATATATCATATAAGTACATACATATTTGGGTAATGTGGCATAGTTACCTCACTTTAGCACAATATTTATCTACGGAAATCCGGGTTCTTAGACAACCCACCACTATCAAATTACGTTGTTAACATTTGATCATTCTGATTTGGACAAACTAAGTTCCCATTAATAAACCCTAATTATTCTTAGAATCTAGGGATATTTCAATAGCTCTTTGCCATGAATAGTAATTAAGTCCCTGATAAAGGAGGATCAACAAGACTTACACCAGAACTGTCATTGGCACATATATAATAAGGACTAGTTGGTGATACGTGAAATGTGATGTGTGTAGTGTGGGTACCATTATTATATTATCCATTTGAATTTCTTTATCTTTTTAATCTTAAGAAAATCCTCAAATTTTCTCAGAAACCCTAATTTTCCAATTCAACAATTCTGAAAAAGAAATAGGAAATCAACGACTATATTAACCAAGAATATCGTCCAAGAAGTGAATTAAAACTTCTCAATGAAAAAACCCTAATTTTCGATAAGTAGAAGATCTCAATGAGAGCGTAGAAGATAAAATAAATTGATTGAAGACGATAACAAAGCTTTAGAATCTACCAAATTAGCAGTGGATTATCGTGCATTGCTGGCTTGCTGTGATACCATGTAGAAGATCACCATTGATGATATGCGAGAGAGATATATATGTATAGATATAGAGAGAAAAAGACATGGAAATACTACAAAATAATGTTTGTTTTGTGAGAGTAAAAAATTGTCACAAATTGACTATTTTGTCACAAAGCTATACCTAGTAAGTTCGTCACAAAAAAAGACGTCATCATTCCCATTGCTATTTGGACTTTTTTTTGTTGTGAAAATTATATTTATGTTATCATTGAATCTGTTACAACCATGTCTCTATATATATTAACTTCTAGTTACGTAATGGTTCTCATACTTTCTAAGCACTATCAAATCAATACAACAATTACAATAAAAGGCAAATATACGCCAATAGTCTTTGATAAGAGAAGGTGGAATATTTGATTACATTTTAGCCTTATTATTTAGGAATTCTGGCAGTTTTGACAATGTATCCACCCCACCATAATGTACCTATACATATTATTAGTCATGTGACGGCCATCAATTAATTCGTGAAAATGTATCCGATTTTTTTTTCTCTTAGCCGAAACGCAGGTAAGTGATGTAATAGGCGAAACGCCGACAGATCTAACTTTACATCTAGCAAAGAAAAATGGTAGTCGGGTCTACAACTAAAGTATGCTCGGATTATTGGGAGGTGACATGTATCTCATGAACTGCATGCTAGGCCAGATATACTAGATATATCATACTTTTCGTGAGTAAACCAAGTATGTTTTCAAGTAATCCTATAATGAAACTCTAGAATGCCATAGTGTTGGTACTTAGTTATTTGAGATACACTCAATGGTATGTGTTACTCTTTACAAATTTTCGTGAGGTACTAGAAGGGTACATTGATGCAAACTAGATGTCAAGTTGCAAGGACAAAATATCCATATGAGCACAGAGTGACTGCACTATCATGTGCCTTGTTGTCGTTAAATGCGGTCATTGCAGTCACTTGATCTGTTAGAGCATGTTTAACGGTGAACTTTAGTAACTAAACTTTAGTTTAGTGGGAGCGATTGTTGTTTAGAGGAAGCGAATCATTAAATTTAATGGTTTCAAGTTTTAGTGCTAACTTCAGTTTTTTTTAATAAAAAATAATTAAATAATAAAAATAAAAGAAAATTTATTTTCACTTAAAAAATGAGTATTACTCAAATAAAAGTTTAGTTAAAAAAAACATTTAAGAACCTTTTGTGTTATTTTTATGAAATTTTCAAAAATAAATTATTGGCTACAAGTGTTTTAAAAAACTGTTTAGCAACTCGATTGATGCTTCATAAAAGTTGAAGGACAAGTTTAAATTGAAAACTAAACTATAAATAATTTTTGTAATCTTTTGGGACCAGTTTGAAGGATCCTACAACTATATCATACTTTTGCATAGAACATAAAAAGTAGACCCGAATATACCTATTCGGGTACGAACCGACCCATGCATCATTAATGGGTATCCAACGCATTTATAATAAGACCTGTGGTATAATAGTATTTTTCCCACTTAAGGATAAGGGCAATTATCCATTAAATATCTTATCCCAGTTAATAAATGTCCACAGTGGGAAAACCCATGAGATGACGCATGAGATGGAGACACTTGTCAACATCCTATAACGCACGAATGCCTATAAATAGCTAAGTACCTGCACTGGAAAAGGGACCTGAAATCTGATCAAAAAGAAGTACAAGAGAGACTTTTCAGAGCTTATCTCACTAGAAAGTATATCGAGAGAAGTCAAATAAAAGACCGAGCATCAAGGATAAAGTTCAAGATTAAGATTAAGATTAAATTATCAGACCGAGCACAAGTGTAATAGAAATTGTAATCCGAGTAAGAACAATTACCGATCAATAAGAAAAAATAACAACGTGTCCAATATTTACTTTCTTTAATTTATATTATTATTGTTGAGAAGTATAGCGTGACCCGATCAAATTTATTGCTTTATCAGAATAATTAGATGGGAAGTGATGGGATAATTAACAGTAATACTAAACATAGTAAACATCTTCACTTTTCATACTTTTCATGAACAGATAGTAATTAATTGCATAAAGTCAACCGAATAATTTTGTTATTAGTATAATACAAATTATTAAATACATGAAAACTAAAATATCTTTAACTTAACCAATTTGGCTCCACATGGGCTGCCCGGGACTATAGTTTATCTAACATACAGACAAATAGGTCCCGTTACATCTCGTCAATACTGATATTTAGTGACGGAACAAAAAAAAAAAATTACTTATTATGGAAGTTGAACGGCTAAATTTGATAAAAAAATAACTCATGACACTTGGTAAAATATAGTTTTTTTACTTAATATGGGGATATTGTGGTCGTTTTTAACATGGTACTGGTTACTCCGTTGCCTTTTTAATAATTCATAAGATGAGAGGTTAAGGGAAGGTACCACGATTTTACAAAGAAAGCAAGAGGGAATTAAATATACTCACGTCTTAAACTTGACCTTGAATATGTCAACTTCGTCAACACATCCATAGATATATATATGTGGACATGCTTTTGTGTATCATATCCCACTCATAAATTATCATCTCTTGTTCAACTACATTAAAATAAATAACATTTTTTGTTGTGAATTATGGACTCCTACGGCAATAGCGATTACAAGAAGCCGGCTCCGTCGCAACCGACCTTCGGTCATCCTGCCCCTGGCCTACCTGTCGGGTCCGACAGTTACTATGTTGGAGTTAACCAACCACAAGTACCGCTAAATTCATCTCAACATGGATCGCCAACCCCTTGGTCCTCGGGTCTCTGTAGTTGCTGTGATGATGCCTTGAATTGTAAGTCATTCTGCTCTTTTTGTTTCATGGTAAAATATACTCATATTGTAGGTATATAGTTATATATTCTACTGTTTTGGGGAAAATATTCTGTATATGGAACGAATTTGAAGCTAGATAGAAATTGCTAGTTTTAATCAAGACTTAGCCTTCCGGTAACTTCACCAATGATTAAATAAAGATAACGTAGTGATTATGAAAGTTTCACCAATGATTAAATAAATATAACGTCCTGATTATGAAAAAAGAAAAGATAACGTAGTCGTAGATGGTTACTGAAGTCGTAGTCATAGCTCCGCATCAAATTTCTCTGTCTCTCTCTATATCTCTGCTCGGTGACTCTTTCTCTCATCTCTCTCCGATCTGGATGATGATTAGTAAACGACGGCTATGAGAAGAAAGAAGCGACGGAGGTGAACATGCACGATTTGATGATCTAACGCGATGTTTCTTTCTCCCTTGCCGGATTTCACCTGGCGCCAGAAAAAGCGATGAACTCGGACCTCTCTTTCCCTTTCCCGCCGCTGTGATGGCGATTCCCAGTTACCTGTAACCTGTGTTTTTCAATTGGACCAAAAGTGGAAATTTAAGATGTTGAATAATTACAGTCGGCCCCCTAAGGGCACTACGAAATATTTACTCACTTCTTTAATGTAGATTACAAAAATATGTGCAATTTTAACCGGTTAAGAACTTGTATCAAAATTATCGGAATGAAAATTTTCAAAATTTGATCATATAGTTCAAATGTTAAAATTTATGATTAGATTTAAAAAAAAATTATTTCGATAATTTTAATACAAATTATAAGGCGGTTAAAATTACACGTGTTTTCGTATGGAATACTACAACCTTATGTATTACTCCGGTAAGACTTTTCACATTTATTATATTTCAATATATACTATTCCATTTTATAACCCTGCTTATTCCGGTTTAGCAGATTTTGTAATACTTAGGTTTTAAAATGGCATAAGTGATAAGATATTAAATTGTTTTTAACACTATTTTGGTCATAATGTAAAAATTCATCTATCCGTTTTTACTAAAATACTTCGAATGTTAACATTATTATTTTTTTAAATTGATTATTTTTTGGAAACTTTTGGATTTTTTAATGACTGTATTTATATTTTTACTCTTTAAATCCGGTTTAATTTTTATGATTAAAAAAACACATTTGTTTGTCTATTAAAAAAATATTTACATTTTGTTGTTGTTATTTTTGGAATTTTTTGAATAATTTTTATAATTTTATATGGCTAATCCTGTGTGATTTGTATGGCTAATCTTGTGTGATTTGTATGACTAATCATGTATGATTTGTATGGCTAATCTCATTTATATGTCTAATCATGTATGATTTGTATGGCTAATCTCATTTGTATGTCTAATCCTGTGTGATTTGTATGACTAATCCTGTGTGATTTGTATGGCTAATCCTGTGTATTTTTTTATGCCTAATCTTGTATGATTTGTATGCCTAATCTCATTTGTATGTCTAATCCTGTGTGATTTGTATGCTTAATCCTACGTGTTTTGTATGAATAATCATGTGTATTTTGTATGGATAATCCTGTGTGATTTGTATGCTTAATCATGTGTGTTTTGTATGCCTAATCCATTTGTATGCCTAATTCTGTGTGATTTTTTTATCCAATTCGGTGTCATTTTTATGCCTAATCTTGTGTGTTTTTTATGCCTAATCTTGTGTGCTTTTTATGCCTAATCGTGTTTTTTTTTGCCTAATCAGGTGTCAATTTTTTACCTAATCCTGTGTGATTTTTATGCCGAATCGTGTATGCTGTGTGTTTTTTTGCCTAATCCTATGTGATTTGTATGCACAATCTTGTACGATTTTTATGCCTAATCGTGTGTGATATTGTGATTAATTTTTAGGATTAAAAAACGTATTTTTTTGGCCTTTAAAAATATTTACACTTTTTTTGTTGTTTTTGAATTTTTTTTATTTAATTTTTATGATTATTTTCGCCTTTGGAAATTTTTGAATTATTTTTTTTGAATTTCTTGAAATTCTTTTAAAAATGTTATTATTTTTTAGTTTTTGGCGGTTTCGTATTTTTTTTGAAAATTTGTTGTTGCTTTTTTGTATCATTTTTCCTTTTTTTTTTTTGGTAGTTTAGACTAATTATAGGACAGTATTAGCCATGATTTGACAGGATCGGACCAAAATCTAAAATATTTAAAAAATTAGACTAAAATCAAAATAAAGTTAAAAAAGTTCCCAATTTCAAATTGTCCCTAAAACTTATTAAAGTAATATATCGAGTCTAAATGTGGGGGTATTTCAAGTGTCAGGTCCGAAGTAAATGAATTCCAAGAACTCCATCTTAACTATACCATAACGATTAAACTATTACCCTGCCGTAATAAGACTATTCCTTGTAGTGATTTGATATTTTTATTATGAATAATGTAAATTTCACATCATTGCTGTTTGGAAAAAGATTTCTAAAGATCCCTATCCAGAGTAGCATGAATTGATTAATGGATAATTATTTTTCTTATGATGATGGTTCTCGAACAATCATCACTAATTCAATGCACATAGTCAGATCCCGATGCTAGAGTTTGTATGTGTCTCATTAGGGTTTAGATTTTAAGGTTTATTGTTACACTACAATATTCTTGTTGTACGAGAACAGTCAAATAGACTGACCTGATTCCGAAACAAACTTAAATTGCTTGAAGGTGTTGTATAACAATTAAGTTCTAGATCTCCATGGTTGCAGGACGATGATAATATATACGTTTTGTCACTGAATATTTTTTACGATATTGCTACACGGAATTGAAATATCTAAGTTAATCAAGTTATTAAAATTGCTGTTCTTTTGTAGGTTGTATTACATGCTGGTGCCCTTGCATTACTTTTGGGCAGATCGCGGAGATCACAGACAAGGGCGCAACTTGTAAGTCAAGCGAAATAATTTCAATATATAGTACTAGTAGTACTATGTTTTTTGCTTTGTGAAGAAATACCACAAAGACCGGTTAATGAATTTCGTGATGACAGAATCCGCGAATATCTTACATATTAGGATCATACATGCATACTAACATGGTAATGTGATTGTGTAACTAATAACCTTAAACCTGGCTGGTTTAACAAATGACATGTTTCGACTTTCACATACATATAAAATGTGTATCGTTGGTGAAAACTTGAAATGTGGCCATATCAAACTGATGATACGAACATAAATTTCCTTAAAGAAAACTAGCGGCAAAAAGAGCACTCGGAGTCAATTGATGCGCCAATTGACATTTATGAGTACTTAATTTTAATTTCGGTGTACATAAGAGCCATTTCTGTCATTTTTTTTCAAATTTTAGTAAACTCTGCAATTTAAATTGTTTACCAGATGGAAATTTAATTGAAACTATGTGGACTATTGCTTAATTTCCATATACTCCTATTAAACACCTAACAAGTGACAATATAATTATCACTCTATGTTTTCTTTTTATTGGTAATATTGTAACGAATTTGAAACTAGAAAACCCTTCAAAAGAAACTAAATTTATCTTTATAAATAAACTCCATTTACTTGTTTATAATTTTAAAACTATTAAATATTCTTTTACACTAAACTAACAAAACCAAACATATTGTGGTTCAATTAAACTATGAGGACATAAGTGTATTCCCATTCATTATAATTTAGGCTTAATAACAGTTGAACGATATTCATTTTTAATGTAAATAATATGTACAGCATGTGCTACTGGTGGTGCACTGTACGCATTGATAGCCATGGTGACCGGTTGCTCGTGCTTCTACTCATGCTTCTACCGAACAAAGATTAGACAACAATTCAATTTGCACGAGAGCCCTTGCGGGGATTGCTTGGTCCATTGTTGCTGCGAGGGTTGCGCCCTTTGCCAAGAGTACCGTGAGCTCAAAATCCGTGGATACGACATGTCCATTGGTACGTTTGGAAATTTACTAGCTAGTAGTTCTAAAAAACGCAGATAGCAAAATGATCCGATTAAGTTTCTTTTGATTAGTTTTTGAGATGCAAATTTATTTATTTTTCGTTTAAATTATAAATGTTGGAACGTATGTTGATAGTTTAAATCTGTTTATAGGATGGCAAGGAAATGTGGAGAGGCAAAATCGTGGAGTCGCGATGGCACCCGTGGTTCAAGGAGGGATGACGAGATAAAGTAGCAAAAGCTTGATTAATGTTGTAATTTATGAATAAATTATTACAAACTTGATCTGCTCAATGCTCATTGTCGCATTTTCTGTTACTTGTCATTGTTGTTGTTTACCAATTAAAATGTTCGATGCATCTACTACTGGTTGTTGTCGTTATAGTCGGTATGGTAAATTAGTGTGAAGAAACTGTGTAAGCTCTATGTACAGATTAATGTTATGCTTTCTTTTGTGCCCCACAGTTGGTCGTTTTCTTTTTCCCAGTAAAAACGAATTCTCATGGTCTGACCCAAAAAAAGAAGAAACTCTTAATTATTTACTTAAAAGAGTAACCAATAAGGCGGGGCCAGGTATTCTATCTTGTCTTTGCTAATTATAAAATGTTTTTTTTTTTTTTGGGTTGCAAAACATTATATTTCTCAAATTTCTTATGAATTTGCTATAACAACAAATGGTAAATTACGGGGTTGTGATGGCAACCTTAGGAACCATTGTCTATTAAGCTCTGCTCATGAGTGTAATTTATTTTTGGCAAATCTGAGTGTAACTGTGCAAGTAGGAACCATTGCTAGTGATAGACTCGGCTTTAGCACCTTTATTGGGAGCTGGTGTCCCTACATTCAATTTAAATATGTCGTTGGTCATATAACCACGGCCTACATAGACACAATTTTTGTTGAATACAAATTTTATTAGATTGAAAAACAAGTTTAAAACCGTTCTTCACCATCACAGACCCGGATACCAGATTCTTGCGGATATCTGGAATATGGAGCACCCCTGTCAACCTTAACTCTTTTCCAGAGGTCCGGTTCATCACCACCATTCCTTTTCCTTCCAACTTGAAATTGATTCGGCAATGAACAGACTACATGAGAATGACAAGGCCGACAGTCTCGTTGTTTCATAATATAGAAGGTTCTAAAAGAAGTAAGCTCATCAATTTATCAGGTGTAATTGTCAGTTTCAAAATTAAAAAGATCATTTGATAATGTCACATAGACTATGAAAGAAGCGACAAAATTCTTATATAACTTACTGCTTTTTATATATATTTGAAAGAAAGAAAGCTGAATTATCAGTTACATAACTGCCGAGGACAAAGCTTTCAAGAGCTCAAAAAAGAGCCAACATTCGAGCCATTCCCATTACATATTTTACTAATACAGGTAGCAGAATAAAAACTTATGACATACAGTATCACAACGGCACATCCCAAGTGGATTGTAGCCTATGGTATTGTCCGTGGAAAAATGTAAGGAAAGGACAATATACACAGGAAGGCAACACCGCAACAGAATTAAAATGAAAAACAACAGAGATCTTTAGAACATTTTACAATCATGACGATTCCACTGTTGTTCAAAGTGACATGAAAACTCCAATTATATAGCTTTCAGAATAGAAAGTCCAGTCTGTAACTCTTTAGTCAAAAATCTTTTTCCTAAACCAAATACCAACCAATAAGTAGATCATCAGCATCTTGTGGACATGTAAAATCATTTGAAAATCAGGACTACTATTTTCTCAAATAACACAACAACATACATAATGACGATAAGTTTTCCATCATGTTTTAAAAAATGAAATGAAAACATCATATGTCAAATTAACGTGAAGGCAATACTTACACGCTAGTACCAAGTCTGGCGGGTTGCCAAACTCCTAGACAACTATGGGTCGAACTCGAAATGAGATTCAGTCAAGGAAACAATGTCTCAACGTTCCAACTTCAAAGGACGATAGCCAATTTTCGGAAAGAAGAACAGAACATAACCGAAGTCTACAATACACTAATTGGTTATTGGACTGAACTCGACGCTATCAACCCCCTAC
Source organism: Primula veris (assembly GCA_963682055.1). Taxonomy (NCBI): domain Eukaryota; kingdom Viridiplantae; phylum Streptophyta; class Magnoliopsida; order Ericales; family Primulaceae; genus Primula; species Primula veris. Next base: position 10,791,534 of record OY821747.1, read on the forward strand.
CATGCATCATGCACATGTTGTACGGAAAAGGCATGGAATGATCGCCTCAACAATGAAAGGGTATACCGGTTTTTAATGGGAGTAATCGACGAATTTCAAATTTTATGAACGCAAATACTCGCTATGGACACCATATCGTTGCTGTCTAAAGTGTTTGGGCTCCTACATTCAGAAGAAAAACATAATAAGATTCACCATGTTGCTGCAGATAACAACACCGCACTCGTTGCATTCAAACGTCAACTTGCCAAAAACTGAGCAAAAGTTGGGTCTAGCTACAAAAATATGGACCTGCCTATTAATAATTTCCCATTCCAGTAGGCTAGTACTCACTCTAGTTCAAAGGTGACCCAACCTGGAAGTAATAGACAAGCTCTTACTTACGGTCATGATAATTTCAACAGATCTGGTCCTGTTTTGTCCTGTAATCAAGGTCAAAATAATTACTCTAGAAGCGGCAAAAACTCTAATGCCCACTGTATGCATTGTAATCGGAACAAAAATTATATAACAGGTTGTTTTAAACTCATAGGGTATCCGGAATGGTGCCCTGGACGTCAAAGCACCACAAACACTCAAGGACCGGTAACAAGAGCACATGCAGCGTATACGAAACCAAAGGCGGAAACAGGTTCTACTTACCTCACTGAATCTGAGGCGTCTCAAGCAAACCAATTATTCAGTAATCATTCTGCACTATATTATGGTAATAATTTTAATACAGTTAATGAATGGATCATCGATAGCGGAGCATCAAATCATATGACCCCCAATTTATCATTATTCAGTTTTTTCAAAAAAATTGATGGTGTACCTCCTGTACACTCTGCATCTGGTTCACCTCACCATATATATCATATAGGAGACATTAACATTATACCAACTATTAAATTAATCGGAGTATCTCATGTTCCTTCCTTTAAATATAATTTACTTTCTTTACAAAGATTAACAAAAGATCTTAATTGTAATGTCATTTTTTTTTCCTGATTTTTGCTATTTTCAGGATCAGACATCGAAGAAGATGATTGGAGCTGGTGAGGCACGGAATGGACTATATTTTCTCCGACAACCAACCACAGCTTTAATCAGTACAACTATCGAATCAATTCTTTTACATCGTCATTTAGGTCATCCTGCCCTTAGTAGCATTTCTTGTTTATTACCAAAAAATAAAATTCATCATCTTTCAGTTTGTGATTCTTGTTTTCGCGGGAAGCACACCCACCTTCCGTTTAATTTAGTACTTAATAAAAGTTCAATTCCATTTAACCGTATTTTTATTGATATTTGGGGTGGGTATCATACGCCTTCCATGTGTGGTGCTCGATATTTTCTAACCATTGTGGATGATTGTACACGAATTACTTAGGTTTATTTACTTAATCGATAATCCGTACATGCTTTCCAAAAGATAAATTTATTTGTCCAAATGGTAAAAAATCATTTAATGCCAACATAGTTTTTTTTAGATCTGATAATGGACAAGACTTCTTATCAAATCCGATCTCACAATTTTTTAACGAAATTGGGATACAACAAGAATTGACTTGTACCGGCACACCACACCAAAATGGCATGGCGGAACGTAAACATCGTCACATCCTTAATATTGCTCGATGTTTGCGATTTCAAGCGCATTTACCACTTCGTTACTGGGGAGAGTGTATTTTAAGGGAAGTTTATCTTATAAATAGAACACCAACACAGATTCATAAAAATAAATCTACTTATGAGAAACTTTTTGAAAAATAACCTAATTACTCCTTCTTACGTGTGTTTGGCTGTTTGTGTTATGCTCAAACCTCTCCTGTTAAAAGAGATAAATTCCAAGCCCGAGGAATCCCGTGTATTTTTCTAGGATATCCTCCTCGTCATCATGGTTACTGCTTACTAATTATTGACGACAATTTTTTTTTCATTTCTCAAGATGTAACATTTATAGAAGACAGTTTCCCTTTCCAAGATGAAACTTTTAGTAAAGTTGCAAATGAATAGAGTAATAGTACACTTTTTTTTTTCACTAACTCCCTTAGATGACCCATATCCTATGTACCCAAACAACTAGCCCAGACATAGAAACTCGTACTAAAGAAAATACCATTATCGAAAACCCAACCATAACTCTTATACTGACCGAATTACCTACCCCTGATAAACAGCCTAGTACCACACCTCATCAGTCAAAACAACCTGTGACCGAAATAATTTCAACCCCCAATGCACAACCGAACATTCAATCTAATGACTTAAGGCAACCGATCCAACCCCAAACCAGCCAACAATCTTTGCGCCAAAATGACACAAACAACCCTCAGCCCACGTAAACAATTATATTTGCCCCACTCTACCCACTCAGTCCTCCGCTGCATCATCGGCTCACAAATCGTCTTCTGCTACATCCCACCCATTGGCTAATTTTATTTCATATGATAATTTATCTTTACCACGTTTTTCTTCCCTTACTGCTATTTCTGAAATCAAAGAACCCCGCTCATTTAAACAATCTATAAAAGATCCTCATTGGTGTGAAGCTATAAAAAAAAAAAACTTGATGCCTTAGAAGCAAATAAGACTTGGTCCCTATCTACTCTCCCAAGTGGAAAAAGACCCATCGGGTGTAAATGGATTTTTAAAACAAAACTTAAAGCATATGTTACAATTGAAAGATATAAAGCTCCTCTCATCACAAGCATGATTTATTTAATTTTGTTTGTAGCCTAAGGAGATGAAGACTTTGTTGTGTCATTGGGAAATTGGAATGTTGAAAGGCTTGGTAATACATATAATCTGTTACCAACCGGATGCATAATAAGCACATGAAAAAGAGAAATGACAATAATAATGCAAAGGAATGAATACTTCATAAACGACACTACGGTATTGTTAAGAAAAAAAGGAAAGAAAATGAAAGAGGATTGAAATTTTGTTTTTCCAAGTTCTGAATGCAATTACGCGTTTCAGTTGGAGTCATTTGTTGGGCAATTGCAACTCGGCAATACGTATGTTTGCCAAATTGGACGTGATCACCACGTCTACGTCTCTGAGGCACTCAACCGGTATTTTATTGATATTGAAAAAGGCTATGATGGTTAACCTGAACCACAAAATAATTAGTCTTATTTATAGCCAAGAAAGTTCTAATTGATGAATAAATATGAAATATTTATTTTATTGATATTTCATTTCTTACAAGTAATCTCTTTCAACATCTCCTTGTATTCAATATAATTAGTAAAAGATCTCTTCTTTAGTGCGTCTAATATTATAGAGATTGTTTAAAATCACTTTTTACTTCGTCTTCACACTTCTAGAAAACACGTCAATTAATGCGGTTTTTTCTGAGGCGATAATAAAACCGCATAAATTATTAGTAATCAAGGCGGGTACTTTAGAGGCGGAAAACAACCGCCTCTAAAGAGAACAATAGAGGCGGTTTAGAGTTATTGCCTTTAAAAGAATTTTAACCGCCGTATTTGCCAAATTACGACATTCAAAAAATTGAACAACTTTTTAAAATAAGTCACTTTTTATTTTAAAAAATGATGTTCGATAAAATTCTCAATTGTGTTTTCTTAAATTTATTCCTTTTTTAAATTTATTGAAAATTGAGATAGCGGATTATAATAAACTAGCTATTTATTCTCACTTCATAATATACATATAAGTGACTATAAGCATGCACTTTATGAAAAATACTTAACTTCTCAAAATAGATAGTAGAATGTGTGACTTTTCAAGAAGTTGTGTAAATGAAATACTCCTCCACACAAAATATAATATTGCAAAACAAAATTTTGTCTCAGACAACATTTTTTACATTGTGGCCAAATGTATTGTTTTAAATGTTTTTAGTTGCTCAATCTGAAGTTTAGGGTTAAGGGCCGTTTGGCAACAATTTTTTTAGTTGATTTTAATATTTTAAAATTTAAAAATCTGTGAGTGTTTGGCAAGTCAGATTATTCAAATTCTAAAAATATGATTGTTAGTATGGAAAAGTTAAAATTCCAGATTTTTAAAATTTAGCTTTTAAATGGATTGTTAAAGCAGATTTTTTAAATCTGACGTTGGGCAAAAAAATCCGTTACCAAACATAGCCTAAATGTTTATTTACTTTCATTATTTTAACCGTAAGGACCTCAAAGAATTTTATTGTTTTAAATGTTTTTAGTTGCTCAATCTGAAGTTTGAAATCACTAGTCAACACTGGGCTTTATAATATTTAGATCTATGCATTGATTAGTTGATTGACAGAGAGAATAATTGATTAGTTTAACTGAAAGAAAGAGCTTATATCCAATACTCTGATTTTTAAAAACCATTTTCATTCCGCTTCTTACTCCTTATCAGCCTCAACCATATCTTCAAAATCATAGCTTCATTTCCATCAAGAAAGTCGACCGAATCGTTCTGACGTTATAAAGGAGAGACATGGAAGTTTACTTAAAAGGAAATTAATACTAGTCTGATAAATTACATGCAGACAATATAGGTTTCCCACTATTTTCTAACTAATACATTTCCCTTTACCGGATGTGGTGGAAGGGGTGTTTATCCATGAGATGGTAGATGGAAATTAATTTTCTTCTCCAGCTCAACGCTTCATCATAATGTCTTTTCTTCATTGCAGCTTCCTTCAAGGTTCTGCACAGCTTTTCAGAAACTAACCCAAAAGACTCCTCAAGACCTTTGGAATACTTTTTCTCTTTAACCAAACCAGCTGCTGATTATCTTCACTCATTTGCTTCAGCTTACTCACAACCTTTTTCTGGGTTCGACTACATTCAATACTTCAGCCTTGCTTTTACTTGATCGTGTTTCTCTGCCATGTAACCGTACAGCTGGCGGTTTCAACCGGCATTGAATAGAATGTCGTGACTGTCCAAAGCTTTCTTGTCAGTTCCTTGTTCCTCAAAATTGATGATGAAGAATACTAGAACGAATTTAACGTACCTGAAGATTATATCCTCCGAATGACAATGAAAGAAGCCGGTTCGTCTGATGCTGTACAGGATGCCCTAGCACAGTGGAGGATTTGGGCAATCCACTCCTTGATGAAGATCTAAATGCAGCTTTAGATTCTTTCGACAATCTGTTTTGCCATCGATGTTTTGTATTTGCCTGTAGATTGCATGAAAAGTAATTAATAAACCACATGCAACTAAGAACAAGTACCTCTTAGTAAACTGAACAAATACCATCCTTTAGATCAAGAATAAAATTTAATATGAGACAAAAAGTATACACGTATATGTGGAAGGAACGTGGATATTTCCAACTAAAAAGATTTCACGAGTCCTCAACTCCTCGGTGTTTATCTTTGGAAATGTTTAATTAGTCAAACATTAAAATACTTTTACAAACAAAGTCTAAGTTTGAGAACAACTGTATTACAATTATAGGCTCTGTTTTTTTTTTTTAAATAGCTATAAATTTGTCATTTAAAAGCTAAATAATCTGACTATCTAAATAACATTTATCTCCTTTGTTTTTGGTATAGTTTTTAATTTCCATGCTTAATTTATTAATGAGAGTCTTTTTTTTAACTAACCAGTAACCCTCACATTAGAGATGAGCAGGGTAGACTAGGATTTCAACCACTAGGGCACCTCGTTTACGCGGACCCAGCTTGTTTAACCATAACTAGTTTGGTTATGGTTTTTCCAACCACTTATTTCCTAAATACGTTGTTTACATATTTTGCAGTTAAAAACCTTTAATAGGGTTAAAAATACACGGGGTTAATATATTTGGGAGTAAAAGCGTTAAAAAAGATTTCAAGTCTCTATAGGTAGAAAACTCTAGCTGACAGGTGTGTTATGCAACAACTTGAATTCTGTTAATGCTAAATACCTTTTCTATAAGCCAATAAATAGCTGCGTTGGTTATAGAATCTAGGGTCGGGGTGGTGGGGGGTATTCCCTAGTCTTAGAGCATAACTTTTTTATATTTTTGGTTCGTTTCAGGAAGGAAGGAAGGAAACGTAAAGGATCTGGCATAACCGCAAAATTGAGGAGGAACATTTGGGGGATACTATGTTTGTGTCAAAAATCTAAAAATCAGTCTACAAATCGAAGCCAATGGTAAATTCCAGATTCTGAGTTCACATTAGATAATAATTACACCCAAAGAACACAGAAGTCATAGGCAGTACAAAGCAGCTTTAACTACGTAAAGCATTAGGTACGCAGAAGTTATGGTAAATATTGATAAATAAGAGAATAGGTAAAAGTTCTTTCAGCTTTTCAAATCTAAACAGGGTAGTTCAATTGTATCAAGGAGGTTGATGCCCTTGATTTGATGAAAATGCCACTTATTTTTCATTAAAGACACCATGTTGCAATGTGATAGCAATACGGTATTCTTTTCTTGGGAAAGAGCAATATTTATAAAAAAAAATAACCTCAGCTTAAGAATCCTGCCAGTAAAGGAAGATATTAATTTGATGTTCAAAAATTTAATGTAAAACCTTGGTTCAATATTTTATTTATCATTTTTCTCCTTAAACTCTTAGCAGAACAAGTCCTTGAGTACTTCAGAACAAATAATTATTGTTAAGATACACAAGAAGGGAGAGAAAACCTACCCATTATAATCTGGTAAATCACTTATTCGTCTAGATGAGGACCGGTAGCTTGTATTTATCCTCTTCCGATTCTTCGTCGCCATCAGCCTCATTCATTTTGTATGAAGCTTGTTTTATTGTTCTCCGAAAATTTATCTTAACTTTGAGCAATAGTAGAAAAGAACCTCAGGCCTCTGTAATACACACACAGTATATATCAAGGGTCATGGAAAAAAATTTAAATTTACCAAAAATATATACCTTTTTTCAAACTAGCAAAACAGGTGCCAAATTATTTATATATGGGCTTAGGTGTCAAAACTTGGTACCACAAAAGTTATATAAGTAAACAAAGGGAACTTAGACAAGAGTGACATGATTTTGAAAAAGATAAGGAAACGGGAAGCAGTGAAATCATGCCAGAAAAATACAGCTACATAAAATAAGCAAACTTAGATAAAAACAATTTCGCAGATTCAATCAACAAAGTCCATGATGCAGAAAATAGTAGGCGAAGTCAAGTAAATATCATGTAATATAACACAAGTATTAAATAGCATTCTAAACGGAATCAAAGATAGATTTTCAATAATAAAATAACCTATCGTAAGTATTCCAACTAAATAAACTATGGGATTTACAACCAAGGAAACGTTAGTAAGAAATATGTATGCATAAGAATATATTACTATTAAATGGTGAGACCTCGATACTTATAGTGACATTAGATTTCTAGCATTGAAGCTCTGAAGATATCGTTTTTAACTTATGCAACCACATAATAGTTCTAATACTCGAAATATCTAATTATTCTTATACTTCCACACTACGGATATTAAAGAAGTAAAATACCAAAGAGGAAATAATTGTATAGCTAATTAGCATGTAACTTAATTCAATAACACAGCAAAATAAGAAAACAAGACAGTAACATCATGGCTAATTTATAAATACATCCAACAAGAGCAGGCGATGCAAATAACAGTATTTATCCCGTCTCCTAAAGGCTAGATCTGCTCATTATTTCGATTAATTAATTATTGGGCCTTCGGTTTTATTGTATTAAAAAAAAAAGGGACTAAAAATTGAACAGAATAGTGCAAATATCTTTCGTTGCAACAACTAAGTACATCAATTTTGAATCTAAACTGGAATTAAAAATAAATGCAACATCAAAAAACAAAAAGAATTCCTAACTGCTATAGGATTTGGAAATGGCATGTTATCCTAAAGTCCCTTGAAAAACTCTAAATAGGTACTTATTAATACATCTTTAAGGAAACTTAAGGTAGTTTTTAAACAATCCCTTAACCTACTATAAGTAATTTTAGAAGTTTTAAACCTAGGGTTCACAAAGAAATTGCGGCACTAAAAAACAGTTTTATATTTGGTGCAAAGCAAAAAAGTGGAAACTAAAAGAAAGATCAAACTATAAAAAATTGAATAGAAAAAATATATAAAAGCAGTGCTAAAAGATATTATATGGAATTGTAACCTTTTAGCAGCAAACTGAAACCCTAGTAATAAAATATCATGTGTTTTTAGAGAGAGACTGTATATAGGCATGTATATCGATAGATTATATAAAAGCAATGCTTAACGATCCTATATTTTTTACCATGCATAAAAGTGAAAATTAATACAAATATACAAACTATAATAAATTAATTAGGAAGATAATTAATTTAAAAGCAATGTTAAAGGATGTGATATGGACTTGTAACCTGTAGATTAACACCCAAGTGAAACCCTAGTAATATATAATGGTGGTGTGCTTTTGGAGAGAGAGAATGTATATAAAGATATATATAGAGAGGGAGAGAGGGTAGGGCTCAACTTTTAGATATATGATTGAGATTGACTGGCGGCTTGGAAAATTTGTTTACATTTGAGAATGATGTGAAGCCATATTTATATACGTCTGTCTAGGTATTTGAGATTTAAAAAAAAAAAAAAATAGAATTTCAACATAAAAATATTTTTTTTTTAAAAAAAGAATTTTGTTTACTTATAACTTGTAACATTTGAAAGTAATAAAAAAGTTCGATTATTTATATTATCTTGACAATACTGCCCTATAAAATACTTAAGAAACAACAAGATATATAAAAGACCAAAAAACATTCTTTAAAGTTCCTTAGGTTGCTACTAATTTTACAAGGTTTTCTGAACATGTTAGTCATCACATGATCAGAAAATGGATTAAACTACCTCTTGAAGTATATAATACGTATAATTAATCTAAGATTTGCAGGGACTGTCCAAGGCAGTTTTTAAAAAGAAAATTAATATTAATATGTGCCAAATTCATTTTGTGCATAAAGTGGGGATTCTTGTTTGAGGTAACTTCCCGAAAAGAAGAATTTGGCCCGATACAGAAGGAAAAAAAGTAAACCGTGCAGGAAATTTAATTTTGTATCAAAAGTAAGAAAACGCTTATTTAAACGTAAGTCTCTCATCATTAACACATTTACAATTTCCACACACATAGTCACTAACCACATCATTAATCTTATATGTGACATGACACAAAACAAGCTTATATCAAACATATTTAAGTTTTAGTGAGTTAGTTTAATTTTGATTCGACCCCGATAATTGTAAATGTTTCATTATCCTACGAATACGTATTACAAAACAACTCCAAATTTACTTAAATGTAAAATATTACCAAAAGTATGCATAAATGGCATCACGAAACAAACAATGATCAAGATAGCATTATGCAAGTTATACCGCTTAAAATCTGCATTAAAAATCAAATAATAGTTGAAGTGACACAGCTTAAGAGAGTTGCAAGACTTATGCAAGTTATGCTGCTTAAAATCTGCATAAAAAATCAAATCATAGTTGAAGTAATACAGCTTAAAAGAGTTGCAAGACCTTTAATAGAATCTAACTTTTTAAAAGCTCTCTCAAATTCTGAGTAATTGTCAGAGAGTATCAATGAAACTTTAGAAGAAGATCAAGTTGTTGTTGGTTTTTGGTACTATTTCGAATGCAATAATTGAAAGGACAATAAATAAAAGAGACAGGAACGCAAAGGAAATAAACAATTTTATTTCTCACAATTGGAATATAAATTACAATTCCTGACTCAACAAATAAATAAAACTGCTGGACTGTAATAAAGAAACTGCCGGACTGGTTTTACATAAACTGCCGGACTGGTTTTAACAAACTGCCGGACTGGTTTTAAACAAACTGCCGGACTGGTTTTAAACAAACTGCCGGACTGGTTTTAACAAACTGCCGGACTGGTTTTGAACAAACTGCCGGACTGGTTTTAAACAAAACAAACTGGACTGGTTTTTAAAACATAAAAAACTGCCGGACTGGTTTTTAACAAATAAAAAACTGCCGGACTGTTTTTTGTAAATACTGGAAATTACAGAACTGAAAAGTAAATAACAGAATCGAAAGACTGAAAGTAAACAGTACTGAAATGTAAATATAGAAAAAAAACAGTACAGAAAAGTAAATTACAGAAATGAAACGGTACTGAAATGAAATGGACAGAAAGTAAATGACTGAAAAATAAATAACAGAAAAGTAAAAGAAGAGGTAACTGCTGAGCAGTTTCCCTTAAACAATATTTCCCGAACCACCTTTAAAGGTTTCTGGTTTCGGGACTTTGTTCCCAAGGTACAACTTCTATCTCAGAGTGGCTCGTATGGAAACCGGCACCGAACCACAGGTCGAGCTGTTGGTGGTGCGGTTCTCTCTCTCTATATGATGCTTATGCTGTGAGTTGTGTGTTTGAAGGTGTGTTGAAATGAGAGGGGGAGGGCTGCCTTTTATAGGCTCTACTGAAACCGCAGCCATAAATATAGGTCATCAATTCTGAGAGTTATACCCCCAGAATCCGCTCACTTTAATTCTGAAACCGCAGCAATCAATTCCATTTATTGCTGGCGTTTCTCTTGCTGGAAAATCTAGGGACTGCTTTTGTAATTTATACAAAACTCCCTATTCGGGTTTGGACCCAAGACCCAAGACCCGAGACATTCCCCAAATCCTAAATCCCAAATCCCAAGCCCAAGCCCAAGCCCAACCCCAAGCCCACGCCCGCGCCCGTGCCCGTGCCCGAGCCCGAGACCCGAGACACGAGACCCGAGCGAGCGCGCGTGTGTGGTACACACTAATACTCTTAGGTGTATGTGGACATGTTAGTTTAATAACTACATGGGTTGGTATGGTATATATATTATAAGATTAACTCTTAATCTTCCAATATGGGATTATTCTAAATGGTTTTCTCATTAACCATTTCGTTTTCCAGATTTTCCAGATTTGAGCTTCCGAGGTACCAACTTTGAAGCCACTTTGTATTCACACCCATTCTCCGAATAGGTCATGTGATATACCGTTACGAAGCTCGTCACACGGGCTACTCAACCACGTTGAGTACGGTATAAACAACTCAGCGCTGTTACACGAAATAATGACTCGAAGTTGGTCCAGTGACCATTCGGAAACACCCATGTTTTCACATGTTTTTCCAACATTCCCCCACATGAATGCAATTGGCTAAAAATAAAAATGCTCCTAAATGCATACGAGAGAAAACCGCAAGAGTTCACTGCATAAGTACAGGTAGCGCGCGCCTTGAACCTGCCGTAGTGACGTAAAATCTGATATGCTACTATTGGTTAGCCTTTAAGCCTTGAACCCTTTAGCGTTTGTGCATACCAGGGTAATGCGCACACAGTGTCCTCTCTACACCACTTACTAAGCCCTTTGGTTGTTGTCCATATTTGGCCGTGGACTGCCTTGGCAAAATTCAACCGAGTGCTCTAGTGATTTAGCCCATGGCTCATCACATAGTATCGGGCATACACACTCGTCATAGGTGATTTCAAGTCAAGGGTGTCCTGACTCACCCCTCTCGACCTTCGAGATACTTGTTTTCATTAAGAGCCTTATGCTCACCCTTAAGATGGTCTAGGTCTATCACTCTTTCATCCTAGAAATGGGCTGGGAACTTAAGTTCCCGAGTGCTTTGTTCGGTCACCCCCACAGTTCGGTTTTCCCGTTGAACCCGAGGCTGGAGAATCCAGTTCGGGTTGGGTTGCCTCTGAGGAGGTTTCCAGTTTGATGGGCTTCAACCCCATTCCCCTCGATGAAACTTCAACTCCTACCTGAGTCAAGCCTTTTGTAAATGGATCCGCTATATTGTCTTTAGATCTCACAAAATCTAATGACACCACACCGTTAGCTAACAATTCTCTTACGGATTTATGTCTCCGACGAATATGTCGGGAATTTCCATTATACATATGATCCTACGCCCATCCAATAGCCGACTGACTATCGCAGTGCATGCTTATTGCTGGGACAGGTTTCGGCCACATTGGAATTTCTTCCAGAAAGCTTCTCAGCCAATCAGCCTCTTCTGTTGCTAGATCCAACGCTATGAACTCGGATTCCATAGTTGATCTAGCTATGCACGTCTGCTTGGATGATCTCCATGAGACAGCTGCTCCTCCCATCACAAACACATATCCGCTAGTGGATCGTGTACTGTTGGAATCTGAGATCCAGTTTGCATCAGAATACCCTTCCAGTACAGCTGGATATCTGGTATAATGCAACCCTCGGTCTGCTGTGTATCTCATGTATCGGAGAAGTCTCATGATGGCCTTCCAGTGTTCCTCATTGGGATTACTGGTGTACCTACTCAGTCTACTCACTGAGTTGGCTATGTCTGGCCTAGTACAGTTTATGACGTACATCAGACTGCCTATTATTCGAGAATATTCCAATTGTCTCACACTCTCCCCAAAATTCTTTTTCAGGGTGGTTGAGATCTCTATCGGAGTTCTGGATGTAGCTCTACTATCTTTATCAAATTTGTCAAGCATCTGCTTGACATAGTGAGTTTGAGATAGCGCATATCCGTCTGATGTCTTGGTAATTTTCATACCAAGTATTACATCAGCGACACCCAAGTCCTTCATCTCGAACTTTTGTGACAACATTCTCTTAGTGGAGTTGATGTTATCGATACTCCCTATTATAATCATGTCATCTACGTAGAGGCAGACTACCACGTAGTCCTTTTCATTTCCTTTTACGTAGACGCATTTGTCACATTCATTTATCCGAAAACCGTTTGATAGCATTACTCTATCAAATTTTTCGTGCCATTGTTTAGGTGCTTGTTTAAGTCCATACAAGGACTTCACAAGTTTACACACCTTATGCGCTTTACCTGGAACCACAAACCCTTCCGGTTGTTCCATGTAAATTTCCTCTTCGAGTTCACCATTCAAGAACGCCGTTTTAACATCCATTTGATGTATTTACATATCGAACAGTGCTGCGAGAGCAATGACTATCCGGATTGACGTCTTCCTGGAGACAGGAACATAGGTGTCGAAATAGTCGACACCTTCGGTTTGTCTAAAACCTTTCACTACAAGCCTTGCCTTGTATTTCTCGATTGTTCCATCGAGCTTTCTCTTCCTCTTGAAGATCCACTTGTGTCCTAGTGGCTTACACCCGGGTGGTAAATCCACTAGTTCCCAAGTGTGATTTTGTAATATTGATTCAACCTCATTGTTGATCGCCTCCTCCCAATATTGGGCTTCCGGGGATGACATTGCTTGTTTGAATGTCGCCGGTTCGCCTTCTATCATGAAGGTTACAAAATCTGGACCGAAAGACGTTTCCTTTCTAGCCCTCTTACTACGTCGAGGCTCTTCTTCTTCTTCCTCCAACGGTTTGCTTGCCCCCACATTTTCCTCACTGTTTGACTCCTCAGTCTCTACAGTTATGGAAGACTTGCAGGGAAAGATCTCCTCGAAGAAAGAAGCTTCTCGCGCTTCGATGATAGTATCTACATGCACATCGGGATTATCCGACTTGTGCACGAGAAAACGATAAGCACTACTGTTGTGTGCATATCCTATGAACACACAGTCTACCGTCTTTGGCCCTATTCTCGTTCTTTTAGGAAGCGAGACAAGGACCTTTGCTAGACAACCCCAAACCCTTAAGAATTTATAGCTTGGCCGATGGCCTTTCCATAGTTCATAAGGTGGTTTATCACGCTTCTTATGCGGTAGCTTGTTCAATACATAGTTGGTGGAAAGCAGCGCTTCCCCCCACATGTTCTGGGGTAACCCAGAACTTATTAACATGGCATTCATCATTTCCTTGAGCGTCCTATTCTTACGCTCAGCAACCCCATTCTGCTCCGGAGAGTAGGGGGCTGTGGTTTGATGTACAATGCCACTTTCTGCGCATATCTGCGCAAACGGTGCCTCGTATTCACCGCCTCTATCACTCCTCAACATTTTAATCTTTTTATTGAGTTGATTTTCTACTTCGGTCTTATAAAGAGCGAATTTCTCTACCGCTTCGTCTTTACTTCTCATTAAGTAGACATAGCAGTATCTAGTACAGTCATCTATAAATGTGATGAAATACTTTTTCCCTCCTCGCGTTTGTATAAACTTTAAGTCGCATACATCCGTGTGTATTAGACTGAGAGGTTCAGTACTTCGTTCAATATGTTGATACGAAGACTTGGTTAATTTTGCTTCAACACAAACCTCATATTTATGTTGTTTATCAAATACAAAATTAGGTAGTAGATTCAGTGATATTAATTTCTTCATAGAATTAGCATTCACATGACCCAATCTACCATGCCATAAATTAAATGAATCGCAAGAATAAGCAAATGAAGTTTTATTGGCCACTTGGGCAACATTAACAGTTACATTATTCTTGGTACTGGCCTCAGCCTTAGTACCCACAATAGCAGACTCGGCTTTAGGTGCCGGAGTACCAACATTTAATTTAAACATGCCATTGGTCATATAGCCACGGCCTACATACATTCCATTAAGGGTGATTACAATTTTAGCAGATTCAAATACAAGTTTAAATCCTTTGTTCACCATAACAGACCCGGAAACCAGATTCTTGCGAATTTCCGGCACATGGAGCACGCCATTTAGTGTGAGCTCCTTTCCCGATGTCATCTTCAGCAGCACGGTTCATTTTCCTTCCACCCTGGAAGTCGCCGAGTTCCCCATGAAGCAGCTCTCATTGTCCACGGCCGTATAGGTCTTGAACATCCACTTGCTGGCACAGATGTGACTGGTGGCGCCTGTGTCCAGCCACCATTCCTTTGGGTTGCTCCCCACCAGGTTCACTTCCGAAACCACAACACTCAGGTGCATGTAGTCTTGTCCAGCATCATCTCCTCCCTCAGCCACATTTTCCTGAGCAGGTGTCCTCTTCCTCCCTTTCCCTTGGAACTTCCTCTTTGGGGGGGGGGGGGGGGGGGGGGGGGGGGGGGGGGGGGGGCTTGTCGGTGCGCATCTTACAATCCGCGGCACGATGGCCCGGTTTGTTGCACACAAAGCAGTCTCCCATGAATTTCTTCTTGAGAGAGGCACCGACTCCGCTATCAAAGCGTTTCCGCTTAGACACAGCGTCCTCAACCACATGGGCCTTGGCAACCGCGTTGTCT
Source organism: Primula veris (assembly GCA_963682055.1). Classification (NCBI taxonomy): domain Eukaryota; kingdom Viridiplantae; phylum Streptophyta; class Magnoliopsida; order Ericales; family Primulaceae; genus Primula; species Primula veris. Next base: position 10,806,587 of record OY821747.1, read on the forward strand.
GCTCCGCCACCGCCTTTCCCTCCGGATCGGCGGTTGCTTTGCTCAACATTGAGCCTCTCAATGAGTCCCTCCAAGGTCATAGCCTTTCGCTTGTGTTTCAGGTAGTTTTGAAACTCTTTCCAAGAAGGTGGCAGTTTCTCAATCATTAATGCCACTTGGAAAGGTTCGTTGATAACTAACCCTTCAACCTCAAGCCTATGGTATATGAGTTGGAGTTCCTCAACCTGCTCGATGACACTCTTCCCATCAGCCATCATGTACTCATGAAAGTCCGTGACGACAAATTTCTTTGCGCCAGCGTTATTCACTTTGTACTTTCTTTCGAGAGACTCCCAAAGCTCCTTTGCAGAAGCCTTGGGCTCGAAAACACTGAAGAGAGTGTCATCCAGAGCACACAGGATGTAGTTCCGGCATAGGTAGTCGCCGTGTTTCCACGCTTCCACCGCCTAAACCGTCTGCACGTCCTCATCGTCCTCGCTTAGGACGGGTGCAGACTCCTTAAGAAACCGGGTCAGATTAAGGGCAGTTAAATAAAACATCATCTTTTGCTGCCAACGTTTGAAGTTGTTGCCCCTAAACTTTTCCGGTCTCTCCAGTTGAGAGGTTGGCAACATTGGCATCGCCGGTGTTGCCGGAGCCTTGCCCTTTGCCCTGGCCGCAGCCCCAAGCGCTGCCTTGGCCGCAGCCTTAGCAGCAGCCTGTGCTGCGGCCGCAGCCGCAGCCATAGCATCGGCCTCTGCCGCAGTAGCGTCGGCCGCAGCCTTTGCCGCAGCAGCTTCGGCCTCAGCCTGAGCCTGAGCCCCCCCACTCGCAGCGCTCGCATTGTTATGGCTACTGCCAATCACAAGTGCGCCCTGCACGTTTTTCGAAGAAACGGTGGGTATTTGATCCTCATTAGTCATCTGAAATGACAATATAAAAACCGTTTAGTTTCTCGCAAGAAAACTAAATTCTTTATCGCAAATACTAATTATAACTAAATTAGATTGCTTCAAAAGAATAAAAACCAATGAAAGAGATTCTAGCGTGAAAATCAAATCACTTTTGATTTCACTAAGAATTCTTTATAGTATTCTAGAATAAAAAGATTAAAACCAATTCGGATTTATTCTATGTGCAAATTTCAATTTCTAGTAAACTAGCAATGATTTTGCGAGAATAAAAACCGAGACGTCAACAACAATAAAATAAAAAAGAAAAGTCCTTTTCTTTTCGAAAATAGTAAAACCAAAAAAGATATTGTTTAAGATTGTTGGTTTTTGGTACTATTTCGAATGCAATAATTGAAAGGACAATAAATAAAAGAGACAGGAACGCAAAGGAAATAAACAATTTTATTTCTCACAATTGGAATATAAATTACAATTCCTGACTCAACAAATAAATAAAACTGCTGGACTGTAATAAAGAAACTGCCGGACTGGTTTAACACATAAACTGCCGGACTGGTTTTACATAAACTGCCGGACTGGTTTTAACAAACTGCCTGACTGGTTTTAAACAAACTGCCGGACTGGTTTTAAACAACTGCCGGACTGGTTTTAACAAACTGCCAGACTGGTTTTGAACAAACTGCCGGACTGGTTTTAAACAAAACAAACTGGACTGGTTTTTAAAACATAAAAAACTGCCGGACTGGTTTTTAACAAATAAAAAACTGCCGGACTGTTTTTTGTAAATACTGGAAATTACAGAACTGAAAAGTAAATAACAGAATCGAAAGACTGAAAGTAAACAGTACTGAAATGTAAATACAGAAAAGAAACAGTACAGAAAAGTAAATTACAGAAATGAAACGGTACTGAAATGAAATGGACAGAAAGTAAATGACTGAAAAATAAATAACAGAAAAGTAAAAGAAGAGGTAACTGCTGAGCAGTTTCCCTTAAACAATATTTCCCGAACCACCTTTAAAGGTTTCTGGTTTCGGGACTTTGTTCCCAAGGTACAACTTCTATCTCAGAGTGGCTCGTATGGAAACCGGCACCGAACCACAGGTCGAGCTGTTGGTGGTGCGGTTCTCTCTCTCTATATGATGCTTATGCTGTGAGTTGTGTGTTTGAAGGTGTGTTGAAATGAGAGGGGGAGGGCTGCCTTTTATAGGCTCTACTGAAACCGCATCCATAAATATAGGTCATCAATTCTGGGAGTTACACCCCCAGAATCCGCTCACTTTAATTCTGAAACCGCAGCAATCAATTCCATTTATTGCTGGCATTTCTCTTGCTGGAAACTTTAGGGACTGCTTTGAAGCCACTTTGTATTCACATTAACCATTTCGTTTTCCAGATTTTCCAGATTTGAGCTTCCGAGGTACCAACTTTGAAGCCACTTTGTATTCACACCCATTCTCCGAATAGGTCATGTGATATACCGTTACGAAGCTCGTCACACGGGCTACTCAACCACGTTGAGTACGGTATAAACAACTCAGCGCTGTTACACGAAATAATGACTCGAAGTTGGTCCAGTGACTATTCGGAAGCACCCATGTTTTCACATGTTTTTCCAACAGTTGTGAGCAAGTAACCATTTGTAATGCCGAAGAATTGGTTCCTGATCTATTCCTTTGAGGTTTTGAGGAAGATGATAAAGGGCTTATAATTCCAAGGAAAAAACCCAAAGGAAAAGGTTGAACGCTTCCCAAAATTGTGGAAAAGGTGAAATTACATGGATAGAACACTAGAAGATCCACATCATCATATCATTAGTGGGAGACCTTATGATAGTACGTATCCAAATCAATCGAGTTTACTTAATCAAAGTCCTCCCTCTTCGACTATTCAATATCAATTTTCTCAACAAGTTTAAGCAGAAGAGAAGAAAAGTCCTTCAAAGATTGCTCCCAAGTCTTGTATTTCTGATCTCGTTATAGATTTTGTTGATTTTTTCTTATTTTTTCTATGGAGCGTTGTAATAAGGCCTTTTGGCCAGTAACTTTGAAAATCAATGAATATAATTATTGATTTTCACACAACATCTCTATTGCATGGTAAAAAAATATATATTAATCGCAATGACAATTTAGAAAGAAAGAATAATATCATCTTTCACAGGAGATGCTAGGAGTGCTCTTAAATAATATATATTTGTAACCAATCATACGTATGTCTGAACTGGCATGGTAAACGTGGCTCAATCATAGGTAAGACTGCAAATCATGAATTGATTCGGCGATGGACAAACTACATGAGAATGACAAGGCCGACAGTCTCGTTGTTGCATAATACAGAAGCGACAAAATTCTTATATAAGTTATTGCTTTTTATATATATTTGAAAAAAAGAAAGCTGAATTATAAGTTACATAACTGCCGAGGACAGAGCTTTCAAGAGCTCAAAAAAGAGCCAGCATTCGAGCCATTCCCATTACATATTTTACTTATACAAGTAGCAGAATAAAAACTTATGACATACAGAATCACAACGGCACATCCCATGTGGATTGTAGCCTATGGTATTGTACATGGAAAAACGTAAGGAAAGGACAATATACAATGGAAGGCAAAACCAAAACAGAATTAGAATGAAAAACAACAGAGATCTTTAGAACATTTTACAATCATGACGATTCCACTGTTGTTCAAAGTTAGATGAGAATTCCAATTATACGACCTTGTTAAGAAAAAAAAGGAAAGAAAAGGAAAGAGGATTGAAATTTCGTTTTCCCAAGTTCCGAATGCAATTACCCATGTTGGAGTCAATTGTTGGGTCAATTGCCACTCGACAGTAAGAACTAGCAGAAAAGTAAATCACACAATACGTATGTTTACCAAATTCGACATGATCACCACGTCTATGTCTCCGAGTCAATCAACCAGTTTTTATTGATATTGAAAAACTCTTTGATGGTTGACCTAAGCCTCAAAATAATCAGTCTTATTTATGGCCAAGAATGTCCTAATTGATGACTAAATATGAAATATTTACTGTATTGATATTTCATTTTTTACAAGTAATCTCTTTCAACATCTTCTCGTATTCAATCTAATTAGTAAAAGGATATCTTCTTTATTGCGTCTATATTATAGAGATTGTTTAAAATCAATTTTTACTTCGTCTTCAAACTTCTAGAAAACAGATCAATTAAGGCGGTTTGTTCTAAGGCGATAATAAAACCGCATTAATTATTAGCAATCAAGGCAGGTACCTTAGAGGCGGAAAACAACCGTCACTAAAGAGAACAATAGAGGCAGTTTAGAGTTATTGTCTTTAAAGGCATTTTAACCGCCGTATTTGCCAAATCAGACATTCAAAAAACTGAACAACTTTTTAAAATAAGTCACTTTTTATTTTAAAAAATGATGTTTGGTAAAATTCTCAATATTGTGTTTTAATTTATTGAAAATTGAGATAGCGGATTATAATAAACTAGCAAGTTTATTCTCACTTCATAATATATAAGTGACTATAAGCGTGCACTTTATGAAAAATACTTAACCTCTCAAAATAGATCGTAGAATGTGTGACTTTTCAAGAAGTTGTGTAAATGAAATACTCCTCCACACAAAATATAATATTGCAAAACAAAATTTTGTCTCACAACACTTTTTACATTGTGGCCAAATGTATTGTTTTAAATGTTTTTAGTTGCTCAATCTGAAGTTTAGGGTTAAGGGTCCGTTTGGCAACAATTTTTTTAGTTGATTTTAATATTTTAAAATTTAAAAATCTGTGAGTGTTTGGCAAGTCAGATTATTCAAATTCTAAAAATATGATTGTTAGTATGGAAAAGTTAAAATTCCAGATTTTTAAAATTTAGCTTTTAAATGGATTGTTAAAGCAGATTTTTTAAATCTGACATTGGGCAAAAAATCCGTTACCAAACATAGCCTAAATGTTTATTTACTTTCATTATTTTAACCGTAAGGACCTCAAAGAATTTTATTGTTTTAAATGTTTTTAGTTGCTCAATCTGAAGTTTGAAATCACTAGTCAACACTGGGCTTTATAATATTTAGATCTATGCATTGATTAGTTGATTGACAGAGAGAATAATTGATTAGTTTAACTGAAAGAAAGAGCTTATATCCAATACTCTGATTTTTAAAAACCATTTTCATTCCGCTTCTTACTCCTTATCAGCCTCAACCATATCTTCAAAATCATAGCTTCATTTCCATCAAGAAAGTCGACCGAATCGTTCTGACGTTATAAAGGAGAGACATGGAAGGTTACTTAAAAGGAAATTAATACTAGTCTGATAAATTACATGCAGACAATATAGGTTTCCCACTATTTTCTAACTAATACATTTCCCTTTACCGGATGTGGTGGAAGGGGTGTTTATCCATGAGATGGTAGATGGAAATTAATTTTCTTCTCCAGCTCAACGCTTCATCATAATGTCTTTTCTTCATTGCAGCTTCCTTCAAGGTTCTGCACAGCTTTTCAGAAACTAACCCAAAAGACTCCTCAAGACCTTTGGAATACTTTTTCTCTTTAACCAAACCAGCTGCTGATTATCTTCACTCATTTGCTTCAGCTCACTCACAACCTTTTTCTGGGTTCGACTACATTCAATACTTCAGCCTTGCTTTTACTTGATCGTGTTTCTCTGCCATGTAACCGTACAGCTGGCGGTTTCAACCGGCATTGAATAGAATGTCGTGACTGTCCAAAGCTTTCTTGTCAGTTCCTTGTTCCTCAAAATTGATGATGAAGAATACTAGAACGAATTTAACGTACCTGAAGATTATATCCTCCGAATGACAATGAAAGAAGCCGGTTCGTCTGATGCTGTACAGGATGCCCTAGCACAGTGGAGGATTTGGGCAATCCACTCCTTGATGAAGATCTAAATGCAGCTTTAGATTCTTTCGACAATCTGTTTTGCCATCGATGTTTTGTATTTGCCTGTAGATTGCATGAAAAGTAATTAATAAACCACATGCAACTAAGAACAAGTACCTCTTAGTAAACTGAACAAATACCATCCTTTAGATCAAGAATAAAATTTAATATGAGACAAAAAGTATACACGTATATGTGGAAGGAACGTGGATATTTCCAACTAAAAAGATTTCACGAGTTCTCAACTCCTCGGTGTTTATCTTTGGAAATGTTTAATTAGTCAAACATTAAAATTCTTTTACAAACAAAGTCCAAGTTTGAGAACAACTGTATTACAATTATAGGCTCTGTTTTTTTTTTTTTTTAAATAGCTATAAATCTGTCATTTAAAAGCTAAATAATCTGACTATCTAAATAACATTTATCTCCTTTGTTTTTGGTATAGTTTTTCTTTTCTATGCTTAATTTATTAATGAGAGTCTTTTTTTTAACTAACCAGTAACCCTCACATTAGAGATGAGCAGGGTAGACTAGGATTTCAACCACTAGGGCACCTCGTTTACGCGGACCCAGCTTGTTTAACCATAACTAGTTTGGTTATGGTTTTTCCAACCACTTATTTCCTAAATACGTTGTTTACATATTTTGCAGTTAAAAACCTTTAATAGGGTTAAAAATACACGGGGTTAATATATTTGGGAGTAAAAGCGTTAAAAAAGATTTCAAGTCTCTATAGGTAGAAAACTCTAGCTGACAGGTGTGTTATGCAACAACTTGAATTCTGTTAATGCTAAATACCTTTTCTATAAGCCAATAAATAGCTGCGTTGGTTATAGAATCTAGGGTCGGGGTGGTGGGGGGTATTCCCTAGTCTTAGAGCATAACTTTTTTATATTTTTGGTTCGTTTCAGGAAGGAAGGAAGGAAACGTAAAGGATCTGGCATAACCGCAAAATTGAGGAGGAACATTTGGGGGATACTATGTTTGTGTCAAAAATCTAAAAATCAGTCTACAAATCGAAGCCAATGGTAAATTCCAGATTCTGAGTTCACATTAGATAATAATTACACCCAAAGAACACAGAAGTCATAGGCAGTACAAAGCAGCTTTAACTACGTAAAGCATTAGGTACGCAGAAGTTATGGTAAATATTGATAAATAAGAGAATACGTAAAAGTTCTTTCAGCTTTTCAAATCTAAACAGGGTAGTTCAATTGTATCAAGGAGGTTGATGCCCTTGATTTGATGAAAATGCCACTTATTTTTCATTAAAGACACCATGTTGCAATGTGATAGCAATACGGTATTCTTTTCTTGGGAAAGAGCAATATTTATAAAAAAAATAACCTCAGCTTAAGAATCCTGCCAGTAAAGGAAGATATTAATTTGATGTTCTAAAATTTAATGTAAAACCTTGGTTCAATATTTTATTTATCATTTTTCTCCTTAAACTCTTAGCAGAACAAGTCCTTGAGTACTTCAGAACGAATAATTATTGTTAAGATACACAAGAAGGGAGAGAAAACCTACCCATTATAATCTGGTAAATCACTTATTCGTCTAGATGAGGACCGGTAGCTTGTATTTATCCTCTTCCGATTCTTCGTCGCCATCAGCCTCATTCATTTTGTATGAAGTTTGTTTTATTGTTCTCCGAAAATCTATCTTAACTTTGAGCAATAGTAGAAAAGAACCTCAGGCCTCTGTAATACACACACAGTATATATCAAGGGTCATGGAAAAAAATTTAAATTTACCAAAAATATATACCTTTTTTCAAACTAGCAAAACAGGTGCCAAATTATTTATATATGGGCTTAGGTGTCAAAACTTGGTACCACAAAAGTTATATAAGTAAACAAAGGGAACTTAGACAAGAGTGACATGATTTTGAAAAAGATAAGGAAACGGGAAGCAGTGAAATCATGCCAGAAAAATACAGCTACATAAAATAAGCAAACTTAGATAAAAACAATTTGGCAGATTCAATCAACAAAGTCCATGATGCAGAAAATAGTAGGCGAAGTCAAGTAAATATCATGTAATATTACACAAGTATTAAATAGCATTCTAAACGGAATCAAAGATAGATTTTCAATAATAAAATAACCTATCGTAAGTATTCCAACTAAATAAACTATGGGATTTACAACCAAGGAAACGTTAGTAAGAAATATGTATGCATAAGAATATATTACTATTAAATGGTGAGACCTCGATACTTATAGTGACATTAGATTTCTAGCATTGAAGCTCTGAAGATATCGTTTTTAACTTATGCAACCACATAATAGTTCTAATACTCGAAATATCTAATTATTCTTATACTTCCACACTACGGATATTAAAGAAGTAAAATACCAAAGAGGAAATAATTGTATAGCTAATTAGCATGTAACTTAATTCAATAACACAGCAAAATAAGAAAACAAGACAGTAACATCATGGCTAATTTATAAATACATCCAACAAGAGCAGGCGATGCAAATAACAGTATTTATCCCGTCTCCTAAAGGCTAGATCTGCTCATTATTTCGATTAATTAATTATTGGGCCTTCGGTTTTATTGTATTAAAAAAAAAGGGACTAAAAATTGAACAGAATAGTGCAAATATCTTTCGTTGCAACAACTAAGTACATCAATTTTGAATCTAAACTGGAATTAAAAATAAATGCAACATCAAAAAACAAAAAGAATTCCTAACTGCTATAGGATTTGGAAATGGCATGTTATCCTAAAGTCCCTTGAAAAACTCTAAATAGGTACTTATTAATACATCTTTAAGGAAACTTAAGGTAGTTTTTAAACAATCCCTTAACCTACTATAAGTAATTTTAGAAGTTTTAAACCTAGGGTTCACAAAGCAATTGCGGCACTAAAAAACAGTTTTATATTTGGTGCAAAGCAAAAAAGTGGAAACTAAAAGAAAGATCAAACTATAAAAAATTGAATAGAAAAAATATATAAAAGCAGTGCTAAAAGATATTATATGGAATTGTAACCTTTTAGCAGCAAACTGAAACCCTAGTAATAAAATATCATGTGTTTTTAGAGAGAGACTGTATATAGGCATGTATATCTATAGATTATATAAAAGCAATGCTTAACGATCCTATATTTTTTACCATGCATAAAAGTGAAAATTAATACAAATATACAAACTATAATAAATTAATTAGGAAGATAATTAATTTAAAAGCAATGTTAAAGGATGTGATATGGACTTGTAACCTGTAGATTAACACCCAAGTGAAACCCTAGTAATATATAATGGTGGTGTGCTTTTGGAGAGAGAGAATGTATATAAAGAGAGAGGGAGAGAGGGTAGGGCTCAACTTTTAGATATATGATTGAGATTGACTGGCGGCTTGGAAAATTTGTTTACATTTGAGAATGATGTGAAGCCATATTTATATACGTCTGTCTAGGTATTTGAGATTTAAAAAAAAAAAAAAATAGAATTTCAACATAAAAATATTTTTTTTTAAAAAAAAGAATTTTGTTTACTTATAACTTGTAACATTTGAAAGTAATAAAAAAGTTCGATTATTTATATTATCTTGACAATACTGCCCTATAAAATACTTAAGAAACAACAAGATATATAAAAGACCAAAAAACATTCTTTAAAGTTCCTTAGGTTGCTACTAATTTTACAAGGTTTTCTGAACATGTTAGTCATCACATGATCAGAAAATGGATTAAACTACCTCTTGAAGTATATAATACGTATAATTAATCTAAGATTTGCAGGGACTGTCCAAGGCAGTTTTTAAAAAGAAAATTAATATTAATATGTGCCAAATTCATTTTGTGCATAAAGTGGGGATTCTTGTTTGAGGTAACTTCCCGAAAAGAAGAATTTGGCCCGATACAGAAGGAAAAAAAGTAAACCGTGCAGGAAATTTAATTTTGTATCAAAAGTAAGAAAACGCTTATTTAAACGTAAGTCTCTCATCATTAACACATTTACAATTTCCACACACATAGTCACTAACCACATCATTAATCTTATATGTGACATGACACAAAACAAGCTTATATCAAACATATTTAAGTTTTAGTGAGTTAGTTTAATTTTGATTCGACCCCGATAATTGTAAATGTTTCATTATCCTACGAATACGTATTACAAAACAACTCCAAATTTACTTAAATGTAAAATATTACCAAAAGTATGCATAAATGGCATCACAAAACAAACAATGATCAAGATAGCATTATGCAAGTTATACCGCTTAAAATCTGCATTAAAAATCAAATAATAGTTGAAGTGACACAGCTTAAGAGAGTAGCAAGACTTATGCAAGTTATGCTGCTTAAAATCTGCATAAAAAATCAAATCATAGTTGAAGTAATACAGCTTAAAAGAGTTGCAAGACCTTTAATAGAATCTAACTTTTTAAAAGCTCTCTCAAATTCTGAGTAATTGTCAGAGAGTATCAATGAAACTTTAGAAGAAGATCAAGTTGTGAGCAAGTAACCATTTGTAATGCCGAAGAATTGGTTCCTGATCTATTCCTTTGAGGTTTTGAGGAAGATGATAAAGGGCTTATAATTCCAAGGAAAAAACCCAAAGGAAAAGGTTGAACGCTTCCCAAAATTGTGGAAAAGGTGAAATTACATGGATAGAACACTAGAAGATCCACATCATCATATCATTAGTGGGAGACCTTATGATAGTACGTATCCAAATCAATCGAGTTTACTTAATCAAAGTCCACCCTCTTCGACTATTCAATATCAATTTTCTCAACAAGTTTAAGCAGAAGAGAAGCAAAGTCCTTCAAAGATTGCTCCCAAGTCTTGTATTTCTGATCTCGTTATAGATTTTGTTGATTTTTTCTTATTTTTTCTATGGAGCGTTGTAATAAGGCCTTTTGGCCAGTAACTTTGAAAATCAATGAAAATAATTATTGATTTTCACACAACATCTCTATTGCATGGTAAAAATATATATATTAATCGCAATGACAATTTAGAAAGAAAGAATAATATTATCTTTCACAGGAGATGCTAGGAGTGCTCTTAAATAATATATATTTGTAACCAATCATACGTATGTCTGAACTGGCATGGTAAACGTGGCTCAATCATAGGTAAGACTGCAAATCATGAATTGATTCGGCGATGGACAAACTACATGAGAATGACAAGGCCGACAGTCTCGTTGTTGCATAATACAGAAGCGACAAAATTCTTATATAAGTTATTGCTTTTTATATATATTTGAAAAAAAGAAAGCTGAATTATAAGTTACATAACTGCCGAGGACAGAGCTTTCAAGAGCTCAAAAAAGAGCCAGCATTCGAGCCATTCCCATTACATATTTTACTTATACAAGTAGCAGAATAAAAACTTATGACATACAGAATCACAACGGCACATCCCATGTGGATTGTAGCCTATGGTATTGTACATGGAAAAACGTAAGGAAAGGACAATATACAATGGAAGGCAAAACCAAAACAGAATTAGAATGAAAAACAACAGAGATCTTTAGAACATTTTACAATCATGACAATTCCACTGTTGTTCAAAGTTAGATGAGAATTCCAATTATACGACCTTGTTAAGAAAAAAAAGGAAAGAAAAGGAAAGAGGATTGAAATTTCGTTTTCCCAAGTTCCGAATGCAATTACCCATGTTGGAGTCAATTGTTGGGTCAATTGCCACTCGACAGTAAGAACTAGCAGAAAAGTAAATCACACAATACGTATGTTTACCAAATTCGACATGATCACCACGTCTATGTCTCCGAGTCAATCAACCAGTTTTTATTGATATTGAAAAACTCTTTGATGGTTGACCTAAGCCTCAAAATAATCAGTCTTATTTATTGCCAAGAATGTCCTAATTGATGACTAAATATGAAATATTTACTGTATTGATATTTCATTTTTTACAAGTAATCTCTTTCAACATCTTCTCGTATTCAATCTAATTAGTAAAAGGATATCTTCTTTATTGCGTCTATATTATAGAGATTGTTTAAAATCAATTTTTACTTCGTCTTCAAACTTCTAGAAAACAGATCAATTAAGGCGGTTTGTTCTAAGGAGATAATAAAACCGCATTAATTATTAGCAATCAAGGCAGGTACCTTAGAGGCGGAAAACAACCGTCACTAAAGAGAACAATAGAGGCAGTTTAGATTTATTGTCTTTAAAAGCATTTTAACCGCCGTATTTGCCAAATCAGACATTCAAAAAACTGAACAACTTTTTAAAATAAGTCACTTTTTATTTTAAAAAATGATGTTTGGTAAAATTCTCAATATTGTGTTTTAATTTATTGAAAATTGAGATAGCGGATTATAATAAACTAGCAAGTTTATTCTCACTTCATAATATATAAGTGACTATAAGCGTGCACTTTATGAAAAATACTTAACTTCTCAAAATAGATCGTAGAATGTGTGACTTTTCAAGAAGTTGTGTAAATGAAATACTCCTCCACACAAAATATAATATTGCAAAACAAAATTTTGTCTCAGACAACACTTTTTACATTGTGGCCAAATGTATTGTTTTAAATGTTTTTAGTTGCTCAATCTGAAGTTTAGGGTTAAGGGTCCGTTTGGCAACAATTTTTTTAGTTGATTTTAATATTTTAAAATTTAAAAATCTGTGAGTGTTTGGCAAGTCAGATTATTCAAATTCTAAAAATATGATTGTTAGTATGGAAAAGTTAAAATTCCAGATTTTTAAAATTTAGCTTTTAAATGGATTGTTAAAGCAGATTTTTTAAATCTGACGTTGGGCAAAAAATCCGTTACCAAACATAGCCTAAATGTTTATTTACTTTCATTATTTTAACCGTAAGGACCTCAAAGAATTTTATTGTTTTAAATGTTTTTAGTTGCTCAATCTGAAGTTTGAAATCACTAGTCAACACTGGGCTTTATAATATTTAGATCTATGCATTGATTAGTTGATTGACAGAGAGAATAATTGATTAGTTTAACTGAAAGAAAGAGCTTATATCCAATACTCTGATTTTTAAAAACCATTTTCATTCCGCTTCTTACTCCTTATCAGCCTCAACCATATCTTCAAAATCATAGCTTCATTTCCATCAAGAAAGTCGACCGAATCGTTCTGACGTTATAAAGGAGAGACATGGAAGGTTACTTAAAAGGAAATTAATACTAGTCTGATAAATTACATGCAGACAATATAGGTTTCCCACTATTTTCTAACTAATACATTTCCCTTTACCGGATGTGGTGGAAGGGGTGTTTATCCATGAGATGGTAGATGGAAATTAATTTTCTTCTCCAGCTCAACGCTTCATCATAATGTCTTTTCTTCATTGCAGCTTCCTTCAAGGTTCTGCACAGCTTTTCAGAAACTAACCCAAAAGACTCCTCAAGACCTTTGGAATACTTTTTCTCTTTAACCAAACCAGCTGCTGATTATCTTCACTCATTTGCTTCAGCTCACTCACAACCTTTTTCTGGGTTCCACTACATTCAATACTTCAGCCTTGCTTTTACTTGATCGTGTTTCTCTGCCATGTAACCGTACAGCTGGCGGTTTCAACCGGCATTGAATAGAATGTCGTGACTGTCCAAAGCTTTCTTGTCAGTTCCTTGTTCCTCAAAATTGATGATGAAGAATACTAGAACGAATTTAACGTACCTGAAGATTATATCCTCCGAATGACAATGAAAGAAGCCGGTTCGTCTGATGCTGTACAGGATGCCCTAGCACAGTGGAGGATTTGGGCAATCCACTCCTTGATGAAGATCTAAATGCAGCTTTAGATTCTTTCGACAATCTGTTTTGCCATCGATGTTTTGTATTTGCCTGTAGATTGCATGAAAAGTAATTAATAAACCACATGCAACTAAGAACAAGTACCTCTTAGTAAACTGAACAAATACCATCCTTTAGATCAAGAATAAAATTTAATATGAGACAAAAAGTATACACGTATATGTGGAAGGAACGTGGATATTTCCAACTAAAAAGATTTCACGAGTTCTCAACTCCTCGGTGTTTATCTTTGGAAATGTTTAATTAGTCAAACATTAAAATTCTTTTACAAACAAAGTCCAAGTTTGAGAACAACTGTATTACAATTATAGGCTCTGTTTTTTTTTTTTTTTTAAATAGCTATAAATCTGTCATTTAAAAGCTAAATAATCTGACTATCTAAATAACATTTATCTCCTTTGTTTTTGGTATAGTTTTTCTTTTCTATGCTTAATTTATTAATGAGAGTCTTTTTTTTAACTAACCAGTAACCCTCACATTAGAGATGAGCAGGGTAGACTAGGATTTCAACCACTAGGGCACCTCGTTTACGCGGACCCAGCTTGTTTAACCATAACTAGTTTGGTTATGGTTTTTCCAACCACTTATTTCCTAAATACGTTGTTTACATATTTTGCAGTTAAAAACCTTTAATAGGGTTAAAAATACACGGGGTTAATATATTTGGGAGTAAAAGCGTTAAAAAAGATTTCAAGTCTCTATAGGTAGAAAACTCTAGCTGACAGGTGTGTTATGCAACAACTTGAATTCTGTTAATGCTAAATACCTTTTCTATAAGCCAATAAATAGCTGCGTTGGTTATAGAATCTAGGGTCGGGGTGGTGGGGGGTATTCCCTAGTCTTAGAGCATAACTTTTTTATATTTTTGGTTCGTTTCAGGAAGGAAGGAAGGAAACGTAAAGGATCTGGCATAACCGCAAAATTGAGGAGGAACATTTGGGGGATACTATGTTTGTGTCAAAAATCTAAAAATCAGTCTACAAATCGAAGCCAATGGTAAATTCCAGATTCTGAGTTCACATTAGATAATAATTACACCCAAAGAACACAGAAGTCATAGGCAGTACAAAGCAGCTTTAACTACGTAAAGCATTAGGTACGCAGAAGTTATGGTAAATATTGATAAATAAGAGAATACGTAAAAGTTCTTTCAGCTTTTCAAATCTAAACAGGGTAGTTCAATTGTATCAAGGAGGTTGATGCCCTTGATTTGATGAAAATGCCACTTATTTTTCATTAAAGACACCATGTTGCAATGTGATAGCAATACGGTATTCTTTTCTTGGGAAAGAGCAATATTTATAAAAAAAATAACCTCAGCTTAAGAATCCTGCCAGTAAAGGAAGATATTAATTTGATGTTCTAAAATTTAATGTAAAACCTTGGTTCAATATTTTATTTATCATTTTTCTCCTTAAACTCTTAGCAGAACAAGTCCTTGAGTACTTCAGAACGAATAATTATTGTTAAGATACACAAGAAGGGAGAGAAAACCTACCCATTATAATCTGGTAAATCACTTATTCGTCTAGATGAGGACCGGTAGCTTGTATTTATCCTCTTCCGATTCTTCGTCGCCATCAGCCTCATTCATTTTGTATGAAGTTTGTTTTATTGTTCTCCGAAAATCTATCTTAACTTTGAGCAATAGTAGAAAAGAACCTCAGGCCTCTGTAATACACACACAGTATATATCAAGGGTCATGGAAAAAAATTTAAATTTACCAAAAATATATACCTTTTTTCAAACTAGCAAAACAGGTGCCAAATTATTTATATATGGGCTTAGGTGTCAAAACTTGGTACCACAAAAGTTATATAAGTAAACAAAGGGAACTTAGACAAGAGTGACATGATTTTGAAAAAGATAAGGAAACGGGAAGCAGTGAAATCATGCCAGAAAAATACAGCTACATAAAATAAGCAAACTTAGATAAAAACAATTTCGTAGATTCAATCAACAAAGTCCATGATGCAGAAAATAGTAGGCGAAGTCAAGTAAATATCATGTAATATTACACAAGTATTAAATAGCATTCTAAACGGAATCAAAGATAGATTTTCAATAATAAAATAACCTATCGTAAGTATTCCAACTAAATAAACTATGGGATTTACAACCAAGGAAACGTTAGTAAGAAATATGTATGCATAAGAATATATTACTATTAAATGGTGAGACCTCGATACTTATAGTGACATTAGATTTCTAGCATTGAAGCTCTGAAGATATCGTTTTTAACTTATGCAACCACATAATAGTTCTAATACTCGAAATATCTAATTATTCTTATACTTCCACACTACGGATATTAAAGAAGTAAAATACCAAAGAGGAAATAATTGTATAGCTAATTAGCATGTAACTTAATTCAATAACACAGCAAAATAAGAAAACAAGACAGTAACATCATGGCTAATTTATAAATACATCCAACAAGAGCAGGCGATGCAAATAACAGTATTTATCCCGTCTCCTAAAGGCTAGATCTGCTCATTATTTCGATTAATTAATTATTGGGCCTTCGGTTTTATTGTATTAAAAAAAAAGGGACTAAAAATTGAACAGAATAGTGCAAATATCTTTCGTTGCAACAACTAAGTACATCAATTTTGAATCTAAACTGGAATTAAAAATAAATGCAACATCAAAAAACAAAAAGAATTCCTAACTGCTATAGGATTTGGAAATGGCATGTTATCCTAAAGTCCCTTGAAAAACTCTAAATAGGTACTTATTAATACATCTTTAAGGAAACTTAAGGTAGTTTTTAAACAATCCCTTAACCTACTATAAGTAATTTTAGAAGTTTTAAACCTAGGGTTCACAAAGCAATTGCGGCACTAAAAAACAGTTTTATATTTGGTGCAAAGCAAAAAAGTGGAAACTAAAAGAAAGATCAAACTATAAAAAATTGAATAGAAAAAATATATAAAAGCAGTGCTAAAAGATATTATATGGAATTGTAACCTTTTAGCAGCAAACTGAAACCCTAGTAATAAAATATCATGTGTTTTTAGAGAGAGACTGTATATAGGCATGTATATCGATAGATTATATAAAAGCAATGCTTAACGATCCTATATTTTTTACCATGCATAAAAGTGAAAATTAATACAAATATACAAACTATAATAAATTAATTAGGAAGATAATTAATTTAAAAGCAATGTTAAAGGATGTGATATGGACTTGTAACCTGTAGATTAACACCCAAGTGAAACCCTAGTAATATATAATGGTGGTGTGCTTTTGGAGAGAGAGAATGTATATAAAGATATATATAGAGAGGGAGAGAGGGTAGGGCTCAACTTTTAGATATATGATTGAGATTGACTGGCGGCTTGGAAAATTTGTTTACATTTGAGAATGATGTGAAGCCATATTTATATACGTCTGTCTAGGTATTTGAGATTTAAAAAAAAAAAAAATAGAATTTCAACATAAAAATATTTTTTTTTAAAAAAAAGAATTTTGTTTACTTATAACTTGTAACATTTGAAAGTAATAAAAAAGTTCGATTATTTATATTATCTTGACAATACTGCCCTATAAAATACTTAAGAAACAACAAGATATATAAAAGACCAAAAAACATTCTTTAAAGTTCCTTAGGTTGCTACTAATTTTACAAGGTTTTCTGAACATGTTAGTCATCACATGATCAGAAAATGGATTAAACTACCTCTTGAAGTATATAATACGTATAATTAATCTAAGATTTGCAGGGACTGTCCAAGGCAGTTTTTAAAAAGAAAATTAATATTAATATGTGCCAAATTCATTTTGTGCATAAAGTGGGGATTCTTGTTTGAGGTAACTTCCCGAAAAGAAGAATTTGGCCCGATACAGAAGGAAAAAAAGTAAACCGTGCAGGAAATTTAATTTTGTATCAAAAGTAAGAAAACGCTTATTTAAACGTAAGTCTCTCATCATTAACACATTTACAATTTCCACACACATAGTCACTAACCACATCATTAATCTTATATGTGACATGACACAAAACAAGCTTATATCAAACATATTTAAGTTTTAGTGAGTTAGTTTAATTTTGATTCGACCCCGATAATTGTAAATGTTTCATTATCCTACGAATACGTATTACAAAACAACTCCAAATTTACTTAAATGTAAAATATTACCAAAAGTATGCATAAATGGCATCACGAAACAAACAATGATCAAGATAGCATTATGCAAGTTATACCGCTTAAAATCTGCATTAAAAATCAAATAATAGTTGAAGTGACACAGCTTAAGAGAGTTGCAAGACTTATGCAAGTTATGCTGCTTAAAATCTGCATTAAAAATCAAATAATTACAATTTGGTTATACATCACCTAGAAGGGGAAGTCCAGGGTCATAATATATATGAATTGAGTATGAAAGATCTCCGGTTTCTTTTTGCTGAACAATAGTAAATTTCGTGTCTGACATTATCGTCAATTTGTATAATTATTTTTGAAACTTAAGTGTACTTTATCAAGAGTATGTTTTCTTTTTGTCTGCCTTGTTTTTGCCATTAATGCGATGTTTTTAATCATGGAAAAAATCAAATATTTAAGACTCGCACACAAAAAATAATAATCAAACGGGGAATTAACTAGAATTAATGGTATTACTTTTACATCTTTATCCACACGATTGATCTAATAATCACCGCGTTTTTTTACACAACCTATTACAATAAATTTTTTGATATTATTGGATACAACCAATTACTACCATAAAGGAAATATATTATATCCGTTAGTATTAATTTGATTTGGTTAGGTTAGAAAATAAGAAAATGTCTAGCCACAATTTCTGGGAGTAATTCCCATTCTTTACTCGTTAATTGGCTATATATATATATGTATGATGACAGTGAACCAATACCACAAAAACATTATTTTATTCTTAGTTTTTCATACCTTATTACTCATATCATGGTACCAGATCTAATCAAAAAAATTTAAATATATGTCATCATAAAAAAATGCCAGAGAACGATACAATTGTCGTGTCAGCTTCTGAAAACACCACGAAAACCGCAACCTCACAACAAAAATTCCAAAAATTGATCACCGATGTGTCCTCGCCATATTTTATACGCCCTTTCGACTATCCAAGAATACCCCTCGTCGAAGTTCCTCTTTTCGGGAACAATTACTTATCCTGAAAACGCTCCGTGAAGAATGTATTATTTTCGAAAAATAAAACTGGGTTTTATTGATGGGTCCTTACCAATACCCAAAGATCCGAACATAGAACCATTATGGAAGAGAGTCCCGATAATGATATTATCGTGGCTATTAAATAGCATCTCAAACACGCTAGTAGCAAGTCTGGCGGGTTGCCAAACTCCTAGACAACTATGGGTCGAACTCGAAATGAGATTCAGTCAAGGAAACAACGTCTCAACGTTCCAATTTCAAAGGACGATAGCCAATTTTTAAAAAGAAGAACAGAACATAACCGAAGTCTACAATACACTAATTGGTTATTGGACTGAACTCGACGCTATCAACCCCCTACCATGAACCATGCACATGTTGTACGGAAAATGCATGGAATGATCGCCTCAACAATGAAAGGGTATACCGGTTTTTAATGGGAGTAATCGACGAATTTCAAATTTAACGAACGCAAATACTCGCTATGGACACCATATCGTTGCTGTCTAAAGTGTTTGGGCTCTTACATTCAGAAGAAAAACATAATAAGATTCACCATATTGTTGCAGATAACAACACCGCACTCGCTGCATTCAAACGTCAACTTGCCAAAAACTCAGCGAAAGTTGGGTCTAGCTACAAAAATATGGACCTGCCTATTAATAATTTCTCATTCCAGTAGGCTAGTACTCACCCTAGTTCAAAGGTGACCCAACCTGGAAGTAATAGACAAGCTCTTACTTACGGTCATGATAATTTCAACAGATCTGGTCCTGTTTTGTCCTGTAATCAAGGTCAAAATAATTACTCTAGAAGCGGCAAAGACTCTAATGCCCACTGTACGCATTGTAATCGGAACAAAAATAATAAAACAGATTGTTTTAAACTCATAGGGTATCCGGAATGGTGCCCTAGACGTCAAAGCACCACAAACACTCAAGGACTGGTAACAAGAGCACATGCGGCGTATACGGAACCAAAGGCGGAAACAGGTTCTACTTACCTCACTGAATCTGAGGCGTCTCAAGCAAACCAATTATTCAGTGATCATTCTGCACTATATTATGGTAATAATTTTAATACAGTTAATGAATGGATCATCGATAGCGGAGCATCAAATCATATGTGTAACATACCCTATTTTTATCAATGGTTTTATTTATGATTTAATTTATCCAAAAACGTTTTATACAAAATTTTACCAAAAACCGGTCACTCGACTAATTTTTAGCCAAAAACCAAAACTCTTCCGAAAAACTTTATTTTAAAAACCTGTTACTAATTTTACTAATAAAAAGGACCCAATAGATTTGTTTCTAAAGATTTGTTATTTTTGAGTAGTAAAACAATATTTTTGGATTAAGAGTTAGCTTTTAGAACTTTGGGGACCAAATAGTTCGCTTCCACAAACTATCTAAAAACAGTTTTTTCTAAACCAAAAATCAGCCCACTTTCAATTCTTTAAACCTAAAACCAGCAAAATACAAGAGAGAAAAGAGAGAAAAATGAGAAGAAGAAGAAGAAGAAGAAGAAGAAGAAGAAGAAGAAGAAACCACGTTAGCGGGTTCATACCGGAAGCATCTCCTCTACGCTCTAAGGTAACGGGGGTTATCTATTGCGACTAGACGAGGGTGTATGTTAGGATTAGGTCTTACGGTTATTTTAAATTGGGGGTTTTTTCCTTTTATCTTAAATATGTTCTTAATTTGTTAATTGGGTTTATTTGTTGTATGTTTTATTCACTTATTTGAATGGGAGAAATTGATGAGTTAGTTATATTAATTTCGGATTAATGAGATTATGCATGGGTTTGCATGTTTTATGCGTTGATTATGTGATTATATAATTATTGATGATATTGGATAAATTTATGTTGAATAATGGTGAATTGTAGTTTATGCATACAAGGTGTTTGTTAAAATGCCTGAAAGTGATTTTATGTTGTTATAGCGTTTGGCTAGTTGTGAATTTAGTACATGTGGTTATGTGTTATGTTGTATTACGTTAAGTGACGTATGAGATGGTGTTATTTGAATAGTATAATATTATTGGCCGAGGCCTTAATATTTATACGTATGAGATTGTGTTAATTGGATGATTTTATATTATTGGTCGAGGCCTTGTGATTTAGCTGTAGTGGCAATGGTCTCTGTCTCTTTTAACCGCCGTATTTTCCAAATTACGACATTCAAAAAATTGAACAACTTTTTAAAATAAGTCACTTTTTATTTTAAAAAATGATGTTTGATAAAATTCTCAATTGTGTTTTCTTAAATTTATTCCTTTTTTTAATTTATTGAAAATTGAGATAGCGGATTATAATAAACTAGCTATTTATTC
Organism: Primula veris; assembly: GCA_963682055.1. NCBI lineage: Eukaryota > Viridiplantae > Streptophyta > Magnoliopsida > Ericales > Primulaceae > Primula > Primula veris. Next base: position 10,827,661 of record OY821747.1, read on the forward strand.
TCACTTCATAATATACATATAAGTGACTATAAGCATGCACTTTATGAAAAATACTTAACTTCTCAAAATAGATCGTAGAATGTGTGACTTTTCAAGAAGTTGTGTAAATGAAATACTCCTCCACACAAAATATAATATTGCAAAACAAAATTTTGTCTCAGACAACACTTTTTACAATGTGGCCAAATGTATTGTTTTAAATGTTTTTAGTTGCTCAATCTGAAGTTTAGGCTTTAGGGTCCGTTTGGCAACAATTTTTTTAGTGTTTTTTTGATTTTAAATTTAAAAAATTTGTGGGTGTTTGGCAGGTCAGATTATTCCTATTCTAAAAATATAATTTTGAGGACGAAAAGGCTAAAAATACAAATTTTTAAAATATAATTTTTTAATGGATTGTTAAAACAGATTTTTTCAATCTGACGTTGGGCCAAAAAATATGTTGTCAAACATAGCCTAAATGTTTATTTATGATCGTTTCTAAAATGTTTAGTCTTTCATTTTTTTAACCATAAGGACCTCGCAGAATTATATTGTTTTAAATGTTTTTAGTTGCTCAATTTTAAGGTTATAATGACTAGTCAACACTAGGCTTTATAATATTTAGATCTATGTATGATTAGTTGATTGACAGAGAGAATAATTGATTAGTTTAACTGAAAGATCTTATTTCCAATACTGTGATTTAGAAAAAAACAATTTGTTGGAAAAATTGTAGGAAAAACATGTTTTTAAACATGGTTGTTCCAAGTGGTCAGGGACCATCTTTGAGTCAATTTTCGATGTGACTACTCAGTTTTTCTGAGGCCATACTCAAAGCGTTTGAGTAGCTCGTACGACGAGCTTCGCAACGGTATATCGCATGACCTATTCGGAGATAGGGTGTGAATGATAATTGGACTCGAAGGTTGGTACTCGAAAGAGAAAATAAAGTCAATTCTGGAAAATGAGAAAAGAAATGGGATTTAACCCATGAGGGTTATCCCACATTGGAAAATCATGAGTGATTTTTACAATATATATACTAAAGTATCCAATGTGGATATTAATTAAGTAGTGTCCACATACACATGTGTGTATTGTGTATCACACATGCGCTTGCTCGTCGGGCGGGCTTGCTCGTCGGGAAAAGTGCGCCTGTTCAGGAAAAACGTGCCTGTTCGGGTTAATCTTCCAGCAAATGTGTAACTGTTGCAATAAATATGAATTCATTGCAAAGTTCATACTGCAGTTTCAAATTTCGAAAACTGACAGTAGTAAAGTGACTTTAATGGCTGAGATACTCAGGAAGCCTATAAATAGGCAGAACCCCCACATGTCAAAAACACAACATTCTGGAATAAAACACAGCAGCATATATCATCTCTCAAGAATAAGCATTACATTTTTAGTCAGAGAGAGCCACCCACCAACAGCTCGACCTTGACTCGTCGTCAGTTTCCGACGAGTCATCCGAGATGTTGTACCTTGGGATCGAAGCGCCAACGCAACCAGAAACATCAAGGTGGTTGGGCGAATATCGGTTAAGGGCATACTGTTAACAGTAGCCTCGTCTAATTTTATTTACATTCTGTCCATTTATTTTTCGCACTTAAATTCTGTTTTTTACATTCTGTTTTTTCCAATTCAGTATTTTAATTTCAGTATTTTAATTTGTTGTACTTAGCTGTAGGTTTTCTATTCTATCTGTACCTTTCTGTAATTAGTTTAAAGTTCTGTTTTTTGCTGTAATTACTATTCTGTAATTTAATTCTGTAATTAGAATAGTTTCAATCAGTTCTGTACTTTCATTTTAAAACAGAACAGTCCGGCTGTTAAGTTTATACTTTCCAGTCCGGCAGTTTCTATTTATTGCAAATCAGTACATCAGATTATTAATTAATAATAATCTGAATAAAGTTTTCTTTTATTTATATTCAGTACCTACATGTTGTAATCAGTAATTTCTATTCCAATTGGAAATTAATAAAGATTACACTGGTTTTGTTTAATTATTGTTTAGTCCTTTAATTATTGTTAATTGTTATTTCGTACACGGAAACCAACAATCTTAACCGATACCTGTTGTTTCTTTCGTGTATTAATTAATACAATTATTTATTTTTCTTTTATAAAAGGAATAATGCTTTTTTGTTTTCAATTCTAAATTATATTAGATATTGAATTACAAAGAAAAATTCCAAACAGTTTTAATTTTTATTTTTTGAATCTTGTTGATACCAACCGTATTGGTATTCAATAAGAATCGTTTAATCCTTTTAATATCAACCGTATTGATATTCAAAAGGATAAAAGTTTAATTTTATTGTTTGTTTAATAATTCTTTTACAAACCCAAATATTAGTTTTGGTGTTTGTTTATAGAATTTATTGTACACGTATCTCATACGTTTTGTGTTGTCATTTCAGATGACAAACACGTCGCTTATTTAGTTGCCTATCGGAAGTGAGCATGACCCAGTGGTTGGTGGAGATGTCCATAACACTGGGGGCGATGCGATTGTGGGGGCTACTGCCGATGACGTAGCTGCCACGGCTGCGGCCATGGCGGATGCTACGGCCAAAGCCGAGGCTACGGCCGAAGCAGCGGCCACGGCCAGCTGCGGCAAAAGCCAAGGCTACAGCCAAGGCCAAGGCACCGATGTATTCGGCTGTGCCTACTTTGCCGACTTCTCATCTGGAGAAACAGGAAAAATTCAGGGGAGACAACTTTAAACGTTGGCAGCAAAAGATGCTGTTTTATCTCACGACCCTGAATCTGACCATGTTTCTTAAGGAGACTACTCCCGTCCTAAGCGAGAACGATCTGGACGAGCAGTCGTTCTCTGCGGTTGAGGCATGGAGACATGCCGACTACCTATGCAAGAACTATATCATGTGTGCTCTAGATGACACGTTGTTCAGTGTTTTCGAGCCCAAAGCTACTACAAAGGAGCTGTGGGAAACTCTCAAAAATAAGTACAAAGTGAATAACGCTGGAACAAAGAGATTTGTTGTCACGGACTTTCATGAGTACCGTATGACTGACAGCAGGGGTGTCATGGAGCAAGTTGAGGAGCTCCAACTCATTTACCATCGCCTTGAGGCTAAGGGGCTAGTTATTAACAAGCCTTTCTAGGTGGTACTCATGATTGAGAAATTGCCACCATCATGGAAAGATTTCCAAAACTACCTGAAGCACAAGCGGAAGGAAATGAGGCTGGAGGGGCTCATTGAGAAGCTCAATATCGAGGTGAGCAACCGTCGCTCCGTGAGGAGAGTCGGTGGTGCTAACATCCCGATGGCAAAGGCCAATGTGGTCGAAAGCTCCAACATCAAACGGAAATGTTTTGACAACGGAGGCAGTGCTGTTGTCGCAAAGAAATTTGCAGGAACCTGCTTTGTGTGTAACAGGACCGGCCATCGTGCCGCGGACTGTTATGACAATAAAGGCGCTGTTAAGCCCAAGCCCACTCCCCCCCCCACCCCCCCCCCCCCCCCCCCCCCCCACCCCCCGAGGAACTTCAAGGGCAAAGGGAAGAGGAAAGCTCCAGCTCAGGCACATCTGGCCGAGGGAGGACGAGATGATGACAACTTTACTGCTGTGGTCTCTGAGGTGAATCTCTTGGGGAGCAACCCCAAAGAGTGGTAGCTGGATACCGGCGCCACGAGCCATATCTGCTCAACAAGGTGGATGTTTAAGACCTACGAGGTGGTAGAGGGAGAAAGCTGCTTCATGGAGAATTCTGCTACTTCCAAGGTGGAAGGAAAATGAATGGTGGTGATGAAGATTACCTCGGGAAAAGAGCTGAGGTTGACAAATGTGCTCCATGTTCCGGATATCCGTAAGAATCTGGTATCCGGATCGGTGATGGTGAAGAACGGGTTCAAGCTAGTTTTAGAATCCGATAAGATTGTTATCACCAAAAATGGTGTCTATGTAGGCCGTGGCTATATGACCAATGACATGTTTAAGTTAAACGTAGGGACACCTGCTCCCAATAAAGGTGCTAAAGCTGAGGCTAGCACTAGTGATGTAATGACTGTTGCCCAGGAGGCCAATAATAAGAATTCCAGTTTTGCTTATTTATTTGAGTCATTTCATTTGTGGCATGGTAGATTAGGTCACGTGAATTATAATTCTTTAAAGAAATTAATATCACTAAAACTAATACCAAAATTCGTTTTTGATAAGCAACACAAATATGAGATTTGTGTAGAGGAAAAATTAACGAAATCATCGTTTTAACATGTTGAACGAGAAAGTGAACCTCTCGGTCTAATACACACGGATGTATGCGACTTAAATTTTATACAAACACGAGGAGGGAAAAAATACTTTATCACATTTATAGATGATTGTACTTGATATTGTTATGTTTACTTAAGGAGAAGTAAAGACGAAGCGGTAGAGAAATTCGCTCTTTATAAGACCGAAGTTGAAAATCAACTCAATAGGAAAATTAAAACATTGAGAAGTGATAGAGGCGGTGAATTTGAATCACCGTTTGAGCAGATATGCGCTGAAAGCGGCATTATACATCAAACCACAGCCCCAAACACTCCCGAGCAAAATGGGGTTGCTGAGCGTAAAAATAGAACGCTAAAGGAAATGATGAATGCTATGCTAATCAGTTCTGGGTTACCCCAGAACATGTGGGGGGAAGCGATACTTTCCGCAAACTATGTTTTAAATAAGTTACCACATAAGAAGCGAGAAAAGACTCCATATGAATTATGGAAAGGTCATCAACCCAGTTATAAGAACCTGCAGGTTTGGGGTTGTCTCGCGAAGGTCCTAGTTCCCACTCCTAAGAGGATGAGAATTGTTCCTAAAACAGTGGACTGTGTGTTCATCGGATATGCACATAATAGTAGTGCATATCAGTTTCTCGTACACAAGTTGGACAATCCCAATGTGCACGTAGATACGCATATGGAAAGCCGAGAGGCCTCTTTCTTTGAGGATATCTTTCCCCGTAAATTACCTACATCTGTACCAACTCAAGAGTTGAACAGTGAAGGAAATGTGGGGGCAAGTGAACCGACAGAGGAAGAGGAAGAGGAAGAGGAAGAGCCTCGGCACAGCAAAAGGGCAAGGAAGGAAACTTCTTTTGGACCTGATTTCCTAACCTTCATGATTGAAGTCGAACCGGTGACATATAAACAAGCTATGTCAACACCGGATTCCCAATATTGGGAAGAAGCTATTCAAAATGAGATTGAATCAATCATGCAAACCACACTTGGGAACTAGTGGATCTTCCGAAAGGATGTAAGCCCCTAGGTCACAAGTGGATCTTTAAGAGGAAGTTAAGAGTTGACGGCACGATTGAGAAATACAAGGCGAGACTTGTAGTAAAAGGCTTCAGGCAAACGGAAGGTGTCGATTATTTTGACACGTATGCTCCTGTCTCCAGGAAAACGTCAATCCGAATCGTCATTGCTCTCGCAACTTTGTTTGATATGGAAATACATCAAATGGATGTAAAGACGGCGTTTCTGAATGGAGAACTGGAAGAAGAAATTTACATGGAACAACCGGAAGGGTTTGTAGTTCCTGGTAAAGAGAACCAAGTGTGCAAACTTGTAAAGTCTCTATATGGACTCAAACAAGCGCCAAAGCAATGGCACGAGAAGTTTGATAGAATTATGCTATCAAACGGTTTTCACATTAATGAGTGTGATAAATGTGTCTACTCTAAAGGAAGTGGAAGAGACTGTGTGGTAGTCTGTCTCTATGTGGATGACATGATCATAATTGGGAGTAATAATAGAATCAGCTCCACAAAGAAAATGTTGTCACAACACTTCGATATGAAGGATCTGGGTATAGCTGATGTAATACTTGGTATGAAGATTACCAAAACATCATAAGGATATGCCTTGTCCCAAGGTCACTATGTTAAACAAGTATTAGACAAGTTTGACAAGGGCAGTAAGGCAATGTCTAGAACCCCAATTGAGTTCAACTGTAATCTGAAAAAGAATTTCGGTAAGAGTATGAATCAAATGGAGTTATCTCGAGTCATAGGCAGTCTCATGTATATAATGAATTGCACTAGACCAGACATAGCAAACTCAGTGAGTAGACTAAGCAGGTACACCAGCAATCCGAATGAGGAACACTGGAAGGCCATAATGAAACTTCTCAGATATATGAGGTTTTCAGTCGATTACGGGCTGTATTATACCAGATATCCAGCGGTACTGGAAGGGTATTCAGATGCCAACTGGATATCAGACTCCAATAGCACAAGGTCCACGAGTGGATATGTGTTTATAATGGGAGGAGCTACTGTGTCTTGGAGATCCTCCAAACAGACGTGTATTGCAAGGTCAACTATGGAATCTGAATTCATAGCATTAGACTTAGCAACCGAAGAGGTAGACTGGCTGAGAAGTTTGTTGGAAGGAATTCCAATGTGGCCGAAACCTGTTCCCGCAATAAGCATGCATTGTGATAGTCAATCAGCTATTGCGCAGGCTCAGGATCATATGTATAATGGAAAGTCTCAACATATACGTCGGAGACATAAATCCGTAAGGGAATTGTTATCCAATGGCGTGGTATCCTTAGATTTTGTGAGATCAAAGGAAAACATAGCGGATCCATTAACAAAAGGCTTGACTCAAGTGGGAGTCGAGACGTCATCGAACAGACTGGGATTAAAGCCCATTAAATTGGTGGCCCCAACATAGGCAACCCAACCTAAACGGAATATTTCCTGATAGGTTCAAAGGGAAACTGAACTGTGGGGGCAACCGAACAAAGCACTCGGGAACCTGGAGTTCCCAGCCCATTTCCGCGATGACAGAGTGATAGACATGTACCATTGTAAGGGTGAGCTTGAGGCTCTTAATGATCCAAGTAACTCGACGGTCGAGTAAAGTGAGTCAGGACACTTTCGACTTGGAACACCTATAACTAGTGTGTAAGGCCGGTACCATGTGATGAGCTTGGGCTAATTCACTAGAGCACCCAGTTAAAGTTGCCAAGGCAGTCCAGGCCAAATATGGACAACAACTAAAGGGTCTAGTACATGGGTAGAGAGGGCACTGTGCGGGTGCCATTCTGGGATACACAAAGCTTGATGGTTCAAAGCTTTATAGCTACCTAATAGCAGTATTCTGGGTGATACTCCGCTACGGCAGGTTCAAGGCGCGCGCTACCTGACATTAGGCAGTGAACTTTTGCGGTTCTCTTGATTTGAATTTAGGACATGGGCTTTCGAGCCAATTGCATTCATGTGGGGGATTGTTGGAAAAATTGTAGGAAAAACATGTTTTTAAACATGGTTGTTCCAAGTGGTCAGGGACCACCTTTGAGTCAATTTTCGATGCGACTACTCAGTTTTTCTGAGGCCATACTCAAAGCGTTGGAGTAGCTCGTATGACGAGCTTCGCAACGGTATATCGCATGACCTATTCGGAGGAAGGGTGTGAATGATAATTGGACTCGAAGGTTGGTACTCGAAAGAGAAAATAAAATCAATGCTGGAAAATGAGAAAAGAAATGCGATTTAACCCATGAGGGTTATCCCACATTGGAAAATCATGAGTGATTTTTACAATATATATACTAAAGTATCCAATGTGGATATTAAGTAGTGTCCACATACACATGTGTGTATTGTGTACCACACATGCGCTTGCTCGTCGGGCGGGCTTGCTCGTCGGGCGGGCTTGCTCGTCGCGCGGACTTGCTCGTCGGGCGGGTTTGCTCGTCGGGTTTTCAGCTCGACGCGAAAAGTTCGCCTGTTCAGGAAAAGTGCGCCTGTTCGGGTTTCAGCTCGACGGGAAAAGTGCGCCTGTTCGGGAAAAACGCGCCTGTTCGGAAAAAGCGTGCCTGTTCGGGTTAATCTTCCAGCAAATGTGTAACTGTTGCAATAAATATGAATTCATTGCAAAGTTAATACTGCAGTTTCAAATTTCGAAAACTGACAGTAGTAAAGTGACTTTAATGGCTGAGATACTCAGCAAGCCTATAAATAGGCAGAACCCCCACATGTCAAAAACACAACATTCTGAAATAAAACACAGCAGCATATATCATCTCTCAAAAATAAGCATTACATTTTTAGTCAGAGAGAGTCACCAACCAACAGCTCGACCTTGACTCGTCGCCAGTTTCTGGCAAGTCATCCGAGATGTTGTACCTTAGGATCGAAGCGCCAACGCAACCAGAAACATCAAGGTGGTTGGGCGAATATCGGTTAAGGGCATACTGTTAACAGTAGCCTCGTCTAATTTTATTTACATTCTGTCCATTTATTTTCCGCACTTAAATTCTGTTTTTTACATTCTGTTTTTTCCAATTTAGTATTTTAATTTCAGTATTTTAATTTGCTGTACTTAGCTGTAGCTTTTCTATTCTGTCTGTACCTTTCTGTAATTAGTTTAAAGTTCTGTTTTTTGCTGTAATTACTATTCTATAATTTAATTCTGTAATTAGAATAGTTTCAATCAGTCATGTACTTTCATTTTAAAACAGAACAGTCTGGCTGTTAAGTTTATACTTTCCAGTCCGGCAGTTTCTATTTATTGCAAATCAGTACATCATATTATTAATTAATAATAATCTGAATAAAGTTTGCTTTTATTTATAATCAGTACCTAGATGTTGTAATCAGTAATTTCTATTCCAATTGGAAATTAATAAAGATTACACTGGTTTTGTATAATTATTGTTTAGTCCTTTAATTATTGTTAATTGTTATTTCGTACACGGAAACCAACACAATTTTCGTTCATGGCTTTAGTTTTGGTACAAGTATCAAAAAGACACTGGCCAGCACCGCAAGTGCGCAGTTATCAGTGTGTATGTTATCCCATTACTAGTTTATTGCGAATGCAACCGTCAACAAAACACAAGAGGAGAGAGGTACAATATTGAAGTAGCATGGACCTGTTTACATAGCACAAATCAAAGTTTTGCTACTAAATAAAATAGTTTGATAATACAAAAGGCAAAAACATATTCCAAACTTTGATAATTATTTCTCTGCTTAAAATAGGCAGCACAACTAGCCCTTGACTAATTTTGAATACTTAGGAAAAAGTAATCAAATGAAGAGTAAATCTACACATCAATACATCGTATATCTGGTAAATAACTTATTCATTTTTAAGAGAACTTGTAGCTTGTTGACTTTATATTCTGTCTTCATCTTCTTCCGCTTCTTACTCCTTATCAGCCTCAATCATATCTTCAAAATGAATGGTTTTCCATCAAGAAAGTCGGCCGAATCGTTCTGACGTTATAAAGGAGGGACATGGAAAGTTACTTAAAAGGAAATTAATAATAGTCTGATAAATTACATGCAGACAATATAGGTTTCCCACTATTTTCTAACTAATACATTTCCCTTTACCGGATGTGCTGGAAGGGGTGTTTATCCATGAGCTGGTAGATGGAAATTAATTTTCTTCTCCAGCTCAACGCTTCATCATAATGTCTTTTCTTCATTGCAGCTTCCTTCAAGGTTCTGCACAGCTTTTCAGAAACTAACCCAAAAGACTCCTCAAGACCTTTGGAATGCTTTTTCTCTTTAACCAAACCAGCTGGCTGATTATCTTCACTCATTTGCTTCAGCTCACTCACAACCTTTTTCTGGGTTCGACTACATTCAATACTTCAGCCTTGCTTTTACTTGATCGTGTTTCTTTGCCATGTAACCGTACAGCTGGCGGTTTCAACCGGCATTGAATAGAATACTAGAACGAATTTAACGTACCTGAAGATTATATCCTCCGAATGACAATGAAAGAAGCCGGTTCGTCTGATGCTGTACAGGATGCCCTAGCACAGTGGAGGATTTGGGCAATCCACTCTTTGATGAAGATCTAAATGCAGCTTTAGATTCTTTCGACAATCTGTTTTGCCGTCGATGTTTTGTATTTGACTGTAGATTGCATGAAAAGTAATTAATAAACCACATGCAACTAAGAACAAGTACCTCTTAGTAAACTGAACAAATACCATCCTTTAGATCAAGGATAAAATTTAATATGAGACAAAAAGTATACACGTATATGTGAAAGGAACATGGATATTTCCAACTAAAAAGATAATGGAAATGTTTATCTTTGGAAATGTTTAATTAGTCAAACATTAAAATACTTTTACAAACAAAGTCCAAGTTTGAGAACAACTGTATTACAATTATAGGCTCTGTTTCTTTTTTTAAATAGCTATAAATCTGTCATTTAAAAGCTAAATAATCTGACAATCTAAATAACATTTATCTCTTTTATTTTTGGTATAGTTTTTATTTTCCATGCTTAATTTATTAATGAGAGTCTTTTTTTTAACTAACCAGTAACCCTCACATTAGAGATGAGCAGGGTAGACTAGGATTTCAACCACTAGGGCACCTCGTTTACGCGGACCCAGCTTGTTTAACCATAACTAGCTTGGTTATGGTTTTTCCAACCACTTATTTCGTAAATACGTTGTTTACATATTTTGCAGTTAAAAACCTTTAATAGGGTTAAAAATACATGGGGTTAATATATTTGGGAGTAAAAGCGTTAAAAAGATTTCAAGTCTCTATAGGTAGAAAAGTCTAGCTGACAGGTGTGTTATGCAACAACTTGAATTCTCTTAATGCTAAATACCTTTTCTATAAGACAATAAATAGCTGCGTTGGTTATAGAATCTAGGGTCGGGGTGGGGTTGGGGGGTATTCCCTAGTCTTAGAGCATAACTTTTTATATTTTTGGTTCGTTTCAGGAAGGAAGGAAGGAAACGTAAAGGATCTGGCATAACCGCAAAATTGAGGAGGAACATTTGGGGGAAACTATGTTTGTGTCAAAAATCTAAAAATCAGTCTACAAATCGAAGCCAATGGTAAATTCCAGATTCTGAGTTCACATTAGATAATAATTACACCCAAAGAACACAGAAGTCATAGGCAGTACAAAGCAGCTTTAACTACGTATGTGACATGACACAAAACAAGCTTATATCAAACATATTTAAGTTTTAGTGAGTTAGTTTAATTTTGATTCGACCCTAATAATTGTAAATGTTTCATTATCCAACGAATGTTTAATACAAAACAACTCCAAATTTACTTAAATGCAAAATATTACCAAAAGTATGCCTAAATGGTATCACGAAACAAAAAATGATCAAGATAGCAATATGCAAGTTATGCCGCTTAAAATCTTCATAAAAAATCAAATAACGGCTGAAGTGATACAACTAAAGAGAGTTGCAAGACCTTTAATAGAATCTAACTTTTTAAAAGCTCTCTCAAATTCTGAGTAATTGTCAGAGAGTATCAATGAAACTTTAGAAGAAAATCTAGTTGTGAGCAAGTAACCATTTGTAATGCAGAAGAATTGGTTGTTGATCTATTCCTTAGAGGTTTTGAGGAAGATGATAAAGGGCTTATAATTCTAAGGAAAAAATCCAAAGGAAAAGGTTTAAAGCTTCCCAAAAGTGTGAAAAAGGTGAAATTACATGGATAGAACACTAGGAGATCTACATCATCATATCATTAGTGGGAGACCTTATGATAGTACGTATCTAAATCAATCGAGTTTACTTAATGAAAGTCCACCCTCTTTGACTATTCAATATCAATTTTCTCAACAAGTTTAAGCAGAAGAGAAGCAAAGTCCTTCAAAGATTGCTCTCAAGTCTTGTATTTCTGATCTCGTTTGTTGTTTTTTTCTTATTTTTTCTATGGATCGTTTTAATAAGGTGTCGCGGGTTAGTTTTTGGCTCCAGAAAACAGCCCTCGAGATGGCACGAACTGGGGTTTAATCATTGCCCGATTCGCTCAGCCAAACCAACAATCACGTACACTCGTATTTCACTCCCAGCACTCATGTATCGCTCTCAAACGCAGCCCGTTTCAACACCAAAACATGGTTGGTTTCTGTGACAGAAAGCGCAGCAACATAGCAAGCAAATGTAAGTAAAGGAACACCGAAATTACAGCCAATTGGCCAACCTTTAAATTATAATTTCGTTAACAATTACAAGGACTCGTTTACAACACATTTACAAGAGCAACTTTGCCAAAAACTCTCTCATAAACTTAATGTAAAACGAAATGCTAGTCTATCATGTATTTATAACCATATTTTAAAAAAATCGCTATGTTGCGCTATATTGCGCAAAATAGCATTTTTTTTTCGAAAAAACGCTATTTGGATATAAAAGCGCTAAATTCGCGCTATTGTGACTAAAAGCGCAAAAGGAGCGAAATTGTTGAATTGGTAGTGTTCATAGTAAGTTTTTAAAACAGAATACAGGGACTGGTAGTGTAAATACTGGGTTGACCCCTATAGTTTATAACATAACACAATTAGCCCCTTTAGCATATAACATGTTATAATTAGCCTCTATAATTAATAGCATGTCACATATTCACTTTTATAGTAAATAACATGTCACAAATTCCTCCATATAGTAATTAATATATCAAAAAAACACATTTATCCTCAAATATTTAAAAACAAACGTAGATTTTTTAACCAAACACGTCTCTCTCTCTTTCTTTCCCCAAAAAATCACAACTTATTCATTTAACTTTTAATTTTGTTAACATAATTAGTATAAATTATATGACTATAGTGTTATATTGTTATATATTTAGGCAAAAAAAAATACACCGTAAAGCGCTACGTTACTATGCTATTTGCGCTTTTAGCGTTTCTCTAAAAAAAAACGATATGGTAACGACAACGCTATTTAAAATAATGATTTATAACACATACATGGGCAGTTTACAAACTGTATAAAAGAAACAGCCAAATCACATGCTTGACACCTGCCCCCGGCAGTTATTTGAGTGTATTTCACTCCCAAAATGATGTACTCAGTGTCCCTAAAAGCCCTCAACAATCAGCCCACGAAATATTGTCCAAAAGTAATCGTTCCCGCCAAAACACACTTTGAACAACTGCTGTGTTTTGCTACTTTTTGGCTGTCCAACACTCAACCAAATTTTAGCCACTTATACTCAAAATTCTCCTTATCGAACAGCCCAACAAACTCACCACAATCAGTTGTCAAATCCCTTGGAAAACATTGCCAAATTGCTTTCTAAAACCGTTCCGAAACCAGCCAAATGCCTTTGGTGTTTCTCCTTGATTCTGCCCGTCATTTAAACCATATCAAACCCATAACTCTTGACGCTCCTACACACCAATCATTAGCCAACGGTGCCCAAAAACGTTCCTTCAAAGTGTCAATCCGCTAACCAAACGAACGCTAGCACAAACATGCTAACAAACCTCCCCCACCTAAGCCATTCATCGCCCTCGATGAATTAAGTGTTTATTACAGCATTCAATACCATAGTTTAGTCCTCGTCTAACCCGCATGATAGCCCATACTTCTCCCACATATCAGATTTTCCGCAACTCATTTCCATTGTCCCAAACCTGCAATCAAACCTCACTCCTTAGGCAGATTTTTGTCTCAAAAACCCGCTGTCCAAAATCCATCTCAAACAACTCAGATTTTTCCTCGTTTAAAAAATTATTGCCTCGATGTCCGCCTTGAACAACCATTATGTTTCCTCTTGTTTTTCCTTTCGAAACCCGCCATGAATTCCGTCTCAAAACAGCCACCGGTTTCTTCCTATTTTGAAGATAACGTTTCCGAAATACTTTATGTTGCCTTTTCTCTATTCTGCTCCAAATCCTACTGTCCAAATTCGTCTCAAACAGCCACAATTCCAGCATACAAAACCCAAAATCCAGCCATTCAGCTTGCACCAGATACCCCATAACTACCTAGCGTTTGTCGTATGACGCCATTTTGTTTTCGCGTTTTGTATTCTGAAATTTACACCCAATAACGATGTGAAAATTCCAGCCAACAAAACATAAGTTTGGTCCTCTTCCGTTGCAAGATAACTAGTATTTCTCTTGCATTAACCACCACTTACTCCACCGTTCTGATTCCCGAAATCAGCCACACATCGAACCAATAACCAATTTGATCAAAGACAACCGAAAGTCTTTTGATCCCTCATTTCGTTGTTGTTCCCTTTCCGTTCGAACAACCAACATTTCCAATTTTTCATGCAACGCCACGCTACACAATTTTGTCGAAAAACTAACTCGAAGTCTCCACTTCCGTTTTCCGAAATCCCAACCCTTGCGTGTGTCCATTTTTCTTCGCAATTGACTTCCTAAAATTGATGTTCACCATAGAACATCGCTGTCCAAAACAGTGTCGAACAGCAGCTATTTCTTGTCGATTTTGGCAACGCCACGCTGCCAAAACTTCCCCCACTGCCATCAGAGAACATCGACAATTGAGTCCTTCATTTAGCGAGAGTGTCTTGTCCTTTTCGTTCTTGTCACAGCCATCGCAAACAGCTCTGATACCAGTTGTCACGGGTCTATTTTTAGCTCCAGAAAATAGCCCTCATGATGGCATGAACCGGGGCTTAATCGCAGCCCGACTCGCTCAGCCAAACCAATACTCACGTACACTCGTATTTCACTCACAACACTCATGTATCGCTCTCAAACGCAGCCCGTTACAACACCAAAACAGGGCTGTTTTCTGTGATAGAAAACACAGCAATATAGACAAGCAAATGTAAGTAAACGAACACCGAAATTACAGCCAATTGGCTAACCTTTAAATTATAATTTTGTTAACAATTACAAGGACTCATTTACAACAAATTTACAAGAGAAACTCTGTCAAAAACTCTCTGATAAACTCAATGTAAAACGAAATGCTAGTCTGCCATGTATTTATAACACATACATGGGCAGTTTACAAACAGTTTAAAAGAAATTGCCAAGCCCCATGCTTGACACCTGCCCCTGGCAATTATTTGAGTGTATTTCACTGCCAAAATGATGTACCAAGTGTCCCTAAAATCCCTCAACAATCAGCCCACGAAATGTTGTCCAAAAGTAACCGTTCCCACCAAAACACACTTTGAACAACTACTGTGTTATGCTACTGTTTTGGCTGTCCAACACTCAACGAAATTTCAGCCACTTATACTCAAAAGTCTCCTTATCGAACAGCCCAACAAACTCACCACAATCAGTTGTCAAATCCGTTGGCAAACATTGCCAAATTGCTTTATAAAACCGTCCCGAAACCAGCCAAATGTCTTTGGTGTTTCTCCTTAATTCTACCCGTTGTTTGAACCATAGCAAACCCGTAACTCTTGACGCTCCTACATGCCAATCATTAGCCAACGGTGCTCACAAACGTTCCTTCGAAGTGTCAATGCGCTAACGAAAGGAACGCTAGCACAAACATGCTAACATAAGGCCTTTTGGCCAGTAACTTTGAAAATCAATGAATATAGTGTGGTTCTCCCAATTCTAATTAAAAAAAAGGCCATTATTGATTTTCAGACAACATCTCTATTGCATGGGAAAAAAAATATTAATCACAATAACAATTTAGAAAGAAAGAAAATATTATCTTTCACAGGAGATGCTGGGAGTGCTCTTAAATAATATATATTTGGAACCAATCATACCTATGTCTGAACTGGCATGGTAAGCGTGGCTCATTCAAAGATAAGACTGCAAACCATGAATTGATTCGGCGATGAACAGATTACATGAGAATGATAAGGCCGACAGTCTCGTTGTTTCATAATATAGAAGGTTCTAAAAAAAGTAAGCTCATCAATTTATCAGGTGTAATCGTCAGTTTCAAAATTAAAAAGATCATTTGATAATGTCACATAGACTATGAAAGAAGCGACAAAATTCTTATATAACTTACTGCTTTTTATATATATTTGAAAGAAAGAAAGCTGAATTATCAGTTACATAACTGCCGAGGACAAAGCTTTCAAGAGCTCAAAAAAGAGCCAACATTCGAGCCATTCCCATTACATATTTTACTAATACAGGTAGCAGAATAAAAACTTATGACATACAGTATCACAACGGCACATCCCAAGTGGATTGTAGCCTATGGTATTGTCCGTGGAAAAACGTAAGGAAAGGACAATATACACAGGAAGGCAACACCGCAACAGAATTAAAATGAAAAACAACAGAGATCTTTAGAACATTTTACGATCATGACGATTCCACTGTTGTTCAAAGTGACATGAAAACTCCAATTATATAGCTTTCAGAATAGAAAGTCCAGTCTGTAACTCTTTAGTCAAAAATCTTTTTCCTAAACCAAATACCAACCAATAAGTAGATCATCAGCATCTTGTGGACATGTAAAATCATTTGAAAATCAGGACTACTATTTTCTCAAATAGCACAACAACATACATAATGACGATAAGTTTTCCATCATGTTTTAAAAAATGAAATGAAAACATCATATGTTAAATTAACGTGAAGGCAATACTTACATGAAAAATCCTTTTTTTAATCAACATGTGGATAGAACATCATTCGTTGGACGTTGAGGGGACTTGCATGGTTTTATTTCTCCTTCCCTCTTATAATTCATATTTTAAGTATGAACCCTTGTATAAACATACATTTTTTTCTAATTTCATTAGTTTCTCAACAAAAAAGACATCATAACATAAATGTGTTTAGAAGGTGTTCTGAACATGTTAGTCATCACATCAGAAAATGGATCTAATCTACCTCTTGAAGTATATGATACATATAATTAATCTAAGATTTGGAGGGACTGTCCAAGTAAATTTTTAAAAAGAAGATTAATATTATTGTGTTGCCAAATTCAGTTTTTGCATAAACTGGGATTCTTGTTTGAGCCACTGTGAGTAATTACAATTTGGTTATACATCACCTAGCTAGAAGGGGAAGTCCAGGGTCATAATATATGAATCGAGTATGAAAGATCTCCGGTTTCTTTTTTCTGAACAATAGTAAATTTCGTGTCTAACATTATCGTTAATTTGTATAATGATTTTTGAAACTTAAGTGTTATTGAGAGTATGTTTTCTCTTTGTCTGCCTTGTTTTTGCCATTAATGCGATGTTTTTAATCATGGAAAAAATCAAATATTTAAGACACGCAAACAAAAAAGAATAATCAAACGGGGAATTAACCAGAATTAATGGTATTACTTTTACATCTTTATCCACGCGATTGATCTAATAATCACCGAGTTTTTTTACACAACCTATTACAATATATTTTTTGATATTATTGGATACAATCAATTACTACCATAAAGGAAATATATTATATCCGTTAGTATTAATTTGATCTGGTTATGTTAGAAAATAAGAAAATGTCTAGCCACAATTTCTGGGAGTAATTCCCATTCTTTACTCGTTAATTGGCTATATATATATATATATATATGTATGATGACAGTGAACCAATACCACAAAAACATTCTTTTATTCTTAGTTTTTCATACCTTATTACTCTTATCATGGTACCAGAGTTAATCAAAAAAAATTAAATATATGTCATCATAAAAAAATGCCAGAGAACGATACAATTGTCGTGTCGGCTTCTAAAAACACCACGAAAACCGCAACCTCACAACAAAAATTCCAAAAATTGATCACCGATGTGTCTTCGCCATATTTTATACACCCTTCCGACCATCCAAGAATACCCCTCGTCGAATTTCCTCTTTCCGAGAACAATTACTTATCATGGAAACGCTCCGTGAAGAATGTATTATTTGCGAAAAATAAAATGGGTTTTATTGATGGGTCCTTACCAATACCCAAAGATCCGAACATAGAACCATTATGGAAGAGAGTCTCGATAATGATATTATCGTAGCTATTAAATAGCATCTCAAACACGCTAGTACCAAGTCTGGCGGGTTGTCAAACTCCTAGACAACTATGGGTCGAACTCGAAATGAGATTCAGTCAAGGAAACAACGTCTCAACGTTCCAACTTCAAAGGACGACAGCCAATTTTCTAAAAGAAGAACAGAACATAACCGAAGTATACAATACACTATTTGGTTATTGGACTGAACTCGACGCTATCAACCCCCTACCATGCATCATGCACATGTTGTACGGAAAAGGCATGGAATGATCGCCTCAACAATGAAAGGGTATACCGGTTTTAAATGGGAGTAATCGACGAATTTCAAATTTTACTAGTGCAAATACTCGCTATGGACACCATATCGTTGTTGTCTAAAGTGTTTGGGCTCCTACATTCAGAAGAAAAACATAATAAGATTCACCATATTGCTGCAGATAACAACACCGCACTCGCTGCATTCAAACGTCAACTTGCCAAAAACTCAGTGAAAGTTGGGTCTAGCTACAAAAATATGGACCTGCCTATTAATAATTTCCCATTCCAGCAGGCTAGTACTCACTCTAGTTCAAAGGTTACCCAACCTGGAAGTAATAGACAAACTCTTACCTACGGTTATGATAATTTCAACAGATCTGGTCCTGTTTTGTCCCGTAATCAAGGTCAAAATAATTACTCTAGAAGCAGCAAAGACTCTAATGCCCACTGTACGCATTGTAATCGGAACAAAAATTATAAAACAGGTTGTTTTAAACTCATAGGGTATCCATAATGGTGTCCTGGATGTCAAAGCACCACAAACACTCAAGGACCGGTAACAAGAGCACATGCGGCGTATATGGAACCAAAGGCGGAAACAGGTTCTACTTACCTCACTGAATCTGAGGCGTCTCAAGCAAACCAATTATTCAGTGATCATTCTGCACTTTATTATGGTAATAATTTTAATACATTTAATGAATGGATCATCGATAGAGGAGCATCAAATCATATGACCCCCAATTTATCATTATTCAGTTTTTTCAAAAAAAATGATGGTTTACCTCCTGTACACTCTGCATCTGGTCACCTCACCATATATATCATATAGGAGACATTAACATTATACCAACTATTAAATTAATCGGAGTATCTCATGTTCCTTCCTTTAAATATAATTTACTTTCTATACAAAGATTAACAAAAGATCTTAATTGTAATGTAATTTTTTTTCCTAATTTTTGCTATTTTCAGGATCAGACATCGAAGAAGATGATTGGAGCTGGTGAGGCGCAGAATGGAGTGTATTTTCTCCGACAACCAACCACAGCTTTAATCAGTACAACTAACGAATCAATTCTTTTACATCGTCGTTTAGGTCATCCTGCCTTTAGTAGCATTTCTTGTTTATTACCAAAAAATAAAAATCATCATCTTTCAGCTTGTGATTCTTGTTTTCGCGGGAAGCACACCCACCTTCCGTTTAATTTAGTACTTAATAAAAGTTCAATTCCATTTAACCGTATTTTTATTGATATTTGGGTTGGGTATCATACGCCTTCCATGTGTGGTGCTCGATATTTTCTAACCATTGTGGATGATTGTACATGAATTACTTTGGTTTATTTACTTAATCGATAATCCGATGCTTTCCAAAAGATAAATTTCTTTGTCCAAATGGTAAAAAATCATTTAAGGCCAACATAGTTTTTTTTCGATCTGATAATGGACAAGACTTCTTATCAAATCCGATCTCACAATTTTTTAGCGAAATTGGGATACAACAAGAATTGACTTCTACTGGCACACGACAACAAAATGGCATGGCGGAACGTAAACATCGTCACATCCTTAATATTGCTCGATGTTTGCGATTTCAAGCGCATTTACCACTTCGTTACAAGGGAGAGTGTATTTTAAGAGAAATTTATCTTATAAATAGAACACCAACACAAATTCTTAAAAATAAATCTACTTACGAGAAACTTTTTGAAAAAAAACCTAATTACTCCTTCTTACGTGTGTTTGGCCGTTTGTGTTATGCTAAAACCTCTCCTGTTAAAAGAGATAAATTCCAAGCCCGAGGAATCCCGTGTATTTTTCTAGGATATCCTCCTCGTCATCATGGTTACCGCTTAATAATTATTGACGACAATTTTTTTTTCATTTCTCGAGATGTAACATTTATAGAAGACAGTTTCCCTTTCCAAGATGAAAATTTTAGTAAAGTTGCAAATGAATAGAGTAATAGTACACTTTTTTTTCACTAACTCCCTTAGATGACCCATATCCTACGTACCCAAACAACTAGCCCAGACATAGAAACTCATACTAAAGAAAATACAGTTATCGAAAACCCAACCATAACTCTTATACTCACCGACTTACCTACCCCTGATAAACAGCCTAGTACCACACCTCATCAGTCAAAACAACCTGTGACCGAAATAATTTCAACCCCCAATGCACAACCGAACATTCAACCTAATGACTTAAGGCAACCGATCCAACCCCAAACCCGCCAACAATCTTTGTGCCAAAACGACACAAACAACCCCCAGCCCATGTAAACAATTATATTTGCCCCACTCTACCCACTCAGTCCTCCGCTGCATCATCGGCTCACAAATCGTCTTCTGCTACATCCCACCCATTGGCTAATTTTATTTCATATGATAATTTATCTTTACCACGTTTTTCTTTTCTTACTGCTATTTCTCAAATCAAAGAACCCCGCTCATTTAAACAAGCTATAAAAGATCCTCATTGGTGTGAAGCTATAAAAAAAAAAGAACTTGATGCCTTAGAAGCAAATAAGACTTGGTCCCTATCTACTCTCCCAAGTGGAAAAAGACCCATCGGGTGTAAATGGATTTTTAAAACAAAACTTAAAGCATATGTTACAATTGAAAGATATAAAGCTCCTCTCATCACAAGCATGATTTATTTAATTTTGTTTATAGCCTAAGGAGATGAAGACTTTGTTGTGTCATTGGGAAATTGGAATGTTGAAAGGCTTGGTAATACATATAATCTGTTACCAACCGGATGCATAATAAGCACATGAAAAAGAGAAACGACAATAATAATGCAAAGGAATGAATACTTCATAAACGACACTACGGTACTGTTAAGAAAAAAAGGAAAGAAAATGAAAGAGAATTGAAATTTTGTTTTCCCAAGTTCTGAATGCAATTACGCGTTTCAGTTGGAGTCATTTGTTGGGCAATTGCAACTCGGCAGTAAGAACTGACAGAAAATTAAATCACACAATACGTATGTTTACAAAATTGGACGTGATCACCACGTCTACGTCTCTGAGGCACTCAACCGATATTTTATTTATATTGAAAAAGGCTATGATGGTTAACCTGAGCCACAAAATAATTAGTCTTATTTATAGCCAAAAAAGTTCTAATTGATGAATAAATATGAAATATTTATTTTATTGATATTTCATTTCTTACAAGTAATCTCTTTCAACATCTCCTCGTATTCAATATAATTAGTAAAAGATCTCTTCTTTAGTGCGTCTATATTATAGAGATTGTTTAAAATCACTTTTTACTTCGTCTTCACACTTCTAGAAAACAGGTCAATTAATGCGGTTTTTTTCTGAGGCGATAATAAAACCGCATAAATTATTAGTAATCAAGGCGGGTACTTTAGAGGCGGAAAACAACCGGCTCTAAAGAGAACAATAGAGGCGGGTTTAAAGTTATTTCCTTTAAAAGAATTTTAACTGCCGTATTTGCCAAATTACGACATTCAAAAAATTGAACAACTTTTTAAAATAAGTCACTTTTTATTTTAAAAAATGATGTTTGATAAAATTCTCAATTGTGTTTTCTTAAATTTATTCCTTTTTTAAATTTATTGAAAATTGAGATAGCGGATTATAATAAACTAGCTATTTATTCTCACTTCATAATATACATATAAGTGACTATAAGCATGCACTTTATGAAAAATACTTAACTTCTCAAAATAGATCGTAGAATGTGTGACTTTTCAAGAAGTTGTGTAAATGAAATACTCCTCCACACAAAATATAATATTGCAAAACAAAATTTTGTTTCAGACAACACTTTTTACATTGTGGCCAAATGTATTGTTTTAAATGTTTTTAGTTGCTCAATCTGAAGATTAGGCTTTAGGGTCCGTTTGGCAACAATTTTTTTAGTGCTTTTTGGATTTTAAATTTTAAAAATTTGTGGGTGTTTGACAGGTCAGATTATTCCAATTCTAAAAATATAAGGATGAAAAGGCTTAAAATACAAATTTTTAAAATATAACTTTTTAATGGATTGTTAAAACAGATTTTTTAAATCTAACGTTGGGCCAAAAAATATGTTACCAAACATAGCCTAAATGTTTATTTACGATCGTTTCTAAAATGTTTAGTCTTTCATTTTTTTAACCATAAGGACCTCGCAGAATTTTATTGTTTTAAATGTTTTTAGTTGCTCAATCTTAAGGTTTTAATGACTAGTCAACACTAGGCTTTATAATATTTAGATCTATGTATGATTAGTTGATTGACAGAGAGAATAATTGATTAGATTAACTGAAAGATCTTATTTCCAATACTCTGATTTATAAAAAACAATTTTCGTTGATGGCTTTAGTTTTGGTACAATTATCAAAAAGACACTGGCCAGCACCGCAAGTGCGCAGTTATCAGTGTATGTTATCCCATTACTAGTTTATTGCGAATGCAACCGTCAACAAAACACAAGAGGAGAGAGGTATAATATTGAAGTAGCATGGACCTGTTTACATAGCACAAATCAAAGTTTGCTACTAAATAAAATAGTTTGATAATACAAAAAGCAAAAACATATTCCAAACTTTGATAATTATTTCTCTGCTTAAAATATGCAGCACAACTAGCCCTTGACTAATTTTGAATACTTAGGAAAAAGTAATCAAATGAAGAGTAAATCTACACATCAATACATCGTATATCTGGTAAATAACTTATTCATTTTTAAGAGAACTTGTATCTTGTTGACGTTATATTCTGTTTTCATCTTCTTCCGCTTCTTACTCCTTATCAGCCTCAATCATATCTTCAAAATGAATGGTTTTCCATCAAGAAATTCGACCGAATCGTTCTGAGTCTTCTGACATTATAAAGGAGGGACATGGAAAGGTACTTAAAAGGAAATTAATACTAGTTTGATAAATTACATGCAGACAATATAGGTTTCCCACTATTTTCTAACTAATACATTTCCCTTTACCGGATGTGGTGGAATGGGTGTTTATCCATGAGCTGGTAGATGGAAATTAATTTTCTTCTCCAGCTCAACGCTTCATCATAATGTCTTTTCTTCATTGCAGCTTCCTTCAAGGTTCTGCACAGCTTTTCAGAAACTAACCCAAAAGACTCCTCAAGACCTTTGGAATGATTTTTCTCTTTAACCAAACCAGCTGCTGATTATCTTCACTCATTTGCTTCAGCTCACTCACAACCTTTTTCTGGGTTCGACTACATTCAATACTTCAGCCTTGCTTTTACTTGATCGTGTTTCTCTGCCATGTAACCGTACAGCTGGCGGTTTCAACCGGCATTGAATAGAATGTCGCGACTGTCCAAAGCTTTCTTGTCAGTTCCTTGTTCCTCCAAATTGATGATGAAGAATACTAGAACGAATTTAACGTACCTGAAGATTATATCCTCCGAATGACAATGACAGAAGCCGGTTCGTCTGATGCTGTACAGGATGCCCTAGCACAGTGGAGGATTTGGGCAATCCACTCTTTGATGAAGATCTAAATGCAGCTTTAGATTCTTTCGACAATCTGTTTTGCCGTCGATGTTTTGTATTTGACTGTAGATTGCATGAAAAGTAATTAATAAACCACATGCAACTAAGAACAAGTACCTCTTAGTAAACTGAACAAATACCATCCTTTAGATCAAGAATAAAATTTAATATGAGACAAAAAGTATACACGTATATGTGGAAGGAACATGGATATTTCCAACTAAAAAGATTTCACGAGTCCTGAAGTCCTCGGTGTTTATCTTTGGAAATGTTTAATTAGTCAAACATTAAAATACTTTTACAAACAAAGTCCAAGTTTGAGAACAACTGTATTACAATTATAGGCTCTGTTTTTTTTTTTTTTAAATAGCTATAAATCTGTCATTTAAAAGCTAAATAATCTGACTATCTAAATAACATTTATCTCCTTTGTTTTTGGTATAGTTTTTCTTTTCTATGCTTAATTTATTAATGAGAGTCTTTTTTTTAACTAACCAGTAACCCTCACATTAGAGATGAGCAGGATAGACTAGGATTTCAACCACTAGGGCACCTCGTTTACGCGGACCCAGCTTGTTTAACCATAACTAGCTTGGTTATGGTTTTTCCAACCACTTATTTCCTAAATTCGTTGTTTACATATTTTGCAGTTAAGAACCTTTAATAGGGTTAAAAATACACGGGGTTAATATATTTGGGAGTAAAAGCGTTAAAAAAGATTTCAAGTCTCTATGGTAGAAAAGTCTAGCTGGCAGGTGTGTTCTTTAAAAGCTATTTCATCTGATTCTTGATATTTTGATAGCGGTTGTTCTAAGCATATGACAGGTGATGCGACCTTACTAAAAAATTTGAGTTATATAAAAGGCAACACGGTTACCTTTGGAAATGATGAGAAAAGAAAGATAATTGGTAATATTACTCTCAATAAAAAGGGCATGCCTAGGATTAACGATGTTTTGCTTGTTGACGGTCTAAAATCCAATTTGCTCAGTATTAGTAATTTGTGTAAAAGTTGTATGCATATTTAATTTAATAGAAACAAATGTCATGTGATAGATGATAATAATAACTTAATCATGACTGGTGTTAGATCTGCAGATAATTGTTATGTTTTTGAAAAGTCAGTGGTAACTTCACCAAAAGTCAGTTGTAACTAAACTGTAACTCATGATACTGAAATTTGGCACAAAAAATTAGGACACATGAACTTTGGAACCCTTGCTAAACTTATTAAATCTGAAAGTATTGCAGGTGTACCTGAACTAAATGTTAATCTCCGAAGAACTTGCAGTGATTGCATGAATGATACACAATCAAACAGTTTTTATAAAAGTGTTAGCCCAGTCTATACCACTAGTATCCTTGACCTTTTACATGTAGATTTAATAGGTCCTATGGAAACAGAAAATATTGGAGGGAATAGATATTTGTTAGTGGTTGTGAATGATTTTTCAAGATATTCGTGGATAGTATTTATAAAACAAAAAACAGACACTTTTAAAGCCTTTAAAAAACCGTGTTTACAATTACAAACTGAAAAGGGATATCTAATCCGAGAGATTATAAGTATTAAAAGTAAACATGGAAAAGAATTTGAAGATTCAAAGTTTTCCGAGTTTTGTGATAATCAAGGAATATCTCATAAGTTTTATTTCCCCAAAACTCCACAACTAGACCGTGTTGCTCAAATAATGAGTGTAATTATACTAAAAATGGCTAGGGTCATGTTAGATTCTAAAAAAAATTCTATGAGACTATGGGCTAAAGTTGTAAGCACTTCGTGTCATATTGTGAATAGGGTTTATATCACAAAAGAAACCAATATGACATCCTATGAATTTGGAAATATAAGAGGCCTAATTCAGAATATTTTCATGAATTTGGATCAGTTTGTTATGTTTTTTAGAATAAATAAAAAGTAGGAAAGTTTGAGAATAAAAATGATGAATGCATCTTTCTAGGCTATTAAACAAACAATCAATCCTATAGAGTTTATCTGAGAATGAAAATGGTTATGGAATATTTTAATCTGTATTTTGATGATTTCAAAGATACTAATAAGTATACAGATGAAGAAGAGCTGATTAGTTTCATGAGAGAAGAGGAAGAACAAATCGAAAGTGAAGACATGCCTCCAGTTTCAACTACAGTTATAACTGAAGAAGCAGATAATCACGACTTGGTTACTAAACCAGTTAAACCTGAAAGTCCAACTGAAGTGAGTCAGAATTCTGAAAGTAAGGTACGATATACGAGGACTCAAACAAACCACCATATTGGCAACATCATTGGAGAGGTAAGTGAAGGTATGTTGATTAGAAAGAGACACCATGACTCAGTCATTTTACTATGTCTTAGTTCTCATGTACAGTCTTATAATGAAAAAATCTTTAAAGCATGGTGAATGGATGCATGTTTAATTAGTTGATCCGATAATGAAATTGGTGTTGATTTAGCTAATAATCTTGTATAACATTCTAGGATTAAGAGTATTGATAGACAACTTTTTATAAGAGAACTTCTAGAAGAGAATAGTCTAGTGTTAGATCATGTTATAACGGAGAAACAACTGCATGATATTTTTTTACAAAACCTTGGATGTGAAAAGATTTGAACAACTAAAGAGTGATTTAGGTATCCGCTATTATAAAGATTTATAATTAATAATTTATTTTGAAAAAGGCTTGAGTTAGCTTTTTTGTTAAAGAACTGTTATAAATCTGTACGAGCTTATTATCAAAGTCAATCTGAAAAATATTTATATTTGATTTAATAAAAGAGCAGTCTAAAACTGTCATATTCTTTGAGATATTAAAGCATATGAGTGATGAGTTAAAACTAGTTTATAACTGAAGAAAATCTTCAAATGGTTATATATGTAAATATTAACTCTTAAGTCAAAAGGACAAGAGGTTATTTGGAGAGACATTTATCAGTAGGTTCCGGCCACCTCTATCTATATCTCAACTGTTACCAAGGGAGATCAAGGATAGAGTCTCTTAACTGAACTGGATATGTGTGGCTATTATCCCAATGCCTAGCCTATTTCTTAGGGGTTTCATAGTGAATCTAGTCTTTATTCTATATATGTATATATATCCCATAGTGTGGAGAAACTGGTTAATTAAAATACATGCGAAGACTTGGAAAATAAAAGTTAGTTTTCTCAATAAAAGAGTTAGTATAAAGTTTTTTCTTGGAAGAATAACAGGTATGTTCAGTTCCAATACAGTTACTGTTCTATGTTATAATTGAGGAACAACTGAAATCTTTCGAAAAATAATTATTAAACTTATTTATTTATAATTCCGCTGCACAAATCACCTTATTATTAGTATCTAAAACTCCGCCAATAATATTTGCTTGGGATGTACTTTGATCTAATTTTGTGATTATTTCTTATCTATGAGTTGTCTTATGTTATTGGAAAAATCTTTCTTAGAATGTTACTGGATTATTGGCTAATGATGTGATATGATTATTTTCTTCAAAAATCTGTTAAGTACATTTTGGTGATATCTGGTTAATGATTAATTTGATTGATATTGTGTATGATACTCTTTAATATTTCTATGTGATATTGGTAACACTCTCGTGACTTGATTTTGTAATTTCTTTGGCAAAAAGGGGGAGAAATATTGTTGAGTGTTTGGAGAACGTTTTTGGCTATTCAGGGTGAGTTGTGAAAAATGATTATCTAGTTATAACTGATGATGAACTCAGGGAGGGGGGGTTTGATTGATACTCATATGTTTATTATTTATATAATTATCATAAGCGGGGGAGTTTCACTCAACTTTATTTTTGCCAAATTAAACGACAAATCCCAATAAAATCACATTCCCAAAATACTAGCATTCCCAGATGTCACATTATCGCAATTCAACAAAACACATAATCATAGGTACTAGAACCACAACTAGCCAAACAAGTCCAGCAACATAAAATATCAATCAGGCATTTTAACAAACGCCTTGTATGCATAAACTACAACTCATCTTTATTCAACATAAATTTATCCAATTTCATCAACAACTATAATAACACATAACAACTCATAAAAACACACAAACCCATCTATATTCTTATTAATTCGAAATTCATGTCTAATTTCTCAATTCTTCAAATTCAAATAAGTGAACCAAAAGAGGAACACATAAAACCCAATTAACAATTTAATAGAATATAATTGAGATAAAATAAAAACCCCCAAATTTTAAAAACGCAAGATCTAACCCTAACATACACCCCCGTCCAGTCGCAATGGATAAGCCCCGTTAACTTAGTTCGTAGAGGAGATGCTTCCGGTAAAAACTCGCTAATGGTGGTTTCTTCTTCTTCTTCCTAAGGTTTGGAACCTCTCTTTTCTCTCTTTGTTTCACTTTGTTTTTGGTGGTTTTCGGTTTCCTATTTTTAAAAGTGTAATGAAAATGTTTCACGTGAAACTGTTTTGAGAGAGTTTGGGGAAGTGAACTATTTGGTCCCCAAACTTCTAAAAGTTAACTCATAATCAAAACTATTATTTTACTGCTAAAAAATAACAAATCTTTAGAAACAAAACTATTGGGTCTTTTTTATTTATAAAATTAGTAACACGTTTTAAAATAAAGTTTTTCGGAAGAGTTTCAGTTTTTGGATAAAAATTAGTAGAGTGGCTGGTTTTTGGTAAAAGTTGTATAAAACGTTTTTGGATAAATTTAATTGTAAATAAAACCATTTATAAAAATCCGGGATGTTACAGTTTAGTCTAAATAAATTTGCTTTTAAGCTCAAAAGACTCAAGTTTTGTTTGAAAGAGTGGAACAAAAGAGTTTTTGGGAATGTTTTTAACAATGTAACAGCAATGAATAATGCTTTAATATTTGCCGAAAACAACTTAGTTACTCTAGGGGACACCTACTTAGATGATTACAATTCATGTTTGCTTAAGTACAAAAAAGCTATTCTGTAGAAAGAGATTTTCACTAGTCACTTTCTAAATGGTTAGTAGAAGGAGATGGAAATTCTAAATTCTTTCCTCAAATGATTAATCACAAAAGGTCTAAGGGTAGCATTAAGAACATTACTTTGCCTTGTGGTCGAGTTACAGAGAATTTGAATGAGATTGAGAATGAGGCACAAAGATTTTTCACTAGTCACCTTTCTGAGGAAGGGGTTGTTAGTAACCCATATCTTATTAATGTAATTCCTAAGTTGGTCACCAATTCTGATAATAAAATTCTTATGTGAAAACCCACGAAAGAGGAAATTAAAATTGATGTCTTTTCAATTCCTATGGACTTCCCCCCGGGTTCTGGCAGGGTTTTTTTTTCATGAAGTGCTAGACTATTATTAAATGTGATTTAGTTGAAACGGTTTGGAGTTTCTTTAAGGGGGATAATCTCCCTCATGCTTTCATTTCTTCTCTTATTGTGCTTCTACCTAAAGTCGATGATCCCTCGGATTTCTCTCAATTTAGGCCCATTAGATTGTGTCAAGTTTTGTATAAAATAATCACTAAAGTTATTTCTAATAGGCTTGCTACTGTTTTGTCTAATATTATTTCTCAACAGCAAAGTGGTTTTGTTAATGGCAGATGCAATTTTGCTCTCTCAAGAACTGCTCCGACACCTTGGGGACACCACTAGGGGTGGGAATGTCTTTTTTTAACTTGACATGGCAAAGGCTTTTCATAGACTTAATTGGGATTTTTTTTAAAATGCTCTTTTGGCCATTGGTTTTGATCATTTGTGGGTTAATTTGGTTCTCCAATGTCTATGTTTTGCTAATTATTTTGTTTTTATTAATGGAGTTCAATCAGATTTTTTCTCTTCTGGTAGAGGGGTTAAACAAGGCGACCCTCTCTCTTCCCTTTTGTTTATCATTGCAGAAGAGGTCCTAAGCAGAGGGCTCGAGAAACTTAACTTAGATGGTATACTTATTCCGTACAAAATTCCCACTAATATAATTGCTATCTCGCATATTCTTTTTGCAGACGATGTTCTTATTTTTACAAATGGTAGTAATCAAAATCTAGACAAGGTTATGCAGTTTATTAATAGTTATGAGTTAGGGTCTGGCCAACTGTTAAACAAGTCGAAAAGTGTTTTCTTAACTAACAATCACAATAGTAATACTAATAGAAATAGCATTATTGCAGCAGCTATTGGTTTTACGGAGGGCATATTCCCTACTAAATATTTAGGCATCCCTCTTCATCACACGAAGCTTCTTTATAGCATGTATGATCCACTTGTTGATAAAATTAACAAAAAAGTATCTAATTGGAAAAGCTTTATTCTTTCATCTGGTGCTAAACTTATCCTTATCAAAGGTGTACTCTTTTCTTTTCCTATGCATCTTTTAGCAGTTCTTCATCCTCCCAAAGTTACAACTGACAAGATTGATACTGCGTTCTCTAACTTTTTCTGGGGATCTTTTGAGTGGAAAAATAGTCATCATTAGATTAGTTGGTCCAAAATTACTAAGCCCACCAATGAGGGTGGTCTAGGAATTAGAAATATAGCTGAGGTTATGAAATCTCTTCATCTTAAGATGAGTTAGAGGGTTTTGAATGTTGAATCCCCCTGAACTATCTTTATGTATCAAAAGTATTTTTCTCATAATATTAATTGGAATGACCCTGTTATTTTATTTTATTACTCTAATGCTTGGAAGATATTTGGTTCTAACTTTCCTACTCTTATAGCTAAAAGTGAATGGTGTGTTAAGGAAGGGTCTGTGAGTTTTTGGTATGAGAACTGGTCAGGAAAGGGGCTCCTCTATGAGTACTTTAGCATCGTCTTCCATAATGTACTTATCAACCAAGTTATTCAAAGTAATGCATGGGATTTACCCCTTCTTAATCTTATAGGGGAAAACCCTTGGTTAATATGGTAACTCAGCTTTCAATTAACTTGAGCGTTGGTTATGATATTAGGTATTGGTCTATTACTTGTAATGGTGATTTTACTCTTAAAAGTGCTTTTGAATTCATTAGAGTGAAAAATCATGTTATTAATATGGCTAAACACATTTGGAATCCCCTTTTGCCTACTAAAGTTTCAATCTTTGTGTGGAAATTGTGGTATAATGCTATTAAACTAGAGGACGATTTAAAAAAAACATGGCATCAATTTAGCTTCTAAATGTTCTTGTTGTACCAATTATACTTGTGATTCCATTTGTCACCTTATGGGGCATAGTGACATTTCTAACAAAGTATGGAGTTATTTTTGCAATAGTTTTGGATTTCGGTATTGTCCACAAAATGATTGGAAGTGAAAATTGCAGAATTGGTGCAGCAACTGTGACGGATCTCACTTTGGTAAAACCGTGGCCTTGGTGCCTTTTCTTATTTTATGGGAAATATGGTTGAGTAAAAACAGCTATAAACATGATAATACCCCCATGTGCGCCACTAAAATTATTGCTAAAGTTCTTAATTGGTTAAGGGATATCAATTTTCTTATTAAACCTACCAGCCCTACTAATAACTTTCAAAATATTACCCTTGAAGGTTTGGGCCTTAAGTTAATTGAATGCAGGGTAAAAAAAGCCTTGTTTGGTTAGCAGGAAATGCCCACCGTCAGGTAGGCTCAAGCTTAATATTGATGGCTCAACTAGAGGTAATGACTCAGAAAACGGTGTATTCATTAGAGATAGCAATGGTCTTTTGATAGTTGCTTTTTCTTTTCATTATATATCTAACTCTAATACCCTAGCTGAGCTCTTGGCTATTTACAATGGTTTGCTTATCTGTTATGGTATGGATATTTATGGCATTAATATTGAGTCTGACTCTGAGATTATTGTTAATTGATGGAAGAAAGGCACCACTCCTGATCTTAAATTTCAATCTATATGGAGTAATATTTGTGAATTGATGAATTTGATTGGCTCAGATTTTGTTCATGTTTATTGAGAGCAAAATCAAGTGGCGGATGCGTTGGCAAAGATGTGTGCTAATGGCTCAGATCTAATTATGCATTCCCCTATTTTTTTTGCTTAATAAAGTGTTTACTATGTATATGTTAGACCAAAAGGAAACCCCTAGCTTTAGGGTAAAACCTTTTGTGTTTGATGTATCTTTGGGTTTGGCAAGTTTTTAACTAATGATGGTCACTCTGAAGCAAGCATTGGACGATTTTCACTGTTGGTGGGTTTATGATTTTGATTGGTCTTAATGCCTATGTTAAATCCTTGCTTTTTCGGCCCTGACTTTTCTATGCTAGTGATGGATATTTTCTGAAGAATATTATTGAACACTATTATATTTGTCTCATTCGAGTGTTTAGGTGTGTGTCTGGGAGGTCGAGATTGGTACGAAAACATTCTCCTCATTGGATAAATTTTTCTATAAGTTCCCGGAGTCATCATGGCATAAGAAGATACTCAAATTGATCAATAAGGAGCTGTCACAAATTGAAGTTTGTTGTGTAAGAAGTAGAAGGTTGTTATATACCACCTTTTTGTATAAGTCATTTTGCCTAGTATGATAGTATTACACTCAGATGCGGCTGATTGATGATCATTTAAATTGACTTAAGATTCTTTTATGATTCCCAAGAAGTATTAATGTTTCTGAAGTGGTCTTTATAACAGTTGGTTGTATTTAGTTTAATTAATATTTATTCCTGCTATTGAGATTGTTGTTGCTAATCAAGGTCTTATACTATGTCTCTTTTGATCAAATTTTGGTAGTCATTTTATCGCTCTTTTCATCACTTTGATCAGGTGTTATAAGTGGTGATATAAGGTGGGGAGATATAAGGAGAAAAGTGTAACATCCCGTATTTTTATAAGTAATTTTATTTATGTTTTAATTTATCCAAAAACGTTTTATTCAAAATTTTACCAAAAACCGAAACTCTTCTAAAAAACTTTATTTTAAAAACCTGTTACTAATTTTACTAATAAAAAGGACCCAATAGATTTGTTTATAAAAATTTGTTATTATTAAGTAGTTTATTAATATTTTTGATTAAAAGTTAGCTTTTAGAACTTTGGAGACCAAAGAGTTCGCTTCCACAAACTATCAAAAAACAGTTTTTCTAAACCTAAAAATCAGCCCACTTTCATTCTTTAAACCTAAAAACAAGAGAGAAAAAGAGAGAAAAGAGAGAAAAGAGAAGAAGAAGAAGAAGAAGAGAAACCACGTTAGCGGATTATCACCGGAATCATCTCCTCTACACGCTAAGGTAACGGGGGTTATCCATTGCGACTAGACGAGGGTGTATGTTAGGATTAGGTTTTACGTTTAGTATAAATTGGGGGTTTTTGCCTTTTATATTAATTATGTTCTTAAATTGTTAATTGGGGTTAGTTGTTATATTTTTAATTCGCTTCTTTGATTTTGGATTAGTTGTGGATTTAGTATGTTGATTTCGGATTAATGATAATATTAATGGGTTGCGTGTTATATGCATTGATTATGTATTATTATGGTTGTTGATAGAATTGGGTAAATTATTGTTGAATAAAGATGTGTTTTATATTGCGTATACAAGGTGTTTGTTAAAATGCCTGAATGAGTTTTTATGTTGATTAGACTTGTTTGGTTAGTTGTGAATCTAGCACCTATGCTTTTGGATTATGTTGTATTACGTTACGTGACGTATGAGATTGTGTTATTTGAATAGTATAACATTATTGGCCGAGGCCTTAATATTGATATGTATGAGATTGTGTTATATGAATAGTATAATATTATTGGCCGAGGCCTTAATATTGATACATTAGCAATGGTCTCTGTCTCTTCCTAATTCCGGGGACAGAAAACGGCCGTAGGGATAGGGAATGACTCGTCTTACGGACTGGGGCGAGTGGCATGAGAGGTCCTAGTGTGCACTATATTTATTTTTATGTTAGCTATGGTCTCTGTCTCTTCCTAATTCCGGGGACAGTAGACGGCCGTGGGGATAGGGAATGACTCGTCTTACGGACTGGGACGAGTGGCATGAGAGGTCCAAGTGCGCACTTTAAATCTACTTTTATGTTAGCAATGGTCTCTGTCTCTTCCTAATGCCGGGGACAGAAGACGGCCGAGGGGATAGGGAATGACCTACCTTACGGACTGGGGTAGGTGGCATGAGAGGTCCATGTTTGTTATAGATTTGTGTTGACGTTATTTAATTTATTTAATTCATCCCGTTATAGAATGTTATTATATTTCTTTTTATACGTCGATTATTGTAGTTGTAGAATTTGTGAGCTCTTGCGTTTATGGGATGGAGTGACGGTATTTGTGGTGCCGTCCCGTCTAGTTACGTGCGTGGGACTCACCGTTACAATTTTGTATCTCAGGTACCAATTAGGTTGGCATGTTTGGATAAGAGCTGTTGCATTGCAACATCATGGGCTTGGGGCTTCCGTTTTCCTTTCATTTTTATTATATTTTGAGGTTGTAGCCTATGGGCAAATTATTCGTTTAGTATTCTTCTTTTTTTTGTGTGTCAAAACCATTTTTCTTGTAGCCGCATTTGGCAACATTTTTATTTAATTGTCAATTGTTCTTTCAGCTCGTATTTATTTCTTTTAAAAAAATTTAAATTCGTACCAACAGGTTCTATTTTCTTTTGTTTTAAAAAGGTCATGCCTCGATGTCCGTTTTTAGGATTTTGGGGCGTGACAAGTTGGTATCAGAGCTAACTAGGTTCTTGTATACTTTGGGACGACGGGAAGATGGGTAACCAGTGGACCAAGATCCATCGTATCTTTTTTCAAAAACTTTTTCCAAAAACTCAAACTTTTTCTAAAACGGGGGGTTGCATTTAGCTTAAGACATGTAGCTATAATTTAGTAGTAGTTGATGAAAGGAAAGTCCACATGTGAGGCAAGTTGGGGACAATGAGGACGCTCGTTGATCCCGGCTCGCCAAACTAGTGGGTAGACCTCTCGTCGGTATGTGTGAAGGAATACCTTAGCGATGTGGAATTCTAGAGTATGTGAGGACGCTCGGGTGCTTTAGGATAACGTATCGTGATGGGTTATCCCTTGCATTTTTGTGTTGATTGTATGCGTGTGTAGATGTATATGATGTGTATGAGGTATAAGTTTGCATACATGTGTAGTAGCGTACTATTAGAGTGTGAAAATTGTGTTGTTGATGATTTTACGTAGTGTGTTTTCATATTATTAACTTGTGTGTTAATGAGCATTTTATGCGAATGGATGTTGATTGTAATAATGTTGTGGACTAAAATGATGTAGTTGCGTGCTATGTTCCTTGTAAGGGATTTACAAGTATTGAGTAATTTTACGCTTTTGTATCGATAAGTTTCTGCAGAAAAACGATCGGTCGTTTCTTAAAACGATCGGTCGAATTTTTCAGACCCTACTGGACCAAAAAATGATCGGTCGTTTCTTAAAACGATCGGTCGAATTTTTCAGACCCTACTGGACCAAAAAACGACCGGTCGTTTTGTCAAAAACGATTGGTCGTTTTCTGGCAAATTTTGCGGTTTTTCGCTAAACTTCAAATGCTCGTAACTCCTTCGTTTTTACTCCGAATTTGATTCCGCTTGAAGCGTTGGCTTTGTATTTCAGTACTCTTTAATTTGAACCTTATAAATCTTGATAAATTATTAGCATGAAAAACGATCTTTTATCATGATTTACATGTTTTGTTGATTATCACGTAATGTGCGGAATGTTGTATTGTATGATTAGCGGAATTTGATGTCTTTGCAAATCATTATAATATGTTATAAAATATAAATATATATATATAAATACATGTATTAGAATGAGAAAAAAAAAAGATTTGGTTAGATTTTATTAGTTGGAAAACATGAATGTTTAATTACGTGTTGTGAGGTCGTGTCCTAAATTCATTAGTTTTATAAGTCGTTTGTGCACTTATTTCTTCCTTATAACATGATTCTACTCTTTTAGACATTGAATATAATTTTTTTCTTGGTTAGATTGTAAGCTAGTGTTTTATATATATGTTTCACATTTAGCAACTATTTTCCTTCACTCGATAGAATGATAACCGGGGACTTAGATATTTTAGGTTTTAAGTTAATTGTCCCTACATGAAGAATCTCATTTGATATTGTATAATGTAGGACTATACTATAATGTAAGACTTAATTTAGTTGAGTTGGTTTGGTGTCCATATTTAAGAGGAATTACACACAGCTAATTTCATATGTACTAAATTCAAGGTCGATATAAGGGAATTTTAATAGATTTTATTTTTATAAGATTAACTATTGAAAACTTAAGAAATATATCTGGTGTAGCATGCCCCTGTACAAGTTAAAATGTTTGCGTTTGTAAACTATTATAGGTGAGACAAAGTTTTTTTTTTAAAACATTTTCTTATTATTTCTATTAATGGATTGTACGTTAATGAAGTCACTGGTTTGGTATATATAAATAAAAAATGTAGTTAACTATTGCGGCGGTTTGTAACTAACAAACAAAAGGGCATGATAGGATATATTTATTTATTTTATGGATTTTTTTTTAGTAGAAGTTTTCGACAGCTATAAGAGAACCTCGATTATAGTAGTTTCCTTCTAATTTTTGTAATTTAATACTGTCCATGGATTACCTTTCGGTGCCGACTTTTGCTTAGAGTTTCAATGAAATGATACGTTAGGTTATTTTCAATTCGTTTGACCACTGTAAAAGATGTTTAAGCTATAATTAGGATCCAAACTTGAGATTTAATTTGTGTTTAAAGTTTCAAATAATAAGTGAACTAGCATTATAGTTGTCCTAGTTATTTCGAGTAAATCTCTTTGGTCGGATTAGTTGCAAAGTTTCAACAGGTCTTGCACTTTGATTGAGAGCATGTATTACATGTGAATTTGGAGTGGTATTTTGGGACTAAATATAAATTATTAGGTTTTGCGCTTCTTATTAATTAAAGATTGTTTTGTTTAAGAGAACATGGTATAAAGGGAGATTGATATTATTTTTGGGTGGTGGTCTAGATGCTAAAACTAGATTGTTTGATAAATTAGAAACAAAATGCAATGTTAGGCCGGTTAGCACCATTATTATTATTATTTTATCAGAGCGTGCAGCGGAAGCACATGAAATAGATATAGATGTATAAGTAATAAATGTTTCGGAAAACGATATGGAAACAAGTTTTGGAATAGGTTTGGTTATCTTACGGTATAAATATCAATAATAGTTGTTTGAATTTGAACCATCCCAGAGGTTAATTATCAGTTCAAGGAAAAACATGGTAGGAACAAATTTATTTTTATTTTTTTTACCAATTAAAAGATTAGCTTACCTCATGTGTTTTGCTTTCATGATGTACACTTTGTTATTAGCATTGATGATGACTAAAATCAGAATTTGGACTAAGAATTATGTAGACAGGAGTTATAGAGTTTTGGAATTATGATTGATGGGAGTTATAGAATTTGGTAATTAATGAGATAATAAATGATCGGAAGTGGTAAAAGTTTGACCTTAGGAATTTACGTTAGTATTTTTCCATCATAAGTTTTCAAGTTTCACAAGGATAATGATGATATTATTAATAGTAATTTTAATCTCAAATGAGTTTCCAAGATACCTTTTATTATACTTCTTTTATATAGTTTATGCTACATGCACACACAAGTAACTGTTTTGGAGACCGGTTGGTTAAAGAAATTATGTAAGCTGATTTAATCACGTCTAAGAAAGCATATATAATATTA
Organism: Primula veris; assembly: GCA_963682055.1. Lineage (NCBI taxonomy): Eukaryota > Viridiplantae > Streptophyta > Magnoliopsida > Ericales > Primulaceae > Primula > Primula veris. The sequence continues at coordinate 10,864,732 of OY821747.1, forward strand.
TTTAGAAACATTATCTTTTTTTTTCAAGATATTAAAGAAATAAAGTTTCGGGACGAAACTTCTTTAAGTGGTGTAGAGTGTAAAATCACGTATTTTAATTTAAAAAATTTATTTTGAATATTTATTCTTCTAAATAATTACTCATGTGACTATTTTGTTTTCATAAGTAAGAATACTAATGTTTAGTTGTTTAAGTGATTTAAGGAACTTACGGTTACACGTTATCAAAGCTATAGAGTTTTAAAGGATTTAGAGGTATTTAATTGGTAAAATAATTTACCATGGATTGATACGTGGTAGTACTTTTAGGGATTAGCTGGTAAGAATTGGGCCTAGTACTTATGTAATTTACTTCGGTTAGAAATATTGAATTGTATAAACGTATGATTAGGAATAATGGTGTAAGTTATAGGTCTTTGAATGCCTCACTAAGATGATTAATGACATGATTTGATTGTATTCATATATAAAACCGATGCCTTGTCTGAAGGGTAAATGTCAATTAAGAATAGTAAATATTATCTTGAGTTTTTTATAACGAGATGTTTGTATTTATTCCTATAACTACTATGCGTGGAATATTTAAGGAGAAATAATGTTACATGTATTCAAAGAGTTTCTGTTGCTAGCAATTTATTAAGGAGGTAACCTTGCATGAGAAATTGAAACGGAAGTAATAAATTGGTATAGAATTGTAGTATAAATGCTAAGCCAATTGTCATGCCATATACACGTCCCTATAATGAATTCTTCCTTGTTAATATAGATATATACACCAGTGCAAATAAAGAAAGAAAGCTAGGTAGCATTTCCCTGATTAGATTCTATACTCCTTTACTGTATTAAAATTATATGTATGTAACGAAAGTATACAAAGATGAGAGAATTAAAGTCCTATGTTGAGCAAGGGAAAAGGTTTAGTGGAAAGCTAAGCACTAGATTATTCGTTGTAGAAATGTTTCTGTTCTTTCAGATTAATATTAGGTGAGTGGGTTTTGTCTTGCTATTATAAATATTCCGTTGCAACTTTTGATAATATTTTACAGGCTCATGGGTATTATTTTTCAAGTACTAATTATATATGGAAACATTGTTTTTATATTATTACGAAAACATAGTAAATAAAAGAAAGAAAAGAATGAAAAAGAAGAAGTGATTTATATAGAATGGATCTGTATAAAGAGAACTAGTTTATATCTTATAAAGATAAAGGTTATATAAAGTGTATCTGTATAGGTTTCTAAATTTATTAATTTATGATTTGCTTATGATTTGTATTTGGGACCATGAGAATAAGTCCAACGGAGAATCCCGAATAAGGGGAAGAGGAAAGTGGGGTGACATTGGCAACTAAACGAAAGAGTTTAGTTCTCAACGGTTAACTTAGCGATTGTACATAGTTTTGTTAACCGGAACGTTTTAAGGAATAGACTCAGCTGTCATGCTGTGGTGACCTTAATTACGTAGTGCACATATGGTTTATACACCTGAGAAAAAGATCGACGGTAAAGAGATTGAGGAAGTCAATAGGGCTTGGTACTCTAAGATATACATGTTATCATTTTGCTTTTACCATAAAAAGAAAGAAAAAGATTTTATTATTACTATTGCGATTACTTTTTTATTTTAGTTGTAAGAGATTAACTTCTTGTAATGAACGTAATTTTTGAGATTTTATTTAATGAAGCTTTTGCTAGAAATTTGAGCTTATTTAATGAGTTATTTAGCGAGTGTTTAATAATTATTTCATTTAGGCTTTTTTTAGCACGTGCCGTCACACATGTTATTCAGCCGTGTGACACCCCCGGGTCTGGGTTGAGAGTTTATTTTATTTGAGTTTAGGTTACTAGAAGGACCGTATTTTGAGTGTTGTAGACGTTGTGGAGTTGTTGAGGTAGAAACATGTCATCTTTGCTTACTTTATTGTCTTTTCTTAAATTAGATATTGTATACAGATGGTTACTTGATTTGATGTTCTTACATGTTGGTCATTTTCTGCAGTTATGGATTGTGAAGTTGTTATGGGTTGTGAACCCTGCGTATTTTATTTTATTTTTATTATGACACGAATTGAGCGTTTAAATTCTTATGGTCTTATTGTACGTTTATCATTTCTGGGTATAGTTGTTTAGAGAGGAAATTTCGAGACGAAATTCTTTTAAGGAGGGTTAGTTGTAACATCCCGTATTTTTATAAGTAATTTTATTTATGTTTTAATTTATCCAAAAACGTTTTATTCAAAATTTTACCAAAAACCGGTCACTCGACTAATTTTTAGCCAAAAACCGAAACTCTTCTGAAAAACTTTATTTTAAAAACCTGTTACTAATTTTACTAATAAAAATGACCCAATAGATTTTTTTATAAAAATTTGTTATTATTGAGTAGTTTATTAATATTTTTGATTAAAAGTTAGCTTTTAGAACTTTGAAGACCAAATAGTTCGCTTCCACAAACTATCAAAAAACAGTTTTTCTAAACCTAAAAATCAGCCCACTTTCATTCTTTAAACCTAAAAACAAGAGAGAAAAAGAGAGAAAAGAGAGAAAAGAGAAGAAGAAGAAGAAGAAGAAGAATAGAAACCACGTTAGCGGATTATCACCGGAATCATCTCCTCTACACGCTAAGGTAACGGGTGTTATCCATTGCGACTAGACGAGGGTGTATGTTAGGATTAGGTTTTACGTTTAGTATAAATTGGGGGTTTTTGCCTTTTATATTAATTATGTTCTTAAATTGTTAATTGGGGTTAGTTGTTATATTTTTAATTCGCTTCTTTGATTTTGGATTAGTTGTGGATTTAGTATGTTGATTTCGGATTAATGATAATATTAATGGGTTGCGTGTTATATGCATTGATTATGTATTATTATGGTTGTTGATAGAATTGGGTAAATTATTGTTGAATAAAGATGTGTTTTATATTGCGTATACAAGGTGTTTGTTAAAATGCCTGAATGAGTTTTTATGTTGATTAGACTTGTTTGGTTAGTTGTGAATCTAGCACCTATGCTTTTGGATTATGTTGTATTACGTTACGTGACGTATGAGATTGTGTTATTTGAATAGTATAACATTATTGGCCGAGGCCTTAATATTGATATGTATGAGATTGTGTTATATGAATAGTATAATATTATTGGCCGAGGCCTTAATATTGATACATTAGCAATGGTCTCTGTCTCTTCCTAATTCCGGGGACAGAAAACGGCCGTAGGGATAGGGAATGACTCGTCTTACGGACTGGGGCGAGTGGCATGAGAGGTCCTAGTGTGCACTATATTTATTTTTATGTTAGCTATGGTCTCTGTCTCTTCCTAATTCCGGGGACAGTAGACGGCCGTGGGGATAGGGAATGACTCGTCTTACGGACTGGGACGAGTGGCATGAGAGGTCCAAGTGCGCACTTTAAATCTACTTTTATGTTAGCAATGGTCTCTGTCTCTTCCTAATGCCGGGGACAGAAGACGGCCGAGGGGATAGGGAATGACCTACCTTACGGACTGGGGTAGGTGGCATGAGAGGTCCATGTTTGTTATAGATTTGTGTTGACGTTATTTAATTTATTTAATTCATCCCGTTATAGAATGTTATTATATTTCTTTTTATACGTCGATTATTGTAGTTGTAGAATTTGTGAGCTCTTGCGTTTATGGGATGGAGTGACGGTATTTGTGGTGCCGTCCCGTCTAGTTACGTGCGTGGGACTCACCGTTACAATTTTGTATTTCAGGTACCAATTAGGTTGGCATGTTTGGATAAGAGCTGTTGCATTGCAACATCATGGGCTTGGGGCTTCCGTTTTCCTTTCATTTTTATTATATTTTGAGGTTGTAGCCTATGGGCAAATTATTCGTTTAGTATTCTTCTTTTTTTTGTGTGTCAAAACCATTTTTCTTGTAGCCGCATTTGGCAACATTTTTATTTAATTGTCAATTGTTCTTTCAGCTCGTATTTATTTCTTTTAAAAAAATTTAAATTCGTACCAACAGGTTCTATTTTCTTTTGTTTTAAAAAGGTCATGCCTCGATGTCCGTTTTTAGGATTTTGGGGCGTGACAAAAAGTGTGTTTAAAATGGGCGTAAAATTTTCTCTTTTAGAGTTCAAGCTTAAATATTTTGTTTAGCCTATTTTTCTCCTCTTATAGTAGTGGATGGGCTTATTCTGATGTAATTCAGTTTGTACGTTGTATTCGTTTTATTACCGCACTTTAGCCGGATAGCCAACACGGGGGCCTGACCCATGTTAAAACTACTGCTATTCTTCTATTCTAATAACAACGGTCCTTTATTAAAAAAAAAAAAAAAAAAGAACTATGTATGCATACACTACAAGAAAAAATTAAGATAGCAATAGTTTATTTTTTAAAAACTAATGGAAAAGTGAGTGTCACTAAATTTTAGCAACAATTTAGCAACAAAAACAGTTGCTAAACTGTTGCTAAATTTAGCGACACTCAATTTTTCATCAGTTTAGCAACAGACGCTCTGATGATAAACTGACATTTTTTTGTAGTGATAAGAATATATTACTATTAAATGGTGAGACATCGATACTTAATTAACGTGAGATGTCTAGCTGTGAAGCTATGAAGATATCGTATTTAACTTATGCAACCACATAATAGCTTTAATACTCGGAGTATCTAATTATTCTTATACTACCACACTATGTGATATTAAAGAAGTAAAATACGAAAGACGAAATAATTGTATAGCTAATTAGCATGTAACTTAATTCAACAACACAACAAAATCAGAAAACAAGACAGTAACATCCTAGCTCATTTATAAATGCATCCAACAAGAGCAGGCGATGCAAATAACAGTATTTATCCATTCTCCTAAAGGCTAGATCTGCTCATAATTTCAAGATTAATTAGTTATTGGGGCTTCTGTTTTGTTGTATTAAAAAAAAAGTGACTAAAACTTGAACAGGTTAGTGCAAATATCATTCGTTGCAACAACTAAGCACATCAATTTTGAATCTAAACTGGAATTAAAAATAAATGCAACATCAAAAAACAAAAAGTATTCCTAACTGCTATAGGATTTGGAAATGGCATCTTATCCTAAAGTCCCTTGAAAAAGTCTTAATAGGTACTTATTAATACTTCTTAAAGGAAAATTAAGGTAGTTTTTAAACAATCCCTTAACCTACTATAAGTAATTTTAAAAGTTTTAAACCTAGGGTTCACAAAGCAATTGCGGCACTAAAATCGATTTTATATTTGGTTCAATGCAAAAAAGTGGAAACTAAAAGAAAGATCAAACTATAAAAATTGAATAGAAAAAATATATAAAAGGAAATGGCCAAAAAAATATCTAATCAAACTTAGCCTTTATGTTGCAAAAGCATGGGTATTTTTATTTGAAAAAAACTATCGCGTTTGATATTATAAAAAATTAAATAATGGCACCGATCATTATAATTTTTCATGATGAGTACAATGGCTAATTTTACAAATGGTGAGGAGAAGAAAAAGGAGACCAAGCCTTGCAAAGAATTTGAGGAGGGAGAAAATGGCTTCTTAACTGCAACACAAGTGTTAGAGTTTTTATAAAAAAAAAAATTGGAATAGACCCACTACCACGTAAAGATTTGGGTAGTTTTTAAAATTTTAGTCGTTATCTGAATTACAATCTGTGCTAATATCATTTTTATTAACAAACAAAAAGAATACACAATGCTCCCTCACTTGCACAGGTCAGTGTGCGGAAATTTTGACTAAGTAGTAATTAGTGAAAATAAGCATCTTTCAGATGATCCCAATCACTTGCATACAACTTGGGCTAAACTGTTTTCTGGTTTAGGGCATCATGTTTCGAAAATTTTGATTTACTTCCTTCAATTTAACATATTATTTGATTTAGTGGTCCAAGTTTACAAAAAAAAATGTATTAGTCACCTCAGTTATTTAAAAAAAATGATTTATTGACCCTACTTAACTTAACAAGTTTTAAACAATTGCAATCAAATCCACATGGTTTGGAAATTAATAAACTAACCACTAATTTTTTAAAAATGACAAAATTAACTGTTTAACACTTTTACTTTTTAATAACACGTTTTCAAATAAAAAGGTTTTCTTTTTAAAGAATAATTTTTAAATATTCTTTTCCCAAAAAATTGGGAGTTTCTCTTAAAACAAAAGTTATGTTTTTTTTATTATTTTACTACCGATAAAATTATGTCTCAAACATATTTTTTGAAATTGTTTATTTAAAAAGAAGGATTAACAAGACTTACACTAGAACTGTCATATAGGTACACAATACACGCTACCACCACCGTCTCCATCTACCACCAATACTATCTTATTTGTCCCAATTTTGTACTCGTATCATGGGTCGCACAACTTTAAAAAGCATTGATGATTAGAATAAGGATATTACTAGCTTATGTAATGGCTCAGACTTTACATATATTTATTTTAAAATGTTTTTTAATAGAAAAAGAAGAGTAATAATCTTAATATTTAAAACTTAATATGTGTACTAAATAAACTAGAATATTTTGGGTAAATGGATAAAGTGACAAATAATGAGGCCAAATAAAGAAGTACTAAAACTTTAAACATAATATAATATTTTTATATATAAATTTGTGGGTAAACCCACTATTTTATTAATAATAAATGACTGTAACAACTTTATTACGGCTTAAATCAATAATTGAAAACTTGAATGAAATAAAAACTTATAGTGCTAATAAAAAAAATCAGACTTCCATCTGTTTTTCTACGCAATCCTGAATCTTGTTATAAGTTTTTCACATCTTGTGGCAACAATTGAGAATACTTTAAACTTTTCTCTTCAATATTGGAGAAGACTGCTTTTTTATTTTGTGACCATCAATCAAATTGACGTCACCTTGTTTAGAATAAAAACTTCTGTCTAACCTTAGTTTTAGTTTGAATGAAAGTTTAGACCTTACACCCAATAGTTCAGCGAATCAGTATTCTTGGTTCGAAAAAACCCACGGAGCTCCGTGTTGAGCCACAACACATCAAAATCTCATATACCGAATCTAACCTTGTGAACCCAACCCATAGTGACAAAATAGAAGAGGCATGGAGATTAGATCTACTCCTTTCAGACAAGAGTAACACACCGTTGGGAGGTGAAAAAAAGTGGGGGAAGGAAAAAATCCAGAAAAAAAATCTGGATAAAGAGGAAGAGATGATTGGAGTATCACACTATAAATCCCAGGGGTAGAGGGGGCCGAAGCACCACCTCTGCCCCAAGGCGGATGACAGGGATAGAAGGGGCCGAAGCACCACCTCTGCCCCAAGGCGGGTGACAGCTAGGGTTAGAAATAAATAGAGAGATTTTTTAGAGAGAGACTGTTAAAACCTAGTATAATATACATACATATATACAACTATATATTACTACTATTATTTAAGCAAAGACCCCCTTACAAGGCATTGGAATTTTCTCTTCCGAAAATGTCCTTCGCCCTAACACAAATTACAAAAATACAAATAATGGGAAAAAATACATTTACTACCCCAAACTATAGTACGGTTAACGATTTGGGTACCCACCTTTCAAATTTTCCAATTTAGGTACCAACCTATCGGCTTTTAACGATTTGGGTACCACCGTCTTAATAAATCACGAAATTATGTCACGTGACATTTGACAAACATTAATTTGATATGCTAATTTGACAATTTTGCATAAAAATATGTCATCCTATAAATGTATTTTCCCCAATTTCACAAATAACAAAAATTTGGATTATATGCTAAATTTGGATTATATGCTAAAAAAAATTCTAGGATGACATATTTTTGTGCAAAATTGTCAAATTAGCATATCAAATTAATGTTTGTCAAATGTCACGTGACATAATTTCGTGATTTATTAAAACGGTGGTACCCAAATCGTTAAAAGCCGATAGGTTGGTACCTAAATTGAAAAATTTGAAAGGTGGGTACCCAAATCGTTAAAAGCCGATAGGTTGGTGTACTAAACCTATAAAACCCCTACAAATAATTGATGATAGTTTCATAATATTGGCCCAAATGGAGAAACCTAGAGGGGGGTTGAATAGGTTTATCAAAAACTTTTCGATTCACTTGTGGAAAACCCCACTTTGGCACTTTTAAAAAACTCTACACTATGTAATGTAGATATACCTATATATTATAGCATTTAGATCTAAACTAGCTATCGACATAAAGATCAAATCTACAAAGAAGTGATCTAGACGTTTACTTCGGTTTGATATCTTTCTTGCACAAGGCAAGTCCCATATATATAGATATGACTAATAAGCACAATAAGGACAAGTATGCAAAATTACTACAAGGTAAATGACAATAAGGTAAAGTACAAGAAAGTAAACACATGAGAATTTATCCAGATTCGCCTCAAATGAGACTATGTCATGTCCTCAAGTCATGATGGATCTTGAGATTTTATTACTCTTCCTTCAAGGACAGTATACTCTGTAAATTCTCTTCCTTAGAGGGCAGATATATCCTTTACAACTTTTCCTTAAAGGGCAAAGCAACCCTAACGCTAAACACAAATCCCATAGCAAGGTGATTACAACATATTTACAACAAATGAAATCTCTCAACTTCTTGATTGAACTACAAAGGTTTTGAGACAATCAAGATCTTTAAAACCACTCAAACTCTCTTTAAAATGCATATATTAAGTGTATGGAGAGTTTGGATAAATCATCGAAGGCTTTACGAATGGATATTTGGCTTCGAAGGATTGAAAATAAGCAACGAACGAATGATATAAGCTTGGGCTTGTTTTTCTAAAGTGGTGTCTTCAAATGTGTAAGGGAGGACTCCTCTTTATAATGTTAGAGTGGATTTGACCATTGCTCTTTGAAATTCAAATTTTCAGCCAATTCAATCGGTTACTTTTCAACTTAATCGGTTAAGTTGTCTGTATTTCGTCTAACATGTGGCAGTTTTGAATCTCGAATATCTCGCGTTTTAATGGTCCTAAATGTGAATAATCTTCTTCACAATGTAGCTCTGATCAAATAGAATATCTTCCAATGCTCTAGAATCATTTTTGAATTCAAATTCGTTCGTATCAAAGTCGTCAAAAATGTAGCTGGAACTTTCCATTTATACGCAACCTAATCGGTTGAGTTATAACCTAATCGGTTAGGTCTGTCTGTAAATTGAATTGTTACTTAATTCAATTTGATCCTTTGATTTCCCTTATATTTCACATTAGTTCATCGTACTCTTTGATCTGAAATTAATTAGTGTAAATATTAGTACGACTAATGAACTTTTATTAAGTTAAATTATATAGAATTTTGTTATTCATCAAAACTTTTGTTAATTACGAATAAGTTGTCAAACAATCGTTAATTACGAAGAGGTTCAACACATACCAATAAAACCGCTGCCTCCCATTTTAACACTGAAATTCGTTCCCTCTCTTCTCTTTAATAATTTGCATGTATTGTACATATTAGGCAATGTGTGTATGCCATTTTTATCACTGATATTACCCATGTATATACAGTGGTCCTATTTGTGGGGGTACTGTGTCTTTTTCCTAACAAATTTTAGTATTGTATCTGCACTAAACACCCAAAACTATGAGTACACAAACATTTTTCAAAAAGTTGTCTTTACTTCTTTTTTTACTACATATTTTTGTCAGAATAATGTGTTTCATCAATGTTTAAGCACATTAATATTGTGTATGTTTTACAAGTTAATCATAACCGACAGTATACTCATGATTAGACATATTTGTATGTACGTTTTTTAATACGTTTTTTTCTTCTGAAAACCATGCGTATGCATTTCTACACAGGTTTTGAATTTAATCTACCAATGTCGTATCATTAGCCAATGTGTATGTAGTTTTTATGCTCTGGCCCTATTTTCTATGTATTTTCAGCATTGTGTATACACTATATGAATCAAAACTACAACTATTCACATTCTCAAAAAGTAATTTTTACCTTTTTTTACTATATTTTTTTCAGAGAATAATGTTTTTCATCAATGTGTATGAATTTTATATACACTACTCAAATACTTGTATATGTAGCAGGGGAGTTTTTTGTATACAATTTCAATATTGTGTATGCTCTACATGAATCATAACTATCAGTATACTCATTCTTAGACAGTTTTGTACTTTTTTGAGTATGCTCTACAGTAAAACAGTAAAATATGTACTTTTTTGAGTACATATTTTCCGCAAAACGATGTGTATGCAATATTTAAACAAATGTTGAACTTAATCGACCAATATCGTATACATTAGTAAATGTGTATGTAGTGTTTATGCCCTGGCTCTATTTTCTATATATTTTCAGCATTGTGTATGCATCTTAAGAATCAAAACTACAAGTATAGACATTCTCAAAAAGTAATGTTTACCTTTTTTTTACTACATTTTTTTCACAGAACAATTTATTTTATCAATGTGTATGCATTTTTCATCAAAGTAAATTACATACAGCAGTGTAACAATATAAATTGGTCTATTATCAGTAGCGAATCAAATTATTAGTACATAAAATGTAAAACACATTTTTTCTGATTCATAAACATCTATAAAAAAAAACATAAAATTACCTATATTGGAGGTTTTTCTGCTGGGATTGTAGTTTCATTGTCTTCTTCATCTACAAGTGATAATTTAGATATTGGAAAAAAAAAATCTCATTTTTTTGGCTGAGGAGACATTTTAACAGAAAATAAGGTAAGGTTTTTTAAAAAAAAATGGTGATAGAGAGAGAGGGCAGAGAGAGAGAGTGAGATATCTTTGGTAGTGATCACGTGCGGCCATGCGTGATTTAGGTATATAGGAATTAATAATTGGGCTAGTTGACTTTTTGGGAATAAAGTGTTTGGTTTGTATCTTTTGGTAAGGTGTAATTACTCATTAGTCACACTTTTAATAATTTATCACTAAAAGGTCAGAACTCAATGTTTTCATCCCTAATAAGTCATATTTTTTAAAAATTTAACCAATTTACAAAATTATCATTATCATAACCTAGAAATTAGCATTTCTCTCTCTAAAAATCTAAAAAAATATACATATAAAAAAATAACAATATTTTCAAAATAACAAAAAAAAAAATTAGGAGAAATACGTAAAAATAAAAATAAACTTACTTTGTTCACACAAAAAAAGAGCTTCTTTCACAAAAAAAATAGCTTCTTTCATGCAAAAAATAGTTTTTTCAAAAAAAAAAATAGTCTTTTCACACCAAAAATTGTTCAAAAAAATTCAAAAAAACGAGAAAATTATCAAAATTATCAAATTTTAAAAAGTTCATACGGAAAAATTCAAAAAATTGAAAGAAAACAAAAAAAAATTCAAAAAAAAAAACTCAAAAATCAAAAAAAAAATTGAAACAAAATACTCAAAAAATCTCAAATCTTCCAAAAAAAATCCAAAAAAAAAACATAAAATATCAAAAAAAATCAAAAATAAATATAATCACAAAACTGTATAATAGTGCATAAAAGTGACTAAAATGCATAGTAAAATGTATAAAGTTCACTAAAAGTGCATAATAGAGTACATAAAAATTGCATAAAAACGCATAAGAGTGCATAAAAAGCGCATAAAAAATGCATAAAAAGTAAATAAAAATGCATAAAAATTGCGTACGAGTCGATAAAAAGTGAATAAAAAATGCATAACAAATGCATAAACTTGCATAAAAGTGCATAAGGGTGCATAACAAGTGCATATATGTTCATAAAAGGTGCATAAGCTGCATAAAAAATGAATAAAATGTGTATAAGAAGTGTACAAAATTATATAAAATTGGACAAAATGTGCAGAAAAAGTGCATAAAGGTGCATATCAAGCGCATAAATATGCATAAAAATGCATATATGCATAAAAAGTGCATAAATGTGTATAACAAGTGTATAAAGTTATATAATAAGTGCATAAATGTGCATAAAAAATGCATAAAGATGCATAACAAATGGGTAAAGTTGCATAACAAGTCCATAAATATGCATAAAAAGAACACAAAAGTACATAAATGTGCATAATAAGTGCATAACAAGTGCACAAATATGCATAAAAAGTGTATAAAAAATACATAAAAGTGTGTATAGCTGCATAAAAAGTGCGTAAAAGTACATAAAAGTGTGTATAGCTACATAAAAAGTGCATAACAATTGCATAAAAGTGCATAAAAATAGTATAAAAGTGCATAACATGTGCATATACGTGCATAAAAAGTGCATATACGTGCATAAATGTACATAGCAAGTGTATAAAAAGTACATAAAGATACGTAACAAGTGCATATAGGTGCATAAAAAACGCATAAAAGGTGAATCAATGTGCATAGCAAGTGCATAAAGGTAAAGCTGCATAAAAGGTGTATAAAATGTGTATAAAAGGTACATAAAATGTGTATAAAAAGTGCATAAAATGCATAATAATTGTATAACATATGTATAAAAATGTATAAAAATTGCATAAAAGTGTATAAAAGTTGCATAAAAGGTGCATAAAAGTGTATAAAAAGTGTATAAAAGCGAATAAAAAGTGCATCAAAGGTGCATAAAATTAGGGGTGGCATCGGTTCGATACCAAACTTTTTGACTATATACCGATACCATATCAAACTAGTTTGCTTTGAGAATTTTTATGCCATTACCAAACCAAAAAATTCGGTATACCGAACTTTCGGTATACCAAACTATTCGGTTCGGTTTTGGTTTTTATACCAAACTTTAGAGTTTACAAGTGATGATAGAAAAATGGTGTGTATCGGGAAAAAAAACATAGTATAAAGTTTTAAAAGTAGTAGATTAAAAATGTATATTGTATTTATTTATATCATTATTACATTTCTTGTTTCTTTGCATAAAAGAGTATACACCGTTAGACCTTTCTAGTAAAGGTTATAAATAAAATAAAATGTAATAAGTATTCAATATAAAAAGTAAATATAACTATGTTAATAAGTGTATATAACTCTTCTACTTTATTTGTCTATGTATTATATTTTAATATTTTAGCTTGCATCGGTACTATACCAAACTCACCAAATGAATACCGAAACCGAACCGACCTTCAAAGATCGGTTTGGTTGTACTGTACCGTAATGTCGGTATACCAAACTTTTGGTACCAACTTGATTGGTTCGACTCGAAAAGCGGTCGATTGGTACAACTCGGTACAAAAATGCCACCCCTAATAAAAATACATAAAGCTACACAAAATTGTAAAAAAGTTGCATAAAAATGCATACGGGTCAATAAAAAATACATATAACATGCATACGGGTTAAAAGTGCAAAAATCCTTAAGATCCGGGTGGATTCGAACCACCAACATCTCAAACCGTCAGGTTCAAGCGCTCTTACCATTTTGAGTTTACGGATCTATAGTCGTTAATTACTCTTTAGGGTTTCTAAAAGTCGATCAAAACAAGTACTAAAGTTGGCTAAACAAACAATGAAATACCTGAATCCAACCAAAATTCATTCATCAAAAATGTCAAACTAGTCTCGAGTTGCAACTGTTAAGTAATAAACTAGTTCGAACAACAACTAATAATATGACTCTAGAAATTGATTGTAGAACTCATAAGTAAAACAGTTCTGTCATTTGTCAAATACATTAACACCGGTCAACAAATTTTAAAATGTTTTTTTTTTACTAAAAACATATATTTTGCAAATTCAAACGTATGCTTCACATCTTCCTCGATCGGGATAAAACCCAACCTAGCTACAAAATCCACCACTTCCTATACACATAAAGTCAATGCGGCTAAAACAAAACAAAAAATCAAATGGACAACTATCTGAATATATACAAAATTCAAGTCAATTACAATTCGTGTTATATATAAATATAAATTGTCAACCAATAAAACCATAATTTCCGCTTGCTACATGTGAGTTAGGCATATATTTCACACAATATATATCTATATATATTGTGTTAGATTTAACAAAAAACAAAAAAAAAAACATACCTTTTATTAATAAATTATAGGCATGTGTGCATATATTATACATATTATATGTGTAAATATGCGTATATATTTATATATATATAGAGAGAGAGAGGTGAACTTAATGGCACGATTGAAACACGTCGGAGATGAGCTCAGCCCGTCGCCTAAAGGAGCTCGTCGGGGATGGAGGTTGTTCGTCATTGGTGGTGGTGGTGGTGGGGTTTCGTGGTGGTGGTATCATCCTAGAGAGAGATGGAGGTAGAAAGAGGGCAGATCGTCATCTCTTCCTGGAGAGAAAAAGAGAGACATTAGATTTAGAATTAAAAATTAGGATTTTTTAGGGTATTTATAAAGTGTGACTAATTGGAAATATTGATCTTATGTGTGACATTTTAGGGATTAAATTCAAAAAGTGTGACTTATCGGGCATTTTTTTTTTTGGTAATTATTTATGATCCGTTATATGTTTTGGGCATTGCCACATAAACTTTATGGAGGATCTTTTCTTTTCAGTTGTTTAGTTTTTCTAGGATTCAGAGAGTTGTGGACTTTAAAATTCGAGTTTTGAAGTTGTAGCCTTAGAGCAAGTTTCCTTTAAAAATTACTTTAAAAATATTCGTTTTTCGCTGCAGTATTTTTTTGTTTATTAAGACTTGATGTCGTTTTATTTATTCAAACGGTTTAACTGTTTATTTAAAATGTTGTACTTTTCAAAAAGTTCACCCCATTACCTTTTTGTGGAAACCGGGGCATGACAACTTATATATCATATAAGTACATACATATCTGGGTAATGTGGCATAGTTACCTCACTTTAGCACAATATTTATCTACGGAAATCCGGGTTCTTAGACAACCCACCACTATCAAATTACGTTGTTAACATTTGATCATTCTCATTTGGACAAACTAAGTTCCCATTAATAAACCCTAATTATTCTTAGAATCTAGGGATATTTCAATAGCTCTTTGCCATGAATAGTAATTAAGTCCCTGATAAAGGAGGATTAACAAGACTTACACCAGAACTGTCATTGGCACGTATATAATAAGGACTAGTTGGTGATACGTGAAATGTGATGTGTGTAGTGTGGGTACCTTTATTATATTATCCATTTGAATTTCTTTATCTTTTTAATCTTAAGAAAATCCTCAAATTTTCTCAGAAACCCTAATTTTCCAATTCAACAATTCTGAAAAAGAAATAGGAAATCAACGACTATATTAACCAAGAATATCGTCCAAGAAGTGAATTAAAACTTCTCAATGAAAAAACCCTAATTTTCGATAAGTAGAAGATCTCAATGAGAGCGTAGATGATAAAATAAATTGATTGAAGACGATAACAAAGCTTTAGAATCTACCAAATTATCAGTGGATTATCGTGCATTGCTGGCTTGCTCTGATACCATGTAGAAGATCACCATTGATGATCTGCGAGAGAGATATATATGTATAGATATAGAGAGAAAAAGACATGAAAATACTACAAAATAATGTTGGTTTTGTAAGAGTAAAAAACTGTCACAAATTGACTATTTTGTCACAAAGCTATACCTACTAAGTTCGTCACAAAAAAAGACGTCATCATTACCGTCGCTATTTGCATATATTTTTTTGTGAAAATTATATTTATGTTATCATTGAATCTGTTACAACCATGTCTCTATATATATTAACTTCTAGTTACGTAATGGTTCTCATACTTTCTAAGCACTATCAAATCAATACAACAATTAAAATAAAAGGCAAATATACGCCAATAGTCTTTGATAAGAGAAGGTGGAATATTTGATTACATTTTAGCCTTATTATTTAGGAATTATGGAGGTTTTGACAATGTATCCACCCCACCATAATGTACCTATACATATTGTTGAACTTAGAGTTCAATAATTGATTTTGATTATAACTTTGATTATGTTTTTAATGATTTTACGATTTCTCTATTTCGATGATATAATGCTTGTCTTTTCCAAAAAGAGAAATTGTAAATTTCAAAACGTCAGAAAGATAGAGCACAGAAAAACGAAGCCACAGATTCAAGCGGAACCAAAATCGGAGCTAAAACGAAGAAGTTACGGGATTTCGAAGTTTAACGAGAAAAACGAGAAACTGCCAGAGAATAACGACCGATCGTCTGGACAAAAACGACCGATCGTTTTTTGTCCAAATTCTTCCAGAGAGGTCGTCTCAAAAACGACCGATCGTTTCTCAGAAAACGACTGATCGTTTTCTGAAAACGACCGATCGACTGCAGAAAACGACCGATCGTTTTCTGCAGATTTCGAAAACAGCTTTTCAGCTTATTCTGAAAAATTGCTTAAAACCAATGGATAAAATACTCAACCACTACCAACGGTCATATAACAAAAAACAAACTTTGCTGATCATAAAAACCACCCCAAATCACTCTCCAAAATAACTAATTATATCTATTCATCATCTTTCAACCTCTCTCAATCAAAACCCAAAAAATCACCATTTTGGTGAAAATATTCGAGAAATAGGGAAATCAAGGAGAAAACGATTCGAGCTCAAACAACATCAAAAACTCACCAATTAGCTTATTTAGAAGCAATTAAAATAGTGAGTGTAGTTACATTGTTGTAACAAATTTGTAAATAGTGAATTATAAACTCATTTGTGAGCGAATGATCGGGTAGAGGCTTTGTAAGCAAGTGTTGCTTAAAAGCTCTAGGTCTTTTCATTCGGGATACTCATAGAGTGAGGGGGAGCTTAATCGGTCGATTAGCTCGATAGGATTTGTAATCTCCGAAAGAAGATTTTTAGTGAAACTCTCGGTAGTACCGAGGAGAGGACGTATGCCGTTTTGCCGAACCTCTATAAATCACGGTGTCAATTTCTTTTCCTAAACTTATACTTTCCGCAACTTATATTATTGCTTATTTTCTTGCTTGCGTTTAGGACTTTTAGCATTTCATTAACGTTATTAAACGCTTAAGCTTAGAATTGCAAAAAGTTGGGTTGTTAGTTGCCATTAAGTTTAATTCTGCGAAAAACGCTAAAAACCTTATTAACCCCCCCTCTAAGGTTTAGCCGCACGGGCCAACACATATTATTAGTCATGTGACGGCCATCAATTAATTGGTGAAAATGTATCTGATTTTTTTTTCTCTTAGCCGAAACGCCGGCAGGTAAGTGACGTAATAGACGAAACACCGACAGATCTAACTTTACATCTAGCAAAGAAAAATGATAGTCGGATCTACAACTAAAGTATGCTCGGATTATTGGGAGGTGACATGTATCTCATGAACTGCATGCTAGGCCAGATATACTAGATATATCATACTTTTCGTGAGTAAACCAAGTATGTTTTCAAGTAATCCTATAATGAAACTCTAGAATGCCATAGTGTTGGTACTTAGTTATTTGAGATACACTCAATGGTATGCGTTCCTCTTTACAAATTTTCGTGAGGTACTAGAAGGGTACATTGATGCAAACTAGATGTCAAGTTTCAAGGACAAAATATCCATATGAGCACAGAGTGACTGCACTATCATGTGCCTCGTGGTCGTTAAATGCGGTCATTGCAGTCACTTGATCTGTTAGAGCATGTTTAACGGTGAACTTTAGTAACTGAACTTTAGTTTAGTGGGAGCGATTGTTGTTTAGAGGAAGTGAATCATTAAATTTAATGATTTCAAGTTTTAGTGCTAACTTCAGTTTTTTTTAATAAAAAATAATTAAATAATAAAAATAAAAGAAAATTTATTTTCACTTAAAAAATGAGTATTACTCAAATAAAATTTTAGTTAAAAAAAACATTTAAGAACCTTTTGTGTTATTTTTATGAAATTTTCAAAAATAAATTATTGGCTACAAGTGTTTTAAAAAACTGTTTAGCAACTCGCTTGATGTTTCATAAAAGTTGAAGGACAAGTTTAAATTGAAAACTAAACTATAAATAATTTTTTTAATCTTTTGGGACCAGTTTGAAGGATCCTACAACTATATCATACTTTTGCCTAAAACCCAAATTTTGGACCTAAATTTTACTTTACAATCATTCAAATTCTTCACCAGAGAGAGAAACAAAACAAAAGGGGTTTAAGAAAAACACTAAAAAAATGTCAACAAAAGAGCTCAAAAACCCTAGTAAAAAATGGAGATACACATGGGAAGCACAATCTCATCTCCCAATCCTCAAACTATTCCTCTTTAATCCCATTATTAACCCTTCACTTCATTGCATTAACCTTAAATCCCATTTTATCCCACAAAAATCCCTCTTGAAAACAACCTGGTACGGACCCGAAACAACAAAATCCGAAGAAACATCTCTCATTGTGCAGATTCCTAATGTTTTAATAGACGAAGAAGCTCCAGTTCGGTGCAAAGTGTTTGAGGATTATATCGAGGTTAAGGTTGTTCTTCTTCTCCCTGTTGATCACCCGGTTTTGTTAGAATTCGATAAAAAGATGAGTTTTGTTGAGGAATGTGATTTGAGTTCGCTATCGGTAAATGGGGATTTGAGAAGTTTGTGTTTGGATTCGGAAGGGGTGCGATTTTATTGCAGGAGTTGCTCGGCTCAGTTGACTAGACCTATTAAGTGAGAAAAACCCTTCCTTTTCTTTGCTTAGTTTTTTCTTCATATTAGTCATTTGACAACATAGAAATTAGCTTTCTTAAGAACATAAGAATTTAAAAGTCATAATTTTAACTAATAAGACTAATATGAATTTGTTCCGAAAGGGTTCAGTTTTATTGCAGGAGTTGCTAGCTCAGTTGACTAGACCTATTAAGTGTGAAAGATGCTTCCTTTTTTTTTTTTTTTTTTGATTTTAGCTCATTTGCAGTGTTTAGCTCTTTTTTTAGTTTATATATTAGTGGATTGACTACCTAAGAATTAGTTTTTGACAATATTAAGTAAGAAAGATCCTTCCTTTTTTTGTTGATTTTTACATCATTTGCAGTTTGTGGCTAATTTTTTTCTTTGTATATTAGTAGTCGACAACTTAGGAATTAGTTTTTTATTTTTCCTTTTTGTTTTATGATGTGGATATTTATAAGCTGAATTAGTTTCTTTATGATGTGGATATCTATATTAGTGGATATTTATTGTTTTGGTTGAATTTGATAAAAAGCTGAGTTTTGTTGAGGAATTTGATTCGAGTTTGCTTTCAGTAAATAGGGATTTGGGAGGTTTATGTTTGGGTTCAGAAGGGGTTCCGTTTTATTGCAGGAGTTGCTCAGCCCAGTTAACTAGACCTATGAAGTGAGAAACATCCTTCCTATTTTTTTGTTGGTTTTATCTCATTTGCAGTTTTTGGCTTAGTTTTTTATATTAGTAGTTTGGCAACATAGAAATTAGCTTTCTTTTGAAATAAGGATTTAAAAGTTCGTATTTTTAGCTAAGATGGATCTTAAAAGTTTGTGTTTGGGTTCGGAAGGGGTGTGATTTTATTGCAGGAGTTGCTTAGCTCAGTTGACTAAACCTGTTAAGTAAGAAAGATCCTTTTTTTGTTGATTTTACCTCATTTGCAGTTTTTGGCTAGTTTTTTTCTTCATAATAGTAGTTTGACAACGAAGAAATTAGTTTTCTTAAGAATACAAGAATTTAAAAGTTCATACTTTTAGCCAATACGTATTTAAATGTTTGTTTTGGATTCCGAAGGGGTGCGATTTTATTGCAGGAGTTGCTCAGCTCAGTTGACTAGACCTATTAAGTGAGAAAGATTCTTCTTCTTTTTTGTTTATTATACCTCAGTTGCAGTTTTACCCTTTTTTTTATTCATGTTAGTAGTTTGACAACATAGAAATTAGCTTTTTTTTTTAAATAAGGATTTAAAAGTTAATAGTTATAGCTAAAATGGATTTGAAAAGTTTGTGTTTGGATTCCGAAGGGGTGCAATTTAATTGCAGGAATTGCTTAGCTCAGTTGACTAGACCGATTAAGTAAAAGCGATCCTTTCGTGTGTGTTTTTTTACCTCATTTACAGTTTTTGGCTTATTTTATTAGTCATATTAGTGCTGACAACATAGAAATTAGCTTTCTTTTGAAATAAGGATTTAAAATTTCATATTTTTAGCTTAAGATGGATTTGAAAAGTTTGTGTTTTGATTCCCAAGGGATGCGATTTTGTTGCAGGAGTTGTTTAGCTCAGTTGTCTAGTAGACCTATTAAGTGAGAAAGATCCTTACTTTTTTTGTTTATTTGACCTAAATTGCAGTTTTTAGCTTATTTTTTCTTCATATATTTGTGGATTGACAATTTAGGAATTAGTTTTCTATTTTTTGTTTTATGACGTGGATATTTATAGGCTAATTATAGGGGAATGAACCCACACTTGTATTTATCTCAGTTGCAGCTATTAGCTAATTATTTCTTCAATTTAGTAGTCTAACAACATATAAAAATTAGCTTTTTGTTTGATATATGAGTTTGAAAAGTTAACATTTTTAACATGGTTAGATAATATGGATTTGAAAAGTTAAGGGACTAGACCTATTAAGTGAGAAAGATCCTTCTTTTTTTTGTTGATTTAATCTCAGTTCCAGTTTTTGGCTTTTTTTTTTTCTTCGTATATTAATGGATTGACAACTTAGGAAGGAGTAGTTTTTTTTTGTTTTTTTTTTATGATGTGGATATGCATAAGCTGAATGTACCCAAACCTGTATTTATCTCAGTTGCAGCTTTTAAGTTTTGGCTAATTATTTCTTCATATTAGTAGTTTGACAACATATAACTTATCCTTTTGTTTGAAATATGGATCTGATAAGTTAACATATTTGACTTGTTTAGATAATATAAATTTTAGAAGCTAACGTTTTTAACATGTTTAATTAATATGGATTTGAAAAGTTACATTTTTAACAAGCTTCACTAATGATGTGATATGAAAAGTTTGTGTTTGAATTCCAAAAGGGCTCGATTTAATTGCAGGAGTTGCTCAGCTCAAGTGACTAGACCTATTAAGTGAGAAAGGTCCATCTTTTTTATTGAATTTATATCATTTGCATTTTTTGTTATTTTCATCTTCATATTTGTAGTTTACAGTTTAACAACCAAGGAAGTAGTGTTGCAGTTTTTGGCTGATTTTTTCTTCATATAAGTAGTTTGACAACGTAAAAAAATAGACAGTCCAGTTAGAAAGATCCTTCCTTTATTTTATTTTATTTAAGTTGCAGTCTTTAGCTATTTCTTTCCTTCATATTAGTGGTTTGACAAGCTCTTTATTTTTATATTTTTTATTTCTATTTATGATGTGCTGATTGAAATCAAACTTAATTTTGTCTAGGGTGCAATTTTTAGCTAATTTTTTCTTCGTATTTAGTGGATAGCTTATAAGTTAGTGCCTTTTTTTTTGGTTTTATGATGTGAAAATTTATAACCTGTGAACCCAACTTTTTTTTCACCTTTAATATACCAGCTTATAAAATTAATCCCCAAACTTTTTCGGATATATGGATGTACTTGCTATATTCATGTTTCTTCAGTTAGTAGACAGAAGCTAGAAGTCAAAACGGTAAAAGGTGTCTTCCATAGGTCCATGACTATAGACTATGCTCAGAGTGATAGAATTTGATGATTGTAATTTTCATACTAAGAACCTTGTTTCTAGCCGTGATGTTGAGCGATTTAGACTTACATTGGCAAGCTGCTCTGGAATGTAAAGGTATAAAAGAAAGACTTGTAGTTGTAGCTACACCAACAGAATAGATATAGTTAGACAGACCACAACAAGAAGTTTGAGCAGAAAAAAACTTAATTACAAAACCTCATTTCAACGTCTTCTTTACAATTTAGAAATCCAAGACGATGATTATTCGGGTAAACTCCAGTAGGAAATATTAGAGCTTTGTGTGACATTTATGAGACATGTGACTTTACGACATAAGATATTTCAGAAGCATCAGTCTATAAAGATTAGGTCAAGATCAATAGAGCAGATGGAGATAACAATAATTTCAAGAGGATGTTCTTGAGTAGTCTTAATAATAGTTCTGGATAAACTACTTTACTATATGACTACTTGGCGAAAAGTTGCAAGTAACCAAAAAACTAGATTAAGTTCTAGTAAATTTGGAGAGAAGTGGTCAGTACTTAAAATAGTAATAGTCCTCTACAGTTTCTACTCGATTACCGAAGAGAAATCCATCTGTCTACATTCTAACACAAACAAGTCCTAACTACTTCTTTATAGCTTTACTCGTGTTGATAACGAAACCTGGTATATTCGTAACTATATGTTAGTTGCATAAATACTAGGCGTGTGGTTTAAGTGATAGTTTTACGCATAAATTTATGTTTGCTTAGATATAATTTCACTGGAATGTAATAAGATACAAATATTGAATTCGAATGCAAGTTAAACTACAGAAAACGCCCTAGTTTATTTTCGGTAAGGTAGTAAGATGGCCAAATTGACAAGTCCGCCAGTTCCTTGAGTAGCTATTCCATTCCAAAGACGAGTCGTTGTTTATCCGGAAAACATAATCCCATGAGCAATGTTTCATGAGTAATTTGTATGGACAATTTCTTGTTGAGTCCCATACCTTCGAACTAGTCCCTTATAAAGTTATAATAGACCTAAGTTGAGGAGAAAACCCTTACGTATATTTGTTGAAGATGAGGTTCTTAGGGTAATTTCTATAAAAGGTTATTCTTACTCTCATGGTTAGTACTTAGTATACACCGTATCAATTTTTTGTGGGTATGTCTCTAATATGCACTTGTGTTGAAAGGATGGGTACTTTTTTTGTTGTTGCAACATTTACTTATTTCTTTCTCCCATGGGCATTAAATTTTTGCTGTGAATTCAGATCATTCGCTGAGATGCCATCTACCAACTGGAGTGAGGTGGCTGACAACTGGTTTGGAGGTTGCTGTTGTTCATTTGGAGGCATAAGCGATAAGTTGGTTGCTAAATACGCAAATTCATATGCTTCTACAGCCGGTACATGCCTGTTGAGTACTACATTTGCTTTTCTCTCTAAAGACGACTTGGTACAATGCGATTTTGGAAACGCAATGTTAAATATCGGAGATGAAAATGGAAGAGTGTCACATTGTGACAACCTAAAAGAAGAGACGGTTCATCATACTGATTCTGCGAAAATTCAATCAGCTGCTAATTTAAAATGTCACCAGCAGCATCCTGATAGAGTAACAAATGGGGAAAGTTTACGCGACACGTCAACCATGTCGGAGAACCTGAAAGAAGAGACGGTTCATCATATTGATTCTGGGGTAATCAAATTATCTGCTAATTTAGAATGTCACAAACAGCATCCTGATAAAGTAACTAATGAAGAAAACTTACACGACTCGTCTGCAATATCAGAATTGTCCAATGATGTCTTTTCAGCATCGGGATGTTGTGGTAACGGGTCACATAATCCTGCACATTCAACAGAAAATGAATATTCAGAGATACCAGAAACTTGGCTGGAGAATCAACCACTTATTAAAACGTTTGAGCTTTCGGAAAATAAAAAATCATTTCTGAATGGGTTTCTTGGAGATATATTCATGGCCAGATCGTCCAATCTTTCAAAAGATGTCCACTGGGTCGATTTTTTATGCCCTCAGTGTTCCTCTTTTATTGGAGCATATCCTACTACGGGTAACGAGTGTACGATTTTGGATGGCGGGGTTCGATTATTCAAGTGTTACATTTCGACTTGTCTTCCTACTGGTGAATCAAATGATCTGTTTAGGTAAGCAAATAATTTATAACTAACTGACAGCTGATTCTAAACTGAATTTTCGTTAGGAATTTAATGCTTCGAAACCACCTTCTTCTCAGGTGGATGTTTTGTTTTAGAAAATGCAAGCTGTTTTCTTGATTTTTGGGTTCTTGAAAATTTGGTGACAAGGTTCACATTGATGAAAATCAACTTCAACCTTGCTACTTTTGGTTATGTTTTTATTAGGTTCTGAATTTAATTTTCATTACCCAGGAAGAACATGTTCATAGGTGTCTTACCTGTGAAGATAAGCCTGGTTTCTTTGATCGTTTGTTTCTTTTCCAACCCGTAAGTGAATAATTAGGGAAAGAAAACTACTGCATGCAAACTGCAAGAACTCAATATGGATGTTCATATATCCAGCCTTTTCAATCTATTTTAGGCAACTCGTTGCTTCAAACATGACATGAAAGTAACACAGTAAAGTATAATGCCACTCTTTAAATACCATATACAACATCTCTGTTTTCCCTTCCCGAGTAGGAGTAACTTTTTCCCCTTCCTGATAATTTAGTTGATAATGAAAGTAATCCAGTTAAGCTCGAGAGAATGATCTCATTCGTTGTCATGAACAGGAAATATACTTTGGAAAGGATGTTTACAAATCAGCTAGCTGAAAATGCCAAAAGTGAACTTTCCTATCGGACTGTGATCAGGGATCTCCAGACGAAATTTGCTATGCTGCAAATTGTTTTGTTAAATCCAAACTCTTTTATTCAAGGCGGTAATATTTCCACTACAGTGAACAAATTGGAAGCAGTTGAAAGGGTAAAATTATCTTCTGCAATCAAGGTGCTATTTGCTGATTGCAGTCGCAGTACTGTTTCTCAAATAAGGTTGGTGTTAAAGCATTTCTTCTTTATTTGTTTCTTCGTTTTTTCTTTGTTTCATCAACTTTTTGTAGGGGTTTGAATTAAATTAAGTGAAAATAGTCCATTGTCATTTAATCCTGCCGAACCATTTAATTTGACGTTTAGTCCTTTTAGATAGTTCCATTTTATTGGGTCACACCCTCGATATATTTTAATATAGTTACACAACTTTTCATTCATACTTTTTGCGGGACAAATTAAATTGAGTTGTATCTTTTTCTGTATAAGTCTAATAAAGTAGACGGAAAGAGTAATTGTTTAGATAAAGAGAAACTGCATTACATATTTATACGTCACTTTTCTAAGCATGTTCCTATGTATAAGTCAAAAATTTCACTAGTTTCATGTTTGGATCAATATGTTCACTTACTACCTGCAATCAGCTCAATCTATTATTTTCGTTGGTTTGCTTAGTTTTCTGCCATATATACGACATTTCATCTCGTTAGACTCAAATATTTGGCAGCCTCTTCTGTGTAACTTGTATGTATTGATGAAGTTGTATAACTATTTGGCTGTGATCACATTATTTGTATGATTTTATCAAATTGATTGGCTTCAGAATTCTTTAATATTTCCTCTCTGATATAATCATGTTGTTTATAGGTTGGTAGACGAATGGGTTGCCAAGAATCAAGCCGATGAAGTTTACATGTTTGCTCACCAAATCAAAGAGTTGATCAAAACATTGAACTCGGCAAAAGATATGTTCCCATTTTCTTGCACTTCCCTTCAAGGTTTGTCATTGGCATCCTTGAGGAGATAGTATTAGTTTTATTCTTTTGAATTCTCCTTGCACCTTTTGGGGTTCGAATATAGTTTCTTTACTGATGTTGGTGAGAACTCCTACATTTAATCGTTGATGTGAGCCTGTGATGTTCTTATACTCTTAGCAATGTCCCTTGTACATAACTTCAAAGTAATTTATAAAGAAGAATGAAAACAGTTTTGTTCAAATCGCTCATGTTTTTACATCTATATAGAGCTTATTTAGGGTTCTCAAGGGGTTGAAGAAAATTGAATACGAGATGACATTCCTTCTATCTTTCTTTGTATCCTTACTTCTATCATCGGAAAAGACGATATTTGTAGATTATTTGTGCGTTGAAAGCAAAGCTCTGAATGTTTATTTTGTGCTTAATGACGTGGTTTATTTTGTCATATTGTTTGAAACTTTATTTCCCTCTTCCACTTTATTTGTAGATTATTGTTGTGTTGTTACCAATTTGACCTCAGCTGATACCGACATGTGGTGTCCGAAGATGGTATCCCAATCATTTTTTTTTCGATATTGAAATCATATTTTCATTTAATTCGTAATTGTTCCATCTAGTCCGCCACGTCAACAGGTAAGGTTTTTTAGTAAGGTTTTTAGATGGATATAGCAATACTCTATTCACATTTCTGTTTTCCTTATCATTTGAAGTTTCCATTTCCTATATCGACAACTTCTTAGAGTTTTACCTCTCTTTTCTTATCTTGCTTTATGGAAAGTGACACCGTTAGTGACGAGATATATAAAAATATAGCTATATAAACAAGATATGAAAATTGTTGTTTTTTTTTTGTAATCAAATATGAAAATTGATTAATTGAGCAATAACTCGCAAAACTTTTTTAAAAAAAATCATGGTTAGTCTTGTTTGTAATTCGGTACAAACAAACTCGGTTTTCTAATGACGGTGGTGGTGTTGGAAAAAAGTTTGATTTAGCCACGAAAAACTGGTCTTTAATCCTGATTATAGTGTATATAGATTATATAAAAACGATACATAAATCATGAGCATAGCTAGATCACATTTAATCTTCTGTTGTATTGCTATTATACGTATTGCTATTAGACATGTGAACTCTCAAAATTGTTAGGAAACTCTAACTCTAATATACGAGTTATGCATGTTGTAATTTTTGCTAACATATGAACAGTATATATAGGCTATAACAGCGACATAGTGCATAATAAGAAATAGACTTCTAGCTTACCTAGAACTCTAACCCTACTTATATTAATACTTAATTAATAAATATTATATAATCTTATTAACAATATTAATATAATATTATCTAATTAATAATTTACCAATCTTATAATATTTTATCGGTAAATTATATTTATTTTCAATAGAGCATATAATTGCACTTCAGTTCATTATCAAATAATATTTGAGAGCACATTATTAAATAATTATTCTTCTCCTCGCATTAAGATTACTTATAAGTTTTTTTAGATAAGCTACAAGAAACAAACATCAATTCTCGATTCAAACTTCTTTTGCTTTTCCCTCCAACATGTGTGTTAGACTCCCACATACTAAAAATTTCTAATACTAGGCTTGCGCCAAATATAAAGTTCTAAGGAAATACTCGATATTAGCTAAGATGAAACCGAGTGGAAGATGTACTCTATGTTTCTACTACGTAGCCAAAAATGAATAAAATTAACTGAATAATCCATTTTCGACCTAACCATTCATATAAGAGTCTTTTACCTTCATTTTGCTACATCATTCTATGATTATGTACTAAGCGGGGACATAATCCCTATATCTGATAAGTAGCCTACTAACTATCCAAAGAGTTACTCGTCGTCTCGATCAAATCGAAATGTCGATATACATTTCCAAGATACTTATCTGTCTTCGTCTTAAATGCATTGAATACTTCAAAACACTTAAATGTATGACGCGCCAAAATGAATTTACATATACTTTGAATAATCACAAATAAATGTGATCGTCTATTCAAAAACTCATGTATCATGGATCTCGTAAGATTACACGAATCAGAATGAACTAATCCTTACACTTTTTTAACTCATATAATCTTTAATCGTGAAAGACCACTTGGTCATTTTACTATCTAAACATTATTCAAGAGTTGGTAGTTCCTCCACCTTCAATGATCCAAATGGACCATTTTAAACCAACCTTGCATCATTTTTATATTAAAATAAGCTAGGTGTACATGTCAAAGTTATGTATAGTTCATTACTTGAAGATTACTTTCTCCTACATAATATGTTAATAAATTTGTTCAAAAAATTTAATTGCGATGTAGAATTAGAATTACTAATAATATAAAGATCATTCACTTATTTAACTTACCAAATATATTGTTTATTTATCCTATTAACAGGAGAGTCATTAAAATAGACAAAACACATTCATCTATTATCTTAGAAATTGACCCAAAGTTCTTTCTAATGGAAGATTTATATAGAATGTCTATTATTATTAATACAAATAATGTCCCCATAGGTACCACTTTTGAAATTATATTACTCTTAGGTACCTCCATAATTTCATATTCCCTATAACTACCACTTTTTAATTATTTACTTTATTTACCAAAACACCATACACATATTTCATAAAAAATAGAAAAAAAACACATAAAATTATATAAAATGCAAAAAATCTCAAAATAAATGAAAAAAAAATCACAAAAAATCACAAAAAAATAAAAAAAAAAAAATCACAAAAAAAATTATAAAAAATTATAAAAAATGAAAAAAATCACAAAATATTATAAAAATATAAAAAAATAAAAAATTTATAAAAAATCACAAAAAAAAAAATATTAAAAAAATGAAAAAAATCACAAAATTATAAAATTATTAAAAAAAAAAAAAAAAACCACTTTTATTGAACTTTATGCACTTTCGACTGTACTATATGCACTTTCGACTGAAACAGATGCACTTTTAGCTGAACTATATGCATTTTCAGCCGAACCAGATGTACTTTTAGTTGAACCAGATGAAGGTTTTACAGAACGATATGCACTTTTATTGAACTAGATGCACTTTTGTCTGAACCATATGCACTTTCAGCTGAACCAGATGTACTTTTAGTTGAACCAGATGCAGGTTTTACAGAACGATATGCACTTTTATTGAACTAGATGCACTTTTGTCTGAACCATATGCAGTTTCAGCTGAACTAGATAAACTTTTAGCTGAACCATATACACTTTTAGCCGAACCATATGCACTTTTAGTTGAACTAGATGCAGGTTTTACAGAACGATATGCACTTTTATTGAACTAGATGCACTTTTGTGTGAACCATATGCACTTTCAGCTGAACCAGATACACTTTCAGTTGTACCAAATGCACTTTTAGTTGAATCAAATGCATTTTTAACAGAACTATATGCACTTTCGACTGTACTATATTCATTTTTGACTACACTATATGCACTTTTGACTTAACTATATGTACTTTTCACTAAATTAGATGCACTTTAAGCTGAACCAGATGTACTTTCAGCTGAACCAGATGCACTTTCAGCTGAACTATATGTATACTCACTTTTATTGAACTATATTTACTTTCGACTGAATTATATGCACTTTCAACGGAACTAGATGTACTTTCATCTGAATTGAATGCAATTTCGACTCAAATTTATGCATTTTTGACTAACTATATACACTTTCGATTGAACTATATGCATTTTTATTTGACTGGATTATATGTATTTTTGACTGAAGTATATGCACTTTCAGCTCATTCAAATTAAAAAAGGGCACATTTATCATGGAAAAACAATTTTTTTATATAAAAAAAATCACTTTTCGGTCTAAAAAGTGTTATATTGACAAAACAAAAATAA
The DNA here is from genome assembly GCA_963682055.1 of Primula veris. Lineage (NCBI taxonomy): Eukaryota > Viridiplantae > Streptophyta > Magnoliopsida > Ericales > Primulaceae > Primula > Primula veris. Next base: position 10,893,893 of record OY821747.1, read on the forward strand.
TATATTTTTTGTAATTTTTTAAAAAGTTTATGATTTTTTCATTTTTTTTATAATTCTTTTTTTTTTGTGATTTTTTTTCATTTTTTATAATTTTTATAATTTTTATAATTTTTTGTGATTTTTGTTATTTTTTTATAATGTTTTTTGATATTTGTGATTTTTTCGTTTTTTTCATTTTTTTGATTTTTTTAATAATTTTTTATAATTTTTTGTGATTTTTTATAATTTTTTGTGATTTTTTTTATTTTTTTTTTATTTTTCGGTATAAAAAGTGTTATATTGACAAAAAAAATTATATATTTTTTTTGTAATTTTTTAAAAAGTTTGTGATTTTTTTTTCATTTTTTGTAATTTTTTAAATTTTTTATAATTTTTTATAATTTTTATAATTTTTTTGTGATTTTTGTATTTTTTTTTTAATAATTTTTTGTGATTTTTGGTGATTTTTTTTTTTGATTTTTTGTGATTTTTTGTGATTTTTTGTGATTTTTTGTGATTTTTTGTGATTTTTTGTGATTTTTGTATTTTTTTTTAATAATTTTTTGTGATTTTTGGTGATTTTTGGTGATTTTTTTTTTTGATTTTTTGTGATTTTTTGTGATTTTTATAATTTTTTGTGATTTTTGTGATTTTTTATAATTTTTTGTTTTTTTTTGTTATTTTTTATATTTTTTGTGATTTTTTTCATTTTTATTATTTTTTTGTGTTTTTTTTATTTTTTTGTAATTTAAAACTATTTTTTTTGGGTTTATAGAAAGATAAAATATGTATATTATATTTTGGTTTGTATGACAATTTAGTAAATAAACTAAATAATTAAAAAGTGGTACCTATGAGGAAATGTGAAATTATCAAGATATCTAGAAGGAATATAATTTGCTATGAGATACTTATAGGGAATTACCCCTTATTAATATACAATTAATACTAAACTTGCCTGGTTTACTGGAACTTTTGCAATAAATTGCAATCATGATTAGTGATCTCAATATCTACACACCAGCTTATGGCAAATACAATCAGTAAACATTTTTCAGCAACAAGTGAAAGAGACATAACTTATAGCTTAATATTAAGTTAAATGTATTGGACAATATTACTTTAAATGACTTACTACCGGTTCATGTGACTTTTTCTTTTTCTTATAACCTTTCGGTTTAGAAACACAAACATTTCCATTAACCTAAGCAACACTTGACTTTTCATAAGACCTTTTGGTGCCTTAACTATCAACTTGATTTTCGCCATTGATTTCACCTTTAAGAATCACTAGTTCGAGAATATGATCCTTAGATTGTGTCTCTTCGTCATTATTGTATTTAATAAATTTCAGATGTTATTTTATCTATTATCACAATCTCGAATGTCAAACATACGTTTTAGATTTATTGTGATGTTATAGAAATATAATATAAATTGATGTTGATGTCGCAATACATTAGTCATGAATGACAATATGTATTACTGCTACATCTCATCAAATTATATTTAATGCACATCCGATAAGCCTGGGTCAACTAATTAGTTACCCGCTCATTCGGAACCGATGGACATACTTTAAAACACAAAACTTTTCTTATTAGCAGTCAAATAAAAACATCATAGTTTTCTTTTTACAGTCATAATAAATCAAATCAACAACTTTACTTCTAAATATACTAAATAGTGGCACAAATGCGATTTATTATCATGAGAAAATAATTACAAATAAAATATTAAATGAGCAACTAAAATAATTATGAATTATTAATAAATATGGTCGTTAATCCAATATTTAAAAGTTTAATCCACCACCAGCCTAATCATCGTAAATAATATGCCTCGATGAGAGTACGTATATTATTTAACATTCGATATGCTAGTTTATCCATTTAATTTTAGTGTCTAGAGAAATGCCAACATAAAAATTAAATATCTTAACTTAACTTCGATCCTACAAATATTAGCATAGTCTCAGATGAAGAGATGATTAGATACTAACAAAAATATTATACTTTATACTTGAACTTCCATAATTATTCCATCCGATGGGGAAGAAGCCACTATAGGCAACGCGTAAAATAATTACTTCATCTATAAAGTAGCGTTGCAGAACGTGACATTTATACAAAATAAATTCATTCTCCCACTTAGTTATTTATAGCATTTAGGGATACAAATTATAGTTAGTGATCCGTAATTAATTTCATCCGATATAGAGGGATGCACTAAAGCCAACGCGTAAAATTAAATACATCACTTAAAATTTGTTTTTATGCAATTCAATTTACCATTAATTAAATCTAATTGTTATTAATTAATTAAAACAAATTAATTAAGTCTAAACAATATTAATTAATCTAGTTAATCAAATTCAAACTATTATAAATCGATAAACTAAAATTATCAATTTAATCTAAATAGTTTCTAATTAATTAAACCTTAACTATTATTAATCAATAACAAAAATCAATTAAATCTAAATAGTTAATAATTAATTACACATTAACTATTATTAATCGATTACAAGAATTAATTAAATCTAAATAGTTACATAATAATTAATTACATGCAGATTTTCAGATTATATATAATTTATAATACTATATATGTGCAAATTTGTAACTAGTGGGTCAAACTGTAATTTTTCTGAAACTTTTTTCAATTAAAATTGTTTTTTTCAGAAACACTAGGGTCTAATGGCAAAGATTAAAAACTTACATGACCACACTAATAAACAGCAAACTAAAAGAAACCCTTAAACTCTTCTTCGGCCTCTGACTGCCACTAGACTGTCATGGTCCGAAGACCACCATCCTAGCTTCCTTGCGGTCAACAGACAAGCTAAGACGATCAGACGAGAGTCACCAGACAACGACGAGTCGACGACCAGTACAAGCAACCACAAACGTATTTACAAATATATATTATACATAACCGAATTTATATATGTTCACTGATATATTAAATCACTGTTATAATCTTATCAAAATATCATATGATTATGAAACAAATTGATTTCTTTATATCCACATTTTTACATATAAATCCAAATTAACTCTCAGATACGATACTTCAATTATTCACAAACACAAACATACATGCGTTATTCTATCTTTGCTTTAAATTTCAAAAACTTATACCAAAATAAATAAATATGCTTGACTATTATTTTCCTCTGTTACTTACTCGATCTTACCATTTAACTTGGTTAGTTACTTGATCTTACCATTTAACTTATTTGCTCTGTCGGATATACAATTCACTTGTAAGATTTGATACAAATAAAACTTATAAGTTTCTCGAACAAATATCGTCCATCATTGTTAAGGAACGTGAATTCCATCGATTATAGACGCACATCATATAAATAATATTACTATCAAACGTACGGGTTTGTTGACCACAATAAAATCTCACTCATTACAAATCAAAGCAGTATATATTATAAATATGTGTAACGAAAATAATCTATTGATTAATAGTATAAGTAATCATAATAATTTTTTTAGTTATAATTATTTTATTCTGGTCAATAGTATAAAATAATATCACTTTGTTTTGTTCAATATACTCTAAGTATACTAGCACAAAAAGTCAGAATTCAACCGTTTCCTATAACGAACACATACTTACTAAAACTCTGTGCTACAACTGTACTGATGGTTGTCCACCGCATCTAAAGTTGTGAACGATAAAATATATTATGTAAAAATCAATGATTTGATGGTCCGTGGTTTGATTTTTAGTATTCCATTCTAAAGGTTGGACAGTTACTACATGTAAGCCGGGGATGTGAAAGTAGCAAACAACCAGAGTCCTAAGTGTATACCGTAATTGTGTGTCCTAAACTTGGATCAGATGTAGTTTATATGTATCATCATTTGACCAATATGAAAAAAAAACGTGTATACAGATTAATTACAACTCTGTAACAGTTGAAGATAACATAGTAATTTTTTCAACCATACGTGTTATAAAAGTTTTCAAGTAATTTTTTCAACCTTACGTGTTATAAAAGTTTTCAAGTAATTTTTTCAACCATACGTGTTATAAAAGTTTTCAAACATAAAACCTATCTGGATGAAACAACGCATTTTCTCGGGGAATTTTTAACCATGGAAAAGAATTACATAGACCGTAACACCATCCCAATGCAAAAACTTGTATTAGTAAAAACATTCGGGAAATTGTACTTAGAAACTACGTACTAGCAATAGTAAGTTTTATTTCTTATATGTACTGGTTAATATTCTTAAGGACAAAATTTTAAGAATTTGTATTATGGCTAATTACAGCTAGGAAAATTCAAAAAAGGCAAGGTGAACCTATATAGTTTGTATAAAAATTATCGGAATGAAATTTTTTAAAAGTTGATCATATAGTTTAAATGTTAAAATTTATGATTAAATTTTAAAAAAAAATCATTTCCACAATTTTCATACAAATTATAACCCAATCAAAATTACACATAATTTCATAATAAATAATTAAAAATTAAATGATAATCGATGGAGTAATCAATAGTAATACTAAACATAATAAACATCTTTCACTTTTCATACTTTTCATGAACAGATGCTAATTAATTGCATAAAGTCAACCGAATAATTTTGTTATTAGTATAATACAAATTATTAAATACATGAAAACTAAAATATCTTAACTTAACCAATTTGGCTCCACATGGGCTGCCCGGGACTATAGTTTATCTAACATACAGACAAATAGGTCCCGTTACATCTCGTCAATACTGATATTTAGTGACGGAACCAATTTGTTTTTTAGTTATTATGAGAGTTGAACGGCTAAATTTGATAAAAAAATAACTCATGACACTTGGTAAAATATCGTTTTTTTACTTAATATGGGGATATTGTGGTCGTTTTTAACACGGTACTAGTTACTCCGTTGCCAACTTTTCAACAATATTACACATGCCTTTTTAATAATTCATGAGTTGAGAGGTTAAGGGAAGGTACCACGTGTTTACCTAGAAAGCAAGAGGGAATTAAATATACTCACGTCTCAAACTTGACCTTGACTATGTCAACCTCGTCAACACATCCATAGATGTATATATGTGCACATGCTTTTGTGTATCATATCCAACTCATAAATTATCATCTCTTGTTCAACTACATTAAAATAAATAACATTTTCTGTTGTGAATTATGGACTCCTACGGCAATAGCGATTACAAGAAGCCAGCTCCGTCGCAACCGACCTACGGTCATCCTGCCCCTGGCATACCTGTCGGGTCCGACAGTTACTATGTTGGAGTTAACCAACCACAAGTACCGCTAAATTCAGCTCAACATGGATCGCCAACCCCTTGGTCCTCGGGTCTCTGTAATTGCTGTGATGATGTCTCGAATTGTAAGTCATTCTGCTCTTTTTGTTTCATGGTAAAATATACTCATATTGTAGGTATATGGTTATATATTCTACTGTTTTGGGGAAAATATTCTGTATTTGGGACGAATTTGAAACTAGATAGAAATTGCTAGTTTTAATCAAGACTTGGCCTTCCGCTAACTTCACCGATGATTAAATAAAGATAACGTAGTGATTATGAAAGTTTCACCTATGATTAAATAAATATAACGTACTTATTATGAAAAATGAAAAGATAACAGTCGTAGATGGTTACTGAAGTCGTAGTCATAGCTCCGCATCGAATTTCTCTGTCTCTCTCTATATCTCTACTCGGTGACTCTTTCTCTCATATCTTTCCGATCTGATGACGATTAGTAAACGACGGCTATGTGAAGAAAGAAGCGACGGAGGTGAACATACGCGATTTGATGATTTAACTCGATGTTTCTTTCTCCCTTACCGGATTTCATCTATCGTCAGAAAACAGCGATGAACTCGGCCCTCTCTTTCCCTTTCCCGCCGCTGTGATGGCGATGCCCAGTTACCTGTAACCTGTGTTTTTCAATTGGACCAAAAGTGGAAATTTAAGATGTTGAATAATTACAGTCGGCCCCCTAAGGGGCACTACAAAATATTTACTCACTTCTTTACTATTTAATTATATATTACAAAAAATACGTGCAATTTTAACCGGTTAATAACTTTTATCAAAATTATCGGAATGAAAATTTTCAAATTTAATCATATAGTTCAAATATTAAATTTTATGATTAGATTTTAAAAAAATTCATTTCGATAATTTTGATACAAATTATAAGTCGGTTAAAATTACACATATTTTTGTAATAGACAATTAAATGGAAACGAATCGCGGACTGCAATCTTCTTTTATGTATTACTCCGCTAAGACTGTAAAAATACATCTATTCGTTTTTACTAAAATCTTTGAATATTAACATTATTTTTTTTTAAATTGATTATTTTTTGGAAACTTTTGGATTTTTTAATTATTGTATTTATATTTTTACTCTTTAAATCCGGTTTAATTTTTATGATTAAAAAAACACATTTGTTTGTCTATTAAAAAAATATTTACATTTTTTTATTGTTATTTTTGGAATTTTTTGAATAATTTTTATGATTTTGTATGACTAATCCTGTATGATTTGTATGACTAATCATGTATGATTTATATGGCTAATCTCATTTGTATGTCTAATCATGTGTGATTTGTATGACTAATCTTATTTGTATGTCTCATCCTGTGTGATTTGTATGGCTAATCATGTATATTTTGTATGCCTAATCTTGTGTGATTTGTATGCCTAATCTCATTTCTATGTCTAATCATGTGTGATTTGTATGTTTAATCCTACGTGTTTTGTATGACTAATCATGTGTATTTTGTATGGCTAATCATGTGTGATTTGTATGCTTAATCGTGTGTGTTTTGTATGCCTAATCCATTTGTATGTCTAATTCTGTGTGATTTTTTTACCTAATTCGGTGTCATTTTTATGCCTAATCTTGTGTGCTTTTTAAGCCTAATCTTGTGTGCTTTTTATGGCTAATCATGTGTGATTTTTATGGCTAATCGGGTGTGTTTTTTTTGCCTAATCATGTGTCATTTTTTTACCTAATCCTGTGTGATTTTTATGCCGAATCATGTATGTTGTGTGTTTTTTTGCCTAATCCTGTGTGATTTGTATGCACAATCTTGTATAATTTTTATGCCTAATCGTGTGTGATATTGTGATTAATTTTTAGGATTAAAAAACGTATTTTTTTAGCCTTTAAAAATATTTACACTTTTTTTGTTGTTTTTGAATTTTTTTTATTTAATTTTTATGATTATTTTTGCCTTTGGAAATTTTTGAATTTCTTGAAATTCTTTTTAAAATGTTATTATTTTTTAGTTTTTGGCGGTTTTGTATTTTTTTTGAAAATTTGTTGTTTTTTTGTATCATTTTTCCTTTTTTTTTTTGTAGTTTAGACTAATTATAGGACAGTATTAGCCATGATTTGACAGGATCGGACCAAAATCTAAAATATTTAAAAAATTGGACTAAAATCAAAATAAAGTTAAAAAAAGTTCCCAATCTCAAATTGCCCCTAAAACTTATTACAGTAATATATCGAGTCTAAATGTGGGGTATTTCAAGTGTCAGGTCCAAAGTAAATGAATTCCAAGAACTCCACCTTAACTATACCATAACGATTAAACTATTACCCTGCCGTAATAAGACTATTCCTTGTAGTGATTTGATATTTTTATTATGAATAATGTAAATTTCACATCATTGCTGTTTGGAAAAAGATTTCTAAAGATCCCTATCCAGAGTAGCATGAATTGATTAATGGATAATTATTTTTCTTATGATGATGGTTCTCGAACAATCATCGCTAATTCAATGCACATAGTCAGATCCCGATGCTAGAGTTTGTATGTGTCTCATTAGGGTTTAGATTTTAAGGTTTATGGTTACACTACAATATTCTTGTTGTACGAGAACAGTCAAATAGACTGACCTGAGTCCGAAACAAACTTAAATTGCTTGAAGGTGTTGTATAACAATTAAGTTCTAGATCTCCATGGTTGCAGGATGATGATAATATATACGTTTTGTCACTGAATATTTTTTACGATATTGCTACAAGAAATTGAAATATCTAAGTTAATCAAGTTATTAAAATTGTTGTTCTTTTGTAGGTTGTATTACATGCTGGTGCCCTTGCATTACTTTTGGGCAGATCGCGGAGATCACAGACAAGGGCGCAACTTGTAAGTCAAGCGAAATAATTTCAATGTATAGTACTAGTAGTATTATGTTTTTTGCTTTGTGAAGAAATACCACAAAGACCGGTTAATGAATTTCGTGATGACAGAATCCGCGAATATCTTACATATTAGGATCATACATGCATACTAACATGGTAATGTGATTGTGTAACTAATAACCTTAAACCTGGCTGGTTTAACAAATGACATGTTTCGACTTTCACGTATATAAAATGTGCATCATTGGTGAAAACTGGAAATGTGGCCATATCAAACTGATGATACGAACATAAATTTCCTTAAAGAAAACTAGTGGCAAAAAGAGCACTCGGAGTCAATTGATGTGCCAATTGACATTTATGAGTAGTTAATTTTAATTTCGGTGTACAATAAGAGCCATTTCTGTCATTTGTTTTTCAAATTTTAGTAAACTCTGGAATTAAAAGTTTACCAGATGGAAATTTAATTGAAACATGTGGACTATTTCTTAATTTCCATATACTCCTATTAAACACCTAACAAGTTCCTATATAATTATCACTCTATGTTTTTTTAAGGGAAAATTATTGTTTAGTACACCAACCTATTGGTGGTTAATAATTTGCATACTTATCTTTCAAGATTAACAATTTACATATTCACCTATAAAAGATCTATCAATCAACACAGTTTAGTTGATTTATGTTAACTTTTTAAGAGAAGTTTGGTCACGTGTGATCACGTTACCGCTTACGATTATGATTTAAAGGTAAAACTAACTTCGCATATGACCAAAAATCAGCTAAAAAGTTAACATAAATCAACTAAATTGTGTTGATTGATAGTTCACTTATAGGTGACTATGTAAATTGTTAATCTTGTAAGTTGAGTATGCAAATTGTTAACTATCAATAGGTTGGTGAAGTAAAATATAATTATCCTTTTTTTTTTGGTAATATTGTAACGAATTTGAAACTAGAAAATCCTTCAAAAGAAACGAAATTTATCTTTATGAATAAACTCCATTTACTTGTTTATAATTTTGAAACTATTAATTATTCTTTTACACTAAACTAGCAAAATCAAACATACTGTGGTTCAATTAAACTACGAGGACATAAGTGTATTCCCATACATTATAATTTAGGCTTAATAACAGTTGAACAATATTCATTTTTAATGTAAATAATATATACAGCATGTGCTTCAAGTCTATTCCGATTTTATGATACTACAACATTAATATTAAGGCATGATAACAGTTGAAAGATATTCATTTTTAGTGTGTATGATATGCAGCATGTACTACAAGTGGTGCACTGTACGCATTGATAGCCATGGTGACCGGTTGCTCGTGCTTCTACTCATGCTTCTACCGAACAAAGATTAGACAACAATTCAATTTGCACGAGAGCCCTTGTGGGGATTGCTTGGTCCATTGTTGCTGCGAGGGTTGCGCCCTTTGCCAAGAGTACCGTGAGCTCAAAATCCGTGGATACGACATGTCCATTGGTACGTTTGGAAATTTACTAGCTAGTAGTTCTAAAAAATGCAGATAGCAAAATGATCCGATTAAGTTTCTTTTGATTAGTTTTTGAGATGCAAATTTATTTATTTTTCGTTTAAATTATAAATGTTGGAAAGTATGTTGATAGTTTAAATCTGTTTATAGGATGGCAAGGAAATGTGGAGAGGCAAAATCGTGGAGTCGCGATGGCACCTGTGGTTCAAGGAGGGATGACGAGATAAAGTAGCAAAAGCTTGATTAATGTTGTAATTTATGAATAAATTATTACGAACTTGATCTGCTCAATGCTCATTGTCGCATTTTCTGTTACTTGTCATTGTTGTTGTTTACCAATTAAAATGTTCCATGCATCTACTACTGGTTGTTGTCGTTATAGTCGGTATGGTAAATTGGTGTGAAGAAACTGTGTAAGCTATATGTACCTATTAATGTTATACTTTCTTTTGTGTGCCACAGTTGGTCGTTTTCTTTTTCCCAGTAAAAACGAGTTCTCATGGTCTCACCCAAAAAAGAAGAAACTCTTAATTATTTACTTAAAAGAGTAACCAATAAGGCGGGGCCAGGTATTCTATCTTGTCTTTGCTAATTATAAATTATTATTTTTTTGGGTTGCAAAACATTATATTTCTCAAATTTCTTATGAATTTCCTATAACAACAAATGGTAAATTGCGGGGTTGTGATGGCAACCTTAGGAACCATTGTCTATTGAGCTCTGCTCATGAGTATAAGTTTATTTTTGGCAAATCTGAGTGTAACTGTGCAAGTTCTTGTCATAAAGATATAAGCAACAGTCGTTACATTGCTAATGCTAGACTCGGCTTTAGCACTTTTATTGGGAGCTGGTGTCCCTACATTCAATTTAAATATGTCGTTGGTCATATAACCACGGCCTACATAGACACCATTTTTTGTGAATACAATTTTATTAGATTGAAAAACAAGTTTAAAACCGTTCTTCACCATCACAGACCCGGATACCGAATTCTTGCGGATATCTAGAATATGGAGCACCCCTGTCAACCTTAACTCTTTTCCAGAGGTTAGGTTCGTCACCACCATTCCTTTTTCTTCCACCTTGAAAGTAGCAAAATTTCCCATGAATCATCTTTCTCCCTCTACCGCCTCGTAGGTCTTTAACATCCACCGGTTAGAGCAAATATGGTTTGTGGCGTCGGTATCCAGCCACCACTCTTTGGGATTGCTCCCCACAAGATTCACCTTAGATGTGCCTGAGCTGAAGTGGTCTTCACCTTGTGCTCCCTCGGCCAGATGTGCCTAAGCGGGAGCTTAGCAGTGCGTTTATTGTCATAACAGTCCGCGGCACGATGGCCGGTCCTGTTACACACAAAGCAGATTCCTGTAAATTTCTTTACGGCAACAGCACTGCCTCCGTTGTCAGAGCGTTTACGCTTGACATTGGAGCTTTCGACCACATTGGCATTTACCATCGAGATATTAGCACCACCGCCTTTCTTTACAGAACGGTGGTTGCTCACCTCGATATTGAGCTTCTCAATGAGCCCCTCCAGCTTCATTTCCTTCTGCTTATGCTTCAGGTAGTTTTGAAAATATTTCCATGATGGTGGCAGTTTCTCAATCATGAGTGCCACCTGGAAATACTTATTAATAACTAGCCCTTCAGTTTCAAGGCGATGGTAAATGAGTTGGAGCTCCTAACCTTGCTCCATGACACCCCTACTGTCAGTTATACGGTATTCGTGAAAGTCCGTGACAACAAATCTCTTTGTGCCAACGTTATTCACTTGTACTTGTTCTCGAGAGTTTCCCACAGCTCCTTTGCAGTAGCTTTGGGCTTAAAAACACTGAACAACCTGTCATCTAGAGCACACAGGATATAGTTCTTGCATAGGTAGCCGGCATGTCTCCATGCCTCAACCGCAGAGAACGACTGCTCGTCCAGATCGTCGTCGCTTAGGACGGGAGCAGTCTCCTTCAGAAAACGGTGGTAAGATAAAACAACATATTTTGTTGCTAACGTTTGAAGTTGTCCGCCTTAAACTTTTCCAGTTTCTCTAGATGAGAAGTCGGAAAAGTAGACACTACCGAATACATCGGTGCCTTGCTCTTGGCTCTAGCCGTAACCTTGGCTGCGGCCTTGGCCGTAGCCGCAGCCTCGGCTTTGGCCGTAGCATCTGCCATAGCCGCAGCCGCGGCGGCCTCAGCCATTGCAGTTACGTCATCGGCGTTAGCCCCCACATTCGTATCGCCCACAGTGTTATGGACATTCCCACCAACCACTGGGTCATGCTCGCTTCCGAAAGGCAACTCGTTGGGTGAAGTGTTCGTCAACTGAAACGACAACCCGTTGGGTGAAGTGTTCGTCATCTGAAACGACAACCCAAAATGTATGAGATACGTGTACAATAAATTCTATAAACAAAACACCAAAACTGCAATTTGGTTTGTAAAAGAATTATTTTAAACAAACGAAATTAAAACGGTTTCCTTTTGAATACCAATACGTTTGGTATCAAAAGGATTAAGAATCGGTTCTACTTGAATACCAATACGGTTGGTATCAAAAAGATCCTTAAAACAAAAATAAAATTGTTTGGAAATTTTCTTTGCAAATCAAATTCTAATATGATTTAGAATTGAAAGCAAAAAAAAACATTATTACTTATTATTTAAATAAAATATATTGTACTAATTAGTACACGAAAGAAACAACAGCTATCGGTTAAAATTGTTGGTTTCCGTGTACGAAAAAACAATTAATAAATAATAAAGGACTAAAAAGAATAAACAAACAAACAGTGTAATCTTTATTAATTCAGAATTGAAACAGAAATTGCAAATTACAAACTGTACGGACTGACTAGTAATTAAAAAAAACGTTAGTCAGATTATTATTAATTAATAATTTGACGGACTGAATTATAATAAATAGAAACTGCCGGACTGGAAAGTATAAACTTAATAACCGGACTGTTCTGATTGAAAAATAAATTACATAACTGAAATGAAACTATTCTAATTATAGAAATTAAATTACATAATTAAAATTACATAACAGAAACAATACTTTAAGAAAATTACAGAAAGGTTAAAACAGAATTTAAATATTAAAGCTAAGGATAGAGAAATTAAATTATTACAGCTAAGAACAGAAAAGTTAAAATACTGAAATGAAATTGCAGAATTTAAGTTACTGAAATGAAATGAAATAAAAAAAGACAGAAAAGAAAATAGACGAGACGACTGTTAAACAGTCTTCCCTTAACCGATATTCGCCAACCACCTTAAAGTTCCTGGTTGCGTTGGCGCTTCGATCACAATGTACAACATCTCGGATGACTCACTGAAAACTGGCGACGAGTCAATGTCGAGTTATTGCTGGGTGTTTCTCTCTCTTTCTAAGATGCTATGGGAAAAAAATATGCAGAATTGTTTTCAGAATGTAAAAAGTGTTCTTAGAGAGTGGGGGAGGGGCTGCCTATTTATAGGTTGAGCTGAAATCTCAGCCATAATGGTCACTTAATTCAGCAATCGAAACTGCTGAATTAATTGTGCAATTATTCTCATTTAATTGCATCAGTTACAAGCTTGCTGGAAATTTGGAGACTGTTTTGTGATTAACCAAAACTCTCAGGCTTTCTTGGAACCTGAACCGGAACCAAAACATTCCCCAAGTCCCGAGGCACGTGCATGTCCCAGAGACCGAGCGAGCAAGCACGTGTGTGGTACTCTTGTGTACACACACACCTATG